>CM060877.1:11618555-12218555 GCA_030737845.1 Acorus calamus | reverse complement strand
TCCCCAAACAAACCAATGCGGTATGTTTTAGTGTTCATATTTAATTTCTTTTTTACTTTTCATTTTAGAATAATTTACTATACTATTTTTCTAATCTGATCTTAATCATTTTGTGCGAGGTATCTGAGCTTCACCGCGTTGCGTGGCCGGCTGCGTCAACGTGAAGAGAATCCACCATTTCCCGGCAAAGGCGAGTATCAAAGAAATACCATCTTTTCTTGCTTTTGAGGAAAAGCAAGTGGCGATCACAACAGCGTCCTTGGGAGCGGTCAAGCGAACTTGGACGATCTTTTGAACAACGATTCGGTGTGTCGCGTACGGACCGGAACCAAGTTTGAAAGAACCGGATTAATGACGACCCACGTTTTTCATCGTCAAAAATCCACATCGACACACCCGCGCGCACGCCCGCACGCGCGCGCCCGCGTGCAGACCCGTGCGCCCAGGCCCCCATACCCCCTCCCAAGCCCCCCACATGCACCCAACTCAAAACACCTCACATGCATGCCCTTCCAAGCACCTATACATGCATGAAAACCAATAAAAGAAGAGGGAAAACTCACCCAAATGAGAGGGGGAGCGTAGGGGGAGGTGTAGGGGCTCGCAAGCGCACCCTTGACCACCTCGCCCGCCACCACCGCTGCCACCACCTCCATCTTGCTTCCCTTACTTCTTCTTCTTCATTGAGACATAAACACAAACACATGGGGGGCTGATTTAGAGAGGGGGAAAGGAAAAAGAGCAAGGGTGGGGGAAGAGAGGAAGGAATCAACAACAACTAACAACCACCACCACCTAAACATACCTTCTTGGACTCCCTTTTGTGCTTCTTCATCTCCATCACCTTCACCTCCTCCACCCAAACACACATAAGGGCTGAACTAGAAAAGAGAGAAGAAAGAGAGCCCAAGTCGTAACATTTGGGGGAGCTTAAATAGGCAAGGGCGGCTGAATGACCGAGCTGTCCTCGGACTTAAAACCCTGAATAGCCTTCACTTAAACGATCATAACTTCCTCCATACAGCTCCAAATTACACGATTCCAATGCCATTGGAAAGCCAAGAAGATTATCTATAGCTTTTATGTTTACATCTAGATCAAATAACCTCCAGCTATTCCAAAATCTAGGATAAACATCTTATAGGGCTGCTGCCTGGATTTTTCATATTCGGGGTATACTCGGAAAAATTCCCATAACTTTTGATATACGAATCCAGTTGATCCAATTCTATTCTGTATGAAAGCTAGATCAAAACTGAACATCTCGTAATAATATTGGATTTTTACCTCTTCATCTTGGATTTTAACAAAATTAAATCCGAATACCAAATCAAAACTGCATAATTCCAAAAACATTATCGGAATTAAATGAAAATTTTATGAGCAGTACAAAACAGTACCGGGACCCATAATATACAGTTATATTTCAATCAGAGTCTTCAAACCCCAACAGGTAGCTAAAAACCAAAATTTTAGCGACTCCGATCGAAATTAGGACTCTAAATGACACAGGTCTAACACGGTCCCTACGAGATCCGTCGGGTAGGTCAATGACGGTTCCTGTGGGAGCCATCGGGTTCTGTGTGTACGGTTACACCGGGTTCCGTACGGGTTGTACGCATTTTGATCGATTCATATCGTTTCTTGTCATATTAGAGTTTCTGTAAGGCCTGGATTTGAGTTGCAAATCGTTGGACCGAAGGTGAGTGGGTTCAGTCTCTATGTAGATTTTGAAACTAATTATATTGATGTCATGACCGCACCATGCCTATTTTATGAATACAACTATTATTTTGTGTATGGAGCATATGAGCATGTCATCATGATAGATATGTGGTGATTATTTTATATGTCGTAAATGATTTATGGATATTATGTTATATTATATTGCATGCGGAAGCAGTTGGTGTGTGAGTAGTTGTTCTTGCATGCATATCATTCGTTTGCGTGACGAGGGTCTGCGTGACTCAGTGCAGTTGGACCGTGTCTGTGTGACACCGTCTGCATGACGATTGGTCTGCGTGACCAAGCTCTAGATGGAGCAGTTTTGCCTGCGTGCCATACGGGCATGCGTGTCTGTTGCATCATACGCATCATGTAGATAGTACGAGATGGTGGCTATTTCCTCTAAAGAGATGCATTCCGTTTTATCGCAATATTTGTGAAAATTTATATTATGTTGGTTCGGATATTTTGGAATTTATTCTTAAGGTTTTATTGTTATTATTATTATTATTATTATTATTATTATTATTATTATTATTATTATTATTATTATTGGGACGCTAAGGTTCATTTACTAAGCGTGTGGTAGCTCACCCCTCCTTTTCCCAACCTTTCAAAGTAACCGTTGGTGATCGTCGTTCGTGGTGGACGTTGGCGATTTAGTTCTCGTTCCTTCCGTTGCATTGTAGGTGTTGAATAAGTCTTCTTCTTGGCATGTAATGGACGTCCTTAGCTTTATCAGCAAAACTAGGGGATTTAGTAAATAAAGAATTCGTGTGTAATCATTCATTTGAGAATGAATTATTGTGATCCTGTGGTTGGTTATGTTTTAACTTTATGTGGTTTTTAAAGTATTGAATTATCTATCGTATTATGGAAATTGTGATTAAAGTGATGCACCGTATCGCATGACTTAATAAAGGATAATGGGTACGGGGGCGTTACAATGATATAAAAAAATATTTAAAGTAAAAAATTATTGTATCTTAATATATACTTAATTTCATATAAGAATATGTATTTTAATAATAATTATAATTTTAGAAAAATAAAAACAAAGAAAATTGGTGTGGACTATATATAGTCGAGATGCACAAGGGTCTGGACATATCAATTTCCTTACAATAATGATCCCGACATGCCATTCATATCATTGTACATATACACACGCGATTTGGTGTGGCCTTTTATATCTTCTATTTGTTGTATTTTTTGTGTGGAGGAAAATAATATGTCTAACCCCCATTGCAATCTTAATTGCTATCTACATTATTTATTTATTTTTTTAAATTATACACTCTGCCATTGAAGTGTATATTGTTATATGAAATGAAATATATACTGAGATACAATAGTATATATTTTTCACTTTAAAAAAATGAAAAAAAAATCTATACACTATAATAGAACTCTATATATTATGACAATGCTGTATATTTTATATTATCATTGTACATAAAGTTGCAAAATAGACTGAGTATATCTACGCTGTTGTTTTTGCCCCCTTTCAATCAAGCTTACCAAGTGGGAGGGGATTATTTAATGAATGAATGGCTCAGTACATGTTTTATATAAAAATTCTTTTTGGTGGCCCTTTTTTCAGGTGGGGATAGAAGGCTGATGAATTTCTTCCTGTCTATACACATCAGGAGATGCGTAATTATTTGGATCATCAATAACGACACATCATTATAGTGTAAAATGATGACAGAAAAAATTAGAAGAAGTTACAATGATATTTGAAATTCTAGAGAGGCCATTAGACCATTTGGTGTTCTACCCTTGTTATCATCTAAACTGTCCTAATAAAGTAGTTTTTAGTATAAAAAATGAGGTTATGATATTTGAAATTCTAGAGAGGCCATTAGACCATTTGGTGTTCTACCCTTGTTATCATCTAAACTGTCCTAATAAAGTAGTTTTTAGTATAAAAAATGAGGTTATATATTGTAAACCAGAAACCTTTAAAAGGCAGATATTGTAAACTAGAAAACTTTTATTCTTAAGTAAAATTATAAATACAAGTCAAAAGATTTGAAAGATCTTTTTCAGCTCACCCCCAAAAGAAAAAAAACATTTATGCCCTTTTGCATCCTAGAGGGATCTATTTATAAATATCTAAGAGTAATCTGATTGATTCGTAAACATTATCAGATCAATTTGATTGACATTTACACATCACCTAACGGATCAAGCTGCACATTGACATTTACACACCACCTAACGGATCAAGCTGCACACATCATCAACACCAGTATGACTGTTCCATATATATCACCTAACCCAAAAAATTATTATCCTTGTAAACAAATAAAATGCAAACTAATTATTTAGATAAACCTAAAATGAATCTAATCCTAAAACTAATCCATATTAGTAATTGGAAAAAATCCATATAACCCCTAATAATCTGCCCGACATCCATATAACCTCTTGACTTTTACCTGCAAACATAAAAAATCTAAATAATCCCTTATGTCAATTAAATTAACTAAATGTTGTCTAACCTTTAACCCTACATGAAAAGTTACTGTTTTATCCCGTATAAAACGTGTAAACTTCCATTTCTCTCAGTTACCCATTTTATCCCGTATAAAACGTGTAAACTTCCATTTCTCCTAGTCGTAGTATGTTTACATGTAAACACAATCCATAGCCTATTGTAGGGCCCAAAAATATGGCACATCTGTTAAGATCCACGCGGCGCCGGCCCACGGCCCGTTTAAGGTCGACCCACAACCCACCTGTGAAGGCTCACGACCCGGATCAGTCACCACACCAGATCCAGCCCGTCTGTAGATACCCCAATTTTGACTGTCCAGAGAGACAGAAATACTTCAAGTAACACCTAGAAATATCCCACGGTTGGACATCAAGTAGAGAACTGAAGTTCAGGAAACCGGAAACCCTAACCCTAGCCTTAACCGGAAACCCTAACCCATAAACCCTAAACCCAAACCCTAACCCTAACCGGAAACCCTAACCTAAACCCAAACCCTAATCCTAGCCCTAGCCCTAACCTAAACCGCAAAACCCTAAACCTAGCCCTAAGCTGAGAACCAGAAACCCAGAAACCCTAAGTCCCTGGCTAGGGGTGGCTGGATCTAACCAGCCGCCCCATACCAGGCGGCTAGTTAGCACTAGTCGCCCCCCTGACCGACTTTAGACCAGTCCCCTGGATGGGACATAAAGCAGTATTAAATGCTTATCATTGCGGCGGATGATGGTCTTTAGCCGCCCTATCTTGGTCGGATCAATCCAAGTAACCGACCCAAGCCACCACCTGTCAGAGATGAGACGTTTGGCAGGTTATGATAGGGGTGGCTACCAGGAAGTAGCCGCCCCATCCTGGGCGGCTAGTTAGCACTAGCCGCCCTTCACCTGGTCTCTGACAGAAGAACCAGAGAATTTATGAGGGGTCTAATCGAAGCCAACCCACTCTATTACCCCCTGGACATTCCCCTGCCTCTCTTTTACTATAAATAGAGGAGGTGCCAAGCCTTTAAACCCATCACCACCAATTCACATAACCAATTCACATCAACAATCCACAATCCACAATTCACATTCCCTTTCCCCACTAGAAATCCCAAGAGAGAGAGAGAGAGAGCCCCTTTTGTGAGAGAAATACCCATTTCCCTACATAAAATACCCTCTCATTCAACCCTACAGAAACCCTGGCTAAACCTAGCTTAGCCCCTGTCCAAAACCAAACCTATTTCCTAACGAAGTTCTGCCCAAACCAGACCAGGCCCTGGACGGCTAAACCCTGTTAGCCGCCCCTGACCAGACGGCTCAAACCGACTAGCCGCCCCCCCTATACACACCCCATTTGCACCCCTATGTCCCAAGACTCCTTTAGTCAAGCCCCGGGAGCAGAATAGGATTACCTGTTTTTCATCTCTGTGTACGGTATATCCCCGCAAACTCCCCACGGAGGCGATCAAATCCAACCCAACCCCTTTTCCTGCTTTAGAAAAAGCAGGTGACGATCACACAAACTCCTGAATCCTCTTGAGATGCTATCAGGCGCCTCAACCAGGAACGACACCCCTCACCCTTCCGAGAAGACGATCCGACCGAGCCCGCCAGGGCACGCCTCCGATCCGAATCCCCAAAGAACCCCCACACACGCACGCGCGCACCTGCGCACCGCCGGGAGGCCTTCCCGACGATACTGACAAAATCTGGCGATCACGGTGGGACCTCCCTCGTGAAAAACAACGAAAGGTAATCCCCTTCTGCCCCCTTTTACAAGTTTGACTAGAATGCTATCTACCCTCTAGGAAGGTTAGAGTTTCCCACCCCTTGAATCAGTTCCTCCTCTAATTCGCATCACAGCATCATTTACTGCTTTGTAAGCCGCACACCGCTGCGCAATCCTTTACTGCTTTGTAAGCCGCACACCGCTGCGCAATCCTTTACTGCTTTGTAAGCCGCACACCGCTGCGCAATCCTTTACCGCTTTATTTACTGCTTTATATCTGCATTCGTTCCCTTAAATCATTTCACACACATCATGGAATCCCGCATAGAGGAGGAGATATTAGAGGAAAGAACCCACCAAGAGGGTCAGGCCACGCAATTCCTGACCCATCTAGAGGAAAAGATGGCCAGTCTAGGATACCAATTTGTAGAGTACATGTTTCACGACCTCACCGACTACCGCCAGGTCAAAACCCTAAGACAGGAGGCCCCTGTCGAAACCCCTAAGGCCGTTCCCAAAACCCCATTCACACCCAGTCACTCGATCAACCCGAGTGTCTTTTCGTTCAACCCCCTTTCCCCCACGAATCCAATATTCCCAGCCATTTCCACCCTAGGGCCTTACCAGGCCACCCCAAACCCGGACCGCTAGGCATCCCTCCCAGGGGAGAAACACTGGATGAAACCATCCGGAGAATCCTCTCCGAGACTGGTCCCTCAGCCCCCAAGCATATGTCTCTACATAACCTGAGACAAATCCCGTCAGTCCACCTACCGGAGGGATTCAAAATCCCCAAATTCCGCCGGTATAACGGTCGTGGAGACCCAGACATCCATTTAACTGCTTTTTATCTAGACGCCCACCCATTTCTAGATAATGAACCTCGCTAGTCTTCCTCTTCCAGAAATCATTGGAAGGAGAAGCACTACAATGGTTCTCCACCCTCCCTGTAGATCACTTGTCGAATTTCTCGGCTGTAAGCGAAAAATTCTTGGGCCGCTATGGTTACCAGAGGATTAGAACCCCCTCTATTTCAGATTTAACCATAGAGGGAATGAGGCCTAGGGAGGAATTCGAACAATACGTGTCTCAGTGGCGCACGCTTGTCCACCAAACTGGCCTGCAACTCACAGAATGTCAAGAAATTGACATGATGTTACAGAGCCTGAGTCCAGAGCTTCGTACGAGCCTTTCGTACGGAGACTGTACTACGTATCAACTTTTAATTGATCGCCACAACAGGATTTCCCGTTGTGCAGCCCTAGTAGTCCAAACCCAGTCCCCACCTATCAGCCATAGGGTTGGACAACCGCCTCGTAAGGCACAAACCCCCACGGTAGAGGGGATTATTACCCAAGTATCGGCACTCTACCCGAACGGAGCATGAGTTCCTGATCGAGGAACGGCTCTGAGACAGTACACGTCCGGTTCATCCGGATATGTGCCGCCTTGGTCAATCAACCAAAACTTCACTACTCGATCAGTACCCATCCCCGTGCCGACATGACTAAGTCCTATATTCCAAAACTTTATAAATCAGATCTCCGAACGTGTAAATCGTGTAACGAATATTGAAAAGCAAAATCTAGAACCTACTATGCAACCCCTGATGGAAGAACCAAAAGACCTGCCTAGGATCATTCCGGACGGCCTAATCCTTCCAGCACCTTCCCCAATACACCCAAACCCTATCAAACCCCTCCCCCTATACACAGAGCAAGTATCCGAGCCCATTCTAGTTCACCCGATAAAGGGAGGTCCCATCCGACCATTGAACCATTTCTGCCGTACACAATCTAGTCAGATCTTTGGCAACAAAGCTAGAGTTCTTCCTGTTTGTCTCTCTACTCCACCGGGGACACAAGCCTAAGTTCCCCAGCAACCACCCCAAAGGAAATACACCGCTATTCCGCCCCCATCGACCTATGAGTCTCCAGTACCTGAAATTATTGAATCCATAGAATGTCCCAAGCAGGACTCTGACGATGATGAAGATTTTTTGGCTGGAGAACTATCAGAACTCTTTTACCCTTCCCAAACACAACCTCAATCCATCATCCAAGCCTTACCACTGACTAAATCTGAATACCCCTTGTCTCTACCTACTCAAGACCAAATCATATCAATGCCCGTCGAACCTACCTTGGTGGTCTCGGATGACTCACCTTTTGACTCATTAGATTCTGAGACCGATCTAGGTCTGGTTCAACCAATTATGCATATCTTTGAACCAGAACCACTCGTATTTAAAAATACACAATTTGAGGGAGCAGTCAAGCCATCCAAATTGCCGGACTTGCCATCTCATCTACCTAAGGAGCTCGTTCCTCCCCATTCCCCCGCCATATCCAAATCAATTATTCCATACCACGGGCCCCTGATTGCACCAGTAGATATGTCTTTACCCCTGCCATCATTAGGGCCTCAAGATTATGGTGAACCGTGCTCTCTTGCACCCGTCAAGTCAATAGCCGCCCTTGTGACTTTCTTTTCCATATCCACTCCTTTATTGACTGACCCACCTTTGAGGAAAGATCCTCTTCCTGCTAATGGTCTATTTCAGATCAAGCACCACTTGAGCTTTCAACAATATTTAGGCTTTGATATTCTGGTAGATGGTGTCAGAATAGACGTTGAACAACAGTGGTTGAGAAGGCGTCAAACGCGCTTCAAGGCAGAGAAGAATCGATACACAATGAATTCCTCCCTAGGCCTCATTCTCTCTACGGTTAAATCTGAAATAGAGGGGTTCTAATCCTCTGGTAACCGTAGCGGCCCAAGAACTTCTCGCTTACAGCCGAGAAGTTCGACAAGTGATCTACAGGGAGGGTGGAGAACCATTGTAGTGCTTCTCCTTTCAATGATTTCTGGAAGAGGAAGACTAGCAGAGGTTGATTATCTAGAAAGGGGCGGGCGTCTAGATAAAAAGTAGTTAAATGGATGTCTAGGTCTCCACGACCGTTATACCGGCGGAATTTGGGGATTTTGAATCCCTCCGGTAGGTGGACTGACGGGATTTGTCTCAGGTTATGTAGAGACATGTGTTTGGGGGCTGAGGGACCAGTCTCGGAGAGGATTCTCCAGATGGTTTCATCCAGCGTCTCTCCCCTAGGAGGGCTGCCTAGCGGTCCCGGGTTTGGGGTGGCCTGGTAAGGGCTTGGGATGGAAACGGTTGGGAATATTGGATTCGCGGGGGAAAGGGGGGTGAACGAAAAGACGCTCGGGTTGACCGAGTGACTGGGTGTGAATGGGGTCTTGGGAGTGGCCTTAGGGGTTTCGACAGGGGTCTCCTGTCTTAGGGTTTTGACCTGGCGGTAGTCGGCGAGGTCATGAAACATGTCCTCTACGGATTGGTATCCTAGACTGGCCATCTTTTCCTCTAGATGGGTCAGGAATTGCGTGGCCTGACCCTCTTGGTGGGTTCTTTCCTCTAGTATCTCCTCCTCTATGTGGGATTCCATGATGCGTGTGAAATGATTTAAGTGAACGAATGCAGATATAAAGCAGTAAATAAAGCGGTAAAGGATTGCGCAGTGGTGTGTGGCTTACAAAGGAGTAAAGGATTGCGCAACGGTGTGCGGCTTACAAAGCAGTAAAGGATTGCGCAATGGTGTGCGGCTTACAAAGAAGTGAAGGATTGCGCAGCTGTGTGCGGCTTACAAAGCAGTAAAGGATTGCGCAGCTGTGTGCGGCTTACAAAGCGGTAATAATGCTGTGATGTGAATTAGAGGAGGAACTGATTCGAGGGGTCGGAAACTCTAACCTTCTTAGAGGGTTGATAGCATTCTAGTCAAGCTTGTAAAAGGGGACAGAAGAGGATTACCTTTTGTTGTTTTTCACGAGGGAGGTCCCACCGTGATCGCCAGATTTGTCAGTACCGTCGGGAAGGCCTCCGATGTCGGTGTCAGAGCGGATCCCGGTGGGGTGCGCGGTGAGCGCGTGCGTGTGTGGGGGTTCTTCGGGGATTCGGATCGGATGCGTGCCCTGGCGGGCTCGGTCGGATCGTCTTCTCGGAAGGGGTGAGGGTGTGTCAGTCCTGGTTGAGGCGCCCGATAGCGGCTCAAGAGGATTCAGGGGTTTGTGTGATCGCCACCTGCTTTTTCTAAAAGCAGGAAAAGGTTGGGTTTGATTTTGGTCACCTACGTGGGGAGTTTGTGGGGTCTCCGCTCTGAGACACGGATATACCGTACATTGAGGTGAAAAACAGGTATCCTATTATGCTTCCGGGGCTTGACTAAAGGAGTATAGGGACAAAGGGGTGTGGATATGGGGTGTGGATAGGGGGTGGCTAGTTGTGTTTAGCCGTCGACCAGGGGGCGGCTAGCTAGGGTTAGCCGTCCAGGGTCTGGGTTGGTTTGGGCAGAACTTCGGTAGGAAATGGGTTTGGTTTTGGATAGAGGCTAAGCTAGGTTTAGCCCGGTTTCTGGAGGGTGGGATTAGAGGGAATTTTATGTAGGGAATGGGTGTTTCTCTCACAGAAGGGGCTCTCTTTCTCTCTCTCTCTCTCTCTCTCTTGGGATTTCTAGTGGTGGAAGAGTTTGATCAAGTGATGATGGTGGATTGGTGATTGAAGATGTTGTATTTGGGCTTTGGGACCCCTCTATTTATAGTAAAAGAGAGGCCGAGAAATATCCCGGGGGTAATGGAGTGGGTTGGCTTCGATTAGACCCCTCATGAATTCTCTGGTTCTTCTGTCAGAGACCAGGTGAAGGGCGGTTAGTCCTAACTAGCCGCCCAGGATGGGGCGGCTACTTCGTGGTAGCTGCCCCAATCATGACCTGTCAAACGTCCCATCTCTGACGAGCGGTGGCTTGGGTCGGTTACTTGGTTTGATCCGGCCAAGAGAGGGCGGCTAAAGGTCATGACCCGCCGCAATGATCAGCATTTAATGCTGCTTTATATCCCATCCAGGGGACTGGTCCAAAGTCGGCTGGGGGGTGGTCAGTGGGGCGGCTAGTGTAAACTAGCCGCCTGGTATGGGGCGGCTAGTTAGGGCTAGCCGCCCCTTTCCAGGGACTTAGGGTTTTTGGGTTTTTAGAGTGGCGGGGTTTGTTTTAGGGTTAGGGTAGGTTTAGGGTTTGGGTTTAGGGCTAGGGTTTAGGGTTAGGGTTGGTTTAGGGTTTCCGGTTTAGGTCAAGGCTAGGGTTTCCCGAACTTTGGTTCTCTATTGGATGTTCAAATGTGGGATATTTCCGTGTGTTACTTGAAGTATTTCTGTCTCTCTGGACGGTCAAAATTGGGGTATCTACAGTACACTCATGGATTTTTCAGCCTGTTTAGAATAATACGATCAAGCATTTGAGAACCATGAACC
The DNA here is from genome assembly GCA_030737845.1 of Acorus calamus. Classification (NCBI taxonomy): domain Eukaryota; kingdom Viridiplantae; phylum Streptophyta; class Magnoliopsida; order Acorales; family Acoraceae; genus Acorus; species Acorus calamus. The sequence goes on along the minus strand of CM060877.1, from coordinate 12,207,309 downwards.
TAGAAAAACCGACACCTAAGGCCTATACCTTTCAAATACAACCCTGGTTTGGACATAGGTGACCACAAGGTCTCCTCCACAGGGACTTGATGGTATCTTTTACTTAAGAAAATCGAGAACATTGCCCTCTCATATGAAAGAAAAACCATTGAAGAATTAAAATGCCCCCTTATGCCACAATACTTATGCATGAGTTCGCATTTTTCTTTTCCAAAGCACGTAGGCATTCAATTTTCTTAGAATATTAAAGTTAACCCCCGGTACCTAAATCTTAAAATTGACCCCACTTATTTCATGCCCTTCCGCACATGCTTGAGAAGAAATTATCCCACTTTCACGCATACTTAAAAGTTTTCTTCACTCACGCACTTGGAATCCCTTCCTTGCATACTAAAGCATGGCCTCCCACACTTTATTTTCTCGCATTATCTTTCCATTTCACCTTAAGATGGATTGTAGCCCTTGACAATTCAAGCAAGAAAGAGCTCGAAAGTCAGTGCAGGGGCGCAATCTGGACAGATTTAACACTTGGTCCATGAAAGGAATGTTTTTATAGGTCTCGGAGGTTGAAACAGTCACAAAGGCTCTCAGCAGCAGCAGACAAGAAGCAAAATCAGAAGAAGTGTCCCAGACAGGGAGCGGCTAAACCCGACTAGCCGCCCATCATCAGACGGCTAGTTTACACTAGCCGCCCCTGCCCTTTGATTCTGCAAAATATGCCCCAGACAGGGGGCGGCTAAACACAACTAGCCGCCCCCCACTGGGCAGCTAGTTTACACTAGCCGCCCCCTGCCTGCTACCCTTAAACCTGCTGTCAGCCCCATTTTAATCAAGTCTTCGTGTCTCCAATACCTATCAAGAACATTTCTTTTCAAAATTGCATACACACATTTTATACACATATACGTTCATAAAACCAATACGTATACACTTCGAAAAACAACCCTGTCTCAAAATCAAATGTCCATCCATGAATCAAACCTATAAAAGCCAAGATTCACCTACACGCACATACGTATCCATAAAAATCCATGCTAAATTACTCTAAACCATGCATACAAAACGAGAAATTAAATTGTCCCATCAAAACCATAATCATAGACTGTTCTTCTAAACCTAAGAGAGTACATAAAAGAGAATCTTTTCCTTCAAAACGCTTCAAGCTCCACAGTCTTGAGCTATACTTCACTGAAATAATCACCTGAGTCAAAAAGAAAAGAAGAAAAGCATGAAATCCTTGCATATATACCATTCTTCTACCTAAAACCAAGACCGGAAGGCCGGTGATCCGATGGACGTCCTCGAGTGTCGGCATAACAGCACCGGTAGGGAGAATGAACGTGCAACTCTCCGGGTTCCATCTCTCCGCCAATGCCTCCACATAAGGGCGATGGACGTGGAACGGCTCAATCAAAAAGAAGGAGCGGAAGCCCGCCCCATCCACTAAGCTCCTCTCCTCCTACCCCAAGGCACCATACCACCTCTTCGTCCCGTGCCATAAAGCCCGGATACGATTCGGCCGCTACAAAACAAACGAAGAAGAGATGGGTTAGTTAAAAAAGGCGATCAAGAGGTAAGAATCCAAAACTTGAAAATCATTTAGAGATCATGCTTAGGAAAGTAAAAATTCTCATATCAAACACAAAAACATTCACGTGGAGGTTCACCTCCCACTCCGCATATGATCACGCATGCAAACAAAATATATATATCAAAACCCACCGTGATCACCACTCATGCTCTTTCTTACATCACAGCCTATCATGCTTATACTTTCCCTAAGACACACCTAAGCATATAGGACTTGGGCCTGTGAAATGCATGCATACACTCCCTCATGCTCTACCACGATCAAACATGTACGAAATCACATACACGTAGAAAAGTATCACATGCAAGCATATTAGCTATATCATTTCTCTCTCCTTTATATGCATATAACAAAAATGGATATATATATAGAAATTTTCCCCCTCCCTATAAAAACAAACCCATCTCAGCATGCTTACACATCCCACCGTGACTAACTTATACATAAGCATGCCTGTTTAAAACACACATATATGAGTAATACACATATACAACTTGTTCATACCAACCAAAACACATGCATATACACCAAAATAAAAAGGCTAAGACTAAAAGGTTAGGAACATACCACAGCCCGTGTGGACCCAGGAGCGTCCACCTCGGCCTCGTCGGGATCATCCATCCCATCGTCATCCCCCTCCTCCTCATCCTCCTCAAACATGGCCTCCTCGGCCTCAGTCTCCATGCCCACACCGGCCTTTGCAGCCCTGGTGCCCGTACCCTCGGCCTCCCTGGCCTCATCCCTAGCCTCTCCTATCCCCTCCACCCTCCCCACACCGGAGATAAACTCCGCAAAAACCCCCATAGCCCTACTTTCCTCCTCCTCAGCCCTGGCCTCTGTGGCCTCCCTATCCAACATCCCAACGAGGGCATCCAACGACGCCCACACATCCTCACTAACCCCCTCAGCCCCTTCCCCCTCAATTACACCCTCAACCGATCCCCCGACCCCCGAAACCACCTCCTCGACCACCGCCGGTCGATCCCCACGCCTCCTCTTGCGTATATACCCTATCATGCTACTCCCAACCTCCGGATCAGTCCCCAAAGGAGAATCTCCAACCTCACCCGCGCCAATATCCACCGGCGGCACCTCCGCCGCACCCATAGCTTCCCCCACGACCTCGACCTCCGGCCTATCTCTCTCCGATGATGAAGAGCTCGGGCTACGCTCTCCACGATCCACCCGTGGCCGTTTTCCCCTCGAAGCAATCGCCTTCGATCTCGTGATCTCCTCGGTTTGAAAAAGAAAAAGGAGAACCCAAACTAGGGTTTCGAAATCAAGAGAAAGAGAGAGGATTAAGGACGAAATGGAGGAAGAGAAGGCAAAGGAATCAAGGTTTCTCGGTTTAAAATGAAGAAGAGAGGAGGGAAGAGTAACCGTTTTAAAACGTATGGAGAGAGAGAGAGGGTCCCTTTTTGGTTATAAGGGACCCAATTGGGAGGCGGCTACTCTCGAGTAGTCGCCCCCTCTCGGGCGGCTAGTTAGGACTAGCCTCCCCTCCCAGTTTTTCTACTTCCTTTTAAAACCCCTTTCCAATCTCTTTTCAGCCCTAAATTTCAAGGTTTTCCATACCAAACAGCCATGTATTGGCTTATTTCCAGACACTACTTGATCAAACATGACTTTTCTGAAGTTTTACCACACTTTCAGTACCGTTCAAATTCGAATTTCTTCAGTTCTGGTTCTTTCCCAGAGTTCTTATCCTTCGGACGACCCAATTCACGAAATCAACTTTTACTTGCTTTCTGTATGCGATATCCCCTCCTTGCTGAGTTTTCCCAAGCACGGGAACGGTAGGCACGAGGAAACTGACGCTGGGCAGCTCCGCGCATGATAGCTAAGAACCCCGACCGCAGGTTGGATCACTCACCATTTACTTTTCCCCGCCTTCCACCTAGATCATCCTTTCAGCTAAAAATTCTAAGTCGATACTTAGCCTCTGACAGTCTAAATCAACTCCCCGAATAGTACTGTTCGTGTGGGCACAACTTCTTAAAGGTCGGGCCGACCAAAATAGGGGTCTCTTTCCTTATCATTGGTCGAAGTCTTTCCTGCTTCGCACAAAGACTTCGTCCGATGAGGGACAATTGTAGATACCCCAATTTTGACCGTCCAGAGAGACAGAAATACTTCAAGTAACACCCGAAATATCCCACGGTTGGACATCAAGTAAGAACCGAAGTTCAGGAAACCGGAAACCCTAACCCTAGCCCTAACCGGAAACCCAAACCCTAAACCCTAAACCCAAACCCCAACCCTAACCGGAAACCCTAACCTAAACCCAAACCCTAACCCTAGCCCTAGCCCTAACCTAAACCGCAAAACGCTAAACCTAGCCCTAAGCTGAGAACCAGAAACCCAGAAACCCTAAGTCCCTGCCTAGGGGCGGCTGGATCTAACCAACCGCCCCATACCAGGCGGCTAGTTAGCACTAGCCGCCCCCGTGATCGACTTTAGACCAGTCCCCTGGATGGGACATAAAGCAGTATTAAATGCTGATCATTGCGGCGGATGATGGTCTTTAGCCGCCCTATCTTGGCCGGATCAACCCAAGTAACCGACCCAAGCCACCGCCTGTCAGAGATGGGTCGTTTGGAAGTTATGATAGGGGCGGCTACCAGGAAGTAGCCGCCCCATCCTGGGCGGCTAGTTAGCACTGGCCGCCCTTCACCTGGTCTCTGACAGAAGAACGAGAGAATTAATGAGGGGTCTAATCGTAGCCAACCCACTCTATTACCCCCTGACATTCCCCTGCCTCTCTTTTACTATAAATAGAGGAGGTCCCAAGCCTTTAAACCCATCACCACCAATTCACATAACCAATTCACATCAACAATCCACAACCCACAATTCACATTCCCTTTCCCCACTAGAAATCCCAAGAGAGAGAGAGAGAGAGAGAGCTACTTTTGTGAGAGAAATACCCATTTCCCTACATAAAATACCCTCTCATTCCACCCTCCAGAAACCCGGGCTAAACCTAGCTTAGCCCCTGTCCAAAACCAAACCCATTTCCTACCGAAGTTCTGCCCAAACCAGACCAGGCCCCGGACGGCTAAACCCTGTTAGCCGCCCCCCCTATAGACACCCCATTTGCACTCCTATGTCCCAAGACTCCTTTAGTCAAGCCCCGGGAGCAGAATAGATTACCTGTTTTTCACCTCTCTGTACGGTATATCCATATCCCAGAGCGAAGACCCCACAAACTCCCCACGTAGGCTATCAAATCCAACCCAACCCCTTTTCCTGCTTTTGAAAAAGCAGGTGGCGATCACACAAACCCCTGAATCCTCTTGAGACGCTATCGGGCGCCTCAACCAGGAACGACACCCCTCACCCTTCCGAGAAGACGATCCGACTGTGCCCGCCAGGACACGCCTCCGATCCGAATCCCTGAAGAACCCCCACACATGCACGCGCGCACCCGCGCATCGCTGGGAGGCCTTCCCGACGATACCGACACCGTCAACCGACCAAAATTCTAACAAACTGATTGACATCCTAGATGTAACAAATCCAACAGATCCAGGTCCATCATTATTCAAACCCTCTAAATAGCCTAGGGAAAGGATTTAAGACTAGATCAACTTTTGATATCAACAAATCCAATAGATTTAGATCCATCATTATCCTAAATCTCTAAGGAGCCTAGGGATGGGATTTGAAACTAGATCAATCTAGTAAATCCCTGTTGATGATCATAAATCAGAGATCCTATCTAATCCAAAAGATGTGATCTATAGAGCACTATAAAAAGGAACTACGTATGACTTGATCCCTATAGGCAAATAGAGAGGTACATTGGCAACCTAGAGAAATATCTCAAGGTTCAGTCCAAAACATAAATTCCACCACATCCCAGAGAGGGAAGCCGGACAGACGAAGGAAGAGATAGGGAGGAGTGGAGTAAACGGATCTTGGTGATCCGAACCCGGATAACCAACTTCTGGCCCTCCATCTTGGCGCGCCATGTAGGGGACACGTGTGATCGGAATCATGCCTCCCAGGAATAACCTTCCATCCTTCCCACCCACAACACGACGCCGACGAAGCCAGACAGGAAGCCGAGGCGACAGAGCTTCGTTGCACCATAGACGAGATGCTCCGTGAGAACGAACGCCTTCGCAACCTGTTGGATAACCCACCGGAGCCGAGGGTTAGGCTGCATCACGAGATGCCCGATGAGGGCATGCCATCCGCACCGCTTAATCCTCCTTTGCCATTTGGATACCAGCCTAGCGAAGGAATCCCAGTAAATCACGCCCACGAGGACGAACCCGCCAGTTCATCCAACGTGGCCGTCAACTCCAAAAGGCCGCGTCAAGAGGATCCCGGACTCCGAGAAGATCTGATGAGGGCGGTGGACCAAAAGTTCCGTACCATGAGACCCGGATCGCCGCCGATCATGTCTTCCAAACTGCAGAGTTAATTCACTTGTCCCTGTTATCGGCACATATCCTCCGAACCCCTCGCCAGGACAAATTCACTCCTCCAAAGTTCAAACTCTACGAGGACAAGACCGACTCAACCGAGCATCTTTTTCTGTTTCAACAACGCATGTCTTTGGAGGCCGGAGACGATGCCCTGCTTTGCAAAGTCTTTCCGCAAAGCCTCGAGGGGCAGGCCCTGGCTTGATTCCAAAAGCTCACCCCCGGCTCCATCTCAAGCTTTCACCATTTATGTGAGGTGTTCATTTATCACTACATCTGCCACTGCAAGCCTAAGAAGGATGTCGCCAACCTCTTCAAGATGAGACAAGCAGAGTGTGAACGACTAAAAATTACCTCATGCACTTTAGCGTGGAGATGACCCAGGTCAACTATTGCGACCCCAGGACCGCCACTATGGCCTTCCGATCGGGGCTCATAGCCACCGGCAGCTTCTCCGAGTCTCTAGTTCAAAATCCCCCCCACCAATATGGCTGACATACTCTCACGGGCTGACGGCTATATCCGTTTGGAGGAAGATGCCGCTCTCGCTAGCCGGAAGGTCACAACGGTCGTAACCGTCACACAAGCTCAAAAGGGAGAAACTACTTCAAACAAACCACCTCCCTGCTCGAAGAAAGGAGACACGACGATATCGACGGGATGAACTTCCAGGGGAAATAACACCGAAATGACTCCTCTTACCGTCCCAACCGGGCAGCTCTGGAAGGAGAACCCGACAAAGGATTCTTCCACGCCCTGGTCCCAATCAGATCACTTGTCGAGAACCGCAATCAGAATAGGAGGTGCGAGTTCCATATCGAAGTAGGACACACCACCGAAGAACATCGCAACCTCCGTTCGCAAGTAGAAGCACTAATACGTGACGGTCGCCTCGTGCACTACGTGGCCCGACAGATCAACCCGGTAGAAAGGGGGATCGAGGGCCGTGCCACCAATGCAAAACCGGTGAACCCACCGGCTCGGATCGTATCGGTCATACACGGATGACCCGGCCTCCGAAAACAGATCCAGAAGAAGAACACCCCGTAGGCCAAACAGGAGGCCAAACCTGGACTCGGAAGTCACACTAGGGATCCATTCCATCCAATGCGACCCGCATGACCTGGACGAGGTACTCCTTCCCCACTCTGACCCATTGGTCGTTACCCTCTTCATCTGTAATTGCCAGGTTCAAAGGATCATGATCGATGGAGGAAGCAGCGCCGACATCCTCTTTCTCAGTTTCTTCAACGGAATGGGACTAGACTCTGAGATCATATAACGTTCGAGTCCGCCCCTGGCCGGGTTTGATGGGAAGAGGATTACTCCGGTCGGGGTGGTAACCCTTCCAGTCACCGCGGCCGACCGTACCTTGGACGTCGACTTCATCGTAGTGGATTCTCCCTCAGCTTACAATGCCATTATGGGATGAGATTGGATTCACCGCATGGAGGGCGTACCTCAATTCTACACCAAGTTATGCGCTGCCTAGCCAAAGACAATCGCTCAATCATCAATGTCTGAGGCGATCAAGTCACGACAAGCCGTTACTGTGCAATAGCCTCTAGTGCAGCCGTCCCACTTCCTCGGGACGATTCTCCCTCTCCATCATAGAAATTAATCAACTGCCATCGAAGTGGGCAAGGGCTTTTTCCACGAAAGAACGGGAGCCTCTCACTCTTGAGCCGGTCGAGTTCGTTCTATTGGACTCACACATTATTGACAGAACTGTCCAAATAGGGAGTCTCCTTCCCCCCGAGGACAAAGACACCCTGTTAGACTTGCTACAGGCCAATCGAGATATCTTCACCTGGACACATAGCGACATGCCTGGCATTGACCCATCGGTCGCCGTCCACGAGCTGAATATCCACCCAGGTTCTACCTCTATCAGATAGAAGCAACAACGCTTCACTCCAGAACATAACAAGATCATATTAGACAAAATTGACCATCTCCTCGAGGTGGGGTTAATCCGAGAAGTCCAGTACTCGGATTGGATCTCGAACGTTGTCCTCGTTGAAAAGAAGAACGGCAAATGGAGAGTTTGCATCAATTTCGTCAACCTAAATAAGGCGTGCCCCAAAGATGGATATCCACTCCCCAAGATCGACCAACTGGTCGACGCAACTGCCAAATATCAACACCTATCCTTATTGGATGCCTATTCGGGGTACAATCAGATCCCCCTCCACCCGAAGGACCAGGAGAAGACAGTGTTCATCACCGAACATGGGCTCTATTGCTAAATGGTCATGCTGTTCGGGTTAAAGAATGCCGAGGCGACGTTTCAGCGATTGGTAAACAAAGTCTTCCGCGACCTTATCGGGAGAACCGTCGAGGTTTACATTGACGAAACGGTCGTGAAGAGCCACTCTCACGGTGATCACCTAGTCCATTTGACTGAGGTCTTTTGGACCCTTAGAGCGCATTGTATGAGGCTTAACCCAGTGAAATGCTCCTTTGGGGTCTCCTCCGGCCATTTCTTAGGTCACATCATCCACCGGCAAGGGATCGAAGCCAATCCAGTGAAGATCCGGGAGCTATGTGAAACCCCTTCGCCAAAATCCGTGCGAGATGTGCAGGTGATTATGGGGAAGGTCACAGCATTGGCGAGGTTCATCTCCCGACTCTAGGATCACTGCCGACCATTCTTCCAAGCCGTCAAAGCGGGCAAGGGAATGAGATGAAAAGAGGCACAGCAAGATGCGTTTCATCGTCTAAAAGAACACCTTGCTCAACCATTGATCTTGTCAGTCCCGACCGAAGAGGAGGAGCTCTACTTGTACCTGACAGTCTCGACTACCTCCTTGAGCGGAGCGCAATTCCGCAAGGACATGGGTCAGCAACGCCCCGTGTTTTACACCAGCAAGTCCATGACTAATGCGGAGAGTCGATACTCCCTGATTAAAAAGCTCATTCACACACTGGTGGTAACCAAACGAAGGTTGTGGCACTACTTTGAGGCACATCGAATTGTCGCCCTCACCTCACACCCGATCCGCGTGTTCCTTCACAACCCGAACTTGTACGGATGGATAGCGAAATGGGCGATCGAGTTATCACCATTTGATATTGATTACAAGTCCCGGGTCATGATGAAAGGACAAGTAGTGGTAGACTCCCCCTTGAATTCAATCCTTCGGACGAAATAGAACAGTCGGTCACCGAACTCAATGACCCTCCTCACCTCATCAACTAGTGGACCATGTACGTCGATGGCACATCCAACCACAGGGGGCACGGAGCCGGGATCGTAATCCATACACCCGACAGGATTAAGCTAGAGCAATCCCTCAGACTCGGTTTCACATCGTCCAATAACATCGCAGAGTACGAGGCATTGTTGGTCGGACTCCGATTCGCCAAGGCGCTCCATGTTAGGTACTTGCGCGTGTATTGCGACTCTCAATTAGTGATTTTATAGATCGATGGCACCTACACTACCAAGGACTCAAGGATGGAGCGGTACCAGCATATGGTGACCAAACTGTCCAAAGACTTCTTGGGATTTGAGGTTCACTACCTCCCAGAAGCGAAAATGCCACGGCTGACTCTCTCACCACAACATCCACTGACGAGGGCGGATACTGGGTTTGTTAAGAATTTCTCAAACTCCCTTCCATCAATCCTATCCCCTTGGTCGGGGCGATTCAACAAGAATCCCCGTGCTGGATGGATGAGATAGAGGCCTTCATTCAAGATGGAACCCTTCCCGCAGACGCCACTGAGGCCCTCCAGCTGAGACGCCGTGCCGCGAGGTATTCAATCATCTATGGGGTGCTTTATCGATGCAACGGAGACGGACCGTTTTTGAGAGCCCCTAATGGAGGAAATTCATGAAGGATCCTGCGGCGACCACTCTTACGGGCGGTCCTTGGCCTATCGGATCTTGACTCAGGGATATTACTGGCCGACATTCGCACGGAGACCCTCAATTTCACACGAAGATGCAAGTAGTGCCAGTTACATGCCCCTCTCATACACCTCCCGATCGAGGATCTACATTCCCTCACTGTCCAATGGCCCTTCGCACAATGGAGGATGGACATGGGTGGGAAAAGGTATGTCCTCCTAGCAACCGTCTATTTTACTAAGTGGGTGGAGGCGGAGGCTTACAAGACCATCAAGTAATCTGATGTCAAAAATTTCTTGTGGAAGCACATAATTTGCAGGTTCAGAGTGCCTAAAACGGTGGTTGCGGACAACGGGGCGCAGTTCACCAACACTCCTATCCGTGAATTCTGTGACAAATACGGCATTCGACAGCGGTTCTTCTCCCAAGCATACCCACAAGGGAATGGGTAGGCCGAGGTTACCAACCGCACCATCTTCAGTAGCTTGAAAAAGAGACTCGAGGACCGGAAGGAGCAATGGTTAGAGGAACTCCCGGGAGTCCTTTGGGCATACCAAACCGCCCTAAGAAAGCCCACAGGGGAAACCCCATACGCCCGTCCTTACGGGACGGAAGCAGTCATCCCCACTGAGGTCGGGCTCCATACTCTGCGAAGCTCACTTGCCGACTCTGAGCGGAATGATGCGGCTCTCACCCAGAACCTCGTCTTGCTCAAGAAACGAAGGGAAGCCGCCCCATCCGCTTGGTTTCCTACCAACGTCAACATGCCCTCCACTTCAACCAGAAGGTTCACCCACGATAGTTCATGCTAGGCGAGTGGGTGCTTCGATGAGTCACCAACAGCACTCGTGAGCTCAACGCTGGAAAGCTCGGGCCACCTGGGAAGGCCCATATGAAGTGGTTGCACTCTCGGACCTCGCAAGGTACCCATTCTGACGCCATGGAATGCTATGAACCTAAGAAAATACTAATTGTAGGCTGGGAGACTTTACTTTAATATATTTAGAGACTTCTTGTGATTAATTCATTCCTTTAGTTTGCTTCAGTGTGCTCGAAATATGGATGAATGTCTATGAATCTCTACTCAATACATAGCCGATCACGCACAACCTCGAGTAGGCTTGGTAAACGTCTGCCACCTACCCCTATACGATCGGATATAGAAAAATCAGGATTTTGCCACATGTACCTCGCGGGGCCGGATGGGAACGGGATACCCAACCACCCTCAGGTACGAACCAAAACACAACTCCTTCAGGGGTGACGCCATTAGTCGGTTCATGCTGGAGGAAGGGGAGGGTTCCAAAGGGTGATGCCGCTAGCTGGTTCAAGCCAGGGACCTGACCCATCCTTTCTCAAAGGGTGACGCCATTAGTTGGTTCAAGTCTGGGAATAACACAACTCCTCCAAGGGTGACACCGCTGGTCGGTCCAAGCCGAAGGAAGGGGAGGGTTCCAAAGGGTGATGCCGCTAGCCGGTTCAAGCCAGAGACCCAACCCGTCCTTTCCCATAGGGTAATGTCGTTAGTCGGTTCAAGCCAGGGAATAACAAAACTCCTCCAAGGGTGACGCCGTTAGGCGGTTCAAGCCAGGGACCCAACCCAAACGATCCCATAGGGTGATGCCGTTAGTCGGTTCAAACCAGGGATTCAACTTGCAGGGTCCCATAGGATGATGCCGGTAGTTGGTTCCAGCCTGGGACCTAACTCACTGCCTCCACAGGGCAATGAAGGTGATCAGTACATGCTAGGGACAAGCATGATTTCCTAAGGGCGATGCCGCAGGCCGGTTCATGCCAGGAGGGAAGGAGAGTCCGCGTGAGGCCACACTATTCGTTGTTCAACCCAAAAGACTACACGAACTAAGTCACTGACGGCCTGGGCCAAGGGGGCAGAATGAGACTTTGATCGGAACTAGTGTAGTGAAACGAGGACAGAGTGTACAAAAAGGTACGAGTTCAAAAGACGAAATTCCTTTTCATTAATACCTTTCCTAGATCTATTACAAAAAAATAGAGAAATGAAAAACAACTACCACCACCTCCGAGCCCCACTCGCGCGATGGCAGCAACGAGGAAGGAGTTCGGTGTATTCCCTCGGACTGAAGGCTTTAGCCGCATCGACGGAATCTGGATGGCGTCGCCTCGGGTGTCCCACCGGTAGACTCGCAGAGTCCCAGCCTTCGCGGAAGCTCCTGGCACGAGTCACCCTTAGACCAGTGTCAATATGGCCCTCGAGATCACCCTCAGAAGCCTCTCGCTCCAACGTGCGCGACTGCTAGTACTCGACCATGTAGATACCCCAATTTTGACCGTCCAGAAAGATGAAAATACTTCGAGTAACACCTGAGAATAACCCACATTTAGGCATCTAATAGAAAACCAAAAGCTCAGGAAACCGGAAACCCTAACCCAAACCCTGGCCCATACCCTAACCCTAAACTAGAAGCCCTAACCCTAAACTAAACTCTGGCCCAAATCCCAACCCTAAACTAAACCCTTGGCCCAAAACCTAAAGAAACCTGGCCCCAACCCTAAACCCACCTAGAGAACCCCAGAAAAACCTAAAGCCTAAGAAACCCTGGGAAGGGGTGGCTAGCCCTAACTAGCTGCCCCATACCAGGCGGCTAGTTGGCACTAGCCGCCCCCCTGGCTGACCGTGAATCGCTTCCCTGAATGGGACATAAAGTAGCATTAAATGCTGATCATTGCGGTGGGTTGTGACCTTTAGCCGGCCCATCTTGGCCGGACCAAACCAAGTAGTGTATGTGATTAGACCCCTCATTAATTCTCTGGTTCTTCTGTCAGGACCAGGTGAAGGGCGGCTAGTGCTAACTAGCCGCTCAGGATGGGGCGGCTACTTCCTGGTAGCCGTCCCTATCATGATCTGTCAAACATCCCATCTCTGACAAGCGGTGGCTTGGGTCGGTTACTTGGGTTGATCCGACCAAGATAGGGCGGCTAAAGGTCATCACCCGCCGCAATGTTCAGCATTTAATACTGCTTTATGTCCTATCCAGGGGACTGGTCTAAAGTCGGCCAGAGAGGCGGCTAGTGCTAACTAGCCGCCTGGTATGGGGCAGCTAGTTAGGTCTAGCCGCCCCTTGCAAGGGACTTAGGGTTTTTGGGTTTTGAGAGCTTCTCTTAGGTGGGGTTCTGGTTTGGGCCAGGGTCTGGTTTAAGATAGGGTTAGGGTTTTGGGTTTCCGGTTTAGGTTAGGGCTAGGGTTAGGGTTTGGGTTTAGGTTAAGGCTAGGGTTAGGGTTTTGGTTTTCTGGTTTTGGTTAGGGCTAGGGTTAGGGTTTCCGGTTTAGGTTAGGGCTAGGGCTAGGGTTAGGGTTTCCGGTTAGGGCTCGGGTGTTACTTGAAGTATTTTTTTTGTCTTTCTGGACGGTCAAAATTGGGGTATCTACAATTGTCCCTCATCAGACGGAGTCTTTGTGCGAAGCAGGAAAGACTTCGACCGATGATAAGGAAAGAGACCCCTATTTTGGCCGGCCCGACCTTCAAGAAGTTATGCCAACACAAATAGTACTATTCAGGGAGTTGATTTAGACCATCAAAGGCTAGGTCTTGACTTTGAATTTTTAACCGAAAGAATGATCCGGGTGAAAAGGCGGGGAAAAGTAAATGGTGAGTGATCCAGCCCGTGGTCGGGGTTCTTAACTATCGTGCGCGGAGCAGCCCAGCGTTAGTTTCCTTCTGCCTACCGTTCCCGTTCTTGGGGAAACTCAGCAAGGAGGAGATATCGCCGACAGAAAGCAAGTAAAAGTTGATTTGGTGAATTGGATCATCCGAAGGATAAGAACTATGCAAAAGAACCAGAACTGAAGAAATTCGAATTTGAACGGTATTGAAAGTGCAGCAAAACTTTGGAAAAGTCGTGTGTGATCAAGTAGTGCCTGGAAATAAGCCAATACATGGCTGTTTGGTATGGAAAACCTTGGAATTTAGGGCTGAAAAGAGATTTGGAAAGGGGTCTCAAGTGGAAGTAGAAAACTGGGAGGGGCGGCAAGTTGTAACTAGCCGCCCGAGATGGGGCGAGTAGCTGCCTTATAACCGAAAAGGGATCCTCTCTCTTCCCATGTTTCAAAAATGGTTTCTCTCCCTCTTCTTCTTCTTCTCTTCGTTTTAAAACCCAAAAACCCTGATTTATTTGCCTTCTCTTCTCCATTTTGTCCTTAATCTTCTCTCTTTCTCTTGATTTTGAAACCCTAGTTTTGGTTCTCCTTTTTCTTTTCAAACCGAGGAAGATGACAAGGTCGAAGGAAATCGTTTCGAGGGGAAAACGACCACGGATGGCTCGTGGAGAGCGTAGCCCGAGCTCTTCATCATCAGAGAGCGATAGGCCGGAGGTCGAGGTCGTGGGGGAAGCTATGGGTGTGGCGGAGGTGCCGTCGGTGGACATCGGCGCGGGTGAGGTTGGAGACTTGCCTTTGGGGGCTGCCCTGGAGGTTGGGAGTAGCATGATAGGGTATACACGTAAGGGGAGGCGTGGGGATCGACCGGCGGTGGTCAAGGAGGTGGTTTTGGGGGTCGGGGGATCGGTTGAGGGTGCAACCGAGGGAGTAGGGGCCGAGGGGGTTAGTGAAGATGTGAGGGCGTTGTTGGATGCCCTTGTTGGGATGTTGGACAGGGAGGCCACAGAGGCGAGGGTTGAGGAGGAGGAAAGTAGGGGTATGGGGGCTTTTGCGGAGTTTATCTCCTGCGCGGGGAGGGTGGAGGGACAGGAGAGGTTAGGGATGAGGCTGGAGAGGCTGAGGGTATGGGCACCGGGGCTGCAGAGGCCGGTGTTGGTGTTGAGGCTGAGGCCGCGGAGGCAGTGTTTGAGGAGGATGAAGAGGAGGGGGATGACGACGGGATGGACGATCCTGACGAGGCCAAGGTGGACGCTCCCGGGTCCACACGGGCCGTGGCATGTTCCTAACCTTTTAGTCTTAGCCTTTTTATTTTGGTGTATATGCATGTGTTTTGGTGGTATGAACTGTTTGTATATGTGTGTATTTTTAATAAGCATGCTTGGTGCATAAGGTAGTCACGGTGGGATGTGTAAGCATGCTATATGTTGACATGGGTTTGTTTCTAGGAAAGGGGGTAATTTTTTTTGTATATATATCCATGCTTGTTCTATTTTTAGAAGAAAGTAAATGGCATGTTTTAGTATGCTTGCATGCGATACCTTTTTATGTGTATATAATTTTTAAGGCATGTCTTCGTATGTGCTTGATCGTGGTAGAGCATGAGAGATTGTATGCATGCATTTCATGGGTTCAAGTGCTTTCTATATGTTTTAGGTGTGTTTAGGGAAAGTATATAAGCATGATAGGCCGTGATGCAAGAAAGAGCGTAAATGGTGACCATGGTGGGATTTTGACATATTTTTGTTTGCATGCGTGGTCATATGAGGAGTGTAGTGAATAGTGGGAGGTGAACCTTTACGTGAATGCTTTTGTGTTTGATATGAGAATTTTTACTTTCTAAGCATGATCTCTAAATGATTTTTGGATTCTTACCTCTCTGTTGCTCTTTTTAACTAACCCATCTTTTCTTCGTTTGTTTGCAGTGGCCGAATCGTATCCGAGCTTTATGGCACGGGACGAAGGGGTGGTATGATGCCTTGGGGCAGGAGGAGAGGAGCTTAGTGGATGGAGCGGGCTTCCGCTCCTTTCTGATTGAGCCGTTCCACGTCCATCGCCCATATGTGGAGGCATTGGCAGAGAGATGGGACCCGGAGAGTTGCACGTTCATCCTCCCTACTGGCGCCGTTATGCCGACCCTTGAAGACGTCCATCGGATCACCGGCCTTCTGGTCTTGGGGGAAGCGGTGATTGCGGCCACCCTTGCGGATTATAGGGGGCTGTTTTGAGAATTGATCGGGGAATGGGAGTTCGTGGAGCGGGAGCGGACGCTGAACCGGATTCCTTTAGGGAGGCTTTCGGGGTAGTATGGCCTCGGTTCTTTTACGGAGCATCAGAAGGGCGAAGCTGTAGCTAGCTTCGAGAGAAGGCGGGCGATGAACGAAGCGAGAGAGGAGGCCGCGTGCCCACAGAGGGCACGGAGGGAGTTGAGGTCGTTCTTTCTTTACTTCTTCGGCCGGGTCCTCTTCTCGACGGCCTCTGATATGGTTTCCTCTCACTCTCTTTTGCTGATGAGGGACCTGGAGGGCATGGGACGCTATGTCTGGGGAGCGGCGATGCTCGCCCATCTCTTCGCGGAGCTCTCGAAGAAAGTTAAGAGGGCCGGGGAAAGAACCTTGGCGGTTTCACGCCATTTCTTCAAGTATGTGTAAGTGGTAAATGTCTTTTCCTTGGTTTAGCTCACTTTGATCATGATAATTTCCCTCTTGCTTTGCTAGATCTTCGGATACGGGCACTTTGCCATCGATCGCCCGATTCTGGCACCGTTTGATCATGCCCTCCCTTGGCTATGAGATGGGAACCCCGGGGGTCTTCTCGCTTGTACCGCCTTGCCAAATTTCGAGAGGCCTTCCGCGTCTTGTCGGAGGAAGAGGTATAAGTTTTTCTTCGAATTTCCTTGACTTGTATTTGGTTGTAGGGCTTTGGATTGGGGAACTTTGGACTACCGGGTTTTGTTGTGTCGGCACGGGGACGGGTACTGATCGAGTAGTGAAGTTTTGGTTGATTAGCCGAGGCGGCGCATACCCGGATGAACCGGACGTGTACTGTCTCGGAGCCGTTCCTCGATCAGGAACTCGTGCTCCATTCGGGTAGAGTGCCGATACTTGGGTAATAATCCCCTCTACCGTGGGGGTTTGTGCCTTACGAGACGGTTGTCCAACCCTATGGCTGATAGGTGGGGACTGGGTTTGGACTACTGGGGCTGCATAACGGGAAATCCTGTTGTGGCGGTCAATTAGAAGCTGATACGTAGTACAGTCTCCGTACGAAAGGCTCGTACGAAGCTCTGGACTCAGGCTCTGTAACATCATGTCAATTTCTTGACATTCTGTGAGTTGCAGGCCGGTTCAGTGGACAAGCGTGCGCCACCAGACACGTATTGCTCAAATTCCACATTATCTCAATGGTTAAATCCGAAATAGAGGGGGGTTCTGATCCTCTGGTAACCGTAGTGGCCTCGCTTACAGCCGAGAAATTCGACAAGTGATCTACAGGGAGGGTGGAGAACCATTGTAGTGCTTCTCCTTCCAATGATTTCTGGAAGAGGAAGACTAGCAGAGGTTGATTATCTAGAAATGGGCGGGCGTCTAGATAAAAGGTAGTTAAATGGATATCTGGGTTTCCACGACCGTTATATCGGTGGAATTTGGGGATTTTGAATCCCTCCAGTAGGTAAACTGATGGGATTTGTCTCAGGTTGTGTAGAGACATATGCTTGGGGGCTGAGGGACCAGTCACAGAGTGGATTCTCCGGATGGTTTCATCCAGTGTTTCTCCTCTGGGAGGGCTGCCTAACGGTCCCGGGTTTGGGGTGGCCTGGTAGGGAAGGGAACATTGGATTCACGGGGTAAAGGGGGGTGAACGAAAAGACGCTCGGGTTGACCGAGTGACTGGGTGTGAACGGGGTTTTGGGAACGGCCTTAGGGGTTTTGACAGGGGCCTCCTGTATCAGGGTTTTGACCTGGCGGTAGTCGGCGAGGTCATGAAACATGTCCTCTACGGATTGGTATCTTAGACTGGCCATCTTTTCCTCTAGATGGGTCAGGAATTGCGTGGCCTGACCCTCTTGGTGGGTTCTTTCCTCTAATATCTCCTCCTCTATGCAGGATTCCATGATGTGTGTGAAATGGTTCAAGGGAATGAATGTAGTAGATATAAAGCAGTAAATAAAGCGGTAAAGGATTGCGCAGCAGTGTGCGGCTTACAAAGCAGTAAAGGATTGCGCAGCGGTGTGCGGCTTACAAAGCAATAAATGATATTGTGATGTGAATTAGAGGAGGAACTGATTTGAGGGGTGTCAAACTCTAACCTTCCTAGAGGGTTGATAGCATTCTAGTCAAGCTTGTAAAAAGCGGGGCAGAAGAGGATTACCTTTTGTTGTTTTTCACGAGGGAGGTCCCACCGTGATTGCCAGATTTGTCGGTGCGTCGGAATCTCCGAATGTCAGAGTGTCGGAAAGGATCCGGCGGTGCGCGGGTGTGCGTGCGTGTGTGGGGGTTCTTCAGGGATTTGGATCGGATGCGTGCCCTGGCGGGCTCGATCGGATCGTCTTCCCGGGAGGGTGAGGGTGTCGTTCGTTGGTTGAGGCGCCCGACAGCGGCTCAAGAGGATTCCACGGTTTGTGTGATCGCCACCTACTTTTTCTAAAAGCAGGAAAAGGTTGGGTTGGATTTGATCGCCTACGTGGGGAGTTTGTGGGGTCTCCGCTCTGAGACACGGATATACCGTACACAGAGGTGAAAACATATAATCCTATTCTGCTTCCGGGGCTTGACTAAAGGAGTCTTGGGACATAGGGGTGCAAATGGGGTGTGGATAGGGGGCGGCTAGTGTGATCCAGCATCGGGTATGGGGCGGCTACTAGGGTTTAGCCGTCCGGGGCCTGGTCTGGTTTGGGCAGAACTTTGGTAGGAAATGGGTTTGGTCTTGGACAGAGGCTAAGCTAGGTTTAGCCCGGGTTTTGTTGGGTGGAATAAGAGGGTGTTTTTGTGTAGGGAATGGATTTTTCTCTCACAAAAGGGGGCTCTCTTTTTCTCTCTCTTGGGATTTCTAGTGGGGGAAGGGAAGTAGGTTGGGATTTGTGAATTGGAAATGTGAATTGTCTATTGGATTGTGGATGTTGGATTTAGGCTTGGGACCCCCTCTATTTATAGTAAAAGAGAGGCAGGGGAATATCCAGGGGGTAATGGAGTGGCTTGGCTCAATAGTGTATGTGATTAGACCCCTCATTAATTCTCTGGTTCTTCTGTCAGGACCAGGTGAAGGGCGGCTAGTGCTAACTAACCGCCCAGGATGGGTGGGGCGGCTACTTCTTGGTAGCCGCCCCCATCATGACCTGCCAACTCTAACAAGCGGTGGCTTGGGTCGGTTACTTGGGTTGATCCGGCCAAGATAGGGCGGCTAAAGGTCATCACCCGCCGCAATGATCAGCATTTAATACTGCTTTATGTCCCATTCATGGGACTGGTCCAAAGTCGGCCAGGGGGGCGGCTAGTGCTAACTAGCCGCGTGGTATGGGGTGGCTAGTTAGGTCTAGCCGCCCCCTGCCAGGGACTTAGGGTTTTGGGTTTTTGAGAGCTTCTCTTAGGTGGGGTTTTAGTTTGGGCCAGGGTCTGGTTTAGGGTAGGGTTAGGGTTTTGGGTTTCCGGTTTAGTTTAGGGCTAGGGTTAGGGTTTGGGTTTAGGTTAAGGCTAGGGTTAGGGTTTGGGTTTTCTGGTTTAGGTTAGGGCTAGGGTTAGGGTTTCCGGTTTAGGTTAGGGCTAGGGTTAGGGTTTCCGGTTAGGGCTTGGGTTAGGGTTTTCAGTTTCCGGAACTTCGGTTCTCTACTAGATGTCCAAATGTGGGATATTTTCGGGTGTTATTTGAAGTATTTCTATCTTTCTGGACGGTCAAAATTGGGGTTTCTACAACCACGAAGAGTCACCCAGAATCATCTCGGGTGGCTTAATCCTACCAGCCTCTTCCCCCATCCTACCAGCCCCTCCCCCATTCTCCCAAACCCCGCGAAGTCCCCCTTCCCTAAAAACCACCA
Organism: Acorus calamus; assembly: GCA_030737845.1. NCBI lineage: Eukaryota > Viridiplantae > Streptophyta > Magnoliopsida > Acorales > Acoraceae > Acorus > Acorus calamus. The sequence goes on along the minus strand of CM060877.1, from coordinate 12,187,764 downwards.
ACCATTACCCCTCTCACCAATTAACGAAAGCTTATACCGATCAAAACAAGACCTCCGAACCACCATTGATGCTCTGAACCATCATACTACTAGGGCAGGCAGAATTTTCAACGATGTCCCCTCTTATAGACACCCCCTGCTTGAAACAGAAACCGAGGAGCCCCACACTGGAGCAAGAGAGGGCGGCTAAAGGTCATGACCCGCCGCAATGATCAGCATTTATTGCTGCTTTATGTCCCATCCAGGGGACTGGTCCAAAGTCGGCCAGGGGGCGGTTAGGGGGGCGGCTAGTTCAAACTAGCCGCCTGGTATGGGGCGGCTAGTTAGATCTAGCCGCCCCATGCCAGGGACACAGGGTTTTTGGGTCTTAGGGTTAGGGTTAGGGTTTCTGGTTTTAGGTCTAGGTCAATGCTATGGTCAGGTTTAGGTTTAGTTTTAGGGTTTCCGGTTTGGTCTAGGGCTAGGGTTTCCGGTTTAGGGTTTCCTCTAGGGCTAGGGTTTCCGGTTTAGGGTTTCCGGTTTTAGGTCAAGGCTTCTGGTTTAGGGTTTCCGGTTTTAGGTCAAGGCTTCCGGTTTAGGGTTTCCGGCTTACAAGATTTCCGGTTTCCCGAACTTTGGTTCTCTACTGGATGTCCAAAAGTGGGATATTTCTGGGTGTTACTTGAAGTATTTCTGTCTTTCTGGACGGTCAAAATTGGGGTATCTACAGTGACCTTTAGCCGCCCCATCTTGGCCGTTTCAATCCAAGTAACTGACCCAGGCCACCGCTTGTCAGAGATGGGACGTTTGATAGGTCATGATGGGGGCGGCTACCAGGAAGTAGCCGCCCCATCTTGAGCGGCTAGTTTCAACTAGCCGCCCTTCACCTGGTCTCTGACAGATAAAGCAGAGAATTAATGAGGTGTCTAATCAAACACACTATTACCCAAGGCATTTTATTATACCCTGGATATTCCCCTACCTCTTTTTTACTATAAATAGAGGAGATCCCAAGCCTTTCTAACATATTCACACACCTTCATAATTCTCAACCTTCAATTCCAATTCCAACACTCACAACCCATGCCCACTACTTGAAATCCCTAGAGAGAAAGAGAGAGAGAGTCCCATTTGTGAGGGAAAACCCCATTCCCTACACAAAACCACCCTCTCAATCCACCCTCCAAAACCAAACCAATTCCCCCATAGGTTCTGCCCAGGTTGACCCAGGCCCGGACGGCTAACCCTAGCTAGCCGCCCCATACCCGACGACTCAAACCCACTAGCTGCCCCCCACCTACACCCCACTTCACCCAAGACTCCTCTAGCCAAACCAGAAGGAGAATAGGATTACCTGTTTTTCACCTCTGAGTACGGTATATCCGTGTCCCATAGCCGATCCCACAAACTCCTCAACACCCGACGAACCCCATACCGACAAATCTGGCGATCACGGTGGGACCTCCCTCGTGAAAAATGACAAAGGGTAATCCTCTTCTGCCTCCCTTTTACAAGCTTGACTAGAATGCTATCAACCCTCTAGGAAGGTTAGAGTTTCCAATCCCTCGAATAAGATCCTCCTCTATTTTGCATTACAACATAATTTACTGCTTTGTAAGCTGCACACCGCAGCGCAATCCTTTACTGCTTTGTAAGTCGCACACCGCTGCGCATCCTTTACTGCTTTGTAAGCCGCACACCGCTGTACAATCTTTACTGTTTTCGTAATCCGCACATAGCTGCGCAATCATTTACTGCTAAATTTACTGCTTTCTATGTACATCCATTCCCTTAAATTGTTCCACACTCGCATCAGCGCAATCATTTACTGCTTTCTATTTACATCCATTCCCTTAAATCGTTCCACACTCGCATCATGGAATCCACGTAGAGGAGGAGATACTAGAGGAGAGAATCACCCAAGAGGGTCAGGCAACACAACTCCTGACCCGTCTAGAAGAAAAGATGGCAAGTCTAGGGTACCAAATGGTAGAGGACATGTTTCATGACCTCGCTAACTACCATCATACCAAGACCTTGAGACAGGAGATCCCTGTCAAAACCCCTAGGCCACTCCTGAAACCCCGTCCACACCCAGTCACTCGGTCAATCCGAGCATTTTTCGTTCGCCCCCTTTCCTCCGCGAATCCAATATTCCCAACCATTTCTACCCCAGGCCCTTACAAGGCCACCCCAAACCAGAGACCGCTAGGCAACCCTCCCAGGGGAGAAACGCTAGATGAAACCATGCGGAGAATCCTCTTCGAGACTGGTTGCTCAGCCCCAAGGCACATGTCTCTACACAACCCTGAGGTAAATCGCATCAGTCCACTTACCGGAGGGATTCAAAATCCCCAAATTCTGCCGGTATAACAGTCATGGAGACCCAGACATTCATCTAACTGCCTTTTATCTAGACGCCCGACCGTTTCTAGATAATCAACCTCTGCTAGTCTTCCTCTTCCAGAAATCATTAGAAGGAGAAGCGCTGCAATGGTTCTCCACCCTCCCTGTAGATCACTTGTCGAACTTCTCGGCTATAAGCGAGAAGTTCTTAGGCCGCTACGGTTACCATAGGATCAGAACCCCCTCTGTTTTGGATTTAACCGTAGAGAGAATGAGGCCTAGGGAGGAATTTGAACAATACGTGTCTCGATGGTGCACACTTGTCCGCCGGACCGGCCTGCAACTCACGAAATGTCAAGAAATTGACATGATGTTACAGAGTCTGAGTCCAGAGCTTCGTACGAGCCTTTCATACGGATACTGTACTATGTATCAGCTTCTGATTGACCGCCACAATAGGATTTTCCGTTGTGCAGCCCAGTAGTCCAAACCCAGTCCTCACCTATCAGCTATAGGGTTGGACAATCGCCACGTAAGGCGCAAACCCCCACTGTAGAGGGGATTACACAAGTTTCGGCACTCTACCCGAACGGAGCACGGGTTCCTGATTGAGGAACGACTCTGAGACAGTACACGCCCGGTTCATCTGGATATGCCCCGTCTCGACAACCAAACTAAAATTTCACTACTCGATCAGTTCCCGCCCCCGTGCTTGTAGATACCCCAATTTTGACCGTCCAGAGAGACAGAAATACTTCAAGTAACACATGAAAATATCCCACAGTTGAACATCTAATAGAGAACCAAAGGTTCGGCAAACCGGAAACCCTAACCCTAGCCTTGACCTAAACCTAAACCAGAAACCCTAACCCTAGCCTTGACCTAAACCTAAACCAGAAACCCTAACCCTAGCCTTTACCTAAACCTAAACCTAAACCTAAATCGGAAACAATAACCCTAACTCTAAAAACCCAAAACCCTAGAACCCCAAGTCCCTGAAAAGGGGCGGCGATCCCTAACCAGCCGCCCCATACCAGGTGGCTAGTTTACACTAGCCGCCCCACTGACCGCCCTCTGGCCGACTTTGGACCAGTCCCCTGGATGGGACATAAAGCAGCATTAAATGCTGATCATTATGGTGGGTCATGACCTTTAGCCGCCCCCTCTCAGCCGGATCAATCCAAGTAACCGACCCAAGCCACCGCTTGTCAGAGATGGGGCGTTTGGCAGGTCATGATAGGGGCGGCTACCAGGAAGTAGCCGCCCCATCCTGGGCGGCTAGTTAGCACTAGCCGCCCTTCACCTGGTCTCTGACAGAAGAACCAGGGAATTAATGAGAGGTCCAATCGAAGCCAACCCACTCCATTACCCTCGGGATATTTCCCTGCCTCTATTTTACTATAAATAGAGGGGTCCCAAGCCCAAATAAGAAAACAACATCACCACCAATTCACACAACCATTCAGACACCAACATCCCACAATTCACATTCCCTTTCCCCACTACAAATCCCAAGAGAGAGAGAGAGAGCCCCTTTTGTGAGAGAAACACCCATTCCCTACATAAAATACCCTCTCATCCCACCCTCCAGAAACCCAGGCTAAACCTAGCTTAGCCTCTGTCCAAAACCAAACCCATTTCCTACCGAAGTTCTGCCCAAACCAACCCAGACCCTAGATGGCTAACCCTAGATAGCCGCCCCCTATACACACCCCACTTACACCCCCTATGTCCCAAGACTCCTTTAATCAAGCCCCAGAAGAAGAATAGGATTATCTGTTTTTCACCTCTGTGTACGGTATATCCATGTCTCAGAGCGGAGACCCCACAAACTCCCCACGTAGGCGATCAAATCTGACCCAACCTTTTCCTGCTTTTAGAAAAAGCAGGTGGCGATCACACAAACCCCAGAATCCTCTTGAGACGCTATCGGACGGCACCCCTCACCCTTCCGAGAAGACGATCCGATCGAGCTCGCCAGGGCACGCACCAGATCTGAATCCCCGAAGAACCCCCACACTTGCACGCGCTCAACGCGCACCCCCGCCGGGATTCGCTCCTACACCACCGACATTCGAAGGCCTTCCCGACAACACAACCGACAAATCTGGCGATCACGGTGGGACCTCCCTCGTGAAAAACAACAAAAGGTAATCCTCTTCTGCCCCCTTTTACAAGCTTGACTAGAATGCTATCAACCCTCTAGGAAGGTTAGAATTTCCTCTAATGCACATCACAGCATCATTTACTGCTTTGTAAGCCGCACACAGCTGCGCAATCCTTTACTGCTTTGTAAGCCGCACACAAACCCCTGAATCCTCTTGAGACGCTATCGGGCGCCTCAACCAGGAACGACACCCCTCACCCTTCCGAGAAAACGATCCGACCGAGCCCGCCAGGGCACGCCTCCGATCCGAATCCCCAAAGAAACCCCACACACGCACGCGCTCACCGCGCACCCTGTCGGTTTCCGCTCCGACACCGCCTACATTCGGAGGCCTTCCCAACGACACACCGACAAAATCTGGCGATCACGGTGGGACCTCCCTCGTGAAAAACAACAAAAGGTAATCCTCTTCTGCCCCCTTTTACAAGCTTGACTAGAATGCTATCAACCCTCTAGGAAGGTTAGAATTTCCGACCCCTCTAATCAGTTCCACCTCTAATTCACATCACAACATCATTTACTGCTTTGTAAGCCGCACACAGCTGCGCAAACCTTTACTACTTTGTAAGCCGCACGCAGCTGCGCAATCCTTTACTGCTTTGTAAGCTGCACACAGCTGCGCAATCCTTTACTGCTTTGTAAGCCGCACACAGCTGCGCAATCCTTTACTGCTTTGTAAGCCGCACACAGCTGCGCAATCCTTTACTGCTTTGTAAGCCGCACACCAGCTGCGGAATCCTTTACTGCTTTGTAAGCCGCACACCGCTGCGCAATCCTTTACCGCTTTACTTACTGCTTTATATCTGCATTCGTTCCCTTCACACACATCATGGAATCCCGCATAGAGGAGGAGATACTAGAGGAAAGAACCCACCAAGAGGACCAGGCCACGCAATTCCTGACCCATCTAGAGGAAAGGATGGCCAGTCTAGGATACCAATCTGTAGAGGACATGTTTCATGACCTCGCCGACTACCGCCAGGTCAAAACCCTAAGACAGGAGGTCCCTATCGAAACCCCTAAGGCCATTCCCAAGACCCCATCCACACCCAGTCACTCGGTCAACCCGAGCGTCTTTTCAATCACCCCCTTTCCCCCGCGAATCCAATGTTCCCAGCCGTTTCCACCCCAGGCCCCTACCAGGCCACCCCAAACGTGGGACCGCTAGGCAGCCCTCCCTGGGGAGAAACACTGGACGATACCATCCGGAGAATTCTCTCCGAGACTGGTCCCTCAGCCCCCAAACACATGTCTCTACATAACCTGAGACAAATCTCGTCAGTCCACCTACCGGAGGGGTTCAAAATCCCCAAATTTCACCGGTATAACGGTCGTGGAGACCCAGACATTCATTTAACTGCCTTTCATCTAGACACAGGCCTGTTTCTAGATAATCAACCTCTGCTAGTCTTCTTCTTCCAGAAATCATTGGAAGGAGAAGCACTACAATGGTTCTCCACCCTCCCTGTAGATCACTTGTCGAATTTCTCGGCTGTAAGCGAGAAGTTCTTGGGCCGCTACGGTTACCAGAGGATTTGAACCCCTCTATTTCGGATTTAACTGTAGAAAGAATGAGGCCTAGGGAGGAATTCGAACAATACGTATCTCGATGGCGCACACTTGTCCACCGGACCGGCCTACAACTCACAGAATGTCAAGAAATTGACATGATGTTACAGAGCCTGAGTCCATAACTTCGTACGAGCCTTTCATACGGAGACTGTACTACGTATCAGCTTCTGATTGATCGACACAACAGGATTTCCCATTGTGCAGCCCAATAGTCCAAACCCAGTCCCCACCTATCAGCCATAGGGTTGGACAACCGCCTCGCAAGGCACAAACCCCCACGGTAGAGGGGCTTTTTACACAAGTATCGGCACTCTACCCGAACGGAGCACGGGTTCCTGATCGAGGAATGGCTCCGAGACAGTACACGTCCGGTTCATCCGGGTATGCACCGCCTCGGCCAATCAACCAGAACTTCACTACTCGATCAGTACCCGTCCCCGTGCCGATACGACAAAACCCCATGACCCATGATTCCCCAATTCAGGCCCCCTCAATCCAAAAACGGGACCAAAACAGGAGACCCTTCTGCCCTATCTCCCCAAGAACGCAAGGTATAGCCCCTAGAGAACCCGCGCACATCCCCTGTAATAAGGCTGCACTTCCCTCCTTCTACGGCCCAAAATGGTCAAACAGAAGAGATAGCTACCCTCCCCTTCCAGAAACCCTAGGGAACATCCTCAAAGCCTTATTAAAAGTCAATGGCATTTCCTTACCCATAGCTAGACCTTCACCTATCGGTGCTGACCCCACCCATTTTTGTCAATATCATTGACATCACGGCCACACCATCGACATTATCTACAACCTTGAGGAAGAGAGGCTCTTAGACTGGGCCACCATCAGGGGACTCAAAGACAACCTAGCTACAAAAGCCCTAGAAGTCAAACCAACCCCAGAAACCCCCAACCCTGTAGAAACCACAACTCAAGACCCAAGGCCAGCCACGAAGGCTCCCTTGGAAGAACCAGAGAGCCTAAGCTATGAAAGCGTCTACACCATAAAAGACGCTGAGCACGAAGAGTCACCCAGGATCATCCCAGGTGGCTTAATCTTTCCAGCCTCTTCCCCCGTCCTACCAGTTCCCTCCCCCATTCTCCCCAAACCCACAAAGCTCTCTCTCCCTTAAAAACTCCAACCATTATCCCCTTCACAAATAACGAAAGCCTATACCCGTTAAAACAAAACCCCGAACCACCATTGACGCACTGAACCATCATACTACTAGAGCAGGCAGAATTTTCAACACTGTACCCTCTTACAGACACCCCATGCCTGAAACGGAGACTGAGGAGCCCCACACCGGAGATAAGATCGACATCCTAGACCAACTCCGAAAAATCCCCGTGAAAATTTCCATTTTAGAGCTAATCGAAACCTCAGAACACCACCAGCAGGCTCTAAAAATGTTCCTAGAAAGAATCCAAGTCGACCCACAAATCTCTACCCTAGGCGTACCAATAGCTCTAGCCACTGCAGGACTAGGGCCCATCATAACCTTTAGACCTAAAGAAGAGATTCACGATAAAGTCGTTAGCACCTCAACCCTATGCATAACGATTAACCTCGAAGGATACTCGGTGGATAAAGTTCTAATTGACACCGGGGCGGGAGTAAACCTCATATCACTACAAACCTTCGAGCACATTGACGGACGCATAACTACACTCTTCGAAACGGACACCCGTATATTTGCCTATGACAAAACGGCTCGTCCGGTTCTAGGCTTTAAGGATTTCCGATTAAAGGTAGGGCCGCTAGAAACTAGCGCTAAAGCATATGTCCTAGAAATGGATTCAGATTATAATATGATCCTAGGACGCAAATGGCTAGCATCCATAAAAGGGGTCTCCTCTCCCCTACACCAATGTTTGAAATTCCCCTTGGGGGGGCGAATAATCAAAATACAAGGAGATGCAATCAAAGGACCTAAATCAAGGTTTGCCGATAATGAAACCGTCACTATAAAAACCAGTAGCCCAAAACCCATAGAAGCCACCATCCACATCTTAGATTTTCCAGCCGATTGGCTAAATCCCCGGAATACTCTCCCCGCTACCTCAAAAGCAAGCCACCCTAGGCTTGAGAACCCTGGCTGGCATATCATGGGGATCATGGGTTACCTTCCCGGGGAAACCCTGGGACACAAAAATGGGATCTTAGACCCCATCAAACTCCCAGCATGGTTAGATAAGAAAGGCATTGGCTCATCCAAGCATCGCCCTAAACTAAAAGAAAAATGCGATTGGAGGTTGTACAAACATTTCATAAGAGGAATAGTCATAGAGCCCGCCAAAGAGGTCACATGCCCCTACCCCCTGGACCCTATCCCGGAAACAGAACTAGACTGTTTCTCTGGCTCCCTAGAGTAGTTGTTCCCACAGCCTGAAAAACACCTAAACGCACACTCACCGCCAGACGATAAAACTCCAGCTGACCCAGCCTCCTTTTCTCGTAGAGCTCAAGCATCGCAACAAAGGAGCGCCAGCTGCTGGAGGAAAGTCGGTTGAAGCGCTTCCACAATCCAGTAGATTGTAAATAATAAGTGTCTTTTCTGTTCACAAAAAAAAAATTCAAAAAAAAAAAAAGAAAACCAAAACCCTTGGATCCCTGTCCGACAAGGATGATTTCACCCCAGCATGGCACCCCTTCAGCGATAACTCTGATCTCCTGAATAAACTACAACGTCTAGCCAGTCAGGCAAAAAATCCCAACCCTAGTACCTCGTCCAAAATAGTCAAACATACTAGGAGTCAAATTCCTGACCAGACCATTAGCAACTTAGATGGATACGGTAGGACAATGTTAGGTTTAGAAAAATTTGAATTAATAGCAGTTATAGAAGAACCAGACCTAGATAACATAGAGAACCCAGACGATGGTCTAGGAGTCTTCGAAATCTGTGATGAGGACGATGAAGAAAAAGGGGACCTATCTGAAGAATTCAAGCAAAGCCTTCAAAGGTTCGATGAGAAGACGGAAGAAGCAGATGAGAAGATAGAGGAGCTAAACCTAGGGACAAAGACTGACCCCAAAATCATTTCAATTAGTGCAGGACTAAATCACAATGAGAGGGAGGGTCTGGTTAAAATATTACACGAGTATAAAGACATCTTTGTGTGGTCTTACAAGGACATGCCCGGGCTCGATACCTCGTTAGTCGAACATCAGTTAATTTTAGAACCAAACGCAAAATCAGTAAAACAAAAACTGAGACGCCTTCATCCCGAGGTAGCTTTAAAAATCAAAGATGAGGTAGACAAACTCCACCAGGCTAAATTTATCCAGGTAGTTTTATACCAAAAATGGGTGGCAAATATTGTTCCAATGTCCAAGAAGGATGGGAAGATCCGGATATGCATCGACTTCAGGGACCTCAATCAAGCGTGCCCAAAAGATGACTTCCCACTCCCACATATTGACCTCCTTGTCGACAACACGATAGGATATGAGATGCTCTCGTTCATGGATGGCTTTTCTGGATACAACCAGATCCAGCTGGCAAAAAAAGACCAAGAAAAGACTTCCTTTACCATACCCTGGGGAACTTACTGCTACATAGTGATGCCTTTCGGGCTCAAAAATGCGGGTGCAACATATTAAAGGGCTATGACCTCAATATTCCATGATATGATGCACAAGCTAGTAGAAGTATATGTGAATGATATCTTAGTCAAATCTAGGACTCGAATAGGACACGCAGACACACTTAGACAAGTGTTACAGAGATGCAAGGAATATTCACTCAAAATGAATCCAAAGAAATGTCGCTTTGGGGTCTCCTCTGGGAAACTTTTAGGATTCGTGGTAAGTAAGCAGGGAATAGAAATAGATCCGACCAAGGCAAAAGCCATCGCCCAAATGCCCCCACCTAAGAACCTAAAAGAATTAAGGGGGCTCGTAGGAAGGTTGCAATTTATTAGGAGATTTCGCCCCTTTTACAGAATGTTGAAAGGAGGAGTCAAGTTTAATTGGGATAGTGAATGCCAGAAGTCCTTTGATAATTTAAAAACGTACCTTCTTAATCTCCCAGTCCTTTTGGCTCCAGTACCCGGACGACCCCTGCTCCTCTATATAGCTGCAATTAAGGAAGCCATTGGTGCAGTGCTTGCACAACATGACGACATGGGAAGAAAGGAAAGGGCCATTTACTACCTGAGTAAAACCGTGATTGAGTACGAAAAAGCCTACCCTCCTACAGAAAAGACTTGTCAAGCATTAGTATGGGCTTCTTAAAAGTTGCGACATTATTTTCTTGCCCACAAAGTCAAATACTTTGCCAAAATGGACCCAGTAAGGTTCCTATTCGAGAAAGCCGTATTAATTGGACGCTTAGCCCGATGGCAAGTACAGTTAAACGAGTTTGACATCACGTATGCCACTCAAAAATCCATCAAAGGGCAAGCCATCGCTGACCACCTCGCTCAACTACCCCTCCCTGATTACAAACCAGTAAAAACTGACTTCCTGGACGAAGAAATATTTGCGCTTATTTAAGAAAAGGATAGAGAGACATGGACGCTATACTTTGACGGAGCGGTCAACCAAAAGGGGAAGGGAACAGGAATAGCACTAATATACCCCGAAGGCGTCATTATCCCACAAGCGTTTCAGCTCACGTTTAAAGCCACCAACAATATTGCTGAATACGAGGCCCTGATAGCAGGTTTGAAGGCGGCCCTAGCCCTAGGAGCTAAAAATTTAGACATCGTTGGGGACTCTCTCTTAGTAATCCGCCAAACTCTTAAAAAATATCAGACTGGAGACCCAAAACTGAAGTCGTACAGAGAACTAGCCATAGTCCTGCTAAAACAATTCCGTAAGGTTACTCACATTTTCATACCCCGGACCGGCAATATTCTTGCTGATTCTCTAGCCTCTTTAGCCTCATCGCTCACCTTTCCCTTATCTAGGACATCTGAAACAGTCACTATCCAGAGACTAGAAACACCTGCCACCGAACTCGGTGACTATAAAACACAAAGTCTCCTAAAAATGAACCGGGCTAACAAAAATGCTAGTACCACGGAAATACTAGCCCTTGAACTAGGAGATATAGACGACGGAAACCCCTGGTACTTTGATATTAGAAACTACCTTAAAAACGGTTCATTCCCAAGCTACGCTACCAGCAACGACCAGAAAATAGTCAAAAGGATAGCAGTCAAATACTGCCTCCGAGGGGAGATACTCTTCTGAGCCTCCTTCAATGGGGAACTACTTAGGTGCTTGGACGACGAAGAAGCATATACCATTGTAGAAGAAGCTCACTCCGGAGTATGCGGAGGACACGTCAACGCCCAGATGCTAGCGAAAAAGGTATTAAGAATGGGCTACTATTGGCCCACGCTTGAAGGGGACTGCAACAAATACGTTAAGTGTTGTATCCAGTGTCAAACTCATGCCAACAAAATACACGCACCAGCATCTTCTTTACATCCCATGACTTCACCATGGCCCTTCTCTATGTGGGCATTAGATGTGATAGGACCATTCCGGGACACTATAGAAAACACTACCCAAAAAGCTTTCATCCTCACCGCTACATAATACTTTACCAAATGGGCTGAAGCCGAATCCTATGTAGTAATTAAAAGCTCTACCCTGGCTCGTTTTGTCCGCACCCACATCCTTGCACGGTTCGGTACCCCCAAAGCAATTATAATTGACAATGGTCCCCAGTTCATCTCCCAAGAATTTCAAGACCTATGCAATAAACATCATATAAAACTTCATCATTCCACGCCATATTATCCACAGGGGAATGGACAGGCATAGGCCACCAATAAAACCTTGCTCAAAATTATAAAGAAAACGGTAGAAACCCATAAGGCAACCGATTGGCCTGATAAATTGGTAGACGCCCTCTGGGCATACCGAACCTCCATTAGGACACCCACTGGTCAAACCCCCTATTCACTCACGTTTGGGGCCGAAGCAGTAGTACCATACGAAATCCTCGTCCCATCCTTAAGAATAGTACTAAAAGAAGACCTCCAAATTGAGGAAAGGAGGGAGGCACTCCTACTACGCCTCGAACTACTACACGAGAAAAGATTAAGAGCGGCAGACCATGCCCAGGCCTACCAAAGAAGGGTGGCAAGGGCATTTGAAAAGAAGGTAATAAAAAGAAAATTTAAAATCGGGGAATTAGTACTTAAGCAAATCATGCCATCAAGACAGCCTCACCCAAGAGGAAAGTTGCAACCCACATGGGAGGGACCCTATGTGATCACCCATGCCTATTCCGGGAATGCCTACCGCCTGGTAGATGCTGAAGGAGTCGAGGTTCCAGGTTCGTGGAATGCACTTTATCTAAAGAAATTCCATGCATGAATAGCTTTCAATACTTAAGAACTATTATTCTTCCTTCCTGCGATTTCCTGCGTTTAGTACTTGATGATAGAATTATAAGACTCTCAAAGATAAACTCATATCTATTTGAACACATCTCCACCAAATCATGCCGTTTCCTTCACACACGTATAACTGGACTAGATTCACCTGAAAGAAGAGAATTGAACACATCTCCGCCAAATCATGCCCTACTCGTATTAACCCTAGGTCAAAATGAGGAGTTACCAAGACCTGGCATATGTCCCAAAACTGGCTTTGGCACTATACAAACACTTCTAGAGGGGAAGCACGAAAATAATCGGGGTGAAAAACAGAAGAGCCCCCCCCCCTCAAATAAAAAAAAAATCAGGCAATGAGAGGCCAACAAAAGAAAAATAACACCCAAGTGAACGGGTTAAGCTCTCTATTTTAGCAGGCTTTCACGGCTTTACGCACGGTATACGCTAGACAACGGCTATACCAGTACACATCCAAACAACGGACTGTACTTTCCATCCAAAATATAGAAGTGGTAAAAAGAAGAAAGCCAGAGGGGCCTAGAAAGTAGGACATGTGCTAGACTGTGTCAATTCTAAAATATTGCCCGAAAGGAAGATATTTCTCTTACCCCATTCCCCCTCCCCCCCTTTTTTTCTCGCAATGGGATTCTAAATTGAACTACGTCTGCCGGGAAAGGCGAAATTTCAACCAAAGGTAGATCATGTCCAGGTTTACAAACTACACACACTCACATAAGTTCACTTAGAAACTTGCTTGTCCAAGGGAAGCTTATTTGACTCGACTCTTGGTACACTCATGGATTTTTCAGCATGTTTACAATAATACGATTAAGCATTCGAAACCCATGAACCTAGAAAACTCGACACCTAAAGCTTATACCGTTCAAATACAATCCTGGTTTGGACATGGGTGACCACAAGGGCTCCTCCACCGGGACTTGATGGCATCTTTTACTTCAGAAAATCGAGAACATTACCCTCTCACGTAAGAAACCATTGAAGAACTAAAATGCCCCCTTATGCCAACTATACTTACGCATAAGCTTACATTTTTCTTTTCCAAAACACCTTGGCATCCGATTTTCTTGAAAAATTGTCCCCACTCATATTAAAATTGTCCCCACTCATATGAAAATTGCCCCCACAAATATTAAAATTGTCCCCACTCATTTCATGCCCTTGCCGCACATGCCTGAGAAGAAATTGTCCCACCTTTTACACATACTTAAAAGTTTTCTTCACTCACGCACTTGGAATCCCTTCCTTGCATACTAAAGCATGGTCTCCCGCACTTTACCTTCTCGCATTATCTTTTTCCATTTCACCTTAAGATGGATTGTAGCCCTAGACAATTCAAGCAAGAAAGAGCTCGAAAGTCAGTGCAGGGGCGCAATCCAGACAGATTTAACACTTGGTCCATGAAAGGGATGTTTTTGTAGGTCTCGAATGTTGAAACGGTCACAAAGACTTTCGGCAGCAGCAGCAGACAAGAGCAGCAGAACCAAATTGCCCCAGGCAGGGGGCGGCTAAACTCGACTAGCCGCCCCTCACTGGGCATCTAGTTTACAGTAGCCGCCCCAGCCCTTTGTTTCAGGTGAGGAAGCCCCAGGCAGGGGGCGGCTAAGCACAACTAGCAGCCCCTCACTGGGCGGCTAGTTTACACTAGCCGCCCCCTGCCTGCACCTATTTCAGCTGTGTCGGTCCGTATTCGATCAACTCTTCAACACTCCTTTACCTTTTGAGATCAGTTCTTTCCAAAACCTGCATGTACACATTTCATACACATATTCATACACAAAACCTGTATAAATACCATGCTAAAACAAATATATAATCAAAACCCTACACCCATCCATGAATTAAACGTATAAAAACACCAAAATCACCCATCCACGAAATACTCGTTTTTCTAAATAAAGAGGGCTCTTTAAACACCTAAACATCCATGCTAAATTGTTCTAAACCATGCATATAAACAAGAAATTAAATTGTCCCACCAAAACCACAAACATAGACTGTTTTTCTAAACCTAAGAGAGAACATAAAAGGGGATATTTTTCCTTCAAAACGCTCCAAACTCCGAAGTCTTGAGCTATACCTCACTGAAATATCACCTAAAACCAAAAACAAAAGAAGAAAAGCATGAATTCATCGCATATATACTATTCTACTACTTAAAACTAAGACATAAAGAAGCTATACCTCGGTGTATCGTCATCCGCTGGAGGCTGAGTAGGAGGAACGTCCTGACTTGGCTGAGAAGGGAGCGGCGGATGAGGAGAAGGCTGAACCTCTGGAGCATCGGGAGCGGCAGGAGTCTCTCGAACCGAAGACGCGGCCCTCGCGTATATCCCACGACTCCGAGACGCCGAAGGACGAGAGGCACGGCTGAAGGTGGCCCCGGTAGCCAAGGAAGCCGAGAGAGAATGGTCAGGCTCAAGTGGAAGAAGATCGAGGTCCGCCTCGGTTATAGAGCCCCCTCCAACCAATTTCCCCCTCATAAGTCGCCTCCCAAAGACGGACCTGCTGCATATCTCTGTCTCTCCTCTCCAATCTCTGTTGGAGGCGACTCTCTGTCCCTCTGGCCCGATCCTCGGCTGCCCTCAACCTCTCCTCCAACTCCCGCGCCCTCACCTCCGACGCCCTGTGCGCCTCTCGATCCCTATCCCCGGCCGCCTGGAGAGAACGAACCAAGTCCCCCATCAAACCTCCAGGAACACTTGCAGAAGCCTCCAACTCCGACACCCTCATCTGGAGGGAGTCCCTCACACGGCCTAGGGTGATGAACCCCTCCTCTCTCGAAGCCACCATGGACCTCAGCCGGTCCGTCTCCTCCTTAGCCCGAGAAGCCCTACCCCTCGCCTGGCTCAGCTCCATCCGTGTGGCCATCAACTCGCTCCGGGCCGCATCTAGCTCCCTCGTCAGTTCAAGCTCCCGCTCGAAAATCATGGAAGAAGGAGGGGCGGAAGAAGAGGAAGCACCGTCAGCCCTCGCTCTCGAAGTAGCATCCACCTGAGCCTCAAGGACCCGGACCTAGTCCTGCAAGCGTCCTCTCTGAACCCGCAATGCCTCTATCTACCTAGCTCACGCTTGGAGGTGCTCATTAGCGCCTTGAGCCTCTTCTCCATCTCATTCAACTCAACCTACAAAAGCAAAAACCACTCAGAAAATATTCAAGCAAAAGAGAACGAAGAAGAGAAGGAATGCTTCCAAACTTACGTAGGCATCCGGGATCTCCTCCTCCATCGTCCCGAGGATACCCGCATACTCCCGACGATACCAAGCTAGGTATTCGTCACTCGAAGTCACCTCAGGACGACGCTCCACCAAGACGCCTCGACCCATCCATCCTGCCACGTACGTAGCGTAATTCCTCGGGAGATTCGTGTCCCGAGGAATCCCGGCCACCGGAATCGAGGGGCGCCGCGGCAGAGGATCAGGCACCCACTTGTGGCATCCAAGCTGGCGGACAACCCGGCTGATCGCATGGAACACGACCTCATTAAAGTAGATCAGCCAGACATCCCGCGACAACTCCTCAGGGACCTCCTCCTCCGTATAGGGTCTCCATGTCATCTATAAAGCATCAAAAGATAGGAAGAGCGCTTAGTCAAAAGAAAACCAAATACAAGCCAAATAAAACTCGAAGAAGAAAATTTTATACCTCTTCCTCCGTCAAGACACGGAAGGCCTCCCGGAACTGAGCGAGGCGATGCAAGCGCGAAGATCCCCGGGGTGTCCATCTCATGGCCCAAGGGAAAACACGATCAAAAGGCACCAGGGTCGGGCGGTCAATCGCGAAATGCTCATACCCAAAGACCTGCCCAAACAAAGATGGGAATTATCAAAATCAAACGAGTCGAACCGGTAAAGAAGACACCCTCTACTCACACATACCTGGAGAAAGGGAGCAAAACCGCCAAGGTTCTTTCCTCCGGCAAACTTAACCTTCTTCGAGAGCTCCGCGAATAGATGGGCAAGCATCGCCGCTCCCCAGGCGTATCGCCCCATGCCCTCCAGGTCCCTCTTGAGCAAGAGAGAGTGAGAGGAAACCTTGTAAGAGGCCGTCGAGAAGAGAACCCGGCCGAAGAAGTAGAGGAAGAACACTCTCAACTCCCACCGTGCCCTCTATGGGCGGCAGCCTCTCTCGCCTCGATCATCGCCCGTCAACTCCTGGAAAAGTGCCTTATAGTCAGCAAGGGTGACCGCGATCACTGCCTCCCCTGACACCGGAAGGCCGGTGATCCGATAAACGTCCTCGAGGGTCGGCATGACAACACCAGTGGGGAGAATGAAAGCACAACCCTCCGGATCCCACCTCTCCGCCAAAGTCTCCACGTAAGGACGGTGAACGTGGAATTGCTCGATCAAGAAGAAGGAATGGAAGCCCGCTCCATCCACCAAGCCCCTCTCCTCCTGCCCCAAGGCATCGTACCACCTCTTCGTCCCATGCCAAAGAGCCCGAATACGGTTCGGTCTCTACAAAACAAACGAAGGGAACATGGGTTAGTTTAAAAGTAGTCGAGAGGTAAGAATCCAAGTCAACAAATTCATTTAGAAACCATGCTTAGCAAGATAAGCTTTCATATGCTAAAACAAAAGCATGAAAAATAGAAGACTTCACGCGTAGGCCCACCTTCAATTATTCGCAAAACACGTTTCATATGACTACCTGTTATACCTTCTTATCCCACCGTGGTCATTACTTGCATACCTTCTCTATTTTACCGTCTAGCATGATTATACACCTCTCACGAACCCACCCCAAGCATGTGAAGGAGCTTAGACCCATAAATTGCATACACTTACTGTCTCTTACTCCACCATGATCGAATACACATGAAAATATGTATTCTGAAAAATATATATGCATACAAAAGCCACCACATGCAAGCATGCTAAGGCGTGTCATTTCCCTTCCCGTATACGACAAACATGGATGCACATATGAAAAGTTGTCCCCTTCTTTTTCCAACACAAAACCCATATTCGCATGCTTATTATCCCACCGTGATCTAACTATACATGCAAGCATGCATATTAGAAACATATATCACCCACTATTACCTATTCATGCTATTAGAAACACACATATATAAATATCACATACACACATAAATAAAAGGCTAAGACTAAAAGGTTAGGCACATACCATGGCCCGTGTGGACCCAGGAGCGTCCACCTCAGCCTCGTCGGGATCATCCATCCCGTCGTCATCCCCCTCCTCGTCCTCCTCAAACACGGCCTCCTCGGCCTCGGCCCCAACACCAACACCGGCCTCCATGGCCCCCATGCCCACACCCTCGGCCTACCTGGCCTCCTCCCCAACATCGGCCTCTCCAACCTCCGTGCCCGCCGCACCGGAGGCTAAGCCCTCAAAAACACCCATGGACCTTCTCTCCTCCTCTGCTGCCCTGGCCTCTATGGCCTCTCTATCCAACATCCCAATAATGACGTCCAATGACGCCCTCTCACTCTCACTTACCCCCTCGGCCTCGGCCCCTCCCTCCATCACACCCTCAACCGATCCCCCGACCCCCGAAACCACCTCCTCGGCCACCACCGGTCGATCCTCACGCCTCCTCTTGCGTGTATAGCCTATCACACTCCCCCCTACCTCCGGGACAGCCCACGAAGGCAAATCCCGGACCTCACCCACGCCGATGTCCGCCGGCAACACCTCCGTCGAACCCATAGCCTCCCCCACGGCCTCGACCTCCGGCCTATCGCTCTCCGATGATGAAGAGCTCGGGCTACGCTCTCCACAAGCCACCCGTGGTCGCCTTCCCCTCGAAACAATCACCTTCGACCTCGTCATCTTCCTCAGTGTGAAAAAGAAAAGGAGAACCCAAACTAGGGTTTCGAAATCAAGAGAAAGAGAGAAGGATTGAGGTTGAAATGGAGGAAGAAAAGGCAAAGAAATCAGGGTTCTTGAGTTTGAAACCGAAGAGAAGATGAAGAAGAGGGAGAGTAACCGTTTAAAACGTATAGAGAGAGAGAGAGAGGGTCCCTTTTCGGTTATAAGGGACCCAGTTGAGGGGCGGCTATCCACGAGTAGCCGCCCCCTCTCGGGCGGCTAGTTGGCACTAGCCGCCCCTCCCAATTTCTTTGTTTTGCTTCAAAACCCCTTTCCAAACTCTTCTCAGCCCTAAATTCCAAGGTTCTCCATACCAAACAGCCATGTATTGGTTTATTTTCAGACATTACTTGATCAAACACGACTTTCCCAAAGTTTCGCCGCACTTTCAGTACCACTCAAATTTGAATTTCTCCAGTTCTGGTTCTTTTCCAGAGTTCTTATCCTTCGGAAGATCCAATTCACCCAAATCAACTTTTACTTGCTTTCTGTCGGCGATATCCCCTCCTTGCTGAGTTTTCCCAAGCACGCGAATGGTAGGCACGAGGAAACTGACGCTGGGCTGCTCCTCGCACGATAGCTAAGAACCCCGACCGTGTTAGACCTGTGTCATTTAGAGTCCTAATTTCGATCGGAGTCGCTAAAATTTTTGCTTTTTAGTCTACCAAGGGGGTTTGATGACTCTGATTGAAACGTAACTGCATATTATGGGTCCTGGTATTGTTTAGTACTGCCCATAAAATTTTCATTTAATTCCGATAAAGTTTTTGGAATTATGCAGTTTTGGATTTGGTATTCGGATTTGATTTTGTTAAAATCCAAGATGAAGAGATAAAAATCCGATATTATTACGAGATGTTCAGTTTTGAGATAGCTTCCATATAGAAGTGGAATTGGATCAACTGGATTCGTATATTAAAAGTTATGGGTATTTTTCCGAGTATACCCCGAAGATGAGAAATCCAGGCAGCAGCCCTATAAGATGTTTAGCCTAGATTTCGGAATACCTGAATAGATTATTTGATCTAGGTGTAAACATGAAAGCTGTAGATAATCTTCTTATCTTTCCAATGCCGCTGGAATATTGCAATTCGGAGCTGTATTGTGGAAGTTATGCCTGTTTAAGTGAAGTCTGTCCAGGATTTTGGGGCAGGGACGATTTGGTCGTTTGACACCTCTTTTAGATATTTATGTGCTCAAATGTCTCTCGTCTCTCTCATTCTTGTGGCTGTTGGGAAGGAGTAGAAGTTCCATTGCATTGTGTTGTTGTGTGTGCATGGAATTGAAGAGGCTGAAGAGGGGGAAACACATTTTCATGTGTTATGTGTTGTGTATGTGTGCACACCACCTGTTTGTGGGTATGTGTGAATGAACCATATATGCATGTTCTTCTCCTCTTTCCATTGGTTTTCCTCATGCATCACCTAAACTTGTGTTTATGTGCTAAAGAGGTGTAGAGTTGACACATCGGTGCACTCGAGATCACATGCGGGGCTGCGAGTGCGCGCTCGGAGTGCTCGCATGCGTGCGGAGTGTGCGGGCAGCGCGCACGAGGTGCTCGAGGGCGTGCTTGGCCTTGCCCGATGCGTGCGGAGTGTGCGGGCAGCGTGCACGAGGTGCTCGAGGGCGTGCTTGGCCTTGCCCGATGCGTGCAGAGTGTGTGGGCAGCGTGCACGAGGTGCTCGAGAGCGTGCTTGGCCTTGCCCGATGCGTGCGGAGTGCGTGGGAAGCGTGCACGAGGTGCTCGAGGATGTGCTTGGCGTTGTTTGATGCGTGCGGAGTGCATGGGAAACGTGCACGGGGTACTCGAGGGCGTGCTTACAGTGCTCAGACGCGTTCGGAGTGTGCTTCGTGGTGTTGAACAACTTGTTATAGTAAAATGCAACCATTGGATGATCCTTGGCGGATTGGTATCAGGCTTCGGATTCAATTCGTCGCTCTCTTGTGTTTCGCGAGCCGTGCGCTCGTTAGGTGAGTGGTTTGATTCCAACCCTTCCGGGAGCGCTCGATGCTCGTAGTCGTACTTCACGCTTTCATGGGGATTTAATTGCACCCTAAATATGCTAGATATCATGCATGCTAGGTTGTATAGCTCGTATATTGTGTAGAACCCCTATTCTACTTTATACTTGCCTATGTATTGTATAGAATATGGCGTGACTTAGGTAGTTTTTTTTGAAATACTACCCCTATTATTATTTAGACGTATCCAGCATGTTTAAACTTGGGTTAATAACGGGGTGTATGCGTAATATTCCTGATTTAGTACTTAAAGGTGTGGCATAGTTGTTGCACCCATCTGTTGGGGGCAAAACTATAACCAGCTCGAGAGAGGATGAGACATTCCCTCTCTCTCGCCCTCCCTCTTTTCGCGAGCGGACTAAGTAGATGTAGTTCCTACTTGACTCAGGCTTGCTTGGAATTATTGGCATGCACCAGTTGTTGCGCAGATCGCGCTTAACCCTTCCCCTCTAGGTTGGTGTCATCCAACGTATGTTAGGTTATAATTTGTGTAATTGCCTGTTTGTCTTCGTGTATGCATGTTAAGTAGGCCACCATTGGGTATTGATTGCATATTATGTATATGCCTATTGGGCCATGAGCCTTGTCTAATGAGATTAGACAAGTGTATGACCTCATATGGGGTCATGCCATGGCATTGACACTTAGAATAAAATGCCTTCACCGCATCTGAGTTATGCGCCCCGGAGGGAATTCATGAGAATTCGTTGCGCTTAATCGGTGTTTGATGACCGATAACAACGGATCCAAGAGGATCGTATTCGCGAGCGTAGATTGTTTTTCCCCTTCGTTGGATCCGTGTAGGGAATTCCCGGCGTCAGAAACGTTGTCCTGGCATCGGGCTCCTATCTGTAGGTACCATCGCTGCGGTCGACAGTGTACTGATCGTGGGAGTATGTTAGGTAGAGGCTACCCAGGGATAGGGCTACCGGAGTACCAAGGGCTTAGAAACGATCTAGTCTCTTCCCAAGAGCCTGGGTCACCCTTTGGGGGTGTGGGTGAGGGATTGATACAGTTCTCCCAACAACCTAGGTCACCCTTCGGAGGTGAGGGTGTTGGTATGAGTGTGGTGGCTCGAGTTGATACTCGACCCACCAGCTTGTGTTGTTAATTTTCCCAGAGGGTTCACGTTGCGAACATGTAGTGGTTCCTCCCAATATCCTTGTATTCCGAGGCTCCGACGTTGAAGCTGCCCTGACAAAGGACTCCCACTTGTAGGTACTCCCGATGCGTTCGGCAGAGGTACTGATCAAGGGAGTATACCAGGTAGAGGCTACATGACGGTGGGCCATCGGGCGATATTGCGACCGTGAATAGTTCTCCCCTTCGTCGGATCTGTATTGAAGCTGCCTAGGTTTGAGCCACCCTGGGTGGAGCCCCCACCTGTAGGTACCATCGATGCGCTCGACAGTGTACTGACCGTGGTCGGCTCCAGGTTGAGGCTGCCTGGGAGAGTGATACCGGATGATGAACGGTGTAGAACAGCAAGTTTTATCCTTTAAATCCCTAGGTTTACCCCCTGTGGGGGCTAGGGTGAGGGCGAGTGTGAGTTGTACCCATCGAGTATACTCTGGTATACCTCCTAACGCTTGAGGTGTCGAATTATATTTCTACCTCGTAAGCGGATGGACTCTTGTAATTGTTACATGGTAACACCAAGTGGTTAATGACTATTCCTCCCTGTGAGTCCCAAAAGCCTCCACCCTTTGGAGTGAGGGCGAGGGCGGGGTATTGTCGCACCGCCGCGTGACCTTGTTAACCGTTGGGTTTCTACCCATGATTTTCCTTGATAGGAGATTGCCTTAGTATCGAATGTTTATGTTGGTGTTTGGTTTCTGACCACTCACTGGGCTTGTAGCTCACCTTAGTATCGAATGTTTTTCTCCAGTTGACGCTGAGTCGGATCCAAGAGAAGAGCTCCCCTGGCGCAGTACGAGTAGGAGACCCGCGTTCGCGTTGGATGTCTTGCGAGTGAGAGGCCATCAGCATTCCCTTTTCCTTGTATGTATTATACTGGTGCTTGTGCACGGTATGTAGACTGTTGATGTCTGTTGTATATATTGGCTCTCACAGGACAGTTGATTGTGTATTCTAGTCTGTAAATATGTCTTTGAATTACAGACTTAGTCGTTTGAGCTTCCGCTATTTATATGTATATTTGATGTTAGTTACTTGGTTATTGCCTTATTGCCTTTGATGTTGTGGAGTCCTTATTTGATCCCGAGTACGGATTGCTGATATCATTTATATATTTGCCACGTCTCGGGGATGGCCGCCCTGGGGCGTGACAAAAGTTGGTATCCTGAGCCATGTCCTGTCAGAGCCAATTGTTTTATTAGAGATGAGTCCTAGGATTTCTATATGAGTATTCTGATCCTAGTACTGGTTCCTTAGTTTGCTGATGTGCCTCCTCGGAGACGGGCGCGTGGACGTGGTCACTCTCGGGCTTTGGAGGTTTGCGAACCTTCTGGAGGTGAGGAGTCTACTGGAGAGTCCATGGCTGTTTGGCCAGGACTTGCGCAGGAGCCTCCAGGAGCTGCGGGCTTCTGGAGACTCAGACTAAGGCACTGGAGGCATAGACTGGAGCGTTGGCTGAGTAGGCGCGAGAGATCCAGGAGCTGCGGGCGGCCCGCGAGGCGATTCCACAGATACCCTTAGCAGCAGATCCACCAGTGTTGCCAGAGATACCCCCTGTACCGGTTGGAGACCGTATTCTCCTCCGTTCTGTTTATCGGGGGTGTACCATGGAGTTCGCGTGCGGCACCCGTTTCAAGTGTAGAGGATGTGGCGTACTGCTCATTAAGGGGTGATGTCTTCTTCCAGTCTTCCTACTCAGGATAAGGGGCCTTGCAGGGTCAGCGTTGAGACCCGAGCTAGGGTACTCCGTGTTCCTTGTTTGGTTGTCGGGATATCCTATATCGGGACCTCATGAGACCCTCCCGAGGTTCTTTTCCCAGTCAAGGAATACCTTTGAAGCATCAAATTGATGATGGATTTTTCCTCACTTGGAAGGTGCGATAGCGGGTGGTGATGCATATGATCGGGATTGAGTGCATCTTGTTGCAGCTTAGTGGGCGATAGCTTATGGACTAGGGTTCCATAGCCATATCTGGAGTCGCTTCGATATATCATCGTGCATAGTAGCTACCCGGTAGTGGCCACATCGGAAGAGTGCTACTGGATAACGTCGAGAGCTTGGACTCCCCGTGATGAATCTGCCCATTGAGTGCATGATGTTGGAGTTCCAATGGTTATAGTTGAACGACCTATTGGTGGCGGCATGTGAAGTACAGTTTGCGGTACTGTCGCGTTTTGCCCCCACATGGGTCGTAAATGAGGAGACGCGACGCTAAGCGTTCGTGATGGGACTCAACCGCCATATCAGGTAGATGACGTCACTTAGGCGTTGTCGGGAATCGACGACCTCCTATTGCGTGTCTTGCGGATTAAGTGCGGTCGAGAGGTTTACCCAGCGTGTAAGGGTCATCATGAGCGTCAGCCATGCTCGAGGAGCAGAATTTGGACTTAATCGTTCGAGGAATGATTTTGATCTCCCTATAGGGGTTGAAGATCAAGTACCCCTTACCGCGAATTGATGATCTGTTTTGACTAGCTTTGGGAGCTAGTGTCATTCTGTTGATCGATCTTCGCACAAGGTACCCTATTTGGAGGTCCGGGAGTTGGGCATTCAGTAGATGGCTTTTCGTGACCATTTCGGGCACTATGAATTTTGAGTACTGCCGTCGGGGTAGACGAATGCGCCAGATGCCTACAAGGATCTCAAATGTTTTATTGGACCTCCGTCGGCTATTCTGAGGTAGCCTTCGTTGAGGTTGTTGGTTGGCATGCCCTCAGGGGAAGTTGTGGGTCGTCGCGATGGAATGCGTTCGTCCATCGAGATTCCTCAGTGGACGTGGGAGTGAGTTATCATGGATTTCGTTGTGGGCTCGCTAAAGTCACGTCTGGGTCACGATGCCGTCTGGGTGATCACTGACCGACTGACTATCCAATTGATTGAGTCTCTGGATGCTTCAACGCGGGTTTGAGCCTTCGCGATTGTTCGTCTTCTTGGCACTCCGGTCAGTGCTATTTTGGGTTGAGACGCGTGTGTTACTTTGAGGTGCTTGCACAGCCTTTGGTAGGCTTTGGCGCGAGCCTTCATTAAGTATAGCGTTTCATTGCTGACGGACAGCCAGGCAAGAGGACGATTTAGGCCTTGGAGGACATGCTATTTGCTTGTGTGCTCGACTTGGGGCAGTTGGATTAGGCACCACCCTTTGGTAAGGGTCTGCCTGTGAGACGATTGCCATTAGAGCATCCAGATGAAATGGAAAGGGGGCACTCTACGGGCGCAGTTTTATACCTCCCCTGTGCTGGGACGGTTGTAGAGCGCCAGTTGGAGTGGCCGCAAGTTATTTAATTGACCTTGCGGTGGCCGAGATGGTTCGTGCGTGCCTCTGCACCACCCAGAACCGTCGGAAGGGCTACGTAGGTCATCGTCGCCAGGAGCCTACCTTCGGGTTCGGCGGCCATGTTGGCATGAGGTGTCCCGGTTTAAGGACATCCTCTGTTTCGACGTTCGGGGCGAGTTGAGTCGGCCTTCCATCGGACCGGTTTTCGTCCTTGAGTGGATTAGGGGAGGTGGTTGTCATGAAGCCTTGTCCCCGTGGCTGACTCATGCCCGTGACGTCCCCCATGTCTCATAGCTGAGGCATTATGTCCACGATCCTGCTCATGTCATTCCGTTCGAGCCGCTCATCCTCGAGAAGGATTTGTCGTTCGTGGAGCAGTTGATCGAGATCATGGACCAATGTGAGAAGAGGCTCCGCACCCAGACCGTTCCTTCGGTTAAAGGGCGTGGTAGCACCAGTTTGGTGCCCGGACCACTCGGGAGCCAAGGGACTCCATGCGCGACACTTCTACATTCGGTCTTCCCTTTGGGTTTCCTTAAATTTCGAGGACTAAATTTCCTAAGGGGGGGAGAATGTTAGACCTGTGTCATTTAGAGTCCTAATTTCGATCGGAGTCGCTAAAATTTTTGCTTTTTAGCCTACCAAGGGGGTTTGAGGACTCTGATTGAAACATAACTACATATTATGGGTCCTGGTATTGTTTAGTACTGCCCATAAAATTTTCATTTAATTCCGATAAAGTTTTTGGAATTATGCAGTTTTGGATTTGGTATTTGGATTTGATTTTGTTAAAATCCAAGATGAAGAGATAAAAATCCGATATTATTACGAGATGTTCAGTTTTGAGATAGCTTCCATATAGAAGTGGAATTGGATCAACTGGATTCGTATATTAAAAGTTATGGGTATTTTTCTGAGTATACCCCGAAGATGAGAAATCCAGGCAGCAGCCCTATAAGATGTTTAGCCTAGATTTCGGAATAACTGGATAGATTATTTGATCTAGGTGTAAACATGAAAGCTGTAGATAATCGTCTTATCTTTCCAATGCCGCTGGAATCTTACAATTCGGAGCTGTATTGTGGAAGTTATGCCTATTTAAGTGAAGTCTGTCGAGGATTTCGGGGCAGGGACGATTTGGTCGTTTGACACCTCTTTTAGATATTTATGTGCCCAAATGTCTCTCGTCTCTCTCATTCTCGACCCTCTCTCTCGACCAGCTCTGCTGGTGTAAAAAAAAATGAAGAGGAGAAAGTGGAGGTGATGATGAAGTCTCCTCTTCCAATGTCTTTGAAGGTGTGTTGTGTGAAGGGAGGTGCGGAGGTCGGTGGTGGTAGCGGTGGAGCTACGGCGGTGGGCATGCCGGAGCCGCGTAGGAACCTCCCGCTCCACTTGGTTGGGTTCATCCATCTCTCTTGTGGCTGTTGGGAAGGAGTAGAAGTTCCATTGCATTGTGTTGTTGTTGTGTGTGCATGGAATTGAAGAGGCTGAAGAGGGGGAAACACATTTTCATGTGTTATGTGTTGTGTATGTGTGCACACCACCTGTTTGTGGGTATGTGTGAATGAACCATATATGCATGTTCTTCTCCTCTTTCCATTGGTTTTCCTCATGCATCACCTAAACTTGTGTTTATGTGCTAAAGAGGTGTAGAGTTGACACATCGGTGCACTCGAGATCACATGCGGGGCTGCGGGTGCGCGCTCGGAGTGCTCGCATGCGTGCGGAGTGTGCGGGCAGCGTGCACGAGGTGCTCGAGGGCATGCTTGGCCTTGCCCGATACGTGCGGAGTGTGCGGGCAGCGTGCACGAGGTGCTCGAGGGCGTGCTTGGCCTTGCCCGATGCGTGCGGAGTGTGCGGGCAGCGTGCACGAGGTGCTTGAGGGCGTGCTTGGCCTTGCCCGATGCGTACGGAGTGTGCGGGCAGCGTGCACGAGGTGCTCGAGGGCGTGCTTGGCCTTGCCCGATGCATGCGGAGTGCGTGGGAAGCGTGCACGAGGTGCTCGACGACGTGCTTGACGTTGTTTGATGCGTGCGGAGTGCATGGGCAACGTGCACGGGGTACTCGGGGCGTGCTTACGGTGCTCAGACGCGTTCGGAGTGTGCTTCGTGGTGTTGAGCAACTTGTTATAGCAAAATGCAACCATTGGATGATTCGTCGCTCTCTTGTGTTTCGCGATCCGTGCGCTCGTTAGGTGAGTGGTTTGATTCCAACCCTTCCGGGAGCGCTCGATGCACGTAGTCGTACTTCGCGCTTTCATGGGGCTTTAATTGCACCCTAAATATGCTAGATATCATGCATGCTAGGTTGTATTGCTCGTATATTGTGTATAACCCCTATTCAACCTTATACTTGCCTATGTATTGTATAGAATATGGCATGACTCAGGTAGTTTTGTTTGAAATACTACCCCTATTATTATTTAGACGTATCCAGCATGTTTAAACTTGGGTTAATAATGGGGTCTATGCGTAATATTCCTGACTTAGTACTTAAGGGTGTGGTATAGTTGTTGCACCCATCTGTTGGGGCAAAACTATAACCAGCTCTAGAGAGGATGAGACATTCCCTCTCTCTCGCCCTCCCTCTTTTCGCGAGCGGACTAAGTAGATGTAGTTCCTACTTGACTCAGGCTTGCTTGGAATTATTGGCATGCACCAGTTGTTGCGCAGATCGCGCTTAACCCTTCCCCTCTAGGTTGGTGTCATCCAACGTATGTTAGGTTATAATTTGTGTATTTGCCTGTTTGTCTTCGTGTATGCATGTTAAGTAGGGCACCTTTAGGTATTGATTGCATATTATGTATATGCCTATTGGGCCATGAGCCTTGTCTAATGAGATTAGACAAGTGTATGACCTCCTATGGGGTCATGCCATGGCATTGACACTTAGAATAAAATGTATTCCCTGCATCTGAGTTATGCGCCCTGGAGGGAATTCCTGAGAATTCGTTGCGCTTAATCGGTGTTTGATGACCGATAACAACGGATCCAAGAGGATCTTATTCGCGAGCGTAGACTGTTTTTCCCCTTCGTTGGATCCGTGTAGGGACTTCCAGGCGTCGGAAACGTTGTCCTGGCACCGGGCTCCCATCTGTAGGTACCATCGCTGCGGTCGCCAGTGTACTGATCGTGGGAGTATGTCAGGTAGAGGCTACCCGGGAAAGGGCTACCGGTGGACCAAGGGCATAGAAACGTTCTAGTCTCTTCTCAAGAGCCTGGGTCACCCTTTGGGGGTGAGGGTGAGGGATTGGTACAGTTCTCCCAACAACCTAGGTCATCCTTCGGAGGTGAGGGTGTTGGTATGAGTGTGGTTGGCTCGAGTTGATACTCGACCCACCAGCTTGTGTTGTTGATTTTCCCAGAGGGTTCACGTTGCGAACATGTAGTGGTTCCTCCCAATATCCTTGTATTCCGAGGCTCCGACGTTGAAGCTGCCCTGACAAAGGACTCCCATTTGTAGGTACTCCCGATGAGTTCGGCAGAGGTACTGATCATGGGAGCATACCAGGTAGAGGCTACATGACGGTGGGCCATCGGGCGATATTGCGAGCGTGAATAGTTCTCCCCTTCGTCGGATCTGTGTTGAAGCTGCCTAGGTTTGAGCCACCCTGGGTGGAGCCCCCACCTGTAGATACCATCGATGCGCTCGACAGTGTACTGACCGTGGTCGGCTCCAGGTTGAGGCTGCTTGGGAGAGTGCTACCAGATGATGAACGGTGTAGAACAGCAAGTTTTATCCTTTAAATCCCTAGGTTTACCCCTGTGGGGGCTAGGGTGAGGGCGAGTGTGAGTTGTACCCATCGAGTATACTCTGGGTATACCTCCTAACGCTTGAGGTGTCGAATTATATTTCTACCTCGTAAGCGGATGGACTCTTGTAACTGTTACACGGTAACACCAAGTGGTTAACGACTATTCCTCCCTGTGAGAACCAAAAGCCTCCAACCTTGGGAGTGAGGGCGAGGTCGGGGTATTGTCGCACCGCCGCGTGACCTTGTTAACCGTTGGGTTTCTACCCATGGTTTTCCTTGATAGGAGATTGCCTTAGTATCGAATGTTTATGTTGGTGTTTGCTTTCTGACCACTCACTGGGCTTGTAGCTCACCCCTCGCTTATGTTTTTCTCCAGTTGACGCTGAGTCGGATCGAAGAGAAGAGCTCCCCTGGCGTAGTACGAGTAGGAGACCCGCGTTCGCGTTGGATGTCTTGCGAGTGAGAGGCCATCAGCATTCCCTTTTCCTTGTATGTATTATACTGGTGCTTGTGCACGGTATGTAGACTGTTGATGTCTGTTGTATATATTGGCTCTCACAGGACAGTTGATTGTGTATTCTAGTCTGTAAATATGTCTTTGAATCACAGACTTAGTCGTTTGAGCTTCCGCTATTTATATATATATTTGATGTTAGTTACTTGGTTATTGCCTTATTGCCATTGATGTTGTGGAGTCCTTATTTGATCCCGAGTACGGATTGCTGATATCATTTATATATTTGCCATGTCTCGAGGACGGCCGCCCTGGGGCGTGACAAAAGGCGGGTTGGATCACTCACCATTTACTTTTCCCCGCCTTCCACGTGGATCATCCTTTAGGGGTCTCTTTCCTTATCATATGTCGAAGTCTTTCCTGCTTCGCACAAAGACTCAGTTTGATGAGGGACAATAGTAGATACCCCAATTTTGACTGTCCAGAGAGACAGAAATACTTCAAGTAAAACACGGAAATATCCCACAGTTGGACATCCAATAGAGAACCAATGGTTCGGTAAACCGGAAACCCTAACCCTAGCCTAGACCTAAACCTAAACCGGAAACCCTAACCCTAGCCTTGACATAAACCTAAACCGGAAACCCTAACTCTAGCCTTGACCTAAACCTAAACCGGAAACCCTAAACCCTAGCCTCGACCTTAACCTAAACCGGAAACCCTAAACCCTAGCCTTGACCTAAACCGGAAACCCTGACCTAAACCTAAACCTAATCCTAAATCGGAAACCCTAACCCTAACTCTAAAAACCCAAAACCCTAGAACCCCAAGTCCCTGGAAAGGGGCGGCTAGCCCTAACTAGCCGCCCCATACCAGGCGGCTAGTTTACACTAGCCGCCCCACTGACCGCCCTCTGGCCGACTTTGGACCAGTCCCTTGGATGGGACATAAAGCAGCATTAAATGCTGATCATTGCGGCGGGTCATGACCTTTAGCCGCCCCCTCTAGGCTGGATCAATCCAAGTAACCGACCCAAGCCACCGCTTGTCAGAGATGGGACGTTTAGCAGGTCATGATAGGGACGGCTACCAGGAAGTAGCCGCCCCATCCTGGGCGGCTAGTTAGCACTAGCCGCCCTTCACCTGGTCTCTGACAGAAGAACCAGAGTATTAATGAGAAGTCCAATCAAAGCCAACCCACTCCATTACCCTCGGGATATTTCCCTGCCTCTCTTTTACTATAAATAGAGGGGTCCCAAGCCCAAATAAAAAACAACATCACCAAAAATCCACAACAATCACCAATCCACCATCCTCACTTGATAACACCCTTCCACCACTAGAAATCCCAAGAGAGAGAGAGAGAGAGCCCCTTTTATGAGAGAAACACCCATTCCCTACATAAAATACCCTCTCATCCCACCCTCTAGAAACCCGGGCTAAACCTAGTTTAGCCTCTGTCCAAAACCAAACCCATTTCCTACCGAAGTTCTGCCCGAACTAACCCTAGCTAGCCGCCCCCTGGCCGACGGGCGCCTCAACCAGGAATGACACCCCTCACCCTTCCGAGAAGACGATCCGACCGAGCCCGCCAGGGCACGCCTCCGATCCGAATCCCTGAAGAAACCCCACACACGCACGCGCTCACCGCGCACCCCGCCGGGATCCGCTCCGACACCACCGACATTCGGAGGCCTTCCCGATGACACATCGACACATGTCGAAACCGCTAAGGCCATTCCCAAGACCCCATTCACGCCCAGTCACTAGGTCAATATTCTCAGCCGTTTCCACCCCAGGCCCCTACCAGGCCACCCCAAACCCGGGACCGCTAGGCAGCCCTCCCCGGGGAGAAACACTGGACGATACCATCCGGAGAATTCTCTCTGAGACTGGTCCCTCAGCCCCCAAACACATGTCTCTACATAACCTGAACCAATCCCGTCAGTCCACCTACCGGAGGGGTTCAAAATTCCCAAATTTCACCGGTATAACGGTCGTGGAGACCCAGACATTCATTTAACTGCCTTTTATCTAGACGCACGCCCGTTTCTAGATAATCAACCTCTGCTAGTCTTCCTCTTCCAGAAATTGTTGGAAGGAGAAGCACTACAATGGTTCTCCACCCTCCCTGTAGATCACTTGTCGAACTTCTCGGCTGTAAGCGAGAAGATCTTGGGCCACTACGGTTACCAGAGGATTAGAACCCCCTCTATTTCAGATTTAACCGTAGAGAGAATGAGGCCTAGGGAGGAATTCGAACAATACGTGTCTCGCTGGCGCACACTTGTCCACCGGACCGGCCTGCAACTCACAGAATGTCAAGAAATTGACATGATGTTACAGAGCCTTAGTCCAGAACTTCGTACGAGCCTTTCGTACGGAGACTGTACTACGTATCAGCTTCTAATTGACCGCCACAACAGGATTTCCCGTTGTGCAGCCCCAGTAGTCCAAACCCAGTCCCCACCTATTAGCCATAGGGTTGGACAACCGCCTCGCACGGCACAAACACCCACGGTAGAGGGGATTATTACACAAGTATCGGCGCTCTACCCGAACGGAGCACGAGTTCCTGATCGAGGAACGGCTCCGAGACAGTACACGTCCGGTTCATCCGGGTATGCACCGCCTCGGCCAATCAACCAGAACTTCACTACTCGATCAGTACCCGTCCCCGTGCCGACACAACAAAACCCGATAATCCAAAGTTCCCTGGTCCAAAATCCTGTAATCTCAAGACAAGGCCAGCCTAGGACCCCTTTCTATTCCAGCTTCTTAAGAAGTCAGAACCTAAGTCCTAGGCAGCCCTCCCAAAATACTTATAATGAGGTCTCCCCTCCGACATCCTATGATCAATGACGAATGGGAAAGAGAGACTCTTACCCTCCCCTCCCAGAAACACTAACTAGAATTTTTATGGTACTGATGGACACAAATAGTATCTCCCTCCCAGCTGCTAAACCTCCACTCCCCAGGGCCAGCAGACTGCGTTACTGTCAATACCACCAACAACATGGTCATACCGTAGAACAACGCATTGTTTTTCAGGATTTTATCTATGATTTAAATGATGACAGGCGCCTTGATTGGGCCATGATCAAAAGCCACTTAAACCAGGGCAATTCTCGAGCCTCCAAGCCACTTGGCATTTTTACTGACCCATTGCCAGGTCACAACCAAGCATCCACATCTGGAGCCCACATAGTAAACATGGTCAGGAGAGGGAGACAACCATCACCACAACCAAGCAGTTCAGAAGATGTCACTGACGACAGTCTGTCCGAAGAATCCGAGGAGGAAGAGCAGAACGAGCCCTTCCAGCTAAACCTCGACAATCATGACCTTGCCATACTCTATGGCGAAGAAGAGGATGCAGTTCTCGCCCTTCCCACAGTCATCAACATCGAGTCCGACGAAAGCGGACTAGAAAACCCGGGAGGAGACGAAGAAGAAGAGCCATTTGAGGAGATCCCCGAAGGAGCTAGCGAAGGACCCGAAGGAGGGGAATGTACGTCGGATGATCTGCATCCGGGCGACAACGGGTCCTCCAAGAGTACCAACACTGTCGACGGCCCCCGCCGTCGAATGACCATTTCGTTCACTGACCAAGACCTCCCGGATCCCAGACTGCGAGTCTACCCCCTACACATCCGCAGACGACTTCAAATGTTGTGGCTAAACAACATCTTCGTAGATCCAGGGTCAGGAATGAACATAATGACGTGCTCCACCTACCAAAATATACCGGACTAGGCCGTCCTCCCGTCCAACCAGCCCACCATACTATTCAAGCTTTCAACCATACCGGGAAGACTCTCCGCGGCCCTGGAACATTCGAGCTATCCGTCGGCCCTCTTATCTGTGAAGTAGTCTGCTTCGTGACCGACATCGACACAAGGTACCCATTGATGTTGGGGCGACCATGGTTAGACAGCATCCAAGCTATCTGTTCCCCCCGGCACCAATGCCTTTGACTGCACTTCTTGAGTCATATTCTGACAATCTGGGGAGAGGCGCGCCTCCAGTATGAGAACGAGAACAATTGGGCGATACATAATATGTTCACACTAGCCCTACGACCGGGGAACAAGGATGAAAGTGGCAGTCCACCTGGGTCCCCTTACGACAACAACTATCCCTCAGGAGAAACGGCCAGGACCCTGCATCCACCAAGCGATCTTACAGAGCCCAACTCGATCACGTTCCTCCCCCATGAAGTCGCCAAAGCCGGAGCACGCTCCGCACCCCTTGCAATCACTGCTGTACTCGGAGGGAGGAAATTCCGGCACATTCTCATCGACACGGGAGCGGAAACTAACGTTCTTACATATTCTGCCTACCAGAAGCTAGAAGGCAGGGTCCCAAGATTGGAGCCCTCGAACGAATACATCTACGCCTTCGACAGCACGCGCAAGAACGCTTGCGGACTGGTCACGCTCCCGCTAAAGATCGGCCCGGTCTCCACCATCGTTAACTGCATGGTGATGAACATTCAATAACCCCACCCTCTGATTGTTGGGAGGACATGGCTCAACAGCATCGAAGCTGTCTCATCCACCTGACACCAATGTCTTCGCTTCCCGTACCGCAGGAAAGTAATATCCATATGGGGAGAAGCACGCTTTAACGAAACACGGGCCCGGAATTGGAGCATCTGTGCCATGCGCATCCGGCTAGAGGTGCTCGCATGTTGGAAGCCAGGCTCCACCGACGAAGAACTGCTCCATCAAGGAAGGCTCTTGAAGAGACTCAGGGAAGAAGAGTTCGGGAATAGGGGACCCCCACCGGACATCAGCCGGCAGACCAAGCGAAGCCGACTCGAGGAAACAATGCGAATCCAAGAACCACGTACCGATCCCCCCGGGTAAGACTTTGTCACCCTGTACATATTTGTTTACAGCTTTTTCTAAAAATCAAAGATCAAAATATTTGTTTACTAGCTTTCGTCTTTCGTCACCCTGTAAATATTTGTTTACAGCTTTTTCTAAAAATCCAAAATCGAAAAATATTTGTTTACCAGCTTTCGCTATCGTCACACCCTGTACATATTTGTTTACAGCTTTTTCTAAAAATCAAAATCAAAATATTTGTTTACCAGCTTTCGTCTTTCGTCACCCTATACGTATATGTTTACCTGCTTTCCTAAAAGAAACCAAAATCCAAAAAAATACATGCTGATCAGCTTTCATTCCCCAACTCTGAAAATACTTGTTTCCAGCTTTATTTCCACTCTTCTTTAAAAACAAAAAAATGTTTTTACAAAAATGTTTCCATGCTCCCCTTCAAAACAAAAGTTCATTTTTACGAAACCATATTTCCATGCTTCCAAAGAAATTTTTCCAAACTTTCTTTACTTGTTTACCAAAACAACGAAAATATTTACATGCCGCGTTTCCAACAAAAACGTTTTCCGAATCTGCGCTTCCACACCTTTCTTCAAAGCAAAATATTTTATGAAGCCGTACTTCTATGATTTCCGCCGAAAACATATTTTAAACTACCTTTCCATACTCCCCTTCTAAAAACAAAACCGTTTCCCAAACTTTATCTCCATTCCTTTTTCCAAAAAACATATCTATTCACCAACACATGCCCCTTTTCAAAACCATAAGTATGCATCTGTCTTCACGCTTTCAAAAATATATATGATTCTACCGGCCTACCAAAGAAGGGTGGCAAGGGCATTTGAAAAGAAGGTAATAAAAAGAAAATTTGAAATCGGGGAATTAGTACTCAAGCAAATCATGCCATCAAGACAGCCTCACCCAAGAGGAAAGTTGCAACCCACATGGGAGGGACCCTATGTGATCACCCATGCCTATTCCGGGAATGCCTACCGCCTGGTAGATGCCGAAGGAGTCGAGGTTCCAGGTTCGTGGAATGCACTTTATCTAAAGAAATTCCATGCATGAATAGCTTTCAATACTTAAGAACTATTATTCTTCCTTCCTGCGATCTCCAGCGTTTAGTACTTGATGATAGAATTATAAGACTCTCAAAGATAAACTCGTATCTATTTGAACACATCTCCGCCAAATCATGCCGTTTCCTTCACACATGTATAACTGGACTAGATCCACCTGAAAGAAGAGAAATTGCCTACCCCGTAAACTGGGACAATTTAAAACCCCCAAAGCAAAAACATCCCTTATTTCCGCCCTACTCGTATTAACCCTAGGTCAAAATGAGGAGTTACCTAGACCTGGCATATGTCCCAAAACTGGCTCTGGCACTATACAAACACTTCTAGAGGGGAAGCATGAAAAGAATCGGGGTGAAAAACAGAAGAGCCGCCCCCCCTCAAATCAAAAAAAAAAATCAGGCAATGAGAGGCCAACAAAAGAAAAATAACACCCAAGTGAACGGGTTAAACTCTCTATTTTAGCAGGCTTTCACGCCTTTACGCATGATATACGCTAGACAACGGCTATACCAGTACACATCCAAACAACGGACTGTACTTTCCACCCAAAATAAAGAAGTGGTAAAAAGAAGAAAGCCAGAGGGACCTATAAAGTAGGACATGTGCTAGACTGGGTCAATTCTAAAATATTGCCCGAAAGGAAGATATTTCTCTTACCCCATTCCCCCCCCCCTTTTTATTTTCGCAATGGGATTCTAAATTGAACTACGTCTGCCGGGAAAGGTGAAATTTCGACCAAAGGTAGATCAAGTCCAGGTTTACAAACTACACACACTCACATGAGTTCACTTAGAAACTTGCTTGTCCAAGAGAATCTTATTTGACTCGACTCTTGGTACACTCATGGATTTTTCAGCATGTTTAGAATAATACGATTAAGCATTTGAAACCCATGAACCTAGAAAACTCGACACCTAAAGCTTATACCGTTTAAATACAATCCTGGTTTGGACATGGGTGACCACAAGGGCTCCTCCACAGGGACTTGATGGCATCTTTTACTTCAGAAAATCGAGAACATTACCCTCTCACGTAAGAAACCATTGAAGAACTAAAATGCCCCCTTATGCCAACTATACTTACGCATAAGCTTGCATTTTTCTTTTCCAAAACACCATGGCATCCGATTTTCTTGAAAAATTGTCCCCACTCATATTAAAATTGTCCCCACTCATATGAAAATTGCCCCCACAAATATTAAAATTGTCCCCACTCATTTCGTGCCCTTGCCACACATGCCTGAGAAGAAATTGTCCAACTTTTTACACATACTTAAAAGTTTTCTTCACTCACGCACTTGGAATCCCTTCCTTGCATACTAAAGCATGGTCTCCCGCACTTTATCTTCTCGCATTATCTTTTTCCATTTCACCTTAAGATGGATTGTAGCCCTTGAAAGCAAGAAAGAGCTCGAAAATCAGTGCAGGGGCGCAATCCGGACAGATTTAACACTTGGTCCATGGAAGGGATGTTTTTGTAGGTCTCGAAGGTTGAAACGGTCACGAAGACTTTCGGCAGCAGCAGCAGACAAGAGGAGCAGAACCAAATTGCCCCAGGCCGGGGGCGGCTAAACTCGACTAGCCACCCCTCACTGGGCGGCTAGTTTACAGTAGCCGCCCCTGCCCTTTGTTTCAGGTAGGAAGCCCCAGGCAGGGGGCGGCTAAGCACAACTAGCCGCCCCTCACTGGGCGGCTAGTTTAAACTAGCTGCCCCCTGCCTGCACCTATTTCAGCTGTGTCGGTCCGTATTCGATCAACTCTTCAACACTTCTTTACCTATTGAGATCAGTTCTATCCAAAACCTGCATGTACACATTTCATACACATTCATACACAAAACCTGTATAAATACCATGCTAAAACAAATATATAATCAAAACCCTACACCCATCCATGAATTAAACGTATAAAAACACCAAAATCACCCATCCACGAAATACTCATTTTTCTAAATAAAGGGAGCTCTTTAAACACCTAAACATCCATGCTAAATTATTCTAAACCACGCATATAAACGAGAAATTAAATTGTCCCACCAAAACCACAAACATAGACTGTTTTTCTAAACCTAAGAGAGAGCATAAAAGAGGATATTTTTCCTTCGAAACGCTCCAAACTCCAAAGTCTTGGGCTATACCCCACCGAAATATCACCTAAAACCAAAAAAACAAAAGAAGAAAAGCATGAATTCATCGCATATATACTATTCTTCTACTTAAAACCAAGACACAAATAAGCTATACCTCGGCGTATTGTCATCCGATGGAGGCTGAGTAGGAGGAACATCCTAACTTGGCTGAGAAGGGAGCGACGGATGAGGAGAAGACTGAACCTCTAGAGCATCGGGAGCGGCAGGAGTCTCTCGAACCGAAGACGCGGCCCTCGCGTATATCGCACGACTCCGAGACGCTAAAGGACGAGAGGCACGACTGAAGGTGGCCCCGGTAGCCAAGGAAGCCGAGAGAGAATGGTCAGGCTCAAGTGGAAGAAGATCGAGGTCCGCCTCGGTCATAGAGCCCCCTCCAACCAATTTCCCCCTCATAGTCGCCTCCCAAAGACGGACCTGCTGCATATCTCTGTCTCTCCTCTCCAATCTCTGTCGGAGGCGACTCTTGTCCCTCTCGCCCGATCCTCGGCGGCCCTCAACCTCTCCTCCAACTCCCGCGCCCTCGCCTCCGACGCCCTGAGTGCCTCTCGATCCCTATCCCCGGCCGTTTAGAGAGAACGAACCAAGTCCCCCATCAAACCTCCGGGAACACTTGCAGAAGCCTCCAACTCCGACACTCTCATCTGGAGGGAGTCCCTCTCACGGCCTAGGGTGATGAACCCCTCCTCTCTCAAGGCCACCATGGACCTCAGCCGGTCCGCCTCCTCCTCAGCCCGAGAAGCCCTTCCCCTCGCCTGGCCCAACTCCATCCGTATGGTCGTCAACTCGCTTCGGGCCACATCTAGCTCCCTCGTTAGTTCGAGCTCTCGCTCGGAAATCATGGAAGAAGGAGGGGCGGAAGAAGAGGAAGCACCGTCAGCCCTCGCTCTCGACAAAGCATCCACCTGAGCCAAGGCCGTATTGCCTCGACAACTGTCCAAGGGGGATCCGGTTCAGTGTCCTCACACGCTCCACATAGTCCCATTCCCCAATCAACTCCTGGAAAAGTGCCATATAGTCAGCAAGGGTGGCCGCGATCACTGCCTCCCCTGACACCGGAAGGCCAGTGATCCGATAAACGTCCTCGAGGGTCGGCATGACAGCACCAGTGGGGAGAATGAAAGCACAACCCTCCAGATCCCACCTCTCCGCCAAAGCCTCCACGTAAGGACGGTGAACGTGGAATGGCTTGATCAGGAAGAAGGAACGGAAGCCCGCTCCATCCACCAAGCCCCTCTCCTCCTGCCCCAAGGCATCGTACCACCTCTTCGTCCCACGCCACAGAGCCCGAATACGGTTCGGTCTCTACAAAACAAACGAAGGGAACATGGGTTAGTTTAAAAGTAGTCAAGAGGTAAGAATCCAAGTCTACAAATTCATTTAGAAACCATGCTTAGCAAGATAAGCTTTCGTATGCTAAAACAAAAGCATGAAAAATAGAAGACTTCACGCGTAGGCCCACCTTCAATTATTCACAAAACACGTTTCATATGACTACTTGTTATACCTTCTTATCCCACCATGGTCATTACTTGCATACCTTCTCTATTTTACCGTCTAGCATGATTATACACCTCTCACGAACCCACCCCAAGCATGTAAAGGAGCTTAGACCCGTAAATTGCATACACATACTGTCTCTTACTCCACCATGATCGAATACACATGAAAATATGTATTCTGAAAAATATATATGCATACAAACATGGATGCACATATGAAAAACTGTCCCCTTCTTTTTCCAACACAAAACCCATATTCGCATGCTTATTATCCCACCGTGATCTAACTATACATGCAAGCATGCATATTAGAAACATATATCACCCACTATTACCTATTCATGCTATTAGAAACACACATATATAAATATCACATGCACACATAAATAAAAGGCTAAGACTAAAAGGTTAGGCA
This sequence comes from Acorus calamus, assembly GCA_030737845.1. Taxonomy (NCBI): domain Eukaryota; kingdom Viridiplantae; phylum Streptophyta; class Magnoliopsida; order Acorales; family Acoraceae; genus Acorus; species Acorus calamus. The sequence continues at coordinate 12,148,861 of CM060877.1, read as the reverse complement.
CATACCATGGCCCGTGTGGACCCAGGAGCGTCCACCTCAACCTCATCGGGATCATCCATCCCGTCGTCATCCCCCTCCTCGTCCTCCTCAAACACGGCCTCCTCGGCCGCGGCCCCAACACCAACACCGGCCTCCGCGGCTCCCATGCCCACACCCTCGGCCTCCCCAGCCTCCACCCCAACATCGGCCTCTCCAACCTCCGTGCCCGCCACACCGGAGGCTAAGCCCTCAAAAACACCCATGGCCCTTCTCTCCTCCTTGCTGCCCTGGCCTCTATGGCCTCCCTATCCAACATCCCAATAATGGCGTCCAATGACGTCCTCTCACTCTCACTTACCCCCTCGACCTCGGCCCCTCCCTCCATCACACCCTCAACCGATCCCCCGACCCCCGAAACCACCTCCTCGGCCACCACCGGTCGATCCCCACGCCTCCTCTTACGTGTATAGCTTATCACACTCCCCCCTACCTCCGGGACAGCCCCGAAGGCAAATCCCGGACCTCACCCACGCCGATGTCCACCAGCGGCACCTCCGTCGTACCCATACCCTCCCCCACGGCCTCGACCTCCGGCCTATCGCTCCCCAATGATGAAGAGCTCGGGCTACGCTCTCCATGAGCCACCCGTGGTCGTTTCCCCCTCAAAGCAATCGCCTTCGACCTCGTCATCTCCTCGGTGTGAAAAAGAAAAAGGAGAACCCAAACTAGGGCTTCGAAATCAAGAGAAAGAGAGAAGGATTGAGGTCAAAATGGAGGAAGAAAAGGCAAAGAAATCAGGGTTATTGAGTTTGAAACCGAAGAGAAGAAGAAGAAGAGGGAGAGTAACCATTAAAATGTATGTTGAGCGAGAGAAGGTCCCTTTTCGGTTATAAGGGACCCAGTCGATGGGCGGCTACCCATGAGTAGCCGCCCCCTCTCGGGCGGCTAGTTAGCACTAGCCGCCCCTCCCAGTTTCTTTGTTTTGCTTCAAAACCCCTTTCCAAACTCTTCTCAGCCCTAAATTCCAAGGTTCTCCATACCAATCAGCCATGTATTGGTTTATTTCCAGACATTACTTGATCAAACACGACTTTCCCGAAGTTTCGCCGCATTTTCAGTACCACTCAAATTTGAATTTCTCCAGTTCTGGTTATTTTCCAGAGTTCTTATCCTTCGGATGATCCAATTCACCCAAATCAACTTTTACTTGCTTTCTGTCGGTGATATCCCCTCCTCGCTGAGTTTTCCCAAGCACGGGAACGGTAGGCACGAGGAAACTGACGCTGGGCTGCTCCGCGCACGATAGCTAAGAACCCAACAGCGGGTTGGATCACTCACCATTTACTTTTCCTGCCTTCCACATGGATCATCCTTTAGGCTAGAAATTCTAAGTCAAGACCTAGCCTCTGACAGTCTTAATCAACTCCCCGAATAGTATTGTTCGTGTTGGCATAACTTCTTGAAGGTCGGGCCGACCAAAATAGGGGTCTCTTTCCTTATCATCGGTCGAAGTCTTTTCTGCTTCGCACAAAGACTCCGTCCGATGAGGGACAATTGTAGATACCCCAATTTTGACCGTCCAGAAAGACAGAAATACTTCAAGTAACACACGGAAATATCCCACAGTTGGACATTCAATAGAGAACCAAAGGTTCGGTAAACCGGAAACCCTAACCCTTGCCTTGACCTAAACCTAAACCAGAAACCCTAACCCTTGCCTTGACCTAAATATAAACCAGAAACCCTAACCCTAGCCTTGACCTAAACCTAAACCTAAACCTAAATCGGAAACCCTAACCCTAACTCTAAAAACCCAAAACCCTAGAACCCCAAGTCCCTGAAAAGGGGCGGCTAGCCCTAACTAGCCGCCCCATACCAGGCGGCTAGTTTACACTTGCCGCCCCACTGACCGCCCTCTGGCCGACTTTGGACCAGTCCCCTGGATGGGACATAAAGCAGCATTGAATGCTGATCAGAGATGGGCGTGTGGCCGGTCATGATAGGGGCGGCTACCAGGAAGTAGCCGCCCCATCCTGGGTGGCTAGTTAGCAATAGCCGCCCTTCACCTGGTCTCTGACAGAAAAACCAGGGAATTAATGAGAGGTCCAATCGAAGCCAACCCACTCCGTTACCCTCAGGATATTTCCCTGCCTCTCTTTTACTATAAATAGAGGGGTCCCAAGCCCAAATAAGAAAACAACATCACCACCAATTCAGACAACCATTCAAACACCAACATCCCACAATTCACATTCCCTTTCCCCACTAGAAATCCCAAGAGAGAGAGAGAGAGAGAGAGCCCCTTTTGTGAGAGAAACACCCATTCCCTACATAAAATACCCTCTCATCCCACCCTCCAGAAACCCAGGCTAAACCTAGCTTAGCCTCTGTCCAAAACCAAACCCATTTCCTACCGAAGTTCTGCCCAAACCAACCCAGACCATGGACGGCTAACCCTAGCTAGCCACCCCGTGGCCGATGGCTAAACACAACTTGCCGCCCCCTATACACACCCCACTTTCACCCCCTATGTCCCAAGACTCCTTTAGTCAAGCCCCGAAAGCAGAATAGGATTATCTATTTTTCACCTCTGTGTACGGTATATCCGTGTCTCAGAGCGGAGACCCCACAAACTCCCCACGTAGGCGATCAAATCCGACCCAACCTTTTCCTGCTCTTAGAAAAAGCAGGTGGCGATCACACAAACCCCTGAATCCTCTTGAGACGCTATCGGGCGCCTCAACCAGGAACGACACCCCTCACCCTTCCGAGAAGACGATCCGATCGAGCCCGCCAGGGCACGCACCCGATCTGAATCCCTAAAGAACCCCCACATACGCACGCGCTCACCGCGCACCCCCGCCGGGATCCGCTCCGACACCACCGACATTCGGAGGCCTTCCCGACGACACAACCGACAGTGATGTTACAACAAAACCCGGTAATCCAAAGTTCCCCAGTCCAAAGCCCCATAATTTCAAGACAAGGTCAACCTAGGACCCCTTCTATTCCACCTACGTGAGGAACCAAAACCCAACCCCTAGGCAGCCCACACCAAGCCCCTACAAAAGGTTAAACCTCCCTATGATCCAAGAGGATTAAGTAAAAGGAATTGCTATCCACCCCTCCCAGAAACCCTAGGAAACCTCTTCAAAGCCCTGGTGGAAACCAATAACCTCCCCTTGCCCAGGGCCGGGCCTTCACCTATCGGTGCCAACACCACCCTTTTCTGCCCATATCATCAATATCACAGTCACACTATCGAACAATGCTTCTCATTCTGAGACATTGTTTACGACCTTGATGAAGAAAGGAGCTTAGACTGGGCCACCATCAGGGGACTTAGGAACAGCTTGGCTACACCAAAAGCCCAATCAAATCCACTACCCTGGCAAACCCCAAAAAATCTCGGCCCTGTAGAAACGAAAACACAAAACCTAAAACTAGCCACAGAGGCCCTCGTAGAAGAGCCAGAAAGCCTGAGCTTCGAAAGCATTTACACCATAAGGGCTACAAACCACGAAGAACCACCCAGGATCATTCCAGGTGGCTTAATTCTCCTGGCCTCCGCTCCCATTCCACCAGCCTCTTCTCCCATTCTGCAGGCCCCTTCTCCCATTCTCCCATGCCCCATAAGCCCTCTCCTCTGTAAACCAATCCCCCAACTGTTACCCATCTTACCAGCCAGCAAAAACCAAACCCGTCACAACTACATCCCCGAACCACGGTCGACACCTTGAACCATCACACTACTAGGGCAGGAAGAATCTTCAACGTTGTCCCCTCTTATAGGCATTCCGTACCAAAAACAGAAACTGAGCCCAATGTCGGGGATAAGATCGATATCCTCAACCAACTCCGAAGAATCCTCACAAAAATTTTCATCTTAGAGGTGATCGAAACCTCAGAACATCACCAACATGCCCTAAGAATGTTTATGGAAAGAGTCCAAGTTGACCCACAAATCTCAACCCTAGGTGTGCCGATAGCCTTAGCTTCTGCAGACTGGGACCGATGATAATCTTTAGACCCAAGGAAGAAATCCATGATAAGGTCGTCAACACCTCCACCTTGTGCATAACAATTGACCTCAAAGGGTACCCAATAGATAAGGTTCTAATTGATATTGGCGCAGAGGTAAACCTCATGTCACTGCACACCTTCGAACACATTGACGGACACATAACCACACTCCTCGAAACGGACACCCGTATATTTGCCTACGACAAAATGGCTTGTTCGGTTCTTGGTTTTAAAAGCTTCCAGTTAAAAGTAGGACCCCTAGAAACTAACGCTAAAGCATACGTCTTAGAAATGGATTCAGATTATAATATGATTTTAGGGCGTAAATGGCTAGCCTCCATCAAGGGAGTCTCTTCCCCCCTACACCAGTGTTTGAAATTTCCCATGGGGAATCAAATAATCAAAATACAGGGAGATGCGGTCAAAAGACCCAAAGCCAGGTTCACCGACAATGAGACCATCGCCATAAAAGTCACCAACCCAAAGCCCTTGGAAACCACCATCCATATTCTAGACTTCTTGGCCGATTGGCTGGATCCCCAAAATCCGCCTCCCAGTACTGCAAAGACAAGCCACCCTAAAAATGAAAATCCCGGCTGGCATATAATGAAGATCATGGCCACATCCCGGGGAAGGCTTTGGGACTAAAGGATGGAATCTTGGAATCCATCAAGCTCCCGGCCCGCATAGATAAGAGAGGCCTTGGCTCGCCCAATCACCGCACTAAATTAAAGAAAAACGTGATTGGGGGTTATATGAACATTTCATTAAGGAGACAACCACGGAACAGGTTGAAGAAGCCACACACCCTCACCCCTTTGACCCTATCTAGGAAAGAGAGCTAGATTACATATCAGGCTCCCTTGACAGGTTATTCCCACACCATGATGAACGTTTAAGCACACACTCGCCACCAAACGATGAAACCCCAGCTGACCATGCACTCTTTACTCGCAGTGCTCAAGCATCGCAACAAAGGAGCGCCAGCTGTTGGAGGAAGGTCGGTTGAGACGCTTGGGCCAATCCAGTAGGTTGTAAAAATAAGTGTCTTTTCCTTTTCCAAAACAAAAAAAAATGAACGGATTAATCAACTTTAGGATGGAAACCAAAATCTTAGCGTCCCTGTTCGACGAAGATGACTTCACCCCAGCATGGCACCCTTTCGGTGATGACTCCGATCTCCTAAATAAGCTACAATGTCTAGCTAGTCAAGTCAAAAATCCTAACCCCGATACCACATTCAAAACGGACAAACCGACCAGAAGTCACAAACCTGACCAAATCATTAATAGCATAAAAGGGTATAGCGGGGCTATTTTAGGCTTAGAAAAATTTGAATCGATAGCAGTCATAGAAGAACCAGCCTTCGATAATATACTAAGCGGCTAGTTAGCACTAGCTTCCCCCCTGGCAGACCTTGAACCGCTTCCCGGGATGGGACATAAAGCAGCACTAAACGCTGATCATTGCGGCGGGTTATGACCTTTAGACGCCCTATCTTGGCCGGATCAACCCAAGTAACCGACCCAAGCCACCGCTTGTCAGAGATGGGACATTTTGCAGGTCAATATAGGGGCGGCTACCAGGAAGTAGCCGCCCCATCCGGGGCGGCTAGTTAGAACTAGCCGCCCTTCACCTGGTCCTAACAGAAGAACTAGAGAATTAATGAGGGGTCTAATCAAACACATTATTAACCAAGCCACTCCATTACCCCCTGGATATTCCCCTGCCTCTCTTTTACTATAAATAGAGGGGGTTCAAAACATTTCAACACATTCCCAATCTACAATCAACAACACACAATTCACATCCACTTGATATCCATTCCCTTCCCCCACTATAAATCCCAAGAGAGAGAGAAAGACAGCCCCTTTTGTGAGAGAAAAATCCATTCCCTACACAAAAACATCCTCTCATTCCACCCTCCAGAAACCCGGGCTAAACCTAGCTTAGCCTCTGTCCAAGACCAAACCCATTTTCTACCGAAGTTCTGCTCGAAACAAACCAGGCCCCGGACGGCTAAACCCTAGTAGCCGCCCCATACCCGATGGCTGGATCCGACTAGCCGCCCCATATCCACACCCCACTTGCACCCCTTTGTCCCAAGACTCCTTTAGCCAAGCCCCGAAAGCAGAATAGGATTGCCTGTTTTTCACCTTTTTGTACGGTATATCCGTGTCTCAGAGCGGAGACCCCACAAACTCCCCACGTAGGCGATCAAATCCAACCCAACCTTTTCCTGCTTTTAGAAAAAGCAGGTGGTGATCACACAAACCCCTGGAATCCTCTTGAGCCGTTGTCGGGCGCCTAAACCAGGAACGACATCCACCCTTCCGAGAAGACGATCCGACCGAGCCCGCCAGGGCACGCATCTGATCTGAATCCCCGAAGAACCCCCACACACGCACATCCCCCCACCGGCGGATTCTTTTCGACACCAACACAGAATCTGACGCCGACAGCGAGGTATTGGTATGTATTTATCTAGATGCGGAGAATCTTTGTAGCGTGGTGCTAGTTTGTGTTATAACTCGTTAGTGTTAATGGATTAGTTGTTCCCCAAAAGTCCCAACAGTTTTCCCCCATCGCGGTGAGGGTGAGAGTGATGTGTGGTCACGTCTCAATGTGACATTTATATCTGTCAGTGTTCTCCCATCCATATCTTTCCTTGAAAGGAAAATGTGTTAGTGTTATATTATTATTCTTGAGTTGGTTTCTTGACCACTCATTAAGCTTGTAGCTCATCCCTCGTGTGTTATTTTCCACAAGGGACAGTGGGGCGTGGAGCTGGAGAGTCCCTCTAACGTAGTTCGTGTGTGGAGTGTCCCAACTTTCTTAAGTAAAAGATACCATCAAGTTCCTTGCATATATACTATTCTTCTACCCTAAAACCAAGGAGCAAAGAAGCTATACCTCGGAGTGTCATCGTCATCTGCTAGAGGCTGAGTAGGAGGAACATCCTGACTTGGCTGAGAAGGGAGCAGCGGCTGAGGAGAGGACTGAACCTCTGGAACATCAGGAGCGGGAGGAGTCTCTCGAACTGAGGATGCAGCCCTCGCATAAATCCCACGACTCTGAGACACAGAAGGACGAGAAGCACAACTGAAGGTGGCCCCGGTAGCCAAGGAAGCCGAGAGAGAATGGTCAGGCTCAAGCAGAAGAAGGTCGAGGTCCGCCTCGATCATAGAGCCCTCTCCAACCAATTTCCCCCTCATAGTTGCCTCCCAGAGATGAACCTGCTGCATATCTCTGTCTCTCCTCTCCAATCTCTATCGGAGGTGACTCTCTGTCCCTCTCGCCCGATCCTCGGTAGCCCTCAACCTCTCCTCCAACTCCCGTGCCCTCGCCTCTGATGCCCTGAGCGCCTCTCAGTCCCTGTCCCGGGCCGCCTGGAGAGAACCAACCAAGTCCCCCATCAATCCTCCAGGAACACCCGCTGAAGCCTCCAACTCCAACACCCTCATCTGGAGGGAGTCCCTCTCGCGGCCTAGGGTGATGAACCCCTCCTCTCTCGAAGCCATCATGGACCTCAGCTGGTCCATCTCCTCCTCATCCCGAGACGCCCTACCCCTCGCCAGGCCCAGCTCCATCCGTGTGGCCGCTAATTCACTCCTGGCTGCATCTAGCTCCCTCGTCAGCTCGAGCTCTCGCTCAGAAACCATGGAAGGAGGAGGGGCGGAAGAAGAGGAGGCTCCATCGGTTCTCGCTCTCGACAGAGCATCCACCTGAGCCTCGAGGACCCGGACCTGGTCCTGCAAGTGTCTCTGTTGTACCCGCAGCGCCTCTATCTGCCTAGCCCACTCTTGGAGGTGCTCATTGGCGGTCTTGAGCCTCTTCTCCATCTCATTCAACTCAACCTACAAAAGGAAACAGTATTCAGAAAATATTCAAGCAAAGGAGAACAAGGAAGAAGAGAAGGGTTTCCAACTTATGTAAGCGTCCGGGATCTCCTCCTCCATCGTCCCGAGGATACCCGCATACTCCTGACGATACCAAGCCAGGTATTCATCACTCGAAGTCACCTCAGGACGACGCTCCACCAAGACACCTTGGCCCATCCATCCCACCACATACGTAGCATAATTCCTCGGGAGGTTCGTGTCCTGAGGAATCCCAGCCACCGGGATCGAGGGGCGTCGCGGCAGAGGATCGGGCACCCACTGATGATACCCAAGATGGCGGACGACCCGGCTGATCGCATGAAACACAACCTCATTAAAGTAGATCAACCAGACGTCTCGCGCCAGGGCCTCGGGAACCTCCTCCGAATAAGGGCTCCACGTCATCTAAAAAGCATCAAAAGATAGGAAGAGCGCTTAGTCAAAGAGAAAACCAAATGCAAGCCAAAGAAATTCAAAGAAAAACTTATACCTCTTCCTCCGACAAGACACGGAAGGCCTCTCGGAATTGGGCGAGGCGGTACAAGCGAGAGGATCCCCGGGGTTCCCATCTCATTGCCCAAGGGAGGGCATGATCAAACGGCGCCAGAGTCGGGCGATCAATGGCGAAGTGCTCGTATCCGAAGATCTAGCAAAGCAAGAGGAAAATTATCATTATCAAAGTGAGATAAATCAAGAAAAGGACATTTACCACTTACACATACCTGAAGAAATTGCGCGAAGCCGCCAATGTTCTTTCCCCCGGCCCCTTAACTTTCTTCGAGAGCTCCGCGAAGAGATGGGCGAGCATCGCCGCTCCCCAGGCGTAGCGTCCCATGCCCTCCAGGTCCCTCATCAGCAAAAGAGAGTGAGAGAAAACCTTATCAGAGGCCGTCGAGAAGAGGACCCGGCCGAAGAAGTAAAGGAAGAACGCCCTCAACTCCCTCTGTGCCCTCTGTGGGCACGCGGCCGCCTCTCTCGCCTCGATCATCACCCACTTCCTCTCAAAGCTAGCTGCAGCTTCACCCTTCTGACGCTCTATAAAGGAACCGAGGCCATACTGCCCCAAAAGCCTCCCTAAAGGGATCCGGTTCAGCGTCCGCTCCCGCTCCATGAACTCTCATTCTCCAATCAACTCTCGAAACAGCCCCCTATAGTCCGCAAGGGTGGCTGTAGTCACCGCTTCCCCCAAGACCGGAAGGCCGGTGATCCGATGGACGTCCTCGAGGGTCGGCATAATGGCACCGGTAGGAGGATGAACGTACAACTCTTCGGGTCTCATCTCTCCGCCAATGCCTCCACATATGGGCAATGGACGTGGAACGGCTCAATCAGAAAGAAAGAACGGAAGCCCGCTCCATCCACTAAGCTCCTCTCCTCCTGCCCCAAGGCATCATACCACCTCTTCGTCCCGTGCCATAAAGCCCGGATACGATTCGGCCGCTGCAAGCAAAAGAAGAAGACATGGGTTAGTTTAAAGAAAGCGATCGAGAGGTAAGAATCCAAAGCCTAAAAATCATTTAGAGATCATGCTTAGCAAAGTAAAATTCTCATATCAAACACAAAAGCACTCACGTAATGGTTCACCTCCCATTATTCATAAAACACTCCTCATATGATCAAGCATGCAAACAAAAAAAATGTCAAAACCCACCATGGTCGCCACTCACACTCTTTCTTTTATCACGGTCTATCATGCTTATATACTTTCCATAAACTCACACAAGCATATGGAAAACACTTGGACCCCTGAGATACATGCATACACCCCCCCCCCATGCTCTACCACGATGAAACACATGCGAAGTCACACCCTAAAAACTATATGCACACAAAAATGTATCACATGCAAGTATGCTAGCCATATCGTTCCTCTCTCCTTTATATGCATATGACAAACATGGATATATATACGAAAAATCGCCCCCCCCCCTTTCCTAGAGACAAACCCGTATCAGCATGCTATCCCACCGTGATTACCTTATACACCAAGCATGCTTATTAAAAATACACATATACAACCTGTTCATACCACCAAAAGACATGCATATATACCAAATAAAAGCTAAGAGTAAAAGGAGTCAAAGAAATTACCACGGCCCGTGTGGACCCAGGAGCGCCCACCTCGGCCTTGTCGGGATCGTCCTTCCCGTCGTCATCCCCCTCCTCCTCATCCTCCTCGAACACGGCCTCCTCGGCCTCAGCCTCAACACCAACACCGGTCTCTGCAGCCCCGGTGCCCATACCCTCGTCCTCCCTGGCCTCATCCCTAAACTCTCTAGTCCCCTCCACCCTCCCCGCGCCAGAGATAAACTCCGCAAAGGCCCCCATAGCCCTGCTTTCCTCCTCCTCAGCCCTGGCCTCTGTGGCTTCCTGTCCAACATCCCAACAAGAGCATCCAACGATGCCCTCACATCTTCACTGACTCCCTCGGCCCTCACTCCCTCAGTTGCACCCTCAATCGGTCCTCTGACCCCCAAAACCACCTCCTCGACCACCACCGGTCGATCCCCACGCCTCCTCTTGCGTGTGTAACCTATCATACTCCCCCTACCTCCGGGACAGCCCCAAAGGTAAATCCTCGGCCTCACCCGCGACGATGCCCACCAGCGGCACCTCCACTGTACCCACAACCTCCCTCACGACCTCCCCTTCCACCTGATCACTCCCCGATGAACTAGACCCCGAGACAGCCCCTCTCTGCTCTCGGGAAGACCTAAGGCACTTCATCATCGAAGCCGTCCTCTTCCCTTCCTCATCTCCTCCGATTTCGCACAAAAAAAGAACCCCAAAGAAAATCTAGGGCTTCGAAATCAAGAAGAAAGGAACAATAGAAGGCAAAAACAAAGGATTCAAGGTGTTTTAAAATCCAGGTTTTCGATTTAAAATGAAGAAGAAGAGAGGAGGGAAGAGTAACCGTTTTAAAACGTATGGGGGGAGAGAGAGGGTCCCTTTTCGGTTATAAGGGATCCAGTCGGGAGGCGGCTACTCCCCTCTCGGGCGGCTAGTTACCACTAGCCGTCCCACCCTGTTTTCTCGTTTCCACTTAAAACCCCTTTCCAATCTTTTTTCTTGCCCTAGTTCCAAGGTTTTCCATACCAAACAGCCATGTATTGGCTTATTTCCAGGCACTACTTGATCAAACATGACTTTCCTGAAGTTTTGCCACCCTTTCAGTACCATTCAAAATCGAATTTCTTCAGTTCTGGTTCTTTTCCAGAGTTCTTATCCTTCGGATGATCCAATTCACCAACTCAACTTTTACTTACTTTCTGTCGATGATATCCCCTCCTTGCTGAGTTTTCCCAAGCACGGGAACGGTAGGCACGAGGAAACTGACGCTGGGCTGCTCCGTGCACGATAGCTAAGAATCCCGACCGCGGGTTGGATCACTCACCATTTACTTTTCCCGCCTTCCACCTGGATCACCCTTTCGGTTAAAAATTCTAAGTCAAGACCTAGCCTCTGACGGTCTAAATCAACTCCCCGAATAGTACTGCTTTTGTTGGCATGACTTCTTGAAGGTCAGGCCGGCCAAAATAGGTGTCTCTTTCCTTGTCATCGGTCGAAGTATTTTCTACTTTGCACAAATACTCCGTCCGATGAGGGACAATTGTTGATACCCCAATTTTGACCGTCCAGAAAGACAGAAATACTTCAAGTAACACCCGGAAATATCCCACATTTGGACATCTAAATAGAGAACCAAAGTTCCGGAAACCCAAAACCTAACCCTAACCCTAAATCTAAACCCTAACTCTAACCCTAACCCTAAACCCTACCCTAAACCAGACCCTACCAGAACCCCACCTAAAAGAAACTCAAAACTCCAAAAAAAAAAAACCCCAAGTCCCTAGCAAGGGGCGGCTAGCCATAACTAGCCGCCCCCCTGGCCGACCTTGAACCGCTTCCCTGGATGGGACATAAAACAGCATTAAATGCTGATCATTGCGGTGGGTTATGACCTTTAGCCGCCCAATCTTGGCCGGATCAACCCAAGTAACCGACCCAAGCCACCGCTTGTCAGAGATGGGACGTTTTGCAGGTCATGATAGGGGCGGCTACCAGGAAGTAGCCGCTCCATCCTGGGTGGCTAGTTAGAACTAGCGGCCCTTCACCTGGTCCTAACAGAAGAACTAGAGAATTAATGAGAGGTTTAATAAAACACACTATTAACCAAGCCACTCCATTACCCCCTGGATATTCCCCTGCCTCTCTTTTACTATAAATAGAGGGGTTCAAAACATTTCAACACATTCCCAATCCACAATCAACAACACACAATTCACATCCACTTGATATACATTCCCTTCCCCCACTAGAAATCCCAAGAGAGAGAGAAAGAGAGCCCCTTTTGTGAGACAAAAATCCATTCTCTACACAAAAACATCCTCTCATTCCACCCTCCAGAAACCCGGGCTAAACCTAGCTTAGCCTCTGTCCAAGACCAAACCCATTTCCTACCGAAGTTCTGCCCGAACCAAACCAGGCCTCGGACGGCTAAACCCTAGTAGCCACCCCATACCCGACGGCTGGATCCGACTAGCCGCCCCATATCCACACCCCACTTGCACCCCTTTGTCCCAAGACTCCTTTAGCCAAGCCCCGGAAGCAGAATATGATTACCTGTTTTTCACCTCTGTGTACGGTATATCCGTGTCTCAGAGCGGAGACCCCACAAACTCCCCAAGTAGGCAATCAAATCCAACCCAACCTTTTCCTGCTTTTAGAAAAAGCAGGTGGCGATCACACAAACCCCTGAATCTCTTGAGCCGCTGTCGAGCACCTAAACCAGGAACGACATCCTCCCTTCCGAGAAGACGATCCGACCGAGCCCGCCAGGGCACGCCCAATCCGAATCCCGAAGAACCCCCACACACGCACATCCCCCCACCGGCGGATTCTTTCCGACACTGACACAGAATCCGACGCCGACAATTATCCCACGAGCATTCCAGCTTACGTTCAATGCCACCAACAATATCGCTGTATATGAAGCCCTGATAGCAGGTTTGAAAACAGCTCTGGCCCTAGGAGTAAAAAATCTCGACATTATTGGGGACTCCCTCTTAGTGATCAGCCAAACTCTGAAGAAATACCAGACTAGAGACCCCAAACTAAAGCCATATAGAGAACTAGCCATAATCATGTTAAAGCAATTCCATAATGTCACTCACATTTTTATACCTCAGACAGGCAACATTCTAGTGGATTCTCTAGCCTCGTTAGCTTCGTCACTTACCTTCCCCATATCTAGGGCATCTGAAACCGTCACTATCCAGAAACTAGTAACACCCACCGCTGAACTTCGAGACTATGGAACTCGAAACCTCTTGAAACAACAAAACCAAGCAGACAGAGTCACTAGTGCCACCAAATTCCTAGCTGTAGGTCTGGAAGATATGGACAACGGAAACCCGTGGTACTTTGGCATAAAAAACTATCTCGAAGACGGTTCATTCCAAGGATACACCACCAGCAATGACCAGAAAATAGTTAAAAGATAGCAACCAAATACTGCCTCCGGGGAGGAATACTTTTTTGAGCATCCTTGAAAGGAGAACTACTTAGATGCCTGGATGATGAAGAAGCATATACCATAATAGAAGAAGCTCACTCTGGGGTATGCTGAGGACACGTCAATGCTCAGATGCCGGCAAAGAAGGTGCAAAGGATGGGCTACTACTGGCCCACACTCGAAAGAGACTGCAACAAATACGTTCGGCGTTGTATTCAATTCAAACCCATGCCAACAAAATGCATGCACCAGCGTCTTCCTTACACCTATGACTTCACCATGGCCATTTTCTATGTGGGCACTAGATGTAATAGGACCATTCCGGGACACTATAGATAACACCACTCAAAACGCTTTCATTCTCTCTGCCACAGAGTACTTTACCAACTGGGCTGAAGCCGAATCCTACGTACTAATCAAAAGCTCCACCCTAGCCCGCTTCGTTCGCACTCAAATCCTTGTATGGTTTGGCACCCCCAAAATGATCAAAACAAATAATGGCCCCCAATTCATCTCCCAAGAATTCTGAGACTTGTGCAATAAACATCACATAGAGCTTCATCATTCCACGCCATATTACCCCTAGGGAAATGGACAAGCAGAGGCTACGAATAAAACCTTGCTCAGGATCATAAAAGCTACTGACTGGCCTGATAAATTGGTAGACGCCCTCTGGGCATACCGAACCTCCATCAGAACACCCACCGGCCAAACTCCCTATTCACTTACATTTGGGGTAGAAGCAATAGTACCCTACGAAATTCTTATTCCGTCCTTAAGAATAGTATTAGAAGAAGACCTGCAAATCGAAGAAAGAAGGGAGGCGTTTTTACTATGCCTTGAACTATTAGACGAGAAAAGATTAAGAGTGGTAGACCACGCCCAGGCCTACCAAAGAAGGGTGGCAAGGGCATTTGAAAAGAAAGTAATAGAAAGAAGGTTCAAAATCAGGGAGTTAGTACTTAAGCAGATCGTGCCATCGATGCAGCCCCACCCAAGAGGAAAGCTGCAACCCACATGGGAAGGACCCTATGTGATCACCCATGCCTATTCCGGGAATGCCTACCACTTGGTAGACGTCGAGGGAGTCAAGGTTTCAGGTTCATGGAATGCGCTTTATCTGAAGAAATTCCATGCGTAAAAATTTCAATACTTGAGAAATATTATTCTTCCTTCCTGCAATTTCAAGCGTTTAGCACTTGATGATAGAAATATAAGACTCCCTAAGATAAACTTGTAGTTATTTATACTCATACCAACCAATCATGCCACTTCCTTCACACACATATGAATTAAGAATCGGTTTACTTGATAGAAGAGAAATTGCCTACCCCGTAGACTGGGATAATTTTAAACCCCAAAACATCCCTCTCTTATTTCCGCCTCTACTCGTATTAATCCAAGGTCATGATGAGGAGTTGCCTGGACCTAGCATGTGTCTCAAAACTGGCTCTAGCACTATATAAACACTTCTAGAGGGGAAGCATGAAAAGAATCGGGGTGAAAAACAGAAGTGCCCCCCCTCAAATAAAAAAAATCAGGCAATGAGAGGCCAAGAAAAGAAAAATAACACCCAAGTGAACGGGTTAAACTCTCTACTTTAGTAGGCTTTCATGCCTTTATGCATAGTATATACTAAACAATGGCTATACTAGTACAGATCCGAACAAGCGGATTGTACTTTCCACCCAAAATAAAGAAGTCGTAAAAATAAGAAAGCCAGAGGGACCAAGAAAGTAAGACATGTTAGACTGGGACAATTCTGAATATTGTCCAAAAGGAAGATATTTCTCTTACCCAATTCCCCTCACTTTTTATTTTTGCAATAGGGTTTTGAAATTGAACTATGTCTGCTAGGAAAGGTGAAATTTCAACCAAAGATAGACCTTTTCTACGATTACAACTGCACACACTTACATGAATTTATTTAAAGACTTGCCTCTCCAAAGGAAGCTTATTTGACTTGATTCCTGGTATATTCACGGATTTTTCAGCATGCTTAGAATAATATAATCAAGCACTTGAGAATCATGAACCTAAGAAATCGACACCCAAAGCTTATACCTTTCAAATACAATCCTGGTTTGGACATGAGTGACCACAACGGCCCCTCTATAGGGACTTAATGGTATTTCCTACATAGGAAAATTGAAAACATTGCCCTCTCACATGAAAAGAATAATTGAAAAATTGAGATGCTCCCTTATGTCACTTACACTTACGCATAAGCTTGCATTTTCCTTTTTTGAAATAATTAGGCATTCAATTTCCTTTAAATATTACAGTTGGCTCCCGTACCAATGCTAAATATGCCCCTATTACACTTATTTCATACCCTTCCACAAATGCTTGAGAAAGAAATAGCCCCACTCTCACACATACTTAAGATTTTTCTTCGCTCTCGAACTTGGAATCCCTCACTTGTGTACTAAAGCATGGTTTCCTGCACTTTACTTTCTCGCATTAGCTTTTCATTTACCTTAAATTGGATTGTAGCCCTTGACGATTCAAGCAAGAAGGGCTCAAAAGTCCATGCAGGGGCACAATCTGGGCGGATTTAACACTTGGTCCTGGGAAAGGATGTTTTTATAGGTCTTGAAGGATAAAACACTCATGAGGACTTTTAGCAGCAGTAGACAGAAATAGCAGAACCAAAAATTGCCCCACGCAGGGGGCGGCTAAACCCAACTAGCCGCCCCTCACCAGACGGCTAGAATGCACTAGCCACCCCTGCCCCCCTTCTTTTTCAGGTAAAATGCCCCAGGCAAGGGGCGGCTAAACAAAACTAGCCGCCCCTCCCTGGGCGGCTAGTTTTGACTAGCCACCCCCTGCCTGCTACCCAAAAACCTGCTATCAGTCTTATTCTTTTCAATTCTTCAATTTTTTTGATACCTATGAAAGACATTCTCTCCCAAAACTTGTGCACACACATTTCATACACATGTTCATACATAAAACTTGCATAAGTATGAATCAAACAGCAACGAAATAAAAATCATATACCAAACCATGCACCAATTCATCCATTCATCCACCCATAGAACCTTATGAAACTGTTCCACATACATGACCGAATTAAAACCAATAAAACTAAATTAAAAGCACTCATGTTTGTTCATACACCAAAGAGAAGGGAAATTATTCATAAAAAAGTGGAAATTCAGACCTAGTTGAACTAAAAGAAAGTTTTAAAAGAGCGAATAAACTAGGGATGAGTGGGTAGGAGTCTGTCCAAAGCTTCCATCTAAGTGTCTTGGGCCGTGCGTCACCAAAAACAATCACCTAATCCAAAGAAAAGAAGAAAAGCATGAATTCATTGCACATACACAATTCTTCTATCAAAACCAAGACGACAAGAGCTACCTTGGGGTGTCATCATCCCCCGGAGGCTGAGTCGAAGGAAGAACGTCCTAGGCCGAAGGAGGTGGTGGCTGAGGAGAAGACTGAACCTCTGGAGCATCAGGAGCGGCAGGAGTCTCTCGAACTGAGGATGTGGCTCTTGCATATATCCCTCGACTCCGAGACGCTGAAGGACAAGAAGCACGGTTGAAAGTGGCCTTGGTAGCTAAGGAAGCCGAAAGAGAATGCTCGGGCTCGAGAGGGAAAAGATCGAGGTCCGCCTCGGTCATGGCCCCTCCACCAACCAATTTCCCCCTCATGGTGGCTTCCCAGAGGAGGACCTGCTGAATATCCCTGTCCCTCCGCTCCAACCTCTGGCGAATGCGCGCCTCCACCCCTCTCGAATGGTCCTCGATCGCCCTCAACCTCTCCTCGAGCTCCCGTGACCTTGCCTCCGCGGCTCTGATACTATCCTCGCTCGATCAGAGCGCATCCCAGTCCCTATCCCCAGCAGCCTTAAGGGAGCGAAGCAAATCTCTCATCAAACCCTCGTAAACTCCCGCCGACGCCTCCAACTCCGACACCCTCATCTGGAGGGAGTCCCTCTCACGGCCCAGGATGGTGAACTCCTCTTCTCTCAAGGCCATCACGGACCTTAGCCGACCCACATCTTTCTTAGCACGTACGGCCGTGCCTCTCACCTGGCCAAGCTCCATCCTCATAGCCGCCAACTCACTCCGGGCCACATCCAACTCCCTCGTCAACTCGAGCTCTCGCTCAAAAATCATGGCCGGAGGAGGGGCAGAAGAAGAAGAAGCGCCATGGGCTCTCTCTCTCGACAGAGTATCCACCTGAGCCTCGAGGACCCGAACTTGGTCCTGCAACTGACGCCCATGAGCCCTCAAATGCTCCACTTGCCCACCACGCACTCGGAGGTGCTCATTGGCCGTCTGAAGCTTCTTCTCCAGCTCATTCAATTCAACCTACAAAGCGACATCACTCAGAAAAATACTTAAGGAGAAGAAAAGAAAAGAAAAGAAGAGGAGAAAGACTTATGTAGGCGTCTGGGATCTCCTCCTCCATAGTCCCAAGGGTGCCGGCATACTTTTGGCGGTACCAGGCCAAGTACTCCTCGCTGCTGGTCACCTCGGGATGACGCTCCACCAAGGCACCCCTACTCATCCACCCCGCCACATACGTCGCATAATTCTTCGGGAAGTTCATATCCCAAGGAATTCTGGCCACGGGAATCGAAGGACGCCGCGGCAGAGGATCGAGCACCCACTGGTAGTACCCAAGCGGGCGGACAACCCGGCTGATCGCATGAAACACGACCTCATTAAAGTAGATCAGCTAGACGTCCCGCGAAAACTCCTCGGGGACCTCCTCCTCCGTATAGGGCCTCCATGTCATCTATAAAGCATAAAAAAGGAAATAGGAAGAGCGCTTAGTCAAAAGAAAATTAAATACAAGCCAAGGAAACTCAGAGAAAATATATACCTCTTTCTCTGTCAAGACGCGGAAGGCCTCCCGAAACTGAGCGAGGTGGTGTAAGCGCAGAGATCCCCTGGGTGCCTATCTCATAGCCCAAGGGAGAGCACGGTTGAACGGCGCTGGAATCGGACGGTCAACCGTAAAATGCTCATACCCAAAGACTGCAAAGCGAGGAAGAAATTATCAAAATCAAGTGAGTTAAACCAACTAGAAAACACCCTCTACTCACGCATACCTGGAGAAAGAGAGCAAAACCGCCGAGGTTCTTGCCCCCAACCCGCTTTACCTTCTTCGAGAGCTCTGCAAAGAGGTGGGTGAGCATCGTGACTCCCCAAACAAAGTGCCCCATGCCCTCCAAATCCCTCATTAGCAATAGGGAATGAGAGGAGACCTTGTCAGAAGCCGTCGAGAAGAGGACCCGGCCGAAGAAGTAGAGGAAGAACGCTCTAAGCTCCCTCCGTGCCCTCTGTGGGCACGCGGCCACCTCTCTTGCCTCAATCATCGACCGTCTCCTCTCGAAGCTAGCTGTAGCTTCACCCTTCTAACATTGCGTAAAGGAGCCGAGGCCGTACTGCCCTAATAGACGCCCCAATGGGATTCGGTTCAATGTTCGCTCCGCTCCATGAACTCCCACTCCCCGATCAACTCTTGGAAGAGCGCCTTGTAATCAGCAAGGGTAGCCGCAATCACCGCCTCCCCTAAAACTGGAAGACCGGTAATCCGATGAACATCCTCGAGGGTCGGCATGACGGCACCGGTGGGGAGAATGAAGGTACAACTCTTCGGATCCCACCTCTCCGCCAAAGCCTCCACATAGGGCCGGTGAACATGGAACGGCTCTATCAGGAAGAAGGAACAGAAGCCCGCCCCATCCACCAAACTCCTCTCCCACTGGCCCAAGGCAGCGTACCACCTCTTCGTCCCATGCCATAGAGCCCGAATGCGGTTCGGCCACTACAAACAAAAAAAAGGAACATGGGTAAGTTTAAAAGCAGTCAAGAGGTAAGAATCCAAGCCTACAAATTCATTTTAGAAACCATGCTTTGCAAGATAAATTTTCATATGCTAAACAAAAGCATGAAAAGAAAAGACTTCACATGTGGGTCCACCTTCCATTATCCACAAAACACTTTTCATATGATCACCCGTTCTACCCTCTTATCCCACCGTGGTCATTACTTGCATGCCTTCTTTATTTTACCGTCTAGCATGATTATACACCTTTCACGAACTCACCCAAGCATGTGAAAGAACTTAGAAATACATGCATATACTCCCTCTTATGCACGCGAAAATATACTTCAAAAATTATATGCATACAAAACCACCACATATCATTTCCTTTCCTATATATATATATATATATATATATATATATATATATATATATATATATATATATATATAACAAACATAGATATACGTATAAAAGATTGTCCCTCTCTTCATAACCCACGCTCACATATGCACACAATCCCACCGTGATTAGTTTTCTACGTACACAGGACAAGCATACCTATTAAAAACACTTATATGTAAATATCACACACGAATCACCTATTCATACCACAAAAGACATGCATATATATATATATATATATATATATATATATATATATATATATATATATATAAAGCTAGAGTGGAAGGGTTAAGGAAATACCACAGCCCGTGTGGACCCAGGAGCGTCCGTCTCGGCCTCGTCGCGATCGTCCATCCCGTCGTCATCCCCCTCGTCCTCATCCTCCTCGAACACGGCCTCCTCGGCCTCAGCCTCGATGCCAACCCCGGCCTCTACGGCCCCCATATCTACACCGTCGGCCTCTTCGGCCTCAACCCCAACACCCCCAACCTCCTCCATACCACCGCACCGAAGGTCAGCCCCTCAAACACACCTATGGCCCTTCTTTCCTCCTCCTCAGCCCCGGCCTCTGCGGCCTCCCTATTCAGCATCCCAACATTGGCATCCAACAATGCCCTCACATCCTCACTAACTCCCTCAACCCCTACCTCCTCTGTAACACCATCGGCCGATCCTCCAACCTACGGAACCACCTCTTCAACCACTGCCGGTCGATCACCACGCTTTCTTTTACGCGTGTTTCGGTGTGTCGTCGGGAAGGCCTCCGAATGTCAGCGGTGTCGGAGAGGATCCCGGTGGGGTGCACGGTGAGCGCGTGCATGTGTGGGGTTTCTTCGGGGATTCGGATCGGAGGCGTGCCCTGGCGGGCTCGGTCGGATCGTCTTCTCGGAAGGGTGAGGGGTGTCGTTCCTGGTTGAGGCGCCCGATAGCGTCTCAAGAGGATTCAGGGGTTTGTGTGATCGCCACCTGCTTTTTCAAAAAGTAGGAAAAGATTGGGTTGGATTTGATCGCCTACGTGGGGAGTTTGTGGGGTCTCCGCTCTGAGACACGGATATACCGTACACAGAGGTGAAAAACAGATAATCCTATTCTGCTTCCGGGGCTTGACTAAAGGAGTCTTGGGACAAAGGGGTGTGGATATGGGGTGTGGATAGGGGGCGGCTAGTTGTGTTTAGCCGTCGGCCAGGGGGCGGCTAGCTAGGGTTAGCCGTCCAGGGTCTGGGTTGGTTCGGGCAGAACTTCGGTAGGAAATAGGTTTGGTTTTGGACAGAGGCTAAGCTAGGTTTAGCCCGGGTTTCTGGAGGGTGGGATGAGAGGGTATTTTATGTAGGGAATGGGTATTTCTCTCACAAAAGGGGCTCTCTCTCTCTCTCTCTTGAGATTTCTAGTGGTGAAAGGGTGTTATCAAGTGAGGATGGTGGATTGGTGATTGTTGTGGATTTTTGGTGATGTTGTTGATTTTTTATTTGGGCTTGGGACCCCTCTATTTATAGTAAAAGAGAGGCAGGGAAATATCCCGAGGGTAATGGAGTGGGTTGGCTTTGATTGGACCTCTCATTAATTCTCTGGTTCTTCTGTCAGAGACCAGGTGAAGGGCGGCTAGTGCTAACTAGCCGCCCAGGATGGGGCGGCTACTTCCTGGTAGCCGTCCCTATCATGACCTGCCAAACGTCCCATCTCTGACAAGCGATGGCTTGGGTCGGTTACTTGGATTGATCCGGCCGAGAGGGGGCGGCTAAAGGTCATGACCCGCCGCAAGATCATCATTTAATGCTGCTTTATGTCCCATCCAGGGGACTGGTCCAAAGTCGGCCAGAGGGCAGTCAGTGGGGCGGCTAGTGTAAACTAGCCGCCTGGTATGGGGCGGCTAGTTAGGGCTAGCCGCCCCTTTCCAGGGACTTGGGGTTCTAGGGTTTTGGGTTTTTAGAGTTAGGGTTAGGGTTTCCGATTTAGGCGTAGGTTTAGGTTTAGGTTTAGGTCAGGGTTTCAGGTTTAGGTCAAGGCTAGGGTTTAGGGTTTCCGGTTTAGGTTTAGGTCGAGGCTAGGGTTTAGGGTTTCCGGTTTGGGTTTAGGTCTAGGCTAGGGTTAGGGTTTTCGGTTTACCGAACCTTTGGTTCTCTATTGGATGTCCAACTGTGGGATATTTTCATGTGTTACTTGAAGTATTTCTGTCTCTCTGGACAGTCAAATTGGGGTATCTACAATTGTCCCTCATCGGACAGAGTCTTTGTGAGAAGCAGGAAAGACTTTGACCGATGATAAGGAAAGAGACCCCTATTTTGGCCGGCCCGACCTTCAAGAAGTTATGCCGATACGAACAGTACTATTCAGGGATTTGATTTAGACTATCAGAGGCTAGGTCTTGACTTAGAATTTTTAGCCTAAAGGATGATCCAGGTGGAGGGCGGGGAAAAGTAAATGGTGAGTGATCCAACCCGCGTTCGGGTTCTTAGTTATTGTGCGCGGAGCAGCCCAGCATCAGTTTCCTCGTGCCTACCGTTCCTGTGCTTGGGAAAACTCAGCAAGGAGGGGATATCGCCGACAGAAAGCAAGTAAAAGTTGATTTGGGTGAATTGGATCATCCGATGGATAAGAACTCTGAAAAAGAACCAGAACTGAAGAAATTCAAATTTGAGTGGTACTGAAAGTGCGGTGAAACTTCGGGAAAGTCGTGTTTGATCAAGTAATGTCTGGAAATAAACCAATACATGGCTGTTTGGTATGGAGAACCTTGGAATTTAGGGCAGAGAAGAGTTTGGAAAGGGGTTTTGAAGCAAAACAAAGAAACTGGGTGGGGCGGCTATTGCTAACTAGCCGCCCGAGAGGGGGTGGCTACTCGTGGGTAGTCGCCCCTCGACTGGGTCCCTTATAACCGAAAAGGGACCCTCTCTCTCTCTCTCCATACATTTTAAACGGTTACTCTCCCTCTTCTTCTTCTTCTCTTCGGTTTCAAACTCAAGAACCCTGATTTTCGAGGGCTATGGGGGTTTTCGAGGGCTTAGCCTCCGGTGCGGCGGGCACAGAGGTTGGAGAGGCCGATATTGGGGAGGAGGCCGGGGAGGCCGAGGGTGTGGGGATGGGGCCGGGGAGGCTAGTGTTGGTGTTGGGAACGAGGCCGAGGAGGCCGTGTTTGAGGAGGACGAGGAGGGGGATGACGACGGGATGGATGATCCCGATGAGGCTGAGGTGGATGCTCCTGGGTCCACACGGGCCATGGTATGGTGCCTAACCTTTTAGTTTTAGCCTTTTATTTATGTGTGCATGTGATATTTATATATGTGTGTTTCTAATAGCATGAATAGGTAATAGTGGGTGATATATGTTTCTAATATGCATGTTTGTATGTATAGTTAGATCACGGTGGGATAATAAGCATGCGAATATGGGTTTTGTATTGGAAAAAGAAGGGGACAGTTTTTCATATGTGCATCCATGTTTGTCGTATACGTGAAGGGAAATGACACGCCTTGGCATGCTTGCATGTGGTGGCTTTTGTATGCATATATATTTTTCAGAATATATATTTTCATGTGTATTCGATCATGGTGGAGTAAGAGACAGTATGTGTATGCAATTTACGGGTCTAGGCTCCTTTACATGCTTGGGGTGGGTTCGTGAGAGGTGTATAATCATGCTAGACGGTAAAATAGAGAAGGTATGTAAGTAATGACCACGGTGGGATAAGAAGGTATAACAGGCAGTCATATGAAACGTGTTTTGTGAATAATTGAAGGTGGGCCTACGCGTGAAGTCTTCTATTTTTCATGCTTTTGTTTTAGCATATGAAAGCTTATCTTGCTAAGCATGGTTTCTAAATGAATTTGTAGACTTGGATTCTTACCTCTCGACTACTTTTAAACTAACCCATGTTCCCTTCGTTTGTTTTGTAGAGACCAAACCGTATTCGGGCTCTGTGGCATGGGACGAAGAGGTGGTACGATGCCTTGGGGCGGGAGGAGAGGGGCTTGGTGGATGGAGCGGGCTTCCGTTCCTTCTTCTTGATCGAGCCATTCCACGTTCACCGTCCTTACGTGAAGGCTTTGGCGGAGAGGTGGGATCCGGAGGGTTGTGCTTTCATTCTCCCCACTGGTGCTGTCATGCCGACCCTCGAGGACGCTTATCGGATCACCGGCCTTCCAATGCCACGGGAGGCAGTGATCGCGGCCACCCTTGCTGACTATAAGGCACTTTTCCAGGAGTTGATTGGGGAATGGGACTATGTGGAGCGTGTGAGGACACTGAACCGGATCCCCCTTGGACAGTTGTCGAGGCAATACAGCCTTGTCTCCTTTACAGAGCGCCAGAAGGGCGAAGCTGCAGCTAGCTTCGAGAGGCGGCGGGAGATGATCGGGGCGAGAGAGGCGGCCGCGTGCCCACAGAGGGCACAGAGGGAGTTGAGAGCGTTCTTCCTCTACTTCTTCGGCCGGGTCCTCTTCTCGACGGCCTCCGACAAGGTTTCTTCTCATTCTCTCCTGCTAATGAGGGACCTGGAGGGTATGGGGCGCTATGCTTGGGGAGCGGCGATGCTTGCCCATCTATTTGCGGAGCTCTCGAAGAAGGTCAAGAGGGCCGGGGGAAAGAACCTTGGCGGCTTCGCGCCATTTCTTCAAGTATGTGTAGGTGGTAAGTGTCTTCTTCTTGGTTTTAGCTCACTTTGATCATGATAATTTCCCTCTAGCTTTGCTAGGTCTTCGGGTACGAGCATTTCACCATCGATCGCCCGACTTTGGCTCCGTTTGATCATGCCCTCCCTTGGGCTATGAGATGGGAACCCCGGGGGTCTTCTCGCTTACACCACCTTGCCCACTTCCGAGAGGCCTTCCGCGTCTTGTCGGAGGAAGAGGTATAAGTTTTCTTTGAATTTCTTTGGCTTGTATTTGGTTTTCTTTTGGCTAAGCACTCTTCTTATCTTTTGATGCTTTTTTAGATGACGTGGAGGCCTTACTCGGGAGAGGTTCCCGAGGCTCTGGCGCGAGACGTCTGGTTGATCTACTTCAATGAGGTCATGTTCCATGCGATCAGCCGGGTCGTCCGCCAGCTTGGGTACCATCAGTGGGTGCCCGATCCTCTTCCGTGGCGCCCCTCGATTCCGGTGGCCGGGATTCCTCGGGACACGAATCTCCCGAGGAATTACGCTACGTACATAGCAGGATGGATGGGTCAAGGCATCTTGGTGAAGCATCGTCCTGAGGTGACTACGAGTGACGAATACCTAGCTTGGTATCGTCGGGAGTATCCGGGTATCCTCGGGACGATGGAAGAGGAGATCCCGGATGCCTACGTAAGTTTGGAAGCTCTCCTTCTCTTCTTCGTTCTCTTTTGCTTGAATATTTTCTGAGTGGTGTTTGTTTTTGTAGGTTGAGTTGAATGAGATGGAGAAGAGGCTCAAGGTCGCTAATGAGCACCTCCAAGCGCGAGCTAGGCAGATAGGGGCGTTGCGGGTTCAGAGAGGACGCTTGCAGGACCAGGTCCGGGTCCTCGAGGCTCAGGTGGATGCTTTGTCGAGAGCGAGGGCTGACGGTGCTTCCTCTTCTTCCGCCCCTCCTTCTTCCATGATTTTTGAGCGGGAGCTCGAACTGACGAGGGAGCTAGATGCGGCTCGGAGCGAGTTGACGGCCACACGGATGGAGGTGGGCCAGGTGAGGGGTAGGGCTTCTCGGGCTGAGGAGGAGACGGACCGGCTGAGGTCCATGGTGGCTTCGAGAGAGGAGGGGTTCATCACCCTAGGCCGTGAGAGGGACTCCCTCCAGATGAGGGTGCCGGAGTTGGAGGATTCTGCAAGTGTTCCCGGAGGTTTGATGGGGGACTTGGTTCGTTCTCTCCAGGCGGCCGGGGATAGGGATCGAGAGGCGCTCAGGGCGTCGGAGGCGATGGCGCGGGAGTTGGAGGAGAGGTTGAGGGCGGCCGAGGATTGGGCCAGAGGGACAAAGAGTCGCCTCCGACAGAGATTGGAGAGGAGAGACAGAGATATGCAGCAGGTCCGTCTTTGGGAGGCGACTATGAGCGGGAAATTGGTTGGAGAAGGCTCTATGACCGAGGCGGACCTCGATCTTCTTCCACTTGAGCCTGACCATTCTCTCTCGGCTTCCTTGGCTACCGGGGCCACCTTCAGCCGTGCCTCTCGTCCTTCGGTGTCTCGGAGTCGTGGGATATACGCGTGGGCCGCGACTTCGGTTCGAGAGACTCCCGCCGCTCCCGACACTCCAGAGGTTCAGTCCTCTCCTCATCCGCCGCTCCCTTCTCAGCCAAGTCAGGACGTTCCTCCTACTCAGCCTCCAGCGGATGACGATACACCGAGGTATAGCTTCTTTGTGTCTTGGTTTTAAGTAGAAGAATAGTATATATGCGATGAATTCATGCTTTTCTTCTTTTGTTTTTGGTTTTAGGTGATATTTCGGTGAGGTATAGCTCAAGACTTCGGAGTTTGGAGCGTTTCGAAGGAAAAATATCCTCTTTTATGTTCTCTCTTAGGTTTAGAAAAGCAGTCTATGTTTGTGGTTTTGGTGGGACAATTTAATTTCTTGTTTATATGCATGGTTTAGAACAATTTAGCATGGATGTTTAGGTGTTTAAAGAGCCCTCTTTATTTAGAAAAACGAGTATTTCGTGGATGGGTGATTTTGGTGTTTTTATACGTTTAATTCATGGATGGGTGTAGGGTTTTGATTATATATTTGTTTTAGCATGGTATTTATACAGGTTTTGTGTATGAATGTGTATGAAATGTGTACATGCAGGTTTTGGAAAGAACTGACCTCAATAGGTAAAGGAGTGTTGAAGAGTTGATCGAATACGGACCGACACAGCTGAAATAGGTGCAGGCAGGGGGCAGCTAGTTTAAACTATCCGCCCAGTGAGGGGCGGCTAGTTGTGCTTAGCCGCCCCCTGCCTGGGGCTTCCTCACCTGAAACAAAGGGCTGGGGCGGCTACTGTAAACTAGCCGCCCAGTGAGGCGCGGCTAGTCGAGTTTAGCCGCCCCCTACCTAGGGCAATTTGGTTCTGCTGCTCTTGTCTGCTGCTGCTGCCGAAAGTCTTCGTGACCGTTTCAACCTTCGAGACCTACAAAAACATCCCTTCCATGGACCAAGTGTTAAATCTGTCCGGATTGCGCCCCTGCACTGACTTTCGAGCTCTTTCTTGCTTGAATTGTAAAGGGCTACAATCCATCTTAAGGTGAAATGAAAAAAGATAATGCGAGAAGGTAAAGTGCGGGAGACCATGCTTTAGTATGCAAGGAAGGGATTCCAAGTGCGTGAGTGAAGAAAACTTTTAAGTATGTGTAAAAGGTGGGACAATTTCTTCTCAGGCATGTGCGGCAAGGACACGAAATGAGTGGGGACAATTTTAATATTTGTGGGGGCAATTTTCATATGAGTGGGGACAATTTTAATATGAGTGGGGACAATTTTTCAAGAAAATCGGATGCCAAGGTGTTTTGGAAAAGAAAAATGCAAGCTTATGCGTAAGTATAGTTGGCATAAGGGGGCATTTTAGTTCTTCAATGGTTTCTTACGTGAGAGGGTAATGTTCTCAATTTTCTGAAGTAAAAGATGCCATCAAGTCCCTGTGGAGGAGCCCTTGTGGTCACCCATGTCCAAACCAGGATTGTATTTAAACGGTATAAGCTTTGGGTGTTGAGTTTTCTAGGTTCATGGGTTTCAAATGCTTAATCGTATTATTCTAAACATGCTGAAAAATCCATGAGTGTACCAAGAGTCGAGTCAAATAAGCTTCCCTTGGACAAGCAAGTTTCTAAGTGAACTTATGTGAGTGTGTGTAGTTTGTAAACCTGGACATGATCTACCTTTGGTCTAAATTTCACCTTTCCCGGCAGACGTGGTTCAATTTAGAATCCCAATGCGAAAATAAAAGGGGGGGGGATTGGGTAAGAGTAATATCTTCCTTTTGGGCAATATTTTAGAATTGTCCCAGTCTAGCACATGTCTTACTTTCTAGGTCCCTCTGGCTTTCTTCTTTTTACCACTTCTTTATTTTGGGTGGAAAGTACAGTCCGTTGTTTAGATGTGTACTAGTATAGCCGTTGTCTAGCGTATACCGTGCGTAAAGGCGTGAAAGCCTACTAAAATAGAGAGTTTAACCCGTTCACTTGGGTGTTATTTTTCTTTTGTTGGCCTCTCATTGCCTGATTTTTTTTTTGATTTGAGGGGGGGGCTCTTCTATTTTTCACCCCGATTCTTTTCATGCTTCCCCTCTAGAAGTGTTTGTATAGTGCTAGAGCCAGTTTTGGGACATATGCCAGGTCTAGGTAACTCCTCATTTTGACTTAGGGTTAATACGAGTAGGGCGGAAATGAGGGATGTTTTTGCTTTGGGGGTTTTAAATTGTCCCAGTCTACGGGGTAGGCAATTTCTCTTCTTTCAGGTGAATCTAGTCCAGTTATACGTGTGTGAAGGAAACGGCAACGGCATGATTTGGCGGAGATGTGTTCAAATAGATACGAGTTTATCTTTGAGAGTCTTATAATTCTATCATCAAGTACTAAACGCTGGAAATCGCAGGAAGGAAGAATAATAGTTCTTAAGTATTGAAAGCTATTCATGCATGGAATTTCTTTAGATAAAGTGCATTCCACGAACCTGGAACCTCGACTCCTTCGGCATCTACCAGGCGGTAGGCATTCCCGGAATAGGCATGGGTGATCACATAGGGTCCCTCCCATGTGGGTTGCAACTTTCCTCTTGGGTGAGGCTGTCTTGATGGCATGATTTGCTTGAGTACTAGTTCCCCGATTTCAAATTTTCTTTTTATTACCTTCTTTTCAAATGCCCTTGCCACCCTTCTTTGGTAGGCCTGGGCATGGTCTGCCGCTCTTAATCTTTTCTCGTCTAGTAGTTCGCTTTTTTTTTGGTATTATATTTTTTTTTTGTTTTCGAAAGTGCGAAGACAAATGCATACTTATGGTTTTGAAAAGGGGCCTGTGTCGGCGTATAGATATGTTTTTGGAAAGAGAATGGGGTTAAAGTTTGGAAAACGGTTTTGTTTTTAGAAGACAGTTTGTAAAACGTTTTCGGTGGAAATTATTGAATCATGGTTCCATAAAATATTTTGTCTTGAAGAAGAGAGTGGGAGCGCAGATTCGAAAAATGTTTTTGTTTTGAAAAAGAGTGGAAATGTATTTTGTGAATATTTTCGTTGTTTTGGTAAATAAGTAAGAAAGTTTGAAAATTTTCTTTGGAAGTACGGAAATACGGTTTTGTAAAAAGAAATCTTTGTTTTGAAGGAGAGTGTGGAAAACATTTTTTGTAAAAACATTTTTGTTTGTTTTTTAAAGAAGAGTGGAAATAAAGCTGGAAACAAGTATGTTCAGAGTTGGGTAATGAAAGCTGATCAGCATGCATTTTTGGGTTTTGGTTTCTTTTAGGAAAGCAGGTAAACAAATACGTATAGGGTGACAAAAGATGAAAAGCTGGTAAACAAATATTTTGATCTTTTGATTTTTAGAAAAAGCTGTAAACAAATATGTACAGGGTGTGACGAAAGCGAAAGCTGGTAAACAAATATTTTTTAATTTTGGATTTTTAGAAAAAGCAGTAAACAAATATGTACAGGGTGTGAAAGCGAAAGCTGGTAAACAAATATTTTTCGATTTTGGATTTTTTAAAAAAGCTGTAAACAAATATGTACAGGGTGTGACGAAAGCTTACTCGGGGGGATCAGTACCTGGTTCTTGGATTCGCATTGTTTCCTCGAGTCGGCTTCGCTTGGTCGGCCGGCTGATGTCCGGTGGGGGTCCCCTATTCCCGAACTCTTCTTCCCTGAGTCTCTTTAAGGGCCTTCCTTGATGGAGCAGTTCTTCGTCGGTGGAGCCTGGCTTCCAACATGCGAGCACCTCTAGCCGGATGTGCATGGCACAGATACTCCAATTCCGGGCCCGTGTCTCGTTAAAGCGTGCTTCTCCCCTTATGGATATTACTTTCCTGCGGTACGGGAAGCGAAGACATTGGTGTCGGGTGGATGAGACAGCTTCGATGCTGTTGAGCCATGTCCTCCCAACAATCAAAGGGTGGGGCGATTGAATGTTCATCACCATGCAGTTAACGATGGTGGAGACCGGGCTGATCTTTAGCGAGAGCGTGACCAGTCCGCAAGCGTTCTTGCGCGTGCTGTCGAAGGCGTAGATGTATTCGTTCGAGGGCTCCAATCTTGGGACCCTGCCTTCTAGCTTCTGGTAGGTGGAATATGTAAGAACGTTAGTTTCCGCTCCCGTGTCGACGAGGATGTGCCGTAATTCCCTCCCTCCGAGTATGGCAGTGATAGCGAGGGGTGCGGAACGTGCTCCGGCTTTGGCGACTTCATGGGGGTGGAAGGTGATCGAGTTGGGCTCCGTAAGATCGCTCGGTGGATGCAGGGTTCCGGCTGCTTCTTCCGAGGGAGAGTTGTTGTTATAAGGGGACCCAGGTGGGCTACCACCTTCATTCTCGTTCCCCGGTCGCAGGGCCAATGTGAACATATTATGTATCACCCAATTGTTCTCGTTCTCGTATTGGAGGCGTGCTTCTCCCCAGATTGTCAATATATGATTTAAGAAGGGCAGCCGGAGGCATTGGTGCCGGGGGAAACAAATAGCTTGGATGCTGTCTAACCACGGTCGCCCTAGCATCAATGGGTACCTCGTGTCGATGTCGGCCACGAAGCAGGCTACTTCGCAGATGAGAGGGCCGACGAATAGCCCGAAGGTTCCGGGGCCGCGGAGAGTCTTCCCGGTATGGTTGAAACGGGAGGACGGGAGGACGGCCTAGTCCGGGTATCCTTTGGTAAGTGGAGCATGTCATTATGTTCTGTCTGACCCTGGGTCCACAAAGATGTTATTTAGCCACAACATTTGCAGTCGTCCGCGGATGTGTAGGGGGTAGACTCGCAGTCTGGGATCCGGGAGGTCTTGGTCAGTAAATGATATGATCATTGGGCGGCGGGGGCCATTGACGGTGTCGGTACTCTTGGAGGACCAGTGGTCGTCCGGATGCAGGTCATCCGACGTACATTCCCCTCCTTCGGGTCCTTCGCTAGCTCCTTCGGGGATCTCCTCAAATGGCTCTTCTTCTTTGTCTCCTCCCGGGTTTTCTAGTCCGCTTTCGTCCGACTCGATGTTGATGACTACGGGAAGGGCGAGAACTGCATCTTCTTCTTTGCCATAGAGTACAGCGAGGTCATGATTGTCGAGGTTCAGCTGGAAGGGCTCGTTCTGCTCTTCCTCCTCGATTCTTCGAACAGACTGTCGTCAGTGACATCTTCTAAACTGCTTGGTTGTGGTGATGGTTGTCTCCCTCTCCTGACCATGTTTACCATGTGGGCTCCAGATGTGGATGCTTGGTTGTGACCTGGCAATGGGTCAATAAAAATGCCAAGTGGCTTGGAGGCTCGAGAATTGCCCTGGTTTAAGTGGCTTTTGATCATGGCCACAAAGATGGTATCGTCCAGTGTTTCTCCCCGGGGAGGGCTGCCTAGCAGTCCCAGGTTTGGGGTGGCCTGGTAGGGGCCTGGGGTGGAAACGGCTGGGAACATTGGATTCGCGGGGGAAAGGGGGGTGAATGAAAAGACGCTCGGGTTGACCGAGTGACTGGGCGTGAATGGGGTCTTGGGAATGGCCTTAGGGGTTTCGACAGGGACTTCCTGTCTTAGGGTTTTGACCTGGCGGTAGTCGGCGAGGTCATGAAACATGTCCTCTACAGATTGGTATCCTAGACTGGCCATTTTTTCCCCTAGATGGGTCAGGAATTGCATGGCCAGACCCTCTTGGTGGATTCTTTCCTCTAGTATCTCGTCCTCTATGCGGGATTCCATGATGTGTGTGAAGGGAATGAATGCAGATATAAAGCAGTAAGTAAAGCGGTAAAGAATTGTGCAGCGGTATGCGACTTACAAAGCAGTAAAGGATTGCGCAACGGTGTGCGGCTTACAAAGCAATAAAGGATTGCGCAGCTGTGTGCGCTTACAACGCGGTAAATGATGCTGTGATGTGAATTAGAGGAGGAACTGATTCGAGGGGTCGGAAATTCTAACCTTCCTAGAGGGTTGATAGCATTCTAGTCAAGCTTGTAAAAGGGGGCAGAAGAAGATTATCTTTTGTTGTTTTTCACGAGGGAGGTCCCACCGTGATCGCCAGATTTGTCGGTGTGTCGTCGGGAAGGCCTCCGAATGTCGGCGGTGTCGGAGCGGATCCCGGCGGGGTGCGCGGTGAGCGCGTGCGTGTGTGGGGTTTCTTCAAGGATTCGGATCGGAGGCATGCCCTGGCGGGCTCGGTCGGATCGTCTTCTCGGAAGGGTGAGGGGTGTCGTTCCTGGTTGAGGCGCCCGATAGCGTCTCAAGAGGATTCAAGGGTTTGTGTGATCACCACCTGCTTTTTCTAAAAGTAGGAAAAGGTTGGGTTGGATTTGATCACCTACGTGGGGAGTTTGTGGGGTCTCCGCTCTGAGACACGGATATACCGTACACAGAGGTGAAAAACAGATAATCCTATTCTGCTTTCGGGGCTTGACTAAAGGAGTCTTGGGACAAAGGCATGTGGATATGGGGTGTGGATAGGGGGCGGCTAGTTGTGTTTAGCCGTCGGCCAGGGGGCTGCTAGCTAGGATTAGCCGTCCAGGGTCTGGGTTGGTTCGGGTAGAACTTCGGTAGGAAATGGGTTTGGTTTTGGACAGAGGCTAAGCTAGGTTTAGCCCGGGTTTCTGGAGGGTGGGATGAGAGGGTATTTTATGTAGGGAATGGGTGTCTCTCTCACAAAAGGGGCTCTCTCTCTCTCTCTCTCTTGAGATTTCTAGTGGTGGAAGGGTGTTATCAAGTGAGGATGGTGGATTGGTGATTGTTGTGGATTTTTGGTGATGTTGATTTTTTATTTGGGCTTGGGACCTCTCTATTTATAGTAAAAGAGAGGCAGGGAAATATCCCGAGGGTAATGGAGTGGGTTGGCTTTGATTGGACCTCTCATTAATTCTCTGGTTCTTCTGTCAGAGACCAGGTGAAGGGCGGCTAGTGCTAACTAGCCGCCCAGGATGGGGCGGCTACTTCTTGGTAGCCGTCCCTATCATGACCTGCCAAACGTCCCATCTCTGACAAGCGATGGCTTGGGTCGGTTACTTGGATTGATCCGGCCGAGAGGGGGCGGCTAAAGGTCATGACCCGCCGCAATGATCAGCATTTAATGCTGCTTTATGTTCCATCTATGGGACTGGTCCAAAGTCGGCCAGAGGGCGGTCAGTGGGGCGGCTAGTGTAAACTAGCCGCCTGGTATGGGGCGGCTAGTTAGGGCTAGCCGCCCCTTTCCAGGGACTTGGCGTTCTAGGGTTTTGGGTTTTTAGAGTTAGGGTTAGGGTTTCCAATTTAGGTTTAGGTTTAGGTTTAGGCTTAGGTCAGGGTTTCCGGTTTAGGTCAAGGCTAGGGTTTAGGGTTTCCGGTTTAGGTTTAGGTCGAGGCAAGGGTTTAGGGTTTCCGGTTTAGGTTTAGGTCTAGGCTAGGGTTAGGGTTTCCGGTTTTCCGAACCTTTGATTCTCTATTGGATGTCCAACTGTAGGATATTTCCGTGTGTTACTTGAAGTATTTCTGTCTCTCTGGAAGGTCAAAATTGGGGTATCTACAGTGTGTACCCAATCACTCCACCCGTAGAGCCACTCCCAACCTCCGAGACAACCCCTAAAGGCGTGCCCCCGACCTCACCCGTGCCGGCGCCCACCGACGGCACCTCCACCGCACCCATAACTTCCCCCACGGCCTCTATCTCCGGCCTATCGCTCTCCGATAATGAAGAGCTCGGGTGACGCTCTCCATGAGCCACCCATGGTCATTTCCCCTCGAAGCAGTCACCTTCGACCTTGTCATCTTCCTCATATTGAAAAGAAAAAGGTGAACCCAAACTTAGGGTTTCGAAATCAAAAGAGAAAGAAAGATCTAGGTCGAAATGGACAAGGAGAAGGCAAAAGAATCAAGGTTTTTGGTTTAAAACCGAAGAGAAGAAGAAGAGAGGGAAGAGAAAACCGTTTTTGAAAAGTAGGGAGAGAGAGGGGATATCGGGCGGCTAGTTTCAATTAGCCGCCCCTCCCAGTTTTCCAACTTCCACTTAAGTCCCCTTTCCAACTTCTTTCCAAACCCTAAAGTTCAAGTTTTCTAAAAACAAACAACCATGTATTGATTTATTTCCAAGCACCACTTGATCAAACACGACTTCTCCGAAGTTTCACCACAGTTTTAGTACCATTCAGTTCAAATTTCTTCAGTTCTGGTTCTTTTCCAGAGTTTTTTATCCTTCGGATGATCCAAATCACCAACTCAACTCTTTACTTGCTTTCTGTCGGCGATATCCCCTCCTTGCCGAGTTTTTCTAAGCATGGGAATGGTAGGCACGAGGAAACTGACGCTGGACTGCTCCGTGCACGATAGCTAAGAACCCCGACCGCGGGTTGGATCACTCACCATTTACTTTTTCCGCCTCCCACCTAGATCATCCTTTCGGTTGAAAATTCTAGTCAAGACCTAGCCTCTGACAGTCTAAATCAACTCCCTGAATAGTGTTGTTCGTGTTGTCTTAACTTCTTGAATGTCAGGCCGGCCAAAATAGGGTCTCTTTCCTTATCATCGGTCGAAGTCTTCCCTACTTCGCGCAAAGACTCCGTCCGATGAGGGACAATTGTAGATACCCCAATTTTGACCGTCTAGAAAGATGAAAATACTTCAAGTAACACCTGGAAATAACCCACATTTGGGCATCAAATAGAAAACAAATCTCAGAAAACTGAAAACCCTAAACCCTAGTCCAAACCCTAGAAAACCTAAAACCCTGGAAAGGGGCGGCTAACCCTTATTAGCCGCCCCATATTAGGCAGCTAGTTTGCACTAGTCACCCCCCTGGACGACCCTAAACCGCTTCCCTGGATGGGACATAAAGCAGCATTAAATGCTGATCATTGCGGCGGGTTGTGACCTTTAGCCACCCCATCTTGGCCGTTTCAATCCAAGTAACCGACCCAAGCCACCGCTTGTCAAAGATGGGACGACAGGTCATGATGGGGGCGGCTACCAGGAAGTAGCCGGCCCATCTTGGGCGGCTAGTTTCAACTAGCTGCCCTTCACCTGGTCTCTGACAGAGAAAATAGAGAATTAATGAGGGGTCTAATCAAACACACTATTACCCAAAAAAGCATTTTATTATCCCCTGGATATTCCCTTACCACTTTTTTACTATAAATAGAGGAGGTCCCAAGCCTTTCTAACATATTCACACACCTTCATAATTCCCAACCTTCAATTCCAATTCCCACACTCACAACCCACTCCCACTACTTGAAATCCCTAGAGAGAAAGAGAGAGAGAATCCCATTTGTGAGAGAAAAACTAATTCCCTACACAAAACCATCCTCTCAATCCACCCTTCAAAACCCAGGTTAAATCTAACTTAACCTCTGCCAAAACCAAACCAATTCCCCCACCCAGGTTGACCCAGGCCCCAGACGGCTAACCCTAGCTAGCCGCCCCATACCCAACGGCTCAAACTCACTAGCCGTACCCATCTACACCCCACTTGACCCAAGACTCCTCTAGCCAAACCAGAAGTAGAATAGGATTACCAATTTTCACCTCTTAGTACGGTATATCTGTGTCCAAGAGCAGAGACCCCACAAACTCCTTGACACCCAACGAATCCCATAACGAACAATTCTGGTGATCACAGTGGGACCTCCCTCGTGAAAAATGACAAAAGGTAATCCTCTTCTGTGTCACGCCCCAGGGCGGCTGTCCCCGAGACGAGGAAATTATATAAATGATATCAGCAATTCGTACTCGGGATCAAATAAGGACTCCACAACATCAAAGGCAATAAGGCAGTAACCAAGTAACTGACATCAAATATATATATAAATAGCGGAAGCTCAAACGACTAAGTCTGTAATTCAAAGACATATTTACATACTAGAATACACAATCAACTGTCCTGTGAGAGCCAATATATACAACAGACATCAACAGTCTACATACCGTGCACAAGCACCAGTATAATACATACAAGGAAAAGGGAATGTGGATGGCCTCTCACTCACAAGACATCCAACGCGAACGCGGGTCTCCTACTCGTACTGCGCCAGGGGAGCTCTTCTCTTGGATCCGACTCAGCGTCAACTGGAGAAAAACATAAGCGAGGGGTGAGCTACAAGCCCAGTGAGTGGTCAGAAACCAAACACCAACATAAACATTCAATACTAAGGCAATCTCCTATCAAGGAAAACCATGGGTAGAAACACAACAGTTAACAAGGTCACGCGGCGGTGCGACAATACCCAGCCCTCGCCCTCACTCCCAAGGGTGGAGGCTTTTGGGACTCACAGAGAGGAATAGTCGTTAACCACTTGGTGTTACCGTGTAACAGTTACAAGAGTCCATCCGCTTACGAGGTAGAAATATAATTCGACACCTCAAGCGTTAGGAGGTATACCCAAAGTATACTCGATGGGTACAACTCACACTCGCCCTCACCCTAGCCCCCACAGGAGTAAACCTAGGGATTTAAAGGATAAAACTTGCTGTTCTACACCGTTCATCATCCGGTAGCACTCTCCCAGGCAGCCTCAACCTGGAGCCGACCACGGTCAGTACACTGTCGAGCGCATCGATGGTACCTACAGGTGGGGGCTCCACCAGGGTGGCTCAAACCTAGGCAGCTTCAACACAGATCCGACGAAGGGGAGAACTATTCACGCTCGCAATATCGCCCGATGGCCCACCGTCATGTAGCCTCTACCTGGTATACTCCCATGATCAGTACCTCTGCCGAACTCATCAGGAGTACCTACAAGTGGGAGTCCTTTGTCAGGGCAGCTTCAACGTCGGAGCCTCGGAATACAAGGATATTGGGAGGAACCACTACATGTTCGCAACGTGAACCCTCTGGGAAAATCAACAACACAAGCTGGTGGGTCGAGTATCAACTGGAGCCCACCACACTCATACCAACACCCTCACCTCCGAAGGGTGACCTAGGTTGTTGGGAGAACTGTACCAATCCCTCACCTTCACCCCCAAAGGGTGACCCAGGCTCTTGGGAAGAGACTAGATCGTTTCTAAGCCCTTGGTCCACCGGTAGCCCTTTCCCCGGGTAGCCTCTACCTGACATACTCCCACGATCAGTACACTGTCGACCGCAGCGATGGTACCTACAGATGGGAGCCCAGTGCCAGGACAGCGTTTCCGACGCCGGGAAGTCCCTACACGGATCCAACGAGGGGGAAAAACAATCTACGCTCGCGAATACCATCCTCTTGGATCCGTTGTTATCGGTCATCAAACACCGATTAAGCGCAACGAATTCTCATGAATTACCTCCAGGGCGCATAACTCAGATGCGGGGAAGACATTTTATTCTAAGTGGCAATGCCATGGCATGACCCCATAGGAGGTCATACACTTGTCTAATCTCATTAGACAAGGCTCTTGGCCCAATAGGCATATACATAATATGCAATCAATACCCAAAGGTGGCCTACTTAACATGCATACACGAAGACAAACAGGCAAATACACAAATTATAACCTAACATACGTTGGATGACACCAACCTAGAGGGGAAGGGTTAAGCACGATCTGCGCAACAACTGGTGCATGCCAATAATTCCAAGCAAGCCTGAGTCAAGTAGGAACTACATCTACTTACTCCGCTCGCGAAAAGAGGGAGGGCGAGAGAGAGGGAATGTCTCATCCTCTCTCGAGCTGGTTATAGTTTTGCCCCAACAGATGGGTGCAACAACTATACCACACCCTTAAGTACTAAATCAGGAATATTACACATACACCCCGTTATTAACCCAAGTTTAAACATGCTGGATACGTCTAAATAATAATAGGGGTAGTATTTCAAACAAAACTACCTAAGTCATGCCATATTCTATACAATACATAGGCAAGTATAAGGTAGAATAGGGGTTCTACACAATATACGAGCTATACAACCTAGCATGCATGATATCTAGCATATTTAGGGTGCAATTAAAGCCCCATGAAAGCGCGAAGTACGACTACGTGCATCGAGCGCTCCCGGAAGGGTTGGAATCAAACCACTCACCTAACGAGCGCACGGCTCGCGAAACACAAAAGAGCGACGAATTGAATCCGAAGCCTGATACCAATCCGCCAAGGATCATCCAATGGTTGCATTTTGCTATAACAAGTTGCTCAACACCACGAAGCACACTCCGAACGCGTCTGAGCACCGTAAGCACGCCCTCGAGTACCCCGTGCACGTTGCCTATGCACTCCGCACGCATCAAACAACGTCAAGCACGTCCTCGAGCACCTCGTGCACGCTTCCCACGCACTCCGCACGCATCGGGCAAGGCCAAGCACGCCCTCGAGCACCTCGTGCACGCTGCCCGCACACTCCGCACGCATCGGGCAAGGCCAATCACGCCCTCGAGCACCTCGTGCACGCTGCCTGCACACTCCGCACGCATCGGGCAAGGCCAAGCACGCCCTCGAGCACCTCGTGCACGCTGCCCGAACACTCCGCACGCATCGGGCAAGGCCAAGCACGCCCTCGAGCACCTCGTGCACGCTGCTCGCACACTCCGCACGCATGCGAGCACTCCGAGCGCGCACCCGCAGCCCCGCATGTGATCTCGAGTGCACCGATGTGTCAACTCTACACCTCTTTAGCACATAAACACAAGTTTAGGTGATGCATGAGGAAAATCAATGGAAAGAGGAGAAGAACATGCATATATGGTTCATTCACACATACCCACAAACAGGTGGTGTGCACACATACACAACACATAACACATGAAAATGTGTTTCCCCCTCTTCAGCCTCTTCAATTCCATGCACACACAACAACAACACAATGCAATGGAACTTCTACTCCTTCCCAACAGCCACAAGAGACATGGCTGAACCCAACCAAGTGGAGCGGGAGGTCCCTACGCGGCTCCGGCATGCCCGCCGCCGTAGCTCCACCGCTACCACCACCGACCTCCGCACCTCCCTTCACACAACACACCTTCAAAGACATTGGAAGAGGAGACTTCATCATCACCTCCACTTTCTCCTCTTCATTTTTTTTTACACCAGCAGAGCTGGTCAAGAGAGAGGGTCGAGAATGAGAGAGACGAGAGACATTTGGGCACATAAATATCTAAAAGAGGTGTCAAACGACCAAATCGTCCCTGCCCCGAAATCCTGGACAGACTTCACTTAAACAGGCATAACTTCCACAATACAGCTCCGAATTGCAAAATTCTAGTGGCATTGGAAAGATAAGACGATTATCTACAGCTTTCATGTTTACACCTAGATCAAATAATCTCTCCAGGTATTCCGAAATCTAGGCTAAACATCTTATAGGGCTGCTGCCTGGATTTCTCATCTTCGGGGTATACTCGGAAAAATACCCATAACTTTTAATATACGAATCCAGTTGATCCAATTCCACTTCTATATGGAAGCTATCTCAAAACTGAACATCTCGTAATAATATCGGATTTTTATCTCTTCATATTGGATTTTAACAAAATC
The DNA here is from genome assembly GCA_030737845.1 of Acorus calamus. Classification (NCBI taxonomy): domain Eukaryota; kingdom Viridiplantae; phylum Streptophyta; class Magnoliopsida; order Acorales; family Acoraceae; genus Acorus; species Acorus calamus. The sequence goes on along the minus strand of CM060877.1, from coordinate 12,109,758 downwards.
AAATCCGAATACCAAATCCAAAACTGCATAATTCCAAAAACTTTATCGGAATTAAATGAAAATTTTATGGGCAGTACTAAACAATACCAGGACCCATAATATGCAGTTATGTTTCAATCAGAGTCCTCAAACCCCCTTGGTAGGCTAAAAAGCAAAAATTTTAGCGACTCCGATCGAAATTAGGACTCTAAATGACACAGGTCTAACACTTCTGCGTCCCTTTTACAAGCTTGACTAGAATGCTATCAACCCTCTAGGAATGTTAGAGTTTCCCACCCCTCGAATCAAATCCTCCACTATTTTGCATTACAACATAATTTACTGCTTTGTAAGCCGTACATCATAGCGCAATCTTTTACCGCTTTGTAAGTCGCACACCGCTGCGCAATCCTTTACTGCTTTGTAAGTCGCACACCATTGCACAATCCTTTACTGCTTTCATAAGCCGCACACAGCTGCGTAATCCTTTACTGCTTTATTTACTGCTTTATTTTTGAAAAGCAGGTGGTGATCACACACACCCCTGAATCCTCTTGAGCCGATGTCGGGTGCCTCGACTAGGAACGACACCCCACCACCCTTTCGAGAGACGATCTAGTCGAGCCCGCCATGGCGCGCACCGGATCTAAATCCCCGAAGAACCCTACACATGCCCGAAAACGCGGATTCTTCGACAGCCAATCGAATCACGCACACCGACAAACGCCGAAACACGGATTCCTCAACACCTGACGAATCCCATACTGACACCTCCGACCACCACTTCTGATCGAGAGCTCGAGCTGAGGGATGAGTTGGGTGCTGCTTGGAGTGAGCTCTTGACCGTTCAGATAGAGCTCGACTAGGCCAGGGAGAGGGTCACGAGGGCCGAGGATGAGGTGGAACAGGTGCGGTCCGAGAGAGACTTGAGGATAGAGGAGCTGGATCAGTTGGGGTCCGAGGTGGTGTTGAGAGTGATAGAACTTTCCATTCTTCGTAGTGAGCGGGACTCCTTACAGGCGAGAGTATCGGATTTTGAGGTGTCGACCAGCTTCCCGGTGGTTTGGTGAGGGAGTTGGTGCGTTCTCTCCAGGCGGCTGGGGACAGAGACAGAGATGCGCTCAGAACCGCGGAGGTGAGGGTGAGGGAATTGGAGGAGAGGTTGAGGGTGGCTGACGAGCGGGTTAGAGGGATGGAGAGTCACCTCCGACAAGGATTGGAAAGAGGGGATAGGGATATGCAGCAAGTTCATCTCTGGGAGGCGACCATGAGAGGGAAGTTGGTTGGAGGGGGTTCTATGACCAAGGCAGACCTCAATCTCCTCCCGCTCGAGCCCGACCACTCGGTCTCTACATCGTTGGCCACTGGAGCCACCTTTAGTTGTGCCTCTCTCCCATCCACAACCCAGAGTCGTCAGAGATACTCCACGGCCGCCTCTTCTGTTCGAGAGACTTCAGTTGCCCAAGATGCTCCGGGGGTTCAGTCTTCTCACTAGTCGCCGATTCCTTCTCAACCAAGTCAGGATGCCCCTCCATCGACCCAGCCTCCCACAGATGATGATAATACTCCAAGGTATAGTCCTTCGAGCCTTGGTTTGAAGTAGAAGAATTGTATATATGCAAGGAATTCATGCTTTTCTTCTTTTCCTTCGGCTTAGGTGATTGTTTTGGTGATGCATGGCCCAAGACACTTAGATGGGAGCTTTGGACGGACTCCTACCCACTCGTCTCTAGTTTATTTGCATTCAGAACTTCTTTTAGTTTAACTAGGCCTGAATTTTCCTTTTTATGAACAATTTTCCTTCTCTTTTGGTGTAAGAACAAACATGGGTGTTTTTAATTTAGTTTTATTAGTTTTAATTCGGTTGTGTATGTGGAATGGTTTCATAAGTTCTTAGGGGTGGATGAATGAATGAATGGATGTATGGTTTGGTGTATGATTTTGGTTTTGGTTGTTGTTTGATTCGTAGTTATACTGGTTTTGTGTATGAATATGTGTCTGAAATGCATGTAGGCAGGTTTTGGAAGAGAATGTCATAGGTATCAAAAGGAGTTTGAAGAGTTGAAAAGAATGGGACGTCAGCAGGTTTTTGGGCAGCAGATAGGGGGCAGCTAGTCCAAACTAGCCGCTCAGTGAGGGCGGCTAGTCTGGCTTATCCGCCCCTTACCTGGGGCATTTTTTTTTTAAAAAAAAAGGGGGGGTAGGGGTGGCTAGTGCATTCTAGCCGTCTGGTGAGAGGCGGCTAGTCGGGTTTAGCCACCCCCTACTTGGGGCAATCCTCTAGTTCTGCTATTTCTGTCTGCTGCTGTGGAAAGTTCTCATGAGTGTTTGTTTAACCTTCAATACCTATAAAAACATTCTTTCCATGGACCAAGTGTTAAATCCGTCCAGATTGTGCCCCTGCACTGACTTTTGAGCCCTTCTTTCTTGAATTGTCAAGGGCCACAATCCATCTAAGGTAAAATGAAAAGCTAATGCGAGAAAGTAAAGTGCAGGAAACCATGCTTTAGTATGCAAGAGAGGGATTCCAAGTGCGAGAGTGAAGAAAAATCTTAAGTATGTGTGAGAGTGGGATGATTTCTTCTCAAGCATGTGCAGGAGGGCATGAAATAAGTGTAATAGGGGCAATTTTAGCTTGGTACAGGGAGCTAACTATAATGTTATAAGGAAGTTGAATGCCTAATTTGTTTTGGAAAAGGAAAATGCAAGCTCATGCGTGAGTGTAAGTGACATAAGGGAGCATTTTAATTTTTCAATCATTCTTTTCATGCGAGAGGGCAATATTTTCAATCTTCCTAAGCAGGAAAGACCATTAAGTCCCTATAGAGGGACCCTTGTGGTCACTCATGTCCAAATCAAGATTGTATTTGAAAGGTAAAAGCTTTAGGTGTTGATTTTTTAGGTTCATGATTCTCAAGTGCTTGATTATATTATTCTAAGCATGCTGAAAAATCCATGAATGTACCAGGAATCAAGTCAAATAAGCTTTCTTTGGATAAGCAAGTCTTTAAATAAACTCATGTAAGTGTGTGCAGTTGTAATCATAGATCAAAATTTCGCCTTTCCCAGCAGACATGGTTTAATTTCAAAACTCTATTGCAAAAATAAAAGGTGAGGGGGAAATGGGGCAACAGTAATATCTTCCTTTTGGGCAATATTTAGAATTGTCCCAGTCTAGCATATGTCCTACTTTCTAGGTCCCTCTGGCTTTCTTCTTTTTACCACTTCTTTATTTTGGGTGGAAAGTACAATCCGCTTGTTCGGATCTGTACTAGTATAGCCGTTGTTTAGCATATACTGTGCGTAAAGGCGTGAAAGCCTGCTAAAGTAGAGAGTTTAACCCTTTCACTTGGGTGTTATTTTTCTTTTGTTGGCCTCTCATTGCTTGATTTTTTTAATTTGATTTGAGTGGGGGCTCTTCTATTTTTCACCCCGATTCTTTTCATACTTCCCCTCTAGAAGTGTTTGTATAGTGCCAGAGCCAGTTTTGGGACACATGCTAGGTTCAAGCAACTCCTCATTATGACCTTGGGTTAATACGAGTAGTGGCGGAAATAAGGGAGGGATGCTTTGGGGTTTTTAAAATTGTCCCAGTCTACTGGGTAGGCAATTTCTCTTCTATCAAATGAACCGATTCTTAAGTCATACATGTATGAAGGAAGTGGCATGATTGACGGATATGAGTTTAAATAACTACAAGTTTATCTTGGGAGTCTTATATTCCTATCATCAAGTGCTAAACGCTGGAAATTGCAGGAATGAAGAATAATATTTCTCAAGTATTGAAATTTTTACGCATGAAATTTCTTCAAATAAAGTGCATTCCACGAACCTTAAACCTCGACTCCCTCAGCGCCTACCAAGCGGTAGGCATTCCCGGAGTAGGCATGAGTGATCACATAGGGTCCTTCCCACATGGATTGTAGCTTTCCTCTTGGGTGGGGCTGCCTTGATGGCATGATCTGCTTAAGTACTAACTCCCCGATTTTGAACCTTCTTTCTATTACTTTCTTTTCAAATGTCCTTGCCACCCTTCTCTGGTAGGCCTGGGCGTGGTCCGCCGCTCTTAATCTTTTCTCATCTAATAGTTCTTTTTTTTTCTTTTCATTTTTTTTCATTTTTTTTGTGAAAAGGTAAAGACACTTATTATTTACAATCTACTGGATTGGTCTGAGCATTTCAACCAACTTTCCTCTAACAGCTAGCGCTCTTTTGTTGCGATGCTTGAGCACTGCGAGGAAAGAGCACTTGGTCAGCTGGGGTTTCGTCGTTTGGTGGTGAGTGTGTGCTTAGATGTTCATCATGATGTGGGAATAACAAGTCAAGGGAGCATGAGAGATAATTTGGCTCTCTTTCCCGGACAAGGTTTAAGGGGTCGGGGTGCGTGGCTTCTTCAGCCTGTTCTGTGGCTGTCTCCTTAATGAAATGTTCATATAACCCCGAATCATATTTTTTTTAATTTAGTGCGGTGTTTGGGCGAGCCAAGGCCTCTCTTATCTAACCAGGCTAGGAGCTTGATGGGTTCCAAGATCCCATCTTTTAGTCCCAAAGCCATCCCCGGGATGTGGCCCATGATCTTCATTATATGACAGCCGGAGTTTTCATTTTTAGGGTGGCTTATCTTTGCAGTATTGGGGGGAGGATTTTGGGGATGTTATTGGTTTTCATCAGGGCTTTGAAGATGTTTCCTAGGGTTTCTGGGAGGGGTGGATAGCAATTCCTTTTACTTAGCCTTCTTGGGTCATAGGAAGGTGTAGCCTCTTTGTAGGGTCTTGGTTTGGGCTGCCTAGGGGTTGGGTTTTGGTTCCTCAAGAGAATGGAATAGAAAGGGGTCCTAGGCTGGCCTTGTCTTGAAATTATGGGGTTTTGGACTGGGGAACTTTGGATTACCGGGTTCTGTTGTGTCGACACGGGGACGGGTACTGATCGAGGTAAAAAGTTTTGGTTAGTTGGACGAGGCGGCGCATACCCGGATGAACTGGATGTATACTGTCTCGGAACAAGTTTTGGCACTCCGTTCGGGTAGAGTACCAAAACTTGTGTAATACCCTCTACCGTAGGTGGTTTGCGCCTTACGTGGCGGTTGTCCAACCCTATGGCTGATAGGTGGGGACTGGGTTTGGACTATTGGGGCTGCACAACAGAAAATCCTGTTGTGGCGATCAATCAGAAGCTGATACGTAGTACAGTCTCTATCACGCCCCAGGCGTCCCCGAGACGTGGCAAATATATAAGCATCAGCTATCATACAAGAGGTCAACAAATGACTCCAATAAATAATACACAAGGCTAGCAATCAATGATAACTGATAACTCAAATGAAAGGCAGAAGCATAAAAATATCAATAAGTCTGTAAATCAAAAATATTATTACAGACTCAAATGCACAATTAGTGTCCCGTGAGAGCCAAGTCTGTAATAATATTTTTGATTTACAGACTTATTGACATTTTTATGCTTCCGCCTTTCATTTGAGTTATCAGTTATCATTGATTGCTAGCCTTGTGTATTATTTATTGGAGTCATATGTTGACCTCTTGTATGATAGCTGATGCTTATATATTTGCCACATCTTGGGGATACCTGGGGCGTGACAAAAGTTGGTATCAGAGCCTGGTCCTGTCAGAGCCTAAGTCGAATCGTATAGATGAGTCGTAGGATCGTTATCCGAGTACTCTGGTTTTAGAAGTTTTCTTAGGTTGCTGACATGCCTCCTCGCATCTGTGGACGTGGACGTGGCCACCCCTGGACTCCCCTTAAGTTGTCGACTGGGTCGACTGATCAGGGTCAGTGTTGGGTTCCTTGTTGTGGGACTAAGGCTTGGGAAGGAGTTTCCAGCCCGGTTGTGTCGTATTGATGGACTTGTTGTGATTGTGGGTTTGGATCGCGTCTCTATTTTGGAGCTTCGTTCCCGGACATCGGTATTGCTAGTAACCATGGAGTTCGCGTACGGCACCGGTTTCAAGTTTTGAGGATGTGGCGTATTATTCATTAATGGGATGTCTTCTTCCGTTTCCCTGATCGGGATTAAGGGGTTCTTTCAACCAGCCAAGGAATATCTTTGAAACATCTATTTGATGATTGCCTTTCCCTCTCACTTGGAAGGTGCTATAGTGAGTGGTGAAGCATACGATCGGGTTTGAGTGCGTCCTTTTGCAGCTTGGTGGGTGATAGGTTATGGACTAGGGTTCCATAGTAGTATCTGGAGTCGCTTCGATATATCATCGTGCATAGTAGCTGCCCGATGTAGCAGAGTCTGGTGAGGTGCTCCCAGGTACTACACATGACGCATGTTGGTGTGCCCATACGGCCGAGGTAGTGGACGTGGGAGGCTACCCGGTAGAGGCCAGAGTCCTGTGAGGTGCTCCCAAAGACAATCCATGACGCTTGTTGGTGTGTCCATATAGCAGAGATAGTGGACATGGGAGGCTACCAGGTAGAGGCCACACTGGGAGAGTGCTACTAAATGACGTCGAGAGCTTGGACTCCCCGTGATGAATCTGCCCATTAAGTGCATGATGCTAGAGTTCCAATGGTTTATAGTTGGGTGACCTGTTGGTGGCAGCATGTGAAGCACAGTTTGCAGTACTGTCGCGTTTTGCCCCCACATGGGTCGTAAACGAGGAGACGCGACGCTAGCGTTCACGATGGGACTCAACCGCCATATCAGGTAGATGATGTCGCATAGGCGTTGTCGGGAATCGACGACCTCCTGTTGCGTGTCTTACGGAATAAGTGTGGTCGAGCGGCTTACCCGGCATGTAAGGGTCATCATGAGCGCCAGCCTTGCTCGAGGAGCAAATTTTGGACTTACCCAGGAATTATTTTGATCTCCCCATAGGGGTTGAGGATCAAGTACCCTTGCCACGAATTGATGATCTATTTTAACCAGCTCTGGGAGCCAGTGTCTTTCTGTTGATCGATCTTCGTGCAAGGTACCCTAATTGGAGATCTGGGAGTTGGGCATTCCCTAGTTGGCTTTTCGTGATCGTTTCGGGCACTACGAATTTTGAGTACTGCCGTCGGGGTAGACGAATGCGCCAGATGCCTACAAGGATCTCAAATGTTTTATTGGGCCTCCGTGGGCTGTTCTGAGGTAGCCTTCATTGAGGTTGTTGGTTGGCATGCCCTCAGGCGAAGTTGTGGATCGTCGCGTTGAAATGTGTTCGTCCATCGAGATTCCTCAGTGGACGTGGGAGTGAGTTATCATGAATTTCGTTGCGGACTCTCTAAAATCACGTTCGGGTCACGACGCCGTCTGGGTGATCATTGACCGATTGACTAAGCCCACACTTTCCTCCCTATCCAACTGACTGAGTCTCTGGACGCTTCAACACGGGTTTGTGCTTCCACGATTGTTCATCCTCATGGCACTCTGGTCGGCGCTATTTCAGATCGAGACGCGTGTGTTACTTTGAGGTGCTTGCACAGCCTTTGGTAGGCTTTGGCGCGAGCCTTCATTTAAGTATAGCATTTCATTGCTGACGGACAGCCAGGCAAGAGGACGATTTAGACCTTGGAGGACATGCTATTTGCCTGCATGCTCGACCTGGGGCAGTTGGATGAGGCACCACCCTTTGGGTAGGGGTCTGCTTGTGAGACGACTGCCATTTGAGCATCCAGATGAATTGAAAAGGCACCCTACGGGCGCAGTTTTATACCTCCCTTGTGTTGGGATGGTTGAGGAGTGCTAGTTGGAGGGGCCATAAGTTTAATTGACCTTGCGGTGGCCGAGATGGTTTGTGTGTGCCTCTGCACCACCCAGAACCGTCGGAAGGGCTACGCAGGTCATCGTCTCCAGGAGCCTACCTTCGGGTTCAGTGACCATGTTTTTCATGAGGTGTCCCGGTTTAAGGACATCCTCTATTTCGACATTCGGGGTGAGCTGAGTCGGCCTTCCATCGGACCGTTCTCGTCCTTGAGTGGATTGGGGAAATGGCTTGTCATGAAGCCTTGCCCCCGCAGCTGGCTCATGCCCGTGATGTTATCCCTGTCTCATAGCTGAGGCATTATGTCCACTCTCCTGCTCATGTCATTCCGTTCAAGCCGCTCATCCTCGAGCAGGATTTGTCATTCGCGGAGCAGTTGATCGAGACCATGGACCAATGTGAGAAGAGGCTCCGCACCAAGATCGTTCCTTCGGTTAAAGTGCGTTGGTAGCACCAGTTTGATGTCCGGACCACTCGGGAGCCAAGGGACTCTATGTGTGACACTTCTACGTTCGGTCTTCCCTTTGGGTTTCCTTAAATTTTGAGGACTAAATTTCCTAAGGGGGAGAGAATGTTAGGCCTGTGTCATTTAGAGTCCTAATTTCAATCGGAATCGCTAAAATTTTAGTTTTTAGCTACCTGTTGGGGTTTGAGGACTCTGATTGAAAATATAACTGCATATTATGGGTCCTGGTACTGTTTAGTACTGCCCATAAAATTTTCATTTAATTCCGATAACGTTTTTGGAATTATGCAGTTTTGATTTGGTATTCGGATTTGATTTTGTTAAAATCCAAGATGAAGAGGTAAAAATTTAATATTATTACGAGATGTTCAGTTTTGAGTTAGCTTCCATTTGATTCTACTTTTAAATGGGAGCTAACTCAAAACTGAACATCTCGTAATAATATCAGATTTTTACCTCTTCATCTTGGATTTTAACAAAATCAAATCTGAATACCAAATCAAAACTGCATAATTCCAAAAACGTTATTGGAATTAAATGAAAATTTTGTGGGCAGTACTAAACAGTATCAAGACCCATAATATGCAGTTATATTTTCAATCAGAGTCCTCAAACCCCAACAGGTAGCTAAAAATCAAAATTTTAGCAACTCTGATTGAAATTAGGACTCTAAATGACACAGGCCTAACAGTCTCCGTACGAAAGGCTCATACGGAGCTTTGGACTCAAACTCTGTAACATCATGTCAATTTCTTGACATTCTGTGAGTTGTAGGCCGGTCTGGTGGACAAGTGTGCGCCACCGAGACACGTATTGTTCAAATTCCTCCCTAGGCCTCATTCTCTCTACGGTTAAATCTGAAATAGAGGGGGTTCTGATCCTCTGGTAACCGTAGCGGCCTAAGAATTTCTCACTTACAATCAAGAAGTTCGACAAATGATCTACAGGGAGGGTGAAGAACCATTGCAATGCTTCTCCTTCCAATGATTTCTAGAAGAGGAAGACTAGCAGAGGTTGATTATCTAGAAACGGTCGGGCATCTAGATAAAAGGCAGTTAGATGAGTGTCTGGGTCTCCATGACCATTATACCGGTGAAATTTTGGGATTTTGAATCCCTCTGATAGGTGGATTGATGGGATTTATCTCAGGTTGTGTAGAGACGTGCTTGGGGCTGAGGGACCAGTCTGGGAGCGGATTCTTCGATGGTTTCATCTAGCGTTTCTCCCCTGGGAGGGCTGCCTAGCGGTCCCGGATTTGGGGTGGCCTGGTAAGGGCCTGGGGTAGAAGCAGTCGGGAATATTGGATTCGCGGGAGAAAGGGGGGCGAATGAAAAGATGCTTGGATTGACCGAGTGGCTGGGTGTGGACAGGGTTTTGGAAGTAGCCTTGGGGGTTTTGACAGGGGTCTCCTGTTTCAAGGTCTTGGTATGACGGTAGTCAGCGAGGTCATGAAACATGTCCTCTACCGTTTGGTACCCTAGACTAGCCATCTTTTCTCTAGATGGGTCAGGAGTTGTGTGGCCTGACCCTCTTGGGTGATTCTCTCCTCTAGTATCTCCTCCATGATGCGAGTGTGTAACGATTTAAGGGAATGGAATGCATGTAGATAGAAAGCAGTAAAGGATTGCGCAGTTGTGTGTGACTTACAAAAGCAGTAAAGGATTGCACAGCAGTGTGCGGCTTATAAAGAAGTAAAGGATTTGCACAGTGATGTGTGACTTACAAAGCAGTAAATATGTTGTAATGTAGGATAGAGGAGGATCTGACTCGAGGGGTAGAAAACTCTAACCTTCGTATATGGCTGATAGCATTCTAGTCAAGCTTGTAAAAGGGAGGCATAAGATGATTACCTTTTGCTGTTTTTCACGAGTGAGGTCCCACTGTGATCGTCAGATTTTTCGGTGTGGGATTCGTCGGGTGTTGAAGAATCCGCGTTTCGACGTGTGTGGGGGTTCTTCGGGGATTCAGATCCGGTGCGCGCCTTGGCGGGCTCAATCGGATCGTCTCTCAGAAGGGTGATGGGGTCTCGTTTCCGATTGAGGCACCCAACAGCGGCTCAAGGGGATTCCACTGTGTGTGATTGCCACCTGCTTTCTCAAAAAGCAGGAAAAGTTAGGTCGGATTTGATCACCTACGTGGGGGAGTTTGTGGGGTCTCTGCTCTGGGACACGGATATATCGTACTCAGAGGTGAAAAAAAATAGATAATCCTATTCTGCTTCTGGCTTGGCTAGAGGAGTCTTGGGATAAATGGGGGTGTAGGTGGGGGCGGCTACTGGGTTTGAGCTGCCGGGTATGGGGCGGCTACTCTAGGTTAGCCGTCCAGGGCCTGGGTCAACCTAGGCAGAACCTGGGTAGGAAATGAGTTTAGTTTTGGTAGAGGTTAAGCTGGGTTTAACCTGGGTTTTGGAGGGTGGATTGAGAGGGTGTTTTTGTGTAGGGAAGGGGTTTTTCTCTCACAAATAGGACTCTCTCTCTCCCTCTAGGGATTTCATGTGGTGGAAATGGGTTGTGATTGTGGATTGGGATTCCTTAATGTTGAGGATGATTTATGAATTGGGAATTGTGTTAGAAATGTTTTGGACACCCTCTATTTATAGTAAAAGAGAAGCAAGGGAGTGACCAGGGGATAATGAGATGAATTGTGTAATAGGGTGCTTGATTAGACCCCTCATTAATTCTCTATTTTCCTGTCAAAGACCAGATGAGGGGTGGCTAGTTGAAACTAGCTGTCCAAGATGGGACGGCTAGTTAGGGTTAGCCGCCCCATCATGACTTGCCAAACATCCCATCTCTGACAAGCGGTGGCCCGGGTCGGTTACTTGGGTTGAACCGGCCAAGATGGGGCGGCTAAAAGTCACAACCCACCTCAATGATCAGCATTTAATGCTGCTTTATGTCCCATCTAGTAGCCGCCCCATATTGGGCGACTAGTTTCAACTAGTCGCCCCCCTAACCGACCCCAAACCGCTTCCCTAGATGGGACATAAAACAACATTTAATACTGATGATTACGGCGGTTTGTTCCCTTTAGCCGCCCCATCTTGGCTGGTTTAACCCTAATAACCGGCCCAAGCTACCAACTGTCAGAAGAACAGACAGAAGAACAGAGGATTTATAGGGGCTCAAATCAACCACCCTATTATCCAATTTTATCTATTATCCAGTGAACATTCCCTTGCCCCTTTTTTTACTATAAATAGGGGGCATCCAACTCTTTTTCTACTCATCACCCATTCATTGTCAATTCAAACAAACACATACTCCCTTCCAAAGCCATACTCATAAGCCCATACCCCCTCCCCCACTTGAAACCCTACAGAGAAAGAGAGAGAAACCCAATTCCTACACCAAAACACTCTCCAAACCACCCATTCTCCAAAGACCCAAATTAAACCTAGCTTAACCTCCGCTAAACCCTAAACCTATTTCCTACTCAGGTTCTGCCCAAATCGAACCGAACACCAGGCAACTAAACTCTCATTAGTTGACCCTCACCTATACCCCGACTTTGAAATGTCCTTTAGCAGGTTCCCGAAGCAGAATATGATTCCCGTTTTTCACCTTTGTGTATGGCATGCCCGTATTCCAGAGTGGAGACCCCACAAATTCTTCCATGAAGACTATCAAATCCGACCCAACTTTTTCTACTTTTTTGAGAAAGCAGATAGTGATCACAAACATCCCTGAATCCTCCTGAGGAGCTGTCGGCTGCCTCAGCCAGGAACGAAACCCCTTCCCACTTCCGAGAGACGATTCGACGGAACCTGCCAAAGCGCGCACCGGAGCCGAATCCTTGAAGAAGTCCCACGCACGTGCCGTGAAAATCGGAGGAAAGGAGCCCAACCCTCCCGAAATCCGATACCGACATGTGGATTAGGGAAGAAGAAAGGCAAGGCAAATATGTTTGTTTTAGGGGTATTTCGGGTATGCTAACAGAGGAATGAGACGATTGCTGTTAGTTTGGACTTAAACATAATCCCATGTGATGTTAGGGACCTAGAAATATCTCCAAAAGTTCCAGGGACCCAAAAATAACGAGGAGAAGCTAGGGAGGACCTCTAATTAATTTTTTCATTTTTTTTTTACATTTGTTAAAAATAATTTCATTCAATTCAAAATGGAACGATATATACTTTTCATTAAAACATATATCTCATTAAATAATATTTATTATTTGAGAAAAATCGATCTAACTCTCTCAAAACTTATGAAAAAAAAATCTCTATAAAAATAGTAAATCATTTTAGATCCGATCTTTTGTCTTGGTCAATGATTTTAGTCCCTAAGTTAATGTTATAATAATGCAAGAAGCATGTTCTAGGAATATTTTGTTTAAGTAACAAAATCTTTAAAAACGTTATTCAAATAAGTCCTTGAAAAATTATTAAAATCTAGGGAAAAATCCATACAATCCCCTGAAATCTTACTAAAATCGATAGAACCTCCTGACTTTTCTTAAAATCCATATAATCTCTTGAAAACACCTAGTAAATAAAAAAAAACCCTGAATAAAATTTTCGTTAATAGATGATGAATATTTTACTAATATTTCATTTGGTTAACCATGACTAAAAACACAATATAATAAAAACCACTACAATGTGTTAAAAATATGAAAAACTCTATGGAAATAACAACTTTACCCCTCTGGATATATTATAAAACCCTATCCAGAGAGATAAAATCGTCATTTACAAAAAAAATTTCACATTTTTAACACATTGTAGGGTTTTTTTTGTATACTGTGTTTTCTACCAAGGTTAACCAAACATAATATTTATAAAATATTTATCATATGTAAACATAAATTTTATTCAGGGGGTTATCTGGATTTACTAGGTGTTTTAAGAGGGTTATATGGATTTTAAGAAAAAAATGGTTAGTATAAAATGTTTTTTAAATAAATTTGTAATGAATTTACTTAATTTACAGAGACCTTTTTTGATTTTCACAAGTTTTGAGAGAGTTATATCAATTTGTTTTAAGAAAAAATGTAAATTTTAAAAGGGTATCACGATAATTTATCATGTATTGTTAGAGTTAACCACATATTTGATTAATTTTAGTTATAATAAAGACTAATGACCCATTTGGATATGAGCCTAGCTAGATTATGCGTTTAAAAGCTAAACATTCTCAAACTCATATCCAAACACATTTTTAACGTTTAGTTTTTTAAAACACTATTTTTTTTAAGCAAAAAAATTTCATAGTTGAAAAACTAATAAAACATAGTTTTTCAAAAGCTAATTTGAAACATAAGATTTTAAAAATCTTAACGTTTCAACTTTACATCCAAACGCAACATAAAATAAATATTGTATAATAAGATTGATACCTGAGAAGATTATCAATTTTACACTAATATTTTTTTATTTTCATAATTTTTAAAAATTAAAAAAGAGGTGATGACTGCATTTAAATCTATTTAAATCACTTTATTTAAAATTTTATTTTTGATGTGTGTTTCAAATGGACCTTAGTTAAACCTTCACCGACGCAGCACACACGTACCCGGTTCACCGGAGGGTGGGCACCGTTATCATAAATTATTATTATTATTATTATATCCTGATCGGGAGCTGGGAGCCTGGGTAGGGGTGGTAAACGAGTCGAACGAGCCGAGCTTTGACATGTTTAAGCTCGACTCGTTTATAAACGAGTCAAGCCGAGCCGAGCCGAGCCGAGCTCACGAGCCTCAACGAGCCTAGCATTCTTCTTCATTTTAGGGTTTTTAGGAATTGAAAATAAAATTTTAGCCTAAATGAGCCAAGTTCATGAGCTTAAACGAGTATAACTTTGTATTAACTTAATATTCTGATTTTATAAAGAAGTTTAGTCAAGTTTCAATTAAGTTTTAATAACACAAACGAGTCGAATTTGAACATAAAATGAAGCTCGATCCAGGTCCCGAGCCTAACCGAGCTTTAAAACTTGTTCAAGCTCGCTCATTTATCTAAACGAACGAGCCTGAACGAGCTCAAATCGAGTCGAGCCCGAGCGGCTTGATTCGTTTACCAGCCCTAAGCCTGGGACCGCCCGACCCTTGTTTGAAAAAAGATTAAAACAAAAGAAATCAATTAAAATAATAAAAAAAAAAGCAAATGGCTGTCACAGGGATGCTCTCTCTACTCTCTTTGTCGCACTCGATACAAATGAAAAAAAATAAAGAAAATAATTTCACTCCGCAGGCCCCAAATTTTTTTGAAAATTCAAAACGGGTTCCTCCATCGACTTCCTCTCTACTCCTGTAAAAGTCTCGACAAGAGATTGAAATCTCGACGATCCAACCACATCCCCCTCGATCCCGAGCGGGTTCATTCTGATTGTATTGAGTCGGTCGGTGGGAGATATGAATGCTGTGGGTAGACAATCGGGGAGGCCCCCCATAGGAGGAGGAGGAGGAGGAGGAGGAGGAGCTTCTGCTGTTGGAGGAGGAGGAGTCCACCATCAGAGGCAGTATTCGGATTACTCACTCGACTCCTCTTCCAGCAGCGGAAGCAGCAAGTGGCTTCACCAACTCTACTCTTCCCAGGTTCTCTCACTCTATATTCAATCGATCGATCCACTTGTAAATACCCAATCAGTCTTATTTTTTTCATTCATTGCTTTGTTTTCTGTGATTTCACAGCTTCAGCAGCAGCAGCAGCAGCAGGAGTATGGGAGAATGAACATCAACCGAGTGCAGAATCATCCATCGACACCTCCGCTTGGATCTCGGCAGCAGAGAGATTCCTTATCCCCCAGCGAGCTCAGCCCTGGCATCCTCGACCTCCACTCCTTCGACACCGACCTCCTCCCCCTCCACCAACACCATCGCCTTCATCACAACAACAACACCAATGATGACGTAAACCCTCAACCCCTGCTCATTTCGCCCATCTTTATTGTTATTCTTGTTGTTCTTTCTTCCTTTTATTTCTGTTTAGTCCTTATTTGATTCTGATTGATTGTATTTGTTGATTTTCCTCCGGAACAAATTTTGGCATCTTTCCTCTTTCTTTTTTTTTCCATGTCCCTTTGATTGTTGCAAGATGGGGGGCTTTTCCAAACCCAGAAAATGTTGAACTGAAACTATTGAATATTTAAATATATTGTCCTGAATGTAGTATTTTTTTTTCTTTCGCTTTTTTCCTGCTTGGTCTATGAATTTGTGTTCTTTGGTCTCCATTCATTCCTCATTTGATTCATCTGTTTCACTCTGCTCATCTTTTGAGATCTTTTTGTTGTGGGCAGATGCCAGGACTTGCATCATTGGACAATGCCTTCCCCTTTTCTCATGTTAGAGGCAGAAGCTTTGATGATTCTGAGTCGTATCTCTCCTCCACCAACAAGCAAACAAACAGGAATGTTGGCCTCCCCGAAACTAGTCTCTCCAGAAGCTTCTCAGTGGAGAAAGACAAGACAAACCCTGTGGCCAAGATCAAAGTGGTGGTATGTTCTTCTCCACTTTTTTATAGTATATATATCTGCAGTTGTTGATGCCAATTTTCCTGAGAAGAAGGGACAAAAGTCTGATACCATGCTTCAGATATTGTTTGCGCTACCCCCCCATTACTCCATATATCAATGTTTGATGATGGTTCAATTACAGGTACGCAAGAGGCCACTCAACAGAAAGGAAACCTCCAAGAAAGAGGAGGATATCGTTTCCATAGAACCAAACTCCAGCTGTCTCACAGTTCATGAAACTAAACTCAAGGTGAGTGGTGATATAAATTGCTTTTCTTCGTCTGATCCTGAATGATATTTGATTTCAACCGTCTGTTTCAGATCCTTTCTTATATAAGTAGTACTATTCATACATCTGTTAAATGCATTTGAATGGAATGATTTCTAGGAAATGGGTTAACTAATTGATTGAATTCTTTTGCACATTGTACTTGTCAAGAGGCATCTCAGTTTGTCACTTCAACTTAAGTTTTGATTCACATTTTTGTAAATTTCATAATCTTGCATCTCCAATTATCATATGCATCCTAACTTAACATAAATATTCTTCTCTTTAGATTTTATCCTGTGATCTGATCTAATAAATGAACTTCCTTAAGACATTCCAATATGTAGCTGCTTTAGTAGCAGCCTTAATATTGGCCTCACATACCTGATTTTTGGGGTTCACAGGTTTTTTTTGGACTGCTTTGCCCTCCATGAGGAAGACTTAAGAATATGAATGCTCTAATTCATTTTCATTTGCTTTCATTGAATGAGAACATCATGCTGAAATTTTTGTATGTATTGCATGAGGGCTTAATTTGGGGTGTGCAGTTATATGCTTTTAATACAGATGATCTTTGAAAAGTAAATGATGAAACATCACTTTTCAAACCCACTGTTATTGGAAGAAGTGGTCATTGATTGTTTCCCTTCTCAGTTTTTGGATGAACACATCGTCAGTTTACTTAACATGACAGTTTTGCATTGACCAAATAAAAACATGTTGGTGTTGGTGTTATATATCATGCTTCTTTTAGTAATATCATTTTTACTCTCCTAGACAGACATGCTATTTATTTATTATCCACTACATATAAATCCGGTAATCTCATCTTGACTGCTCTCAGGAATCATGCTATGATCATTTATAGATATTAAAACATACTCTTGGCCCCCATTTGGATACAGAATAAGACTTATTCTTGGGTATACAATTATTCTGACATAAGTGAATATAAATAAAGATAAAATGATTTTGTGTTTCGTTGTATTTTGAATTATTTTCGTTGGAAAACATAATAATAAATTTTTTGTTGTTTGAGTAAAATGTGAATAAAATGTGGACAAAGATTTATAAAAGGTAAAAAAATAATAATAGTTGATTTGATAAGTGATTTATTAGAGGTAATAACAATTGATTTGACAGTGGATCCACATATTCTTTGGGTGAAATAATTTAGAATAACTTTAATTCCAGAGGTTGGTTGAAATCCGTATATCACTTTATACTAGTTTATTCTAACATAGTTTCAGCCCTGGGTATTTCCTGCATCCAAACAATAAAAAACATATCTACTTTATTCTCAATTGTTCCCTAAGCTATTCCATATCCAAACGGGAGCTTAGAGACCATTTTGTGAAATGTCCAATGTCTTTAGTTTTCAATATTTTTCAACACTAACAATATGGAAGAGACCTTGTTTGACTAGATATTCATTTATAGATCGCATGCTTTAAAGTTTTTTTTTTTATATGTGCTGATCATCATACATTGCTAAATGGATTCAATCAGGAGTAAATCTGTCTCGGTTCTTTTATCAATTCTATTTAGATATTTTGTTGAGTATTCAATGTCAAAGGATAATGATATTTTGTTCCCAGCATCTGATTCTGCTACTTTTTGTAGGTTGATTTAACTGAGTATGAAGAGCGGCATGAATTTGTTTTTGACGCAGTGCTGGATGAGGATGTTTCAAATGATGAAGTGAGTTTCTGTTGACAAAGAATGCTTTATAGTCCCATGGCATGGTCTTTTTTTCTTCTGACAGAAGATCTATTTGGACTTTCAGGTATATCGTGAAACAGTTGAACCCATCGTTCCAACAATTTTTCAACGCACAAAGGCAACTTGCTTTGCATATGGACAAACAGGTGAGTGAATTGCATTCGAAAACCTGCATCTCTTATTATCAAATGTTGGTCAAATTTTTGCGGGTAAAATTTGGGAATAAATCATATAGCTTTCCAACTTCTTGTTACTGTTTTTTTTCTCAAAAAAAAAAGAAAAGAAAGAAACTTTTGTGATGTAATGTTTTCTACAGGTAGTGGAAAGACTTACACAATGCAACCACTGCCACTGACAGCTTCACAAGACATTCTCACAATGATGAACTATAAATATCGAAATCAAGGGTTCCAGTTATTCGTCAGTTTCTTTGAAATTTATGGAGGGAAACTGTATGATCTTCTGAATGAGAGGAGGTATTGTTACAAACTCACAGGGTCTGTACCCTTGTGATAAATAATAATAATCATATAAGAAATTTTCCTGATATTCTATTCTTGGTACGACAGCAAACTTTGTATGAGGGAGGATGGTAAGCAGCAAGTGTGCATTGTGGGTTTGCAAGAATACAGAGTTTCTAGTGTGGACTCCATCAAGGAGCTCATTGAGAGAGGAAATGCCACACGGAGTACTGGCACTACAGGAGCAAACGAAGAATCGTCACGCTCTCATGCCATACTCCAGCTTGTTATCAAGAGGTCGGTTGATGGTAGTGAGTCTAAACCTGCTCGTGTCATTGGAAAGCTCTCCTTCATAGATCTTGCCGGTAGTGAGCGTGGTGCGGATACCACTGACAATGACAAGCAGACAAGGTCAGATGCTTTCTGCAGTTTTATTTGGAGTTGTAAATGTGAACTTCGTATTTCATCAGCTCTTATGAATCTGATTAAAATTCATGATGCAGAATAGAAGGTGCTGAGATAAACAAAAGCTTGCTTGCATTGAAAGAATGCATTAGAGCCCTTGATAGTGACCAGGGTCATATTCCTTTTAGAGGGAGTAAACTTACTGAAGTATTGAGGGACTCATTTGTTGGGGACTCGCGCACTGTTATGATATCGTGTATTTCTCCTAATTCAGGCTCTTGTGAGCACACACTAAACACATTAAGATATGCTGACAGGTAACATTTCATTTATATGGATGCACATCTTGTGTAAAAAGGTATATCTCTTACTCTGTATATAAACTTGGATGCATTTTTTTATAGGGTGAAGAGCCTCTCAAAAGGGAATAACTCCAAGAAAGAATTTTCAACTGCATCCTCGAATCTGTTGGAGTCGACCACTTCACCTCTCTCTTCAATGCTACCTATTACCTCCAATTTTGGCAGCAGTCTTGCTGGTACAGGCAGTGAAGCTAACCGGTTTGGGTTGTCCAAACAAATCCAAATAGAAGTTTCTCCATCATTTAACATGGATCGTGTTGCTAGCAGGAGGGAGAGTGATAGCCTATGTAATGGAGATGTAGATTACTTTAAGAATCATAGAGGCAAGGTGTGCCCCACTGGAGAGGATTTTGATTCCTCTGAATATCCATATGAGCAAGAGAAGCGACCTTGGAAGCCAGTGAAACCAGAGACCTACACACTCTCAACCGTGGATGACAAAATGAAATGCTCTGATGTCATGATGAGAAGGAAAGATATGTCAAGTGGAGTTGAAATTAATGGTTTGCGTACAGAAGATGACCTAAATGTCCTGTTGCAGGTGAGTAGCACGTCTGGCCTTAAACACCCCCCACCCAACATTTGTTTATGCAAACATTTATTGGAATCTGATGATTGCTGTGATATTCAGGAAGAGGAAGATCTTGTAACTGCCCACAGGATGCAGGTTGAGGAGACCATCGACATTGTTAAGGAGGTCAGTGTTGGATAGTGACATGTTTTAAGTCTCAAGTTTTGAGCTATTATAGAATGTCATGCTTTAAGATAATTTTTGAGCTGATAGTATCAATACTGTGCA
Organism: Acorus calamus; assembly: GCA_030737845.1. Taxonomy (NCBI): domain Eukaryota; kingdom Viridiplantae; phylum Streptophyta; class Magnoliopsida; order Acorales; family Acoraceae; genus Acorus; species Acorus calamus. Next base: position 12,090,133 of record CM060877.1, on the reverse strand, counting down.
GGAGATGAAAATTCTGGCAGAAGCTGATCAACCTGGCAATCATTTGGATAAATACATCAACAAGTTAAACAGCATACTCTCACAGAAGGCTGTAGGAATCCTGAATTTGCAGGCGCGTTTGGCCCATTTTCAAAGGCGTCTGAATGAGAACAATGTATTGGTATCATCTGCTTTGGGCTAGTGATATCCTGCAGAATTTATCTGAAGGTTTCTGCATTAATCAGACTATGGTGTTCATTTTCCCACCATAATGGGCCAGTACGGCTTTGCAGTCTTTTTGAGGGAGCCGTTTTTTTTTTTGTGTAATCTCAAGGCTCTTGGTTTATTATCAACAATCGTTGAGAAACATGTTACTAGTGACTTTTGTAGTGGGTAAATCAGAAACCTTTGGCAGCTGAATCTTGTATTAGTTTGCTTGAGATGGGATATGGTCTCATCCCTGTTGCTTGAGAGATGATAGTTTGTGTTTACGAGAGATGGTCATTCTCTTTGGAGCAGGTGTCCTGTACTACTCCTTGTGAGTTGTGATCAGAAAGATACACCAATATTGTGAAGGCTCGAAGCTTTTCTATTTCTGAAATTTGCATATTGCCTCTCCCACTTTTACCCCTGCTTTGTGCCATACACGCTATTTTATTTTACTCTAATCCTACAAAGAGGAGTGTGTATGTTAATTGATTATGAGAGCATGGGACATGTGTCAACGGACTCTCTTTTGCCCAAACATTGGCCAATGAAAGCCCATTCTCCTTTACCCTACCAGAGCCGTCTATTGGCAATGGAAAGTGGACGGTCTGCCTCAATTCAGATGCACACAAAGCAAGCCTGCAAAGACAGGCCCTCAGGCACGACGACCCTCCATGGGAGCAATTGCAAGGTACATCGCTCGGTTCTGGAAGACTAAGCTCCCTGTGGTTGCGGGGCTAGGCCCAAATGGTTGTATCAAATTAAATTTAGGCACTTTGATGATCTGATAGAGGTCCTTCAAGCTGCCCCTTGGTCAATCGCGGGCAATGTCTTGGAGCTCAAAAAGATGGGATGATCATTTTGATCCCTATGCAGCTTTCCTGGCACTCGTTCCAGTATGGATCAAGCTTTGCAATGTCCCCTTCTCCACTGGAAAAGCGACTGGCAAACCGCTTTGGGTTGATGGCTACAAGCTGGCTCTAAAAAGGCTTACATATGCGCGCCTGTGGTGGTATTCGTCTGCCCCAGCTAATTTGGTCCAGGCGGCTGTGGGCCTCTCTAACCCATCCAAATCCCTCAAGGCTCCTCTCAAGCTAACGTTTCAGGTCCAGTTGATGCTACTCTCCAAGTCCAGAAGCATTGGAGCCCACCTCCTGTGGTTATGCTCAGGTCCAACTACTTTAGCCCATGTGCCCTCACTCCGTATAAACACACCCCCTTGTAATGGCCCAGTCGGTAGGGACATGTCAATCCACATAACAAAATGGAAAAAGACAGCTTCAATTGCAGTCTATTTCATTTTTTTCACTTACATTTTAAAGTGCATGCTGTTATATGAAATAAAGTATATACTTAGATACATTAGTGTATTTTTTTTCATGGTGAAAAAATTAAAAAAAAATTGGATCATATATTCAGATAGAACCCCACACATTATGATATTCCAGTATATATTATATTATCATAACGTAAGAGAGTCTCTGTGGAGTTGTCGTGGATCGGCAACACTTGTAATTGAGGATCACGTGAGGTCACGTGCGTGAGTAAATAAAACAGAGACAATATTGATGCCGTTAGTATCCTTTTTGGAGACATTTTCATCATGTGAGATCACGTGATCTCACTGATACATCATCTCCCTCGTCTTCCTCCAAAAGGTCTCCCTTCGTCAACCCATCTCCCTCACCGAAGCCCCCGTCGCACCCTCACCGATCTCCCATGGTCCTACAGCCGCCCCGTGAGTTTAACAAGAGGTTACAATTCTCATTCTTTTTTTTGTAATTTGAAAGTAGTTTTGTTTGGGTTGTTTAGGGTTCTGATATGGATTTGAGTGGTTTTGATTTTGTTATTTGAATGGGTTTGTTTCCGATATAGATTTGAGTGGATTCGATTTTGTTATTTGAATGAGTTTGTTTCAAATATGAGAGTGGATTTGATTTGTTATTTGAATGAGTTTGTTTCAGATATGGGTCTGAGTAGATTTGATTTTGTTATCTGAATGAGTTTGTTTCAGATATGGGTTTGAGTAGATTTAATTCCCAAGACTTTAAAATCTTTTTTGTTTTTTGTTTTTGGATAACGCCCCCTGGATGACAGTTTTTTTAGTTTTTTTTTATTTGGATCAAACCCAACTCAAACCCATATTTGAAGTCTTATTATTTTAATGTGAATGTATATATAATGTATTAAAAAAAAACTTCATTGTTGATGATGAGTTCTGCCTTTAACTCAACACAATAATGAAATTAAGCTCCCAAGTATCTAGCAACTAAGGAAATTTTTAATCCCATACTGACCTACTACAAACTCTATTGCGGTGGGGGGAGTGATATAATGGATTATATATATTCAGAATGGAATATACTGCTTATGTGGGAAATTTTTAAGGGAAATATGTTTATATGCACAAATTTTTAAAACCATGATAAAGTACTTGTGATCCATACATGTTTAGTTATCTTGTGTTGTTGCTATTTGAATCCTTTCATTGCATCTTCTTGTTAAATATTCTAAATTATGTCATTTTCTTATAGGTGAACATTAAGTTGTTATGGAAGGAGACAATGAGTTTGTTGGTGAATGTAGCTATAATGGTATATCTGAAGTTGGTATGGCATTCGATTATGAAGATAGTACTCATCAATTCTACAACACATATGTAAGATCAATTTGATTTAGCATACGAAGAAGTGATGCATTCAAGTTCAATGGTATAATGAGAATGCAAAATTTTTGTTGTTCTAAAGAAAGAATGAAAGAGGTTGATAAGCGAAAAGTCTTGCACCCACAGCCTGATACAAGAACAGGATGTGAAGCACCTATGGTTATCACTTATCAGTCTTCCGGTGCTTATTATGTCACTAAATTTGAACAAAACCATAATCATGATCTTGTATCAACCCCCTTTCACCATAATTTGAGATCACATAGAAAAATAGAAAAGGCTCAAGCTGCTCAGGTTGATATTATAGATAGTTCAGGATTAGCACCAAAAGCATTTTTGGATTTGATGAGTGGACAAGTTGGAGGAAGAAGGAATCTTGGTTTTATTTTGAGTGATGTGAAGTCTTACCTGCATTTCAAAAGGAAAACAAAAATGGATCATGAAAGCAGGTGCTCTTATCCAGTATTTCAAGAATAAGCAAAAGTAAAATCCGCCTTTCTTTCACTCAATGCAACTTGATGCCGATGAACAAATAACAAATGGGTTTTGGGCCGATGCTAGGTCTATTTTTTATTATGCACATTATGGTGATGTAGTTTGCTTTGACACGACCTATTGTACAAATAATCATAGAAGACCATTTGCACTATTCGTTGGAGTGAATAATTATAGGCAAACAATTTTTATTCGTGGTGCATTTCTTTATGATGAGACGGCTGATTCATTTATTTGGTTGTTTGAAACTTTTCTTCAAGCAACGTCTGGGAGACATCCTATGACTATTCTAATAGATCAGTCAGCATCGATGGCCAAATCTATTTCAATTATTCTACCAGAGACTCGTCATCGGCTATGTGTGTTGACACTTGACCCAAAATGCAACAAAGCATCTTGGACATCTTTATGCTATTGAAGGCTTTAGAAGTTCCTTCTATGCTTGTATTTTTAGGTAGGGGATGGAGGAGGAGTTCTTAACTGCTTAGAATAATATGCTTCAAAATTACAATCTTTAAGATAATAAATGGCTGCAATAAGTTTTTGCTAAAAAGAAGAAATGTGCTCTAGGGTATGGGAGAGACACATTTTGTGTGGACATGAAGAGTAAATAACGTAGTGAAAGCTTCAATGCTCTTCTGAGACGCTACTTGAACTCAAAGCATGATCCATTATGTTTCTCTCAGCATTTTGGTAAGGTTATGGATGATCGGCGTGAAAGTGAATTGATTTCAAGATGATGAATACTGTACCAGTAATTTCATATCACACTTTGATGATGTTATATGCTACAATGGTTTACACGTCAGAAATCTTTGAGTTGTTTCAAGCTGAATATGAAAAATCTCTTAATTGTTCTATCTACATTCATGGGGAGGTGGGACATGTGATAGAGTACAAAGTTCACAGAGATCTGGCAGTGAAAGAACCAATTTGTTTGATTCATCTATTGAAATGGTCACTTGTAGCTACAAAAAAATTGAATTTATGGGTATCTAGTGTTGCCATGTTCTAAAAGTTCTTGATCACAGAAACATCAAATTTCTTCCACCACAATATGTCTTAAAGAGGTGGACAAGAGATGCAAAATATGGTGTGATGCATGATATTTGTTCTTCTTCAATACAAGTTTATATGTGTTTATTACATTAATTGAAAATGTTATGGGTTGATTGTAGGGTTTTATTGTAATGTTATGTGTTATTCTTCATTACAAGTTTGTCAATAATGGTTTTTGGGGGTGCCCCGGCGTGTGTGGGGGTTTTTCCAGAGTTTGGATCTGATGTGCCTTGTGGGCTTGGTCAGATCACCAATCGGAAGGGGGAGGGGGTTGTTGTTGGTTTGGTTTCTTGCTGAGGTACCCGATAGCTGCTCAGGAGGATTCACAGGTGGTTGTGATCGCCACCTACTTTCCTAAAAAGCAAGAAAAATTGGTGTGGTTATTGATTGCCATGTGGAGGGTTGATGTCACGTCCCAGGACGGCCGTCCCTGAGACGTGACAATATATATAATATCAGTAATAAATGCAAGAGTTCAACAATGACTCCAATAAATAACAAACAAAGCTGGCAAAACAATGATAACTGATAGCTCACTGAAAGGCAGAAGCATAAAATATGAATAAGGTCTATAACCCAAAATATTATTACAGACCTGAATACACAATCACTGTCCTGTGAGAGCCAAGTCTAGTCCAATGAAGTACAACTAGTGCAACACGCACGATTACAAATACATAAATGACACTAGGACTATTGACAGCCTCACACTCGCCAACCGCCAGACGGGACGCTTCCTAGCACGCAAGATCGCGCCACAGAAAAGCTCCAGCTCCATGCCCAACACTGCCCCTGTAGAAGAAACAGTACGTGAGGGATTGGCTACAAGCTCAGTAAGTGGCTGGAAACCAAACACCATTACAATAATTTAATGCAAGGCAATTTCCTTTCAAGGAAAAACATGGGTAGAAACCCCAAATGATAACAAGGTCACATGACAGCGTGACCATACCTCGCCTTCGCACTCACTCCGGACTTGGGACTCTCATGGGGGAACAACTGTTAACCATAACACATGGTGTTACTGGATAACAAGATACAACGAGTCCATCCGCTATGAGGTAGACATACACTACGATACCTCGAGCGTTAGGTGTAACATACCCAGAGTATACTCGATAGATATAAGAGTCACGTGACTATATGACTCAACTATACTCTCACCCTCACCCCCGCAGGAGTGATTCTAGGGACTTTTGGAATAAAACTACTTGCTCTACGCCTTTCATCATCCGGTAACCCTCTCCCGGGTAGCCTCTACTTGGTATACTCCCATGATCAGTACGTCTTGCCGTATGCATCGATAGTACTACAGGTGGGGGCCCTCTGTCAGGACAGCTACAACGCCGGACAGCATCAACACGGATCCGACCAAGGGGAGAATGATTCCACACTCGCAATATCATTCGTTAGTCCTCTCCCGGGTAGCCTCTACCTGGTATAATCCCATGATTAATACATCTTACTGCATGCATCGATAGTACCTACAGGTGGGAGCTCTCTGTCAGGACATCTACAACTTGGGCCGCTTCAACATAGATGATATTGGGAGGAAACACTCCATCTTCGCAAAGCGAACCCAATGGATAAACAACTACTCTCGGTAATCTCCTACCTATGCTATCAAATACATATGAACTCCCACATAGATGCGTTGCTCGGATGCAGGGAGTTACCTCAGCTCTCGCACCAAAAATAAGCCCAAGGCATAACCCAATGTGTGGTTTATACACGCGCCTAGCACGAGTAAGCCTAGCTTAAACATCATAACCACCGATTTGAAACACCGGTACAACATCGAATTCTCCTGAATTCCAACAAGCGCATTACACGGATGCAGGGTGATGATTACACCGCTTGCGCTCTAACTAAGGTACAACCCGACAACGGGTCATACCCACGCCTAGCATAGGTAGGCACGATTAGTCTAACATGCACAATATCATGATAGGAGAATTCTACCACAATTATGTACATGAACCACATGCATGATAACATAATAATTATTTATAGGGGTGCTCCCTAAAATGGATAAAAAGCATAAACAATATATATGCAACATACATAACAGGTGTGGCCTAAATAATATGCATACAAAGCCATTAATCATACAAGCATACAAATATACCCTAACATGCGGCGTTGGATATCACCAACTTAAAGGGGAAGGGTCAAGCGCGATCTCGTGCACTAACAGGTGCATGCTAATATTCCCAAACGAACCCGAGTCAAGTAAGAACCACATCTACTTACTCAGTTCGCATGAAGAGAGAGGACGAGAGAGAGAGAGCTCATCATCTCTAGAAGTTGGTCATAGTTTTACCCCAATAACATGGGTGTAACAACTACACCACACCCTCAAATCCTACGATCAGGGAATAATAAGTATGTACCCAGTTATTAACCCATGCTTAATCAGGTTAGATATTACTAACATTGTAAAGACTGCGACTTTTCAATCAGGTCAGGCAGTGCCTGACGGGTCTTATAGGTGCCGTTGGGCACCTGGGCGATGGGTCCTTTAGAAGCCGTCGGGATTTTGGGCGATGGCTCTTGGAGGAGCTGTTGGGTAGTTGAGCGACAGACTCAATTAGAGCCGTCGATCTGAAAAATTTTCGAGCTTCAAATTGGTCCGTTTTTTGAAAGAACAAATGCGTTACTTGTGAATCGTATTTGTGTTAATTGGTTATATTGGGGTCGTATTTTGTCCCCCCACGTGTTTTCTAATATTTAAAACATCCTTTGGCATAGAAACCCTAGAATTTCAAACCCAAAAAATAAATTTTTCTTCTCGTTTTCGGCCACGTTCTTGAGGAGCTCGGGAAGAGTTCGGTCTGGGAGTTTTGGTGAGTTTTCAAAGTGTTTTAGAAGAGTTTTTAAAAGTATTATGATTCCCTCTTTATGTTCTTTTGATATAATCTCGTTTTTAAAGTCTTTCCAAACAAAAGGATATTTTTCTTCTCGTTTCTTAAGTTGTTTCGTATGATTTCGGGTTCTTATGTTTTAACCATAATATAATGATGATTTCATGATGTTTATACATGTTTTGGTTGTAATTTTTGGTCTTACATGTATATACCCTGAGTTTAAATTATTTTCTTAGTTTTTCCTATTTGATTCAGGTGTGCTTTGGACAGCCCCTGTGGGAGCCGTCGGGTTCTGGGTTACGGATACATCAAGTTCCGTATGGGTTGTACGTATTTTGATCGATTTATATCATTTCTTGTCAGATTAGAGTTTCTGTAAGGCCTGGATTTGAGTTGCAAATCGTTGGACCAAAGGTGAGTGGGTCTCGTCTCCTATGTAGTTTTCAATGGTTTTAAAAGAATAATTTTAAATGCTATTTTATGTACAACTCGAGCATGTCGCATTATATAGGCTGATGCCTTATTATGTATTATTTTAAAAATGTTATTATATTTGAAACTGTCGCATGCATTTTGTTGAAAAGAAAAATATGTGTTGATCATGCATGCATCGCATTCGTCTAGGTGACGTAACCTAGGTGGCTAGGCCTAGGTGACTCTGGTTCAGAATGGACCCAAGTCTAGGTGACTTATGTCTAGGTAACATGTGTCTAGGTGACACGATTTCCTATGTGAAATCCTTACGGCTAGGTGCTGTAGGTGGCTAGGTGCTATCATACGAGCATGCGTGTCCATTGCATTCATACGCATCATGTATTTGATAAGATTTGAAGAATAGGCATTGGAATGAGATTTCTATAAGTTTGGATTATTAAAAATTATTGTATTTGCAAATATCTTATTATATGTTGCAAATTGCTTTCTTATGATATTTTATTAAAGATTATAATTTGATATCAATTATTATTGGGACCTCAAATGTCCATTCACTGAGCGTGTGGTTGCTCACCCCTCTTTCCCAGAACTTTCAGGGTAGTCGTTGGTGATCATTGATCTCGGTGGTGATCATAGCTGCATTTTATTTCCGTTGCATTTAGGTGGATTTAATAAACCTTTCTTTGGTATGTAGTTTCCTTAGTCTCTTTCAGCGAAAACAGTTGGATGTTTGAATTTAATTTATTTCGTATGTAATCATCCGTGTTTAGGATGAATTATATTTAGATCCTGGTTATGTTTTTAATTTGCATGATTTAAATAAATCCCTCGTGTTTTAAATGTCTAGTATTTACAAAAAGTTATGGGTAATGACCCGTATCGAAGCTTCAAAATGGAGTCTTGGGTACGGAGGTGTTACAAACATAGGGGGTTAGTATTACAATACTACTTAAAGCATGCCATATTCTAGATATCCATATAAATACAAAGAGATACATGCCCATACAGCAGGGCGCATCCAAACATGGTAGAATACAATACATAGACAAGTTCTACACAATATACGAGCTATACAGCCTAGCATACAGGCTATCTAGCATATTTAGGGTGCAAAGAAGCCCCATGGATATGCGATGCATGACTACGTGCATCGAGTTCTCCCCGAAGGGTTGGATCGAACCACTCACAGATACTTGGATCATCGCGCGTCCGGTCTACGAGATCTGCAAGACACAACCGATGATTCTCAATTACAATATGGAACCTCCTGACACACATATAAGCCTACATCATGACGACCCTAACACCTGATAGTTTCCATAACATGCATAACAACTCCTTAACACATAATAAAGCAAAACTGGTATATCAGCTGCAACTAGCCCTAATTGTTGATCTCCACAGCACCAAATACATATCACAAATTATGAAATAAATCATACACGTTCTCTAATATGTTGGGATCATAATCTATGAAGATATCATAACTTGTTTTAGCCTCTATGTGCCCAAAATAAAATATTTTTAGATACTGGTCAGTTCCCTCGCGTATCTGGACAGGTCATGCAAAACAGGTTCTAACTCACAACACAGATATCATAAGGACACCAAATTTCATATATAATATCTAGACACATAGATGATCATATTACATGAAGATATAAGCCTCAAAATATGACTCTAGGTACCAAATGCACAAGGGTCTTCAGAAGATAGAAATCTGTCTTGCAACACAAAACCACCACCATCCATGCATAAACACAAACACTCATGTGCAATAGCAATTACACATAACAACACTCTCCCTCTCTACTCAATCAAGACCAATATATATGCAAGAACACAACATACGACATCTGAAAATTATCAAGGGAGAGACAAACAACAACCCCAAAGAGATGAAATACTACAGAAGGACTTGAATTTCACTCACCCCTATTGAGCGAACTCCAAACTTTCACTTCTCTTGGCTTCTCATCACCCAAACCCTCTTGAAGCAGCCATGACAGACTCCAAATGCAGCAGCAGCAGCAAAGAAAAGAGAGAGAGCCAAAACAGCCAACAAAGGCAACAAAGAAAAACAAGGGACTCACAACAATCTCTTCAATCTCTTTTGCTCCCCTCCCTAATCTCCTTTTCTGCTGGACCCCTAAATGACAGAGAAACCACACTCCGATGCCCTAAATACATCAGATTTAGTGGGGTTGAAAGGACCAAATCATCCCTGACCAGAAATTCTGGACGGGCTTCACTAGAACAACCATAACTTCCACAATACAACTCCGAATTGTACAATTAAAAATCCATTAGAAAGTCAAGAAGATTATCTACAACTTTCATGTTTATGCTCAGATCAAATAACCCTTCTAGCTATTTCAACATGTGAGCTAAAAATCAAATAGGGCTGCTACCAGGATTTTCTCTTCCCCATAGTATAATTGAAAAAACACACATAACTTTTGCTACATGAATCTAGATGATCCAATTCTACTTTTGTATGAAAGCTAACTCAAAACTAAATATCCCATGATAAAATTAGATTTAAACCTCTACATCTTTGATATTAACAAAATTAAATCCGAATACCAATCAGAATTCGGAATTGCATAACTTATAAAAAGACGTTAGAATGCGATGAAAATTTACAAGTAGGCCAATGCCAATACCAGGAGAACAATTATATAGTCAGATTTTCAATCAGACCATTCTAACTCCCGTAGGTAACTAAAAACCAAAATTTTTAGCGACTCAAATCGAAAAAAATAAGGCTCCAAATGACACTTGCATAGCAGTAGATTGTGGATTCTTCACTCTGAGACACGATCAATCGTACACAGAGGTGAAAATGGGGAATCATTTTCTGCTTTGGGGACTTGACAAAGGGAGGTTTAAAAGATAGGGTGAAAGTGGGGGGGGTTGACTAGTGGGGTTTAGTCACCTGAAGGGGGACGGCTAGTTAGGGTTAGCCACCTGGGACCTGCCTCTATTTGGGCAGAGCTTGGGTAGGATTTGGTTTGGGTTTTGGCTGAACTTAAACTAGGTTTAACCATGGTTTTGGAGAGGTTTTTTAGAGAGTGGAATTTGGTGGGGAGTAGGTTTCCTTCTCTCAAAATAAGACTCTTTCTCTCTCTCAAAGATTTTAAGTAGTGGGTGTGTGTGAATGAGCTTATGAGGTATGATATTTGAGTTGTGGATTCTTTGAAGAAGAGTTGAATCCCACCTATTTATAGTAAAAAAGGGGCAGGGGAGTATCCACTGGACAATAGATCAAATTAGATATAAGGGTGTTTGATTTGACCCTTATTAGATCTTTGTGTTTTTGACAATATCCAGGTGAGGGGCGGCATGTTGTAATTAGCCTCCCAATGAGGGACGGCTACTCCTGAGATGCCGCCCCTATGATGACATGCCAAATGTCCAATCTCTGATAAACGGTGGCTTGGGATGGTTACTAGGAGTAAGCCGTCAGAGAAGGGGCGGCTAATAGTAAGAAACCAGCGCAATCATCAGCATTAAATGCTAACTTTATGTCCCATCTCTGAGAAGCGGTTTGGAGTGGCTAGTGCTAACTTGCCATCCAAGGAGGGGCAACTACTTTGAACTAGCCACCCTGCTCCTGCCCCTTTGATTTTTGTAAGTGTTGGGGCCAGGGTTTCTCCTTCTCATTTCTTTCTTTAAGGTGTTTTCTTTTAGGTTTTTCAAATGTGATCATTTTTAAATATTACTTGAAGTATTTTCTTTTCTTTAGACAGTCAAAATTGAGGTATCTACAATTGTCCCTCATTGGGCAGAGTCTTTGTGCGAAGTAGAAAGACTTCGATCGATGATAAGGAAAGAGACCCCTATTTTAGCCAGTTCGACCTTTAAGAAGACCATATTATTTAGGGATTTAATTTAGATCATCAAAGGCTTGGTCTACCAGAATGGTTATCAAAAGAATGATCTGAGTGGGGGAGTGAGTAAAAGTAAAGGAGCGAGGGATCCAACCCTTAGATGGAGTTCCTAGCCATCAGCAGCACGACGTCAAATTCCCTGTGCCTACCATGCCCATGCGTAGCAGCTCAGCAAACAGGGGGATATTATTGATAGAAAAAAGAAAAGTGTAATCGAATTGGTGAATGGATCATTTGAGAGACAAAGATTCCAGAAAATAACTAGAATCGAGGAAATTTGAACTGAATGGTATTGAAAATGTGATAAAACTTCAAGTGGGTCATGTTTAATCAAGTAGGATTTGGAAATAGACCAAGACATGATTGTTTGGTTTAGAAAACTTTGAAATAAGTGTGTGTTAGTCTAGCAGGGAGCGGCTACTTGGATTTAGCTAGCAGAGAGGGGGCGGGAAGTGCTTCTTAGCCATCAGGCCTGGGGTGGCTACTCACGGGTAGTTGCCGACTGACTGGGGCCCTTTATAACTAAAAGGTCCCTCTCTATCCCCGAACAGTTTCAAAATGGTCTCTCCCTCCACATCTTCTTCTTCTTCTTCTTTTTCTTCTCATTTTAAAACGAAAACTCTCACTCTCTTCAACCTATCTTCCTCCATTTTGACCTAGATCATCTCTTCTCCTTTGATTTTGAAACCCTAAGTTTGGGTTCTCCTTTTTCTTTTCAATCTGAGGGAGATGATGAGGTCGAAAGCGATTATTTCAAGGGTAAAATGACCGCGGGTGGCTCGTAGAGAGCGTAAGCTCTTCATCATCGGAGAGCGAGAGGGCGGAGGAGGAGGTTGTGAGAGAGGTGAAGGGTGTGTCAGAGGTGCCGTTGGTGGGAACTTGCTCGGGTGAGATCGGGAGTGTGCCTTCAGAGGTTGTCCCGGGGATTCCTACGAAGTCTACGGGTGGGATGATTGGGTATACGTGTAAGAGTAGGCGTGGTGAACGATTAGTGATGGCTGAGGGCACGGGTTTGGAGGCCGGAGGGTTGACTGAAGGTGTGGATTTGGGTGAGGGCATTAGCGAGGAGGTGAGGGCCTCCTTGGATGCCATTGTGGGGATGTTAGAGAGGGAGGGTGGAGGTGGAATCGGGGCCGGGGCTGGGAGGAGGAACGGATGGCCATAGGGGACAACGAGATGTTAGCTTCTGGCACGGTGGCTCAGAGGAGGGCGAAGGTGTAGGTGTTGGGGCCGCAGAGGTTGGGGTTGCTGATGTTGGGGCCACGGAGGCCATGGGTGCTGATGTCGGGGCCGCAGAGGCCATGGGCATGGGTGCTGATGCCGCGAAGGCCATGGCTAAAGAGGAGGTGGATGAAGGGGAGAAGGGAGATGACAACGGGATAGACGATCCCGACGAGGCTGAGGCGGATTCTCCCGAGGGCATATGAGCCACGATATTTCCTCTATTTCCCTTTGTCTAATTCAGATTTTGTATACTATATTTATGTTTGAATTATGAGTGTGTTTATGGACATATGTTAGTAGGTACATATTTACCTATGATATATGGTGTGAGTAGAAGTGGTGTATGTTTTGTGAATTTCTAAGGAAAGGACATGTATATAGTAGAGATAAATTGATCATGGTGGGATGTAAGATGAGATAAACATGCAATTTTGAACAATTATGGTGGGGTGGGAAAGGAATAAACATGCTTTGTATGATATCATGTTTGAAATTGTCACAGTGGGATGGGAAACAAAATATGCGAAGGAAAATAAGTTATGTTTTAATGGTGGGGTTTAATATGCTTGCTTTGTTTGTGGGAGTTTGTAATAAGCATGCGTATGTTTTAGTAAATAAAATAAGTTATGTTTGGAATTGTCACGGTGGGATGGGAAACAAAATATGTGAAGGAAAATAAGATATGTTTTAATAGTGGGGTTTGATATGCTTTCTTTGTTTGTGGGAGTTTGTAATAAGCATGCTTATGTTTTAGTAAAGATAATCATAATGGGAGTTTTTATAAACATGCATGATAGAGTAGAGTGAGTCAAAAGATAATTAAGTGTGCTTGTGGTGAGTTTAATAAGTATGTAATAATGATATAGAAAACTTGGTGGCATTTTGAACTAGCATGTTTGCATGTGTTTCGTCACGGTGGGATTGCATGCATATGGTGTGAAAAGACAATTTTTATGTGTATTTAATCATGGTGGGGGTATGAGGGAATAAACATGTATTCATGGAGTTATAGGGTGTTTTTTAGTAAGGAAATATAAGAGGTAATCATGGTGGGATCGTATGTATATGAGTATATGAGTTAGGGGAAGGACAATTTTTATCATGGTGAGATAAGTGAAAAATAAGCATGGTGGAAAAGGAAAGGAATGTTTATGATAGGAATGACCATGGTGGGAGAGAAAAAAAAGGGGAAAACATGTGATCATTCGATGAAGGTGCTTACTTTAAAAAGTCTTGTAGTAAAAGAGGTTGAATTTTCTTTCACACTTATATTTCATGCTTTATTTGATTTTTATGTGAGAATTTTCTTACTAAACATGGTTTTAAATGAATTTTAGATAAGGATTCTTACCACTTGAATGCCTTTTCATTTAGACTAATCCCTTTTGTTTGTCTTTTCGGTGGCCGAATCGTGTGCGGGCGTTGTGGCACGGATGAAGAGGTGGTATTCCGCCTTGGAGCAGGGGGAGAGAGACTTGGTGGACGGAGCGGGCTTCCGCTTCTTCTTTTTGATCGAGCATTTCCACGTCCATCGCCTGTTTCTTGAGGTGTTGACAGAGCGGTGGGATCCGGAGAGCTGTCCCTTCATCCTCCCCACTGGTGCGGTGATGTCGACACTCGAGGACGCTATTTCAAGAGTTGATCAGCGAGTGAGAGTTTGTGGAGTGAGAGAAAATTTTGAATCGCATCCCACCTGGTCAACTGTCGAAGCAGTATGGCCTCTGTTCATTCACGCGTAGTCAGAAGGGCGTGGTCACAACCAGTTATGAGAGGAGGAGATTGATGATCGAGGCTAGAGAGGCTGTTGCGTGCCCGCAGAGGGCATGGAGGGAGTTGAGGGCGTTCTTCCTCTACATCTTTGGTCAGGTTCTCTTCTCGACCACGTCAGACAATGCCTCCTCCCACTTCTTGTTGTTGATGAGGGACATGGGGACCATGGGCTGTTTTGCTTGGGGCGCGGCCATGCTCGCCCACCTCTTTGTGGAATTGTCTAAGAAGGTCAGGAGAACCGGGTGCAAGAACCTCAGTGGTTTCATGGCGTTTCTGCAGGTTTGAGTTAGTGAAAGATAGAAATGATTTTTCTCTTGTTTTATTTTCTTCACTTGACTTTGATGGGAGTTCCTTCCGCAAATTTTTGGTTACGAAACTGAGATGGTCTTTGATCGTGCCCTCCTTTGGGCTATATGATTGGCACCTCTAGGGTCTTCTAGCCCACGTCACCTTTCTCAGTTTTAGGAGGCCTTCCGAGCTTTGAAGGAAGAAGAGGTATATTTTCTAGATTTGCAGCTTTTATCAAATTTTCTTTAGACTAAGCTCTCTTCTTGTTTTCTATTGGTATCTTTGACTTGTAGATGACGTGGAGGCCCTATACAGAGGAGGAAGTCCCCGAAGAGCTCTCAATGGACATTTGGCTGATCTTCTTCAACGAGGTCGTCTTCCACGCGATCAGCCAGGTGGTCTGCCAGCTGGGGTATCACCTATCGGTGCGTGCTTCCTTGCCGAAGCGTCCCCCGATTCCATTGACGGGTATTCCTTGGGAAACCAACCTCCTGAGGAACTACGTCATGTACGTGTGGGTATGGAACAAGAGGGGCACCTTGGTCGAGCATCGCACCAGGGTGATGAGCAGTGGGAGTACTTGGTCTGGTACCATGTCGGAGGCCATCCCTGACTCTTATGTAAGCATAGTTTTCTTGTCTTTTCTCTTTTCTCTTTTTCTTCTTCTCTTGAGTGATTTTAATGAAAATATTTTTCTTTTGTATAGTTTGAAATGAATGAATTGGAGAAGAAGTTAGAGGCCGCCAAATAGCATCTCCAGACAATGACCAAACAGGTGGAGCACTTGAGGACCCAGAGGCGCCGCTTGCAAGATCATGTACGGGTCCTCGAGGCTCAAGTGGAGGCGTTGGCGAGGGTTGGCAGTGCTTCTTCCTCTTTTGCTTCTCCTCCATCCATTGCTTCTGAGCTAGAGCTCGAGTTGATGAGGGGCTTTGAGGTGGTGTGGAGTGAGCTCCTAGCGGTTTGTTTGGAGCTCGGCCAGGCTAGGGAGATGGCTGCTAAGGCTGAGGAGGAGATGGGCCAGTTGAGGTCCGAGGCTGCATCGAGAGAGGAGTCATTTGTCCTGCGCCGTTAGAGAGATTCCCTCTAGGCGAGGGTGTTGGAATTGGAGGCATCGACAGGTGTGCCTGATGGTTTGGTGGGAGACTTGGTTCTCCCTCTTCAGGTGGCCGGGGATAGGGACCGAGACGCGCTTCGACTGAGTGAGGAGAGACTCCGGGTTGCGGAGGTGAGAGCAAGGGAGCTCGAGGAGAGGTTGAGGGTGGTGAAGGACCGGTCGAGAGGGGTGGAGGCACTCCTTCGCCAGAGGTTGGAGAGGAGGGACAGAGATATTTAGCAAGTCCACCTCTGGGATGCCATCATGAGGGGGAAGTTAGTTGGAGGAGGGTCCATGACTGAGGTAGGTTGACCTTGATCTCCTCCCCCTTGAGCATGAGCACTCATTTCTGCTTCTTTTGCTACCGGGGCCACCTTTAGTAGGGCTTCTCTTCTTTTGGTGACTCAGAGCGTGGGAGATACATGAGGGCCGCTTCTTCAGTTCGAGAGACTCCCGTGGCTCAGGATGCTCTAGAGGACTAGTCTTCTCATCAGCCACCACCACCTTCTCAGCCACGCCAGAATGCTCCTCCTTCGACCCAGCCTCCCCCAGTGTTTCTCAAGGCTTTGGACTCCCATTGACATTTATTTCTATCCTTAGTTTAGTTTTTAGTTTGGTTTATGAACTCCTTTAGTTTTGGTTAATTTTTAGTTTTATCCTTTTTTGTTTTCATGAACAATTTACATTTTTCCTTCGATTTATGGATAGACATTGTTGTTTTTGGTTGGTTTATCAATTTGAAGGTTTGATTGATTTGAATTAGTGGGTGTATGTGTGGAATGGTTTATATGGATTTGGCATGTGAGTAGATGAACGAATGTGTAGAGGTTTGGCATGGGTGGGTGTATGGATTGATACATGATTTTTGTTTTTGGCTACCTTCAATTTGTATTTATACAGGTTTTGAGAGAGTATTTGTGTATCGACTGTGTATGTACAGGTTTTTGGGAAAGTAATGCCCCTAGTAGGTCTTGAAGAGTTGATTGAAATAGGAGTGATAGTGTAGATTGGACAGCAGGCGAGGGGCGGCTAATTCTTTTTAGCCGCCCGTGGACAAGTAAAAATCCCCTGTAGGGCGCCGACATGTTGTATATACCCGTTAGAGTTAAGGCGGCATGTGTGCAGTAGCCACCCCAGGATAGTTTGTTTTGTTCTTCGAAATGCGTCGGTTATTGAAGTATAGATGTCGAAGTCTAGGCAGCTTGGTAGATTCAGCCGCCCCTTGCTTGGGGCAGATCTTTTTGCTTTTTGCCTTGTTGCTTCTGCTGAAAGTCTCTTTATGAGTGTTGGGTTTATCTTCAAAACCTATAAAAACATTCTTTCCATGAGCCAAGTGTTATATTTGTTTAGATTGTGCCCTTGCACTGACTTTCAAGCCCCCCTTGCTCGAATTGTCAAGGGCTGCAACCCAACTAAGGTGATCGAGAGTAAAGGAGGGAGTCTAGATGACTTTAAATGTCAAATATGTGGGAGTGGGAAAACTTTTAAGTGTGTGTGAGAGTGGAACAATTTTCCTCCTCAAATATGTGTGGAAGGGTGTGAAATAAAAGTAATAGGGGCAGTTTCTTTTGGTATGCGGATTCAATTGTGACATTTTGAAGAGATTGTGTGCCTAAGTGTTTGGAAAAGAAAAATACAAGCTTATGCATAAGAGTGAGTGGCATAAGGGAGCATTTTAATTCTTCAATTAACTTTACATATGAGAGGGCAATGTTTTCAGTCTCTTTAATGTAAAATATACCATCATGTCCCTTGAGGAGGGGCCTTCTGGTCACCTATGTCTAACCCAGGATTACATTTGTAAGGTTTTGGCTTAAGGTGGCAATTTCTCAAGTTCATGGCTCTCAAATGCTTGATCATATTATTCTAAACATGCTGAAAAATCCATGCATACCAGGAATCAAATCAAGTAACTTCTATTAGATAGGCAAGACCTTAGATGAACTCATGTGAGGGGTGTGTGCTGTTGTAAACATAGGGAAAGGTCCACCTTTGGTTGAATTTCGCATTTTCAAGTAGACATGGTTTAATTCCGACCTCATTGTAGAAATATAAAAGAGGCGGTGAATGGGGTGAGGGTGATATCTTCCTTGGGGCAATTTTAAAATTGTCCTAGTCTGGCATATGTCCTACTCTTTAGGTCTCTCAGGCTTTCTTCTTTTTACCATTTCTTTGTTTGGGTGAAAAGTACAGCCCACTGGGTGTGTACCTATGTTTTTAGGTGGAGAATATAGCCCACCGAGCGTATACTGATTTTGAAGGCGATTGGGCCTTTGATAGAGAGTATAACCCGTTTGTTCGAGTGTTGTTTTGCTGTTTTGGCCTCTCATTACCATTGAGGGGGGTTTTCTATTTTTTACCCTGTTCTTTTCTGCTTCCCCTCTAGATGTGTTTGTATGGTGCCAGAGCCAGTTTTGGGACATATGCCAGGTCCAGGTCAATTTCTTGTTGACTTTGGGTTTATATGAATAAGAGCGAGAATAAAGGGAAGATGCTTTGAGTTTTTAAAATTGTCCTAGTCTACAGGGTAGAAAATTTTCCCATTTATCAGGTGAACTGATTCCTAAGTCATACTTGTGTGGTGAAGGTGGCATGATTTGAGTGTGAGTTCAAGTAAAATACAACAAGCACTAAACTCTGGAATTCACAGGAAGGAAAAATAAGATTTCTCAAGTATTGATAGTTTTATGCATGAAATTTCTTTAGATAAAGTGCATTTCACGAACCTGAGATTTCAACTCCTTCGACATCCACCAAGCGGTAGGAATTCTCGGAGTAGGCATGGGTGATCACATAGGATCCCTCCATGTGAGTTGCAGCTTGCCTTTTGGATGGGATTGCCTTGATGACATAATTTGCTTGAGTACCATCTCCCCAATTTTAAATTTTCTCTCTATTACTTTCTTTTCAAATGCCTTGCCACCGTTCTCTGGTAGACTTGGGCATGGTTTGCAGCTCTTAACCTCTTCTCATCTTTCTCTTTTTTTTATTATTTGTAAAAGCATGTAAAGGAGCTGAAAGTAAACAAATCTTTTATGTTTTTTTTGTTTGATTTGGAGGCATGTAAACAAATATGTACAGGAATTTTGAAAGCGTAAGCTAATAAACAAATATTTTTTTTATTTTTGTTTGTTTAGTAAGGCATAGAAACAAATATGTACAGGAGTTTTGAAAACATAAGATGATAAACAATTCCTTTTTTTGTTTTTGTTTGTTTACTAATGTCACACTCTAGGGCGGCCATCCCTGAGAGGTGGCAATATAGAAAATATCAGCTATCAATACCTGAGGTCAAAAAAAACTCCAACAACATACAAGGTGGCTAGGCAAAGATAAATGATAGCTCAATTAAAAATGCGAAAGCATAAAAATACCAATAAGTCTGTAAATCAAAACATTATTACAGACTCGAATACACAATCACTGTCCTATGAGAGCCAAGTTTAGTCCAATAAAATACATCCTGTGCAACATGCACGATTACAAATACATAAATGACACTAGGACTGTTGACAACCTCGCACTCGCCAACCACCAGACGAGATGCTTCCACGCATGTAAGACCACGCTGTAGATACCTTAATTTTGACTGTCCATAGAAAGGAAATTTACTTCAAGTAATATTAGGAAACAACCACTTTTGGACATTAAATAGAAAACAATTTTAGAGAAACCAAAATCGAGAAACCCTGGCCCAGACACTTAGAAGTCTAAAGACCCTAGACAGGGGCGGTTACTTGGGAGTAACCGCCCCATCTTGGGTGGCTAGTTTCTACTAGCCGTCCCCCTGACTGACCCTGGACCGCTTCCCTAGATGGGACATAAAGCAACATTAATTGTTGATCATTGCCGTGGGTTGTGGCCTTTGGCCGTCCCATCTCAGCCGGTTCAATCCCAGTAATTGACTCAAGCCATCGCTTGTCAGAGGTGGGATGTTTGGCAGGTCATGATGGGGCGACAACTTGGGAGTAGCCTCCCCTCACCTGGTCTATGACAGAGAGGAGAGAATTAATAAGGGGTCAAATCAAACACCCTATTACCCAAATTATTTTATTACCCACTAGATACTCCCCTGCCTCTCTTTTAATATAAATAGAGGGGGTCCAAAGCATTTCTACAACATCAGGAATTCCAATTCACAACCTTCAATCCCAATCCACAATTCACATCTTCCACACAACCCACACCCACTACTTGAAATCCTTTGAGAGAGAGAGAGAGAGTCTCATATGTGAGAGAAAAACCCATTTCCTACACAAATCCATCCTCTCAGTCCACCCTCTAAAAGCCAGGTTAAACCCAGCTTAACCTCTGCCAAAACCTATCCCACTTCCTACCCAGGTTCTGCCCACGTCAACCTAGGTCCCGGACGGCTAGCCCTAAGTAGCCGCCCCATACCCAATGGCTCAATCCCAGTAGCCGCCCCCACCTACACCCCTACTTGAACAAAGACTCATTTAGTTAGCCCAAAAGCAGAATAGGATTACCAATTTTTCACCTCTGCGTATGGTATTTCCGTATCCCAAAGCGGAGACCCCACAAACTCCCCCACGTAGGCGATCAAATCCGACCCAACTTTTTCAGCTTTTCGAGAAAGCAGGTGGCGATCACTCACACACCAGAATCCTCTTCAGCCGCTGTCGGGCGCCTCAACCAGGAACGACACCCCCACCACCCTTCTGAGAAACGATCCAACCGAGCCCGCCACGGCGCGCACCGAATCCGAATCCACGAAGAACCCCCACACATGTGGATTTTCCAACATCGACAAATCTGGCGATCAGGGTGGGGCATCCCTCGTGAAAAACAACAAACGGTAATCCTCTTTTGCTTCTTTTTATAGCTTGACTATAATTCCATCACCCCCTAGGAAAGTTAGAATTTTCCACCCCTCAAGTCAGATCCTCCTCTACTCTGCATTACAACATCTTTACTGCTTTAAGCCGCACACTGCTACGCACCCCTTTGCTACTTTAAGCCGCACACAGCTACGCACCCCTTTCCAGCTTTCGTAAGTCGCACACAGCTGTGCACTCCTTTACTGCTTTATTTACTGTTTTTAATATGCATCCATCCCCGTCCTTAAATCGTTCCGCATTCACATCATGGAATCCCACCTAGAGGAGGAGGTACTAGAGGAGAGAATCAACCAAGAAGGTCAGACCACACTGTTTCTTAGCCATCTAGAGGAAAGGATGGCTAGTCTAGGGTACCTGTCAGTGGAGGACATGTTTCATGACCTCACTAATTACCACCGAGTCAAGACCTTTAGATAGGAAATCCCAGTCAAGACCCCCAAGGCTACTCCCGAAACCCCGTCCACACCCAGCTGCTCGGTCAATCCAAGCATCTTTTCATTCACCCCCCTTCCCCGCGAAACCAATATTCCCGACCGTTTCTATCCCAGGTCCTTATCAGGCCACCCCAAACCCGGGACTGCTAAGCAGCCCTCCCAGGGGATAAATGCTAGATGAAACCATCCAGAGAATCCTCTCTGAGAATGGTTCCTCTGCCCCCAAGCAAATATCTCTACACAACCTGAGATAAATCCCATCAGTCTACCTACCGGAGGGATACAAAATTCCAAAATTTCGCTGGTATAACGGTCGTGGAGACCTAGACATTCACTTGATCCATTTTTATCTAGACGCCCGGCTGTTTCTAGATAACCAACCCTGTTAGTGTTTCTCTTCCAAAAATTACTGGAAGGAGAAGCACTACAATGGTTCTCCACCGTCCCCATAGATAATTTGTTAAACTTCTCAGCTGTAAGCGAGAAGTTCTTAGGCCGTTACGGTTATCAGAGGATTAGGACCCCCTCTATTTCAGACCAAACCGCAGAACGAACGAGACGTAGGGAGGAATTCGAACAGTACGTGTCTTGGTGGCACACACTCATCCACCGAACTAGCCTGCAACTGACAGAGTGTCAAGAAATTAATATGATATTGCAGAGTCTGAGTTCAGAACTTCGTACGAGCCTTTCGTACGGAGACTACACTACATACCAGCTTCTGATTGACCTCAACAACAGGATTTCCCATTGTGCCACCCCAGTAGTCCAAAACCAATCCCCATCTATCTGCCATAGGGTTGGACAACCACCACGTAAGGCGCAAACCCTCACGGTAGAGGGGATTACCCATATTTTGGCACTCTACCCGAACAGAGCGCGTGTTCCTGATCAAGGAACAGCTCCGAGACAATACACACCCGATTCGTCTGGATATGCGTCTCCTCAGCAAGCTAATCAAAGTTTCACCCCCCGATCAGTACCCGCCCCCGTGCTGACACAACAGAACCCCACAGTCTAAAATTCTCCACTCCAGAGTCCTATAATCCAGAGTGAAACCCAAACTAGGACTCCTTTTCACTTTGTTCCCCCAAAAGCACAAAACTCAAACATTAGGCTGCCCACACAAAGCCCCTTCAACGAGGCTACATCTTCCCCCTCCTATGGCCCAAGATGGCTAAGTAAAAGGGATTGCTATCCACCCCTCCCAGAAACCCTAGGAAACATCTGCAAAGCCCTAATGAAAACCGATAGCATCCCCTTACCCATAGCCAGGCCTTCACCTATCAGTGCCAACACCGCTCGTTTTTGTCCATATCATCAATATCATGGTCACACCATCGAACAATGCTTCTCATTCCGAGACATTGTTTATGACCTTGATGAAGAGAGACGCCTAGATTGGGCCACCATCAGGGGACTCAGGAACAGCTTGGCTACAAAACCACCAGAAGCCCAGTTAAATCCACTATCTAGGCAAACCCCAGAAAATCCTAGCCCTATAAAAACCAAAATGCAAAGCCCAAAACTAGCCACACAGGCCCTCGTAGAAGAGCCAGAAAGCCTAAACTTCGAAAGCATTTACACCATAAAGGCTGTAGACTACGAAGAACCACCTTGGATCATTCCAGGTGGCTTAATTCTCCCAGCCCCTTCTCCCATTTTCCTAAGCCCCATAAGACCTCACCTCCCTCACATAAAACCAGTTCCCCAACTGTCACCCATCTTACCAGCCAACAAAAGCCTGAACCCATCACAACGACATCCCCAAACCACGGTCGACACCTTGAACCATCATACCATTAGGGCATGAAGAATCTTCAACAGTTTCCCCTCTTATATACGTCCCATGCCTGGAACGGAGATCGAGGAGCCCAATGTCGGGGATAGGATCGACATTCTCGACCAACTCGAAGAATTCCAACAAAAATTTTCATCTTAGAACTGATCGAGACCTCGGAACATCACCAACAGGCCCTAAGGATGTTTCTAGAGAGAGTCCAAGTTGATCCAAAAATCTAAAACCTAGGTATGCCAGTATCTTTAGCCTCGGCAGGACTAGGACCGATGATAACCATTAGACCCAAGGAAGAAATCCATGATAAGGTCGTCAACACCTCTACCTTATGCATAACAATTGACCTTGAAGGGTATCCAATTGATAAGGTTCTAATTGATACCGGCGCAGGGGTAAACGTCATGTCACTGCACACCTTCGAACACATTGACGGACAGATAACCACGCTCCTCAAAACGGACATCCGTATATTTGCTTATGATAAAATGGCTCATCCGGTTCTTGGCTTTAAAAACTTTCAGTTAAAGGTAGGACCCCTAGAAACTAGCGCTGAAGCATATGTCTTAGAGATGGATTCAGATTATAACATGATATTAGGGCGTAAATGGCTGGCCTCAATAAAAGGAGTCTCTTCCGCCCTAAACTAGTGTTTGAAATTCCACCTGAAAAATCAAATAATCAAAATACGGGGGGGGGGGGGGGGTCAAAGAACCCAAATCAAGGTTCACCAATAATGAGACCATCACCATAAAGACCATCGACCCAAAGCCCATAGAAGCCACCATCCACATCCTAGACTTCTCAACCGATTGGCTGGATCCCCAAAGCCCTCCCCCAGTACTACAAAGACGAATCACCCTAAACTTAAAAATACCGGCTGGCACATGATGAAGATCATGGGTCACATCCTTGGGAAAACCTTGGGACTAAAAGGTAGGATCTTGGAACCCATCAAGCTCCCGGCCTGGCTAGATAAGAGAGGCCTTGGCTCATCCAAACACCACATTAAATTAAAAAGGAAATGTAATTGGGGATTATATGAATATTTCATAAAGGAAACGACCACGGAACAGGCTGAAGAGGCCGTGTATCCCCGCCCCTTAAACCCTATCCAGAAAGAGAACCATTCTATCTCTCATGCCCCCTTGACTGGTTATTTCCACACCCTGTGTTAGGCCTGTGTCATTTAGAGTCCTAATTTTGATCAGAGTCGCTAAATTTTTTACTTTAGCTACCTACTAGGGTTTGAAGACTCTGATTAATAATCTAATTGCATATTATGGTTCCTGGTACTATTTTGTACTGCCTATAAAATTTTCATTTAATTCCGATAACATTTTTGGAATTATACAATTTTGATTTGGTATTTGGATTCGATTTTATAAAAATCCAAGATGAAGAGGTAAAAATCCAATATTATCATGAGATGTTTAGTTTTGAACTAGCTTTCATACAAAAGTAGAATTGGATCAACTGGATTCATATATCAAAACTTATGGGTATTTTTCCGATTAAACCCTAACATATATGACGTTTAGCCTAGATTTTGGAATAGCTGGAGAGGTTATTTAATCTAGGTATAAACATAAAAGGTGTAGATAATCTTCTTAGCTTTCTAATGGCATTAGAATCGTATAATTCGGAGCTGTATTGTGGAAGTTATGGCCGTTCTAGTGAAGGCTGTCCAGAGTTTTAGTCCGGAGACGGCTTGGTCATTCCTCCCTCTTTTGCCTATTTAAAGGTCCCCAAATGTTATGACCTCCTCTTGTTCCAGCCCCTGTGTATGATTGGAGGAGAAGGAGAAGGTGTAGGAGAAGATGAATAGTTCATGAAGGAAAGATCAAGTGAAGGTGAGTTTGTGTGTATGTTATGTTGTTGTCCCTTCTTTCCCTTTCTCCTCTAGCCCCACTCATTGAATTCTCCACCTTGTTTTCAGCCCCCCTCCAAATGTTTGTGTTTATGCCAAAATGAAGAAGTAGATGCACAAATGAAGCACAAGAAGGGGAAGTACAAGTGCAAGTCATGGTTTGTGTTGTTGTTGTTGTTTCTTTTCCCTCTCCGTTCCCTACTCACTCATGCTCCCTCATATGAACCCCCCTCCTCTGTTAAAGCAAGAACAAGTGCACCCAAGTTGAGGTGGTGGTAGCAGCGTGGCAATTGAGGTGGGTGCGGGCATGCTTGCGAGCCCCCACACCTCCCATTCCTTTCCCCTCTCTTGGTGAGTGGTTTCCTTCTTCTTTTGGCTGGTTTTTGGCACGTATGGGTGTATTTGGGGTCATGCATGCCATGTGGTTGGGTTTGGATTCATGTGGAGAGCTAGGGGGAGGGTTAAGGTGCTTGGGCGCGTGCGTGGGTCTGTCCGCGCGCGTGCGCGCGCAGTTGGGCGTGTGCGTGTTCGCGCGTGGGTGCATCGGGTGCGCGCGGGAGTCGCGCGAGGGTGCGCGCACGGGAGCGCGCCTGGGCGTGTGGCAGTGCACCGGGGGTGTGCGGGGGCACGTGCGCGTGTGCGCATGCGTGCGTATGAGTGCGGGGGCCACGCATGTGGCTGCCTGGGTGTTTGGGTAGGTGCTGAGGCACTCGGATATGCGTGCGTACGCGCGTACTTGCATGCGTGCGAGCCCGTATGCATGCGTATCTGAGTCTTTGACATTTTTCATCTATTTTAAGTATTTTTATGTGTTTGTATGTGGTTATTCTCGCCCCTATTGATACCTTTACCTTGCAGACATCGTCGGAAGAGATGCGCGTCGATCCGGGTATCGGTGAGTGGTACGATCCAGCACTTCGGGACGTGTTCGATGCACGCCGTCGTGCATTGCGCATCCTTGGGGCATCTTAACCCCCAAATATGCTAGATATTTGAATGGTAGGGTTGTATAGCTCGTATATCGTGTAGAACCCCCTATTCTACCCTATATTTGCTTAAGTATGTATTCATGTTTGAATAATTGTATTTTCATGCTCCCCTTATGTTTCGGGCATGTATTTTCGAATGAGTTTATGGATGTATAAAATATGCATGCCTTAGGTAGTATTGTAATACTCCTCCCCCTATATGAGTAATATCCAGCATGTTAAACCTTGGGTTAATAACCGGATGCGCACCCATCTGTTGGGGCAAAGCTATGACCAGCTTCTAGAGAGGATGAGATTTCCCTCTCTCTTACCCTCCCTCTTTGCGTAAACTGAGTAAGTAGATGTAGTTCCTACTAGACTCAGGTTCACTTGAGAATATTGGCATGCACCTGTTAGTGCGCGAGATTACACTTGACCCTTTCCTCCTACGTTGGTGATAACCAACGAATGTTATGATTGTATGATTAATGGCCTTATAAGCATGTTTAACTAGGCCATACCTTGAATGCATGTTGTATGATTTGTTATTTATGATGTAAATCCATGTTAGGGAGTACCCCTATAGTTATTTAATATATTATCGTGCATGTGGCACATATAACTATGTTATGATTTTTCCTTATATATATGCGCATGTTAACTAATTGGGCCTATCTATAATGGGCGTAGGTATGACCCGATGTCGGGTCCTACCCTATTAGTTAAAGCGTTAGCGATGTAATCGCCCCTTGCATTCGAGTGATGCATTCGTATCGAATTCCAAAGAATTCATCGTGGCATCGGTTTTGTTAAACCGATAGCTATGACATTAATTTGGGCCTACCCGTGCTAGGCGTTTGTCTGAACCGCCTATTGGGTTATGCCCTTGGCTTTTCTACACGAGTGTAGAGATAGTCCTCGCGTCCGAGTGACGCCTCCGTGTGGGAATACAAGAGTATTCGATATCATCGATATATATATATGTAAGTGCCAAGGGTAGTTGGCTTTCCCATAGGGTTCGCATTGCAAACGCAGTGTGCTTCCTCCTGACATCGTCATGAGTCGAAGCTACCCGTCATAGAAGTTGTCCTGTATGGTGCCACCACTTGTAGGTGCTACCGATGCGTACCGCGGTACACATCTAGCGAATGTACTAATCGTGGAAGGCTGACAGGTAGAGGCTGCGCGGGAGAGGGCTACCAAGTGATATTGTGAACTTGAAGTCGTTTTCCCCTTCGTTGGATCCGTGTCGAAGCTGCCCGGTTGTAGTTGTCCTGTGGGGTGCTCCCAGATGCCATTTATGACATCTGTTGGTGCGCCCATATGGTAGAGATAGAAATCATGGAGAGGCTACCAGGTAGGGGCTCTCAAAGAGAGGGCTACCGGATGACGATGGGTGTAGAGCAACTGAGTTCGTTCCGAAAGTCCCAAGGGTCACCCCTCTGGGGGCTAGGGTGAGGATGAGTTGTTGTCACGTCATCACGTGACCCAAATACCTATCAAGTATACTCTGGGTTTGTTACTCCTAACGCTTGAGGTATCGAAGTATATCTCTACCTCATAGCAGATGGACGCGTTGTGTATTGTTAACCAGTAACACATGGTGTTATGGTTAACCCTCATTTGTCCCCGGGTCTCCCTAGAGCTCCCCTTCTGGGGCGGGGGCGGGGAATGTGTTGAGTCACGTCGCTACGTGACCCATTCATTTGTTCATCCGTTCCCATATTTGTTGGGTCCGGTTAGGTATCAATGTTGAGAGACATCGATGGCAATTATCTCTATGTAGATGATCCAATAGTGTTGTGTAGACCAGTAATTTCACGTCTCCTTGACAAATGGTATGGTCTCTCCCCAAGAGTCCCAAGAGTCTCCCTTCGGGAGTGAGGGTGAGGGTGAGGTGGGTTGCACCGCCGTGTGACCCTATTATCCATTGGGTTTCAACCCATGTTTTTTCTTGGAAGGAAATTGCCTTAACATTAAATTGTTGTTGTGGTGTTTGATTTTCAACCACTCACTGAGCTTGTAGCTCACCCCTCACGTACTGTTTCTTTTACAGGGGCGTTGTTGGGCGTGGAGCTGGAGTTTTCCTATGGCGTGGTCTTGTGTGCGTGGAAGCGTTTTGTTTGGCAGATTGGCGAGTGCGAGGCTGTCAGCAGTCCTAGAGTCTTGAATATTTGTAAATCGTGCGTGTGGCACTTGTTGTATTTGATTGGCTAGACTTGGCTTTCACAGGACAGTGATTGTGTATTCGAGTCTGTAATAATATTTTTTGATTTACAGACTTATTGATAGTTTATGCTTCCGCTTTTCAGTTGTGTTATCAGTTGTCATTGCTTCATTAGCCTTGTGTATTATTTATTAGAGTCATTGTTGACCTCTTGTTTATGATAGCTGATATTATATTATTGCCACGTCTCAGGGAAGGCCACCCTGGGGCGTGACAAAAGTTGGTATCAGAGCCTGTCCTGGGCGTGACGTATAGAAGTCGTAAGTTGGTATCAGAGCCTGGTCCTGTCAGAGCCTAAGTCTGGGAGTCTTCAAAGTCTGCGATGAAGACGACAGGGAAGAAGAAGACATCTCTGAGGAATTTGAGCGGAGCCTCCAGAGATTTGATGAAAAGATAGAAGAAGCGCATGTAAAGGTAGAGGAACTAAACCTAGGGACTGAGGCTAGCCCCAAGATCATTTTGATTAGTGCGGAGCTGAAGCATGATGAGAGAGAAGGCCTAGTTAAAATACTACGTGAACATAGTGACGTCTTCACATGGTCTTACAAAGATATGCTCGGGATCGACACCTCTTTAGTCGAGCACCGATTAATTTTAGAGCCCAATGCCAAATCAGTCAAATAAAAGATGAGGTGCCTTCATCCCGAGATTGCTTAAAAAATTAAAGATGAGGTGGACAAACTCCACCAGGCTATATTTATCTAGGTAGTCTTATACCCAAAATGGGTAGCTAATATTTTTTTGGTATCCAAGAAGGATGGCAAGATCTAGGCGTGCATCGACTTCAGGGACCTCAATCGAGCGTGTCCAAAAGATGACTTCCCACTGCCGCATATTGATCTCCTTGTCGATGACACGGCAGGTTATGACATGCTCTCTTTCGTGGATGGCTTTTTCGGATACTGTCATGCCCCAGGACGGTCGTCCCCGAGACGTGACAAATATATAATATTAACAATCCATACACGAGATCAGTAAAAGACTCAACACAACATCAAAGGTAATAAAGCAGTTAACAAGGAAGCTGACATAATATATATATACATATAGCGAAAACTTAAACGACTAAGTCTGTAATTCAAAGACATATTTATAGACCAGAATACATAATCAATTATCCTGTGAGAGCCAATATATAACAAAAGACATCAAATACCAGTACTGTGCACAAGCACGAGTAGCAATACATACAAGGAAAAGGGGGATGATAATGGCCTCTCACACTTGCAGACCCAAAACACGTACATCGCTTTGCTACGGCCTACAGGTCTGGCTCAGCGACAATTGGAGGAAAACATATGCGAGGGGTGAGCCACATGTTCAGTGAATGGTACAACCCACGTAGCACAACTCATATTAATCTTTCAAGCAATCAAGTCTCAATAATTGAATCAACAACTTAAGCTAGTGGGTCTGTGTCAACCCAAACCTACCACACCATATTAATTATTCCAAGTGATTAAGGTTCCAACAGATGAAACAGTTACTTAAGTTACTGGGCCGGGTATCAACCCAAACCCACTACACCCTCACCCTCACCGTCGGGTGACATAGGACTATTGGGGAAAAGGGGGCCGATTGGCCTACTCCTTTCGTCATCCGGTAGCCCTCTCATGAGTAGCCTTTACCTGGTAGCCTCCCATGACTGCTACCTCTACCGTATGGGCGCACCAACCGGTGTCATGAATAGTGTTTGGGAGCACCTCGCAGGACAGCTACAATCCGTGCAGCTTTGACACGGAGCCAATGAAGGGGAGAGCACTTGATACTCGCGTATACGATCCTCATGGATCCGTCGTCGGTAAGGTTGCAAATTCTCATAAATTCTCTCCACGGCGCATAACTCAGATGCGGGGAAGGCTGATGATTCGTAGTATCAATGCCATGATATGACCCCATTAGAGGGCATACACTTGCTTAATCTTATTAGGCAAGGTTCATGGCTCCATATATAAAATATATAGGGATGTACTATATAACACATAATAACTATACAAAGAATTACTCATGGAAATATTCAATTAGTGCTATAACAAGGTTATAATATTGTCTAAGGCAAGGTTGGGCGCATATGTATGATACATGGATGTTATACCCTAGTATACAAAGTCTAACATGATAGAAAAATATAAGGTCATTACCTTAGCCGTGCCTTATACTCATGCATACATGTAAGCACTAATTACATAGTTAACTGGGTGGAAAACATATGCGCAATAGAACTATCCTAGCATATGACATGGTGTATGTATAGAAAAGGTTAACTAGCATGAGTCACAATACATAGAAAAGTATGGGCCCCTACACATGGTACTAGGGTATATGATCCTAACACATTATGTCTAATATGGCATGGATGCAACCTAACAAGGTAAGCAATAACATGCACACTTAAGAAGGTTAATATGCGGTTATGGTACCCAGGGGAGGGCAATGCACGTCTACGTGCACCGAACTCCGCCCAACTGGGTTGGATCGACCCACTCACGGTAACCCGGGTCATCGTGTGGCCATTCACCAAGATCTGCAAGACAAGGCATCCAGTTTGGTGAGTATAACCACATAAAAAATACTTAAAATTAACTAGAAATGTCAAAGACTTAGATATGCACGCATACGGGCTCGCACGCATGTCCGAGTGCCCCGACACCTACCCTAGCCCCTGGGCAGCCACACGCGTTCCCCCCGCACGCGTATGCACGCGCGCATGCGCACCCGCACACCATGGCGCACTGACCCACTCCCGCCGCGTGTTCGGATGCACTGCCCGCACGGCGAGAACCCCAGCCGCGCATCCAGACGCGCGCCCTTGCGCACTCCCGCACACAGTGCGCGCGCACTATGCCTGGCTTACCCTCGCGTGCATACACACTCGCGCGCCCTCCTGTGCAGGCGTCTGCGCGCCTGCTAGGCTAGCCTTAGCCCTCCTGCGCGCGCGGACAGACTAGCACGTGTGCCCAGGTGTCCTAAGCCCCTCTCTTGCCCTCCCCACACTCCCTCAACCTAAACCCTAACATGCATGACCCCCTAACAACCCCTAACACTTGAAAAACAAAATGAAAAGAAGGGCGAAAGCTTACCAGAGAAGGAGGAAGGGAAAATGGGAGGTTTGGGGCCCCTTGGGTGCACCCGATACAACCTCCACCACTACCATCACCACCTCAGCTACACCACCAGCCCTCCTTGGCTGAAAACCAGGGGCAAAGGAAGCATGAGAGGGAGCCAAAGAGAGAGGAAGAGAGAAGGAAACAATAACAACAACATCACAAGTCACCAACCTTTAGTGTGTTCTTTCTCCACCTTCACTTCCTTCACAAACTAACACACTTTTCACAACAAAAAAAAAACAAAGAGAGGGAGAGAAAAAGAGACAGAGGGGGGTAATTAATTCTCAAAAAGAGGGTAGGTGAGGTTTGACCTAGGTCAACCCAACCAAGCTAAAAAACAAAACCCCTTGACTAGTCAAAAGTTACATTTGACTAGTCAAGGTCTGCCATGACTTGGTCCAAGTCACCTTTTGACTTGGTCAAGGTGTCCCCTTTGACTTTATAGAATTGACAAAAACCCGGATACGATTCGGAACTATATAATTTTCTAAAACATAACCGGATTTTGATGAAATAATTATGGGTGGTATAAAATGGTACCAGGACCAATAATATGCAGTTAGATTCCCAATCGGAGTACCCTAGCTCATGCAGATGGCTAAAAGTCAAAATTTTAGCGGCTCCAATTGAAAAAAGAAAATTTCAAGAATGGTCAGAAATGACCCATAGGTGACCAATAGGCTAAAATGTGACACATATATAACATTCTTCCCCCCTTAGGAAATTTTGTCCATAAAATTTAATACAAAAACATCTAAGAAGGAAAAAGATGTGGATATGCGTTACGCATGGCGTCCTCGTGCTCCCAAAAGGCCTCGGCATCAGAATGGTGCTGCCAACGCACCTTAACCAACTGGATGGTCTTGGTGCGGAACCTCTTCTCGCGTCAATCCAGGATCTCGATCGGCTGCTCCACGAAAGACAAGGCCGGCTCAAAGACGAGCGGCTCGAACGGGATGACGTGAGCTGGATCGTGGAGGTAATGCCTTAGCTGCGAGACATGGAAGACGTCATGGGCATGAGCCAACTATGGGGGCAAGGCTAGGCGATTAGCCACCTCTCCAATCCGCTCAAGGACGAGGAACGGGCCAATGAAACGCGGACTCAGCTTGCCCCACACACTGAAACGGAAGATGCCCTTTGATGGTGACACCTTCAGGAAGACATGGTCACCAACCTCGAAGGTGAGTTCACGGCAACGACAATCGGCGTAGCTCTTCTAACGGCTCTGAGCGGTGCGGATACGCTCACGATTCGTCTTAACCTTCTCTGAGGTCTGGCGGACGATGTCTGGTCCCTCCAATTGACGCTCTCCGACCTCGTCAAAACACAAGGGGGACCTGCAGCTGCGGCCATAGAGTGCCTCATATGGTGCCATCCGAATACTCGAGTAGTAGCTGTTGTTGTAGGCAAACTCCACCAACGGGAGATGCCTCTCCCAACTACCCCCAAAGTCAAGAATGCAGGCACACAACATGTCCTCCAGGGTCTGAATCGTCCTCTCCGACTGGCCGCCCATCTGTGGTTGAAACATTGTACTGAAATGGAGGTTCGTACCAAGGGCGTGCTGGTGGCTACGCCAGAACCTCGAAGTGAATCTCGCATCTCTATCAGAAATGATGCTAACCGGAGTGCCATGGAGACGAACGATCTCTGAGGCAAACAACTGTGTCAGGGTGTCCAGAGAATCGGTGAGTCGGATGGGGAGGAATGAGTAGACTTGGTCAGTTGGTCAATGATCACCTAGATGGCATCGCGACCCGAACGTGACTTCGGCAAGCTCGAAACAAAGTCCATAGTAATCTGCTCCCATTTTCACTGAGATCTTAATGGACTGCAACTTCCCCGCAGGACGCTGATGCTCCGACTTCACCCGCTGGCATACCAAGCAACGGGCAACGAAACGGCCAACATCCACTGTGATCCTGCGCCACCAGTAGCCATGACGAAGGCCCCTTTACATCTTTGTGCCACCAGGATGCACTGTGTACCTCGAACGATGGGTCTCGTCCAAGATCTCCTGCTTCAGTTCTGCATCGTCAGGAATACATACCCGGCCTCTGAACTGTAGGATTTTGTACTCACAAATCTGGTAATTTGGTCGCTCGCCCCGGGTGACACCTTCAGAATGGACCAGAAAGTGAGGATCCCACTCTTGTGCCGTGCATATATCATCAAGGAGAACAGGCTGCACCACTAGCCCAGCCAGAAAGCCACCAGCTGGCGTCTCCCGAACGCTGATCCAGCAAGCGGCCTCCTCCAGAAAACTCCAACAATGTACAGCCAAGTGGGCGGCCATGCCCAAGGGTTGCCTACTGAGAGCGTTTGCCACGACATTCACCTTAGCCAGATGGTAAGCAATGTCACAATCATAGTCCTTAAGGAACTTGACCCATCGTCTATGACGCATGTTGAGTTCCAGTTGGGACTGCAGATAAGTCAGGCTCTTGTGATCCGTGAAGAGCTCAAACTCCTCGCCATAGAGGTAGTGCCTCCATATTTTTAGCGCGGAGATGATCGCTGCTAACTCCAGGTCGTGGGTAGGGTAAATATGTTCATGGGGCTTCAACTGACGCGACGCGTAAGCAAAAACCTTACCGTACTGTATCAGGACGCAACCCAAACCCAGCCGCGACGCGTCGAAATAGACTACGAATCCACCACTCCCAGACAGAATGGTAAGAACTGGCGCTGAGGTGAGTCTCCGCTTCAACTCCCGGAAGCTCTCCTCGCAAGACGGGGACCACTCGAACCGAACATCCTTCCGTGTGAGGCGGGTCAGAGGGATGTCTATCTTCGAGAAACCCTCAACAAACTTTCGATAATAACCGGCCAAACCCAAGGAGCTCCGATGGTGGCTGCCAATTCGACATGGCGAGCGTCTTGTCCGGGTCCACGGATATACCCCCACCGGAAATCACATTGCCAAGGAAGTCCACACGCTCCAACTAGAACTTGCATTTACTGAACTTGGTGAACAACTGATGTCGGGCCAAAGTCTCCAAGACAATGCGAAGATGGTCAGTGTGCTCCGCAAGACTCCTCGAGTACACCAGAATATCATCGATGAAGACTACCACAAAGGAGTCGAGGAAAGGGTCGAAACACCCGGTTCATCAGATCCATGAAGGTTGCCAACGCAGTCGTCAAGCCAAACAGCAGTACTCGAAACTCGTAGTGCCTGTAACGGGTACAAAAGGCCGTCTTCAGAATATCGGACTCCCAGATCTTCAGTTGATAGTAGCCCGAACGGAGATCGATCTTTGAAAAGACACGTGCTCCCTGGAGCTGGTCAAACAGATCGTCAATCAGCGGTAAGGGGTACTTGTTCTTCACGGTCCGCTTGTTCAGCTCTCTGTAATCAATACAAAGTCACATCAAACTGTCCTTCTTCCGGACGAGTAGCACAGTGGCTTCCCACGGAGAGACACTCGGACGTGCGAACCCCTTCTCGAGTAACTCCTCCAACTGCTCCTTGAGCACCTTCTGCTCCATTGGGGCCATCTTGTATGGAGCCCTCAAAATTGGCTCGGTCCCCGAAATTAGTTTAATCTCAAACTCGATTGCGAGATCTGGAGGTAGACCCGGAAGATCATCGGGAAAAACCTCCAGATATTTTTCCACGACTGGAGTGTGATTGATATCTGCCCACAGTGGTGCATCCTCCTCAGCAATGTATGCCAGAAAACCCTCGCATCCTCCTTGAAGGAGTCTCCACGCCTGGATGGATGATACGAACCCCAAAGGAGCTATGTCTCGATCGCCCATGAACTAGAAGGACCTCCGACCCGGGATGCGAAAGGATACGATGTAGTAAAATAGTCGATATTGGTGTGGCTAGCTGAGAGCCAATCCATCCCCAGGATGGCATCGAAGTCCGTCATGGTGAGCTCAACCAACTCCACCGGAAACTCATGCTCCTCGATCGCCACAGTACACCCTCGATACACAGAACGGAGGAGAATACAGTCTTCGACCGGTAATGATATCTCCAGCACCGTATCAAGAGGAGCAGACACTGCACCCATCCGTCTCACGAAAGTGAGAGACACGAACGAATGCGTGGTCCCAGAATCCAATAGCACATAAGCAGGAAGCTGGGAGATCAGAACGATACCTCGGACGATGCTACCCAAAGCCTGCGCCTCCTCAGCTGTAAGTGCTGTAACACACCCCTGAACAAGCTACGGCTATGGAGCAGGGGCACGCCTTGCATGCTGCGCTGGATGCCGCTGCTGTGGCTGCTGTCGAGGCATAGGAGGTCGGCCAGCATCTGGGCAAGCATGAGCCAGATGCCCGACTCACTGGCAGTGGAAACATCGTCGCGTCTCCAGTCCTCTAGCGCGGATTGGAATGGCAGCAATGGGTACTCGCATTGGACACCAGGTCAGTGTACCTCGAGAACGCCTGAGAGGTCACGTGCACCTGATGGTGTTGTTAAGACTCATCTCAAACCGTCGGCATGGCGTCTCCTCGTCCATCACAAAGGCGGGGGTGAACCGAGAAAACCTTATAAAATGCGTGGAGTAGTCCGCAACAGACATGGTGCCCTGCGTCAGCTGGTCAAACTCCCGCATCACCGTCCGACGCATCAAAAAATGGAAGAATTCAGCCAAGAAGGGACTTTGAAAATCGCTCTAGAGAAGTCGCCCCACACCCTCGGGGATGTCTACAACTCGGGTAGCCCACCAGTCGGTGGCATTACCCTTAAACATGAACGTGGCCAGCGAGACACGCTGGCAGTCGGTGTAAAGGATGGTCAAGAAGATCTTGTCTATCTCCATCAACCAATGCTCAGGGGCAAGAGGGTTGGTTGTCAAACTGTGGAACTCGGGACGGTGAAACTTAAGAAAGACGGTGAGACCGGCCTGATGCACACGTGCTGCAGCCTCTAGCTCCTCCTCCCGCTCCTCAGGTCCTTGTATTCCCTCTACAGGAATCTCCGCTGGTACTGGGGGTACCACTGGCACCATTGGTGGATCGGCCACAAAAGGTACCTACGGGACCGCCTCGCGGGCCGCCTGCCGCTCCTAGATCTCTCGTGCCTACTTAGCCAATGCCCTAGTTTGGGCCTCCAGTGCCCTAGTCTGAGTCTCTAGAAGGTCTGCTATACGAGCGTATGCACGCTCCCTAGCAAGTGGCTCCTGCACAGGTCCTGGCCCAATAGATGAGGACTCTTCAATAGACTCCTCGCCTCTGGCAGGTCTAGAAACCTTCAAGGCCTTAGGGAGACCACGTCCTTGCATCCTTCTACGAGGAGGCATATCAACAATCTAAGAAACAGACACTAGGATCAGAATACTCGTATAGAAATCCTAGGACTCATCTCTAAGACAACAATTGGCTCTGACTGGACCAGGCTCTGATACCAACTTTTGTCATGCCCCAGGGTGGCCGTCCCCGAGACGTGGCAAATATATAATATCAGCAATCCATACACGAGATCAATAAAAGACACAACACAACATCAAAGGTAATAAAATAGTTAACAAGACAGCTGACATAATATATATACATATAGTGGAAACTTAAACGACTATGTCTGTAATTCAAAAACATATTTACAGACCAGAATACATAATCAACTGTCTTGTGAGAGCCAATATAGAACAAAAGACATCAAATACAAGTAATGTGCACAAGTACGAGTAGCAATACATACAAGGAAAAGGGGGATGCTGATGGCCTCTCACACTCGCAGACCCAAAACATGTAAGTCGCTCTGCTATGGTACTGCACCTAACGAAGCTCCTCCTTCAGGTCCGGCTCAGTGACAACTGGAGGAAAACATAAGTGAGGGGTGAGCCACACGCTCAGTGAATGGTACAACCCATGCAGCACAACTCATATTAATCTTTCAAGCAATCATGTGTCAATAATTGAATCAACAACTTAAGCTGGTGGGTCGGGTGTCAACCCAAACCTACCACACAATATTAATTATTCCAAGTGATTAAGGTTCCAATAGATGGAACAGTTACTTAAGTTATTGGCTTGGGTATCGACCCAAACCCACTACACCCTCACCCTCACCCTCAGGTGACATAGGACTATTGGGGAAAAGGGGGTTAACTGGCCTACTCCTTTCATCATCCGGTAACCTTCTCCTGAGTAGCCTCTATCTGGTAGCCTCCCATGTATTAGTAATTATGCTTGTCGCACATGTGGTTGTATTTGGACTAGACTTGGGCTCTCACAGGACGGTAATTGTGTTATCGTGTCGGTAATAATGTTTTTGGTTTATAGACTTAATTATATTTTACGATTCCGCATTATTTTTTTGTTACTTATCACTTTTCAGTCGCCTTGTTATTTATGTGATTATAGTTTCAATATTATCAGGGGTCATTGTTGACCTCTTATGTATGAGTCATGGTATTGTAGGATTGTTATGGTCCCGGGAGGGCTGTTCCTAGCCTCGTATATTAGTGACATCAAACTCTGGGCATTCCCGACGATACGGCATCACCTGTGGTCGGCACTCCTAGCCTCGAATGATAGTCAAATCAAACTCTGGGCATTCTCAACGATATGGATTTACCCGTGGTCGGTACTTAAGCCTCGTATGGTAGTGACATCATACTCTGGGCATTCCCGATGATACGGCATCACCTTTGGTCGGTACTCCTAGCCTCGTATGATAGTCACATCATACTCTGGGCATTCCCAACGATATGGATTTACCCGTGGTCGGTACTTAAGCCTCGTATGGTAGTGACATCATACTCTCGAGCCTCGTATGGCAGTCACATCATACTCTGGGAATTCCCAATGATACGGATTCACCCATGGTTGGTACTCAAGCCTCGTATGTTAGTGACATCATACTTTGGGCATTCCCGATGATATGGCATCACCCGTGGTCGGTACTCCTAGCCTCGTATGATAGTCACATCATACTCTGGGCATTCCCAACGATGTGGATTTACCCGTGGTCGGTACTTAAGCCTTGTATGGTAGTGACATCATACTCTGGGCATTCTTGACGATACGGCATCACCCGTGGTCGGTACTCCTTGCCTCGTATGATAGTCACATCATACTCTACGCATTCCCAACGATATGGATTTATCCGTGGCAGTACTTAAGCTTTGTATGGTAGTGACATCATACTGAATACCAATTGAAACTGCATAACTTCTAAAAAGACGTCAGAATGCAACGAAAATTTATAGGTAGGCCAATGCCAGTACCAGGAGAACAGGTTTGAAGTAAGATTTTGAAACTGAATGCCCAAACTATAAAAATAAATACAAATCCAATATTTAACAGCCAAAAAGTGACACAGACTTAACAAAATCAGGATTTGATGTCTTCACGGATTATGACTCCACCATATCAGAGAATGTGCATGATTTATTTAGAATTTTTGGATGGGTATTTGATGCTGTGGAGATCAACCAACTAGGGGTAATTGCTGTAGATGTAGCAGTTTTTCTTGATTTCTTCAATAAGTTAATTTTCATGTTGTGTGCAATAATAAGAGTTGGTGTCTTCATGAAGTAGGCTTATATATAGGTGCCAGGAAACTTCATATTTGATTTGATAATCATTGGTTGTGTTTTGCAGCTTTCGTTGGCGGACCTCGCAATGAATGGGTTTTTGGTGAGTGGTTCGATCCACCTCTTTTGGGAAGCGCCCGATGCATGTGATTGTGCATCGCATACCCATGGGGTTCGATAGCTATTCTCATGATTGATTTTCAAATAATATTGATATTATCACTTTGTAGCTTTTATATATATAGCATGGAATGGTGGGTATGATATGCTATAGGTGTCCTTTCGTAGTATTGCCTTCGTGTTGGTAGATGCTTAGTGTGGATGATTCTCGAATGCTATGTTCCTTGGACATGTTGTCTATGCACTCTTGTTGTGATAGGAACTCTCATGTGATAATTGTGTGTATGTTTAATTGTTTGGCCTTATCTATGATAGGTATATCTATGATCTGTTGTTTTCAGAATCATACATATTTTATTGTGCAAATGTAGTAGCTATCATGCCTGCATCCGAGTGATGCAACTCTATGGGAATTCATGAGAATTCATTATTGAATTGGTGTTTGTTATCTGATAGCTATGATGATAGAATGTTAGGCCTATCTGTGTTAGACGCATGCATGACCCGCCTTTAGGATCATGTCTTATCATGATTGAGTGCAAGGACTTATTTCCCCACACCGAGCGATGCATTCGTGTGGGAATTCATAAGAATTCATTAGCAACGGTATTTGTTAGAAGATAGTAGTTGATCTGGGAGGATCGTCTTGCGAGCATGGAGTACCCCCTCCCCATATCATCATGCGTCGAAGCTTCCCAGCGTTGGTGCTACCCTGCGTGGTGCCACAATGCCACCAGAAGGCCGCCAGGGAGAGGGCTACCTGGGAGAGGGCTACCAGATGATATTGCAAGCGTAGAGTACTGTTTCCCTACATCATCCGTGGAAGCTACTCGGTGTTTGTTACCCGATAGCTATGACAATAATTTGTTAAGCGTGTGCATGACCCGTCTTTATGATCATGTCTTGTCATAATTGAGTGCGAGTGTTTAGCTTCTTTCCCCTGCATCCAAGTGATGTATCTGTGCAGGAATTCAAGAGAATTATGTATAGCAATGGTATTTGCTAGAGGATAGTAGTTGATCTGTGAGGATCGTATTGCAAACATGAAGTGCTTCCTCTCCATATCATCGTGCGTCCGTGCCACCGTGCATGGTGCCACCGTGCCACCGGAAGACCGCCAGGGAGAGGGCTACCTAGGAGAGGGCTACCAGATGATATTACGAACGTAGAGTACTGTTTCCCTACATCATCGTGCGTCGAAGCTACCCGGTGTTGAATCTGTCCTGCATTGTGTCACAATATCATTAGGAATGCCCAGAGTATGATCTGACTACCATATGAGGCTTAGAGTACCAACCACGGGTGATGCCGTATCGTCGGGAATGCCCAGAGTATGATGTTACTACCATACGAGGCTTAAGTATCGACCATGGGTAAATCCATATCGTTGGGAATGCCCAGAGTATGATGTGACTACCATACGAGGCTTAGAGTACCGACCACGGGTGATGCCGTATCGTCGGGAATGCCCAGAGTATGATGTCACTACCATACGAGGCTTAAGTACCGACCACGAGTAAATCCATATCGTTGGGAATGCCTAGAGTATGATGTGACTACAATATGAGGCTTAGAGTAGCAACCACGGGTGATGCCGTATCGTCGAGAATGCCCAGAGCATGATGTCACTAACATACGAGGCTTGAGTACCGACCATGGATGAATCCGTATCGTTGGGAATCCCCAGAGTATGATGTGACTACAATATGAGGCTTAGAGTACCAACCACGGCTGATGCCGTATCATCGGGAATGCCTAGAGTATGATGTCACTACCATATGAGGATTAAGTACCGACCACGGGTAAATCCGTATCGTTGAGAATGCCAAGAGTATGATGTGACTATCATACGAGGCTAGGAGTACCGACCACGGGTGATGCCGTATCATCAGGAATGCCCAGAGCATGATGTCACTAACATACGAGGCTTGAGTACCGACCATGGGTGAATCCGTATTGTTGGGAATGCCTAGAGTATGATGTGATTACCATACGAGGCTCGAGTACCGACCACGGGTGATACCGTATCATTGGGAATGCCCAGATTATTATGCCACCATCGTACGAGGCTTGAGTACTGACCATGGATGGCTGTTAGGATGAGTATTACCCAAGAGAGGGCTAGCAAAAGATGCGAGGGATTGGTATGTATTTATCTAGATGTGGAGAATCTTTGTAGCGTGATATTAGTTTGTGTTACAACTCGTTAGTGTTAATGGATTAGTTGTTTCCCAAAAGTCCCAACTGTTTCCCCCCTTTGGGGTGAGGGTGAGGGTGATGTGTGATCACCTCTCTACGTGACATATATATTTGTCGGTGTTCTCCCATCCATGTCTTTCCTTGAAAGGAAAAATGTGTTAGTGTTATATTATTATTCTTGAGTTGGATTCTTGCCACTCACTGAGCTTCTAGCTCACCCCTTGTTTGTTGTTTTCCACCAGAGACAGTGGGGCGTGGAGCTGGAGCATCCCACTACCGTAGTTCATGCGTGGAGTGTCCCAACTTTCGGTTGGCAAGTGCAGGGCTATCAGTAATCCTATATTTTTTTGCATGTATTATTAATTGTGCGTGTCGCACATGTAGTTGCATTTGGACTAGACTTGGGCTCTCACAGGACGGTAATTGTATATTCGAGTCTGTAATAATGTTTTTGATTTACAGACTTAATTATATTTTATGATTCCATATTATTTTTTTGTTACTTATCGCTTTCCTATTGCCTTGTTATTTATGCGATTATTGTTTCTTTATTATTAGGGGTCATTGTTGACCTCTTATGTATGAGTCATGGTATTGTACGATTGTTATGGTCCCGGGAGGGCCGTTCCGGGGCGTAACACATATGACATGGTGTGAGTATAGACAAGGTTAACTAGCATGGGTCATAAAACATAGAAGTATGGGCCCCTACACATGATACTAGGGTATATGATCCTAACACATTATGTCTAATATGGCATGGATGCAACCTACAAGGTAAGCAATAACATGCACACTTAAGAAGGTTAATATGCGGTTATGGTGCCCAAGGGAGGGTGATGCACGTCTACGTGCACCGAACACCTCCCAACTGGGTTGGATCGACCCAATCATCACCACCCAGGTCATCGCGTGGCCGTTCGCCAAGATCTGCAAGACAAGGCATCCAGTTTGGAGATTATAACCATAAA
This sequence comes from Acorus calamus, assembly GCA_030737845.1. NCBI lineage: Eukaryota > Viridiplantae > Streptophyta > Magnoliopsida > Acorales > Acoraceae > Acorus > Acorus calamus. Next base: position 12,048,103 of record CM060877.1, on the reverse strand, counting down.
AAAAATACTTAAAATTATCTAAAAATGCCAAAGACTTAGATATGCACTCATATGGGCTCGCACGCATGCGAGTACGCACGTATGCGCACATGTCTGAGTGCCCCGACACCTACTTGAGCCCTCGGGCAGCCACACGCGTGGCGCCCCGCACGTGTATGCACTCGCGCACGCGCACCCGCGCATGATGGTGCACTAACATGCGCCCAGCTGCGCGTCCAGACACGCTGCCCGCACACTCAGATTCCCAGCAGCGCATTCGAACGCGCTGCCCGCACGCCCAAACCCCCAGCTGCGAATCCAGACGCGAGCCCGCGCGCCCAAACGCACAGCCCGCGCACGCTCCCGCATGGCCACGTGCACTTGCGCACACAGTGCACATGCATTGTGCCTGGCTTACCCCCACGCGCACGCGCGCGTCTTCCAGGCCCGCCTGGGCCCTCCTGCACATGCGTCTGCACCCGCGCGTGCACCCTCAACTCCCTCAACCCAAACACTTGACCCCCTAACAACCCCTAACACTTGAAAAACCAAAGGAAAAGGAGGGAGAAGGCTTACCAAAGGAGGGGGAAGGGAAAATGGGAGGTTTGGGGCCCCTCGGGTGCACCCAGTGTCGGCGTCGGATTCCGTCGGTGTCGAAAAGAATCCGCCGGTGGGGGGGTGTGTGTGTGGGGGTTCTTCGGGGATCAGATCAGATGCGTGCCCTGGCGGGCTAGGTCAGATCGTCTTCTCGGAAGGGTGGTGTCGTTCCTGGTTGAGGTGCCCAACAGCGGCTCAAGAGGATTCCACGGTTTGTGTGATCGCCACCTGCTTTTTCTAAAAACTGGAAAAGGTTGGGTTGGATTTGATTGCCTACGTGGGGAGTTTGTGGGGTCTCCGCTCAGAGACATGGATATACCGTACATAGAGGTGAAAAACAGGTAATCCTATTCTGCTTCCGGGGCTTGGCTAAAGGAGTCTTGGGACAAAGGGTGCAAATGGGGTGTGGATATGGGGCGGCTAGTCGGATCCATCCGTCAGGTATGGAGCGGCTACTAGGGTTTAGCCGTCCGGTGCCTGGGTTGGCTTGGGCAGAACTTTGGTAGGAAATGGGTTTGGTCTTGGACAGAGACTAAGCTAGGTTTAGCCCGGGTTTCTGGAGGGTGGAATGAGAGGGTGTTTTTGTGTAGGGAATGGATTTTTCTCTCACGAAAAAAGGGGCTCTCTTTCTCTCTCTCTTGGGATTTCTAGTGGGGGAAGTGGATTGGGACTTGGTGGATGTGAATTATGTGTTTGTTGGTTGTGGATTATTGTTTAAAGGCTTGGGACCTCCTCTATTTATAGTAAAAAAGAGACAGGGGAATACCCAGGGGATAAAAGGGTGGCTTGGTTAATAATGTGTTTGATTAGACCCCTCATCAATTCTCTGGTTCTTCTGTCAGGACCAGGTGAAGGGCGGCTAGTTCTAACTAGCCGCCTAGGATGGGGCGGCTACTTCCTGGTAGCCGCCCCTATCATGACCTGCCAAACGTCCCATCTCTGACAAGCGGAGGCTAAAGGTCACAACCCGCCGCAATGATCAACATTTAATGCTGCTTTATGTCCCACCTAGGGAAGCGGTTCAAGGTCGGCCAGTTATGGCTAGCCGCCCCTTGCCAGGGACTTGGGGTTTTTTTTGGGGTTTAGAGTTTCTCTTAGGTGGGGTTCTGGTTTGGGCCAGGGTCTGGTTTAGGGTAGGGTTTAGGGTAAGGGTTAGGGTTAGGGTTTAGGTTTAGGGTTAGGGTTTGGGTTAGAGTTTCCGGTTTCCTGAACTTTTGGTTCCCTATTAGATGTCCAAATGTGGGATATTTCTGGGTGTTACTTGAAGTATTTCTGTCTTTCTGGACGGTCAAAATTGGGGTATCTACAATTGTCCCTCATCGGACGGAGTCTTTGTGCGAAGCAGGAAAGACTTCGACCGATGATAAGGAAAGAGACCCATATTTTGGCCGACCCAACCTTCAAGAAGTCATGCCAACACAAGCAGTACTATTCGGGGAGTTGATTTAGATCGTCAGAGGCTAAGTCTTGACTTAGAATTTTTAACCGAAAGGATGATCCAGGTGGAAGGTGGGAAAAGTAAATGGTGAGTGATCCAACCGGCGGTCGGGGTTCTTAGCTATCGTGCACGGAGCAGCCCAGCGTCAGTTTCCTCATGCCTACCGTTCCTGAGCTTGGAAAAACTCAGCAAGGAGGGGATATCGCCGACAGAAAGCAAGTAAAAGTTGATTTGGTGAATTGGATCATCCGAAGGATAATAACTCTAGAAAAAGAACCAGAACTGAAGAAATTCGATTTCAAGTGGTACTGAAAGGGCGGCAAAACTTCGGGAAAGTCATGTTTGATCAAGTAGTGTCTGCAAATAAGCCAATACATGGCTGTTTGGTATAGAAAACCTTGGAATTAGGGCTAAAAGAGATTGGAAAGGGGTTTCAAGTGAAAATAGAAAAACTGGGAGGGGCGGCTAGTGGTAACTAGCCGCCCGAGAGGGGGGCGGCTACTCGCGAGTGGCCGCCTCCCGACTGAGTCCCTTATAACCGAAAAGGGACCCTCTCTCTCATTTTTCAAAAATGGTTTCTCTCCCTCTTCTTCTTCTTCTCTTCGGTTTCAAACCCAAAAAACCCTAATTTATTTGCCTTCTCTTCCTCCATTTTGTCCTCAATCTTCTCTCTTTCTCTTGATTTTGAAACCCTAGTTTTGGGTTCTCCTTTTTCTTTTCAAACCGAGGAAGATGATGAGGTCGAAGGCAATCGCTTCGAGGGGAAAACGACCACGGGTGGCTCGTGGAGAGCGTAGCCCGAGCTCTTCATCATCGGAGAGCGATAGGTAGGAGGGTGTGGCCGTGGGGGAGGCTATGGTTATGACGGAGGTGCCGCCGGTGGGCATCGGCACGGGTGAGGTCAAGGATTTACCTTCGGGGGCTGTCCCGGAGGTAGGGGGGAGTATGATAGGTTATACACGCAAGAGGAGGCGTGGGGATCGACCGGTGGCGGTCGAGGAGGTGGTTTCGGGGGTCGGAGGACCGATTGTTGGTGCAACCGAGGGAGTAGGGGCCGAGGGAGTTAGTGAAGATGTGAGGGCATCGTTGGACGCCCTTGTTGGGATGCTGGATAGGGAGGCCACAGAGGCCAGGGCTGAGGAGGAGGAAAGCAGGGCTATGGGGGCCTTTGCAGAGTTTATCTCCGGCGCTGGGAGGGTGGAGGGGACTGGAGAGGTTAGGGATGAGGCCGGGGAGGTCAAGGGTACGGGCACCGGGGCTGCAGAGACTGGTGTTGGTGTTGAGGCTGAGGCCGAGGAGGCCGTGTTCGAGGAGGATGAGGAGGGGGATGACGATGGGATGGACGATCCCGACGAGGCCGAGGTGGGTGCTCCTAGGTCCACACGGGCCGTGGTAATTTCCTTGACCCCTTTTACACTTAGCTTTTATTTGGTATATATGCATGTCTTTTGGTGGTATGAACAGGTTGCATATGTGTATTTTTAATAAGCATGCTTGGTGTATAAGGTAATCACGGTGGAATATCATGCTGATATGGGTTTAATTCTAGGAGGTGGGGCAATTTTTCGTGTATATATATCCATGTTTGCTCTATTTTAGAAAGAAGTGAATGGTATGACTAGTATGCTTGCATGCGATACTTTTCTATGTGCATAGAATTTTTTTTTAAGGCTTGACTTCGTATGTGTTTGATCGTGGTAGAGCATGAGGGAGTTTATGCATGCATTTCACGGGTCCAAGTACTTTCTATATGCTTAGGTGTGTTTAGGGAAAGTATATAAGCATGATAGGCCGTGATGCAAGAGAGAGAGTAAGTGGTGACCATGGTGGGATTTTAATGTTTTTAGCATGTGTGATCATATGGAGGGTGTTTTGTAAATAATGGGGGAAACCTTTAAGCTTTAAGCTTCTTATTTTCATGCTTTCGTTTTTGATTTAGTATATGGAAGTTTTATTTTACTAAGCATGGTTTAAAATGAATTCATAGACTTTGGATTCTCACCTCTCGATTGCTTTTAAACTAACCCATGTTCCCTTCGTTTCGTTTTGTAGCGGCCAAATCGTATTCGGGCCCTTTGGCATGGGACGAAGAGGTGGTACGATGCCTTGGGGCAGGAGGAGAGGAGTATAGTGGATGGGGCGGGCTTCTGTTCCTTCTTTCTGATTGAGCCGTTCCACGTCCATCGCCCATATGTGGAGGCATTGGCGGAGAGATGGGACCCGGAGAGTTGTACGTTCATCCTCCCTACTGGTGACATTATGCCGACCCTTGAGGACGTCCACCGGATTACTGGCCTTCCGGTCTTGGGGGAAGCGGTGATTGCGGCCACCCTCATGGACTATTGGGGGCTGTTTCGAGAATTGATCGGGGAATGGGAGTTCGTGGAGCGGGAGCGGACGCTGAACCGGATCCCTTTGGGGAGGCTTTCGGGGCAGTATGGCCTCGGTTCCTTTACAGAGCGCCAGAAGGGTGAAACTGCAACTAGATTTGAGAGGAGGCGGGCAATGATCGAGGCGAGTGAGGCGGTCGCGTGCCCACAGAGGGCACGGAGGGAGTTGAGGGCGTTCTTGTTTTACTTCTTCGGTCGGGTCCTCTTTTCGACGGCCTTTGATAAGGTTTCCCCGCAGTCCCCTTTGCTGATGAAACTGGAGGGGATGGGACGCTATGCCTGGGGAGCGGCGATGCTTGCCCATCTCTTTGCGGAGCTCTCGAAGAAAGTCAAGAGAGCCGGGGTAAAGAATCTTGGCGGCTTCGCGCCATTTCTTCAGGTATGTGTAAGTGGTAAATGTCTTTTTCTTGGTTTAGTTCACTTTGATTATGATAATTTTCCTCTTGCTTTGCTAGATTTTTGGGTACGAGCACTTCGCCGTTTGATCATGCCCTCCCTTGGGCTATGAGATGAGAACCCCGAGGATTCTCTCGCTTGTACCGCCTTGCCCAATTCTGAGAGGCTTTCCGCGTTTTGTCGGAGGAAGAGGTATAAGTTTTTCTTTGGATTTCTTTGGCTTGTGTTTGGTTTTCTTTTGGCTAAGCGCTCTTCCTATCTTTTGATGCTTTTGGATGACCTGGAGGCCTTATTCGGAGGAGGTTCCCGAGGCCCTGGCGCGAGACGTCTGTGTCGGTGTCGAGAAATGGTCTCTGCGCGTGTGTGGGGGTTCTTTGGAGGGTTCAGATCGGATGCGTGCCCTGGCGGGCTCGGCCGGATCGTCTCCTCGGAAGGGGTGAGGGTGTGGTTCCTGGTCGAGGCGCCCGACAGCGGCTCAAGAGGATTCAAGGGGGGTTTGTGATCGCCACCTGCTTTTTCTAAAAACAGGAAAGGGTTTGGGTTTGATCGCCTATGTGGGGAGTTTGTGGGGTCTCCGCTCTGAGACACGGATATACCGTACACAGAGGTGAAAACAGGTAATCCTATTCTGCTTCCGGGCTTGACTAAAGGAGTTATGGGACAAAGGGGTTAGCCGCCCCTTTCCAGGGACTTAGGTTTTTAGGGTTTTGGGTTTTTTTTTGTTTAGGTCTGGGTTAGGGTTTCCGGATTAGGTTTAGGTCAAGGCTGGGATTAGGGTTTAGGGCTAGGGTTTGGGGTTATGTCAAGGTTTAGGGTTCCAGTTTAGGTTTAGGTCAAGGCTGGGATTTAGGGTTTAGGGCTAGGGTTTGGGGTTAGGTCAAGGTTTAGGGTTCCGGTTTAGGTTTAGGTCAAGGCTAGGGTTAGGGTTTCTGGTTTACCGAACCTTCGGTTCTCTATTGGTGTCCACTTGTGGGAGATTTTCGTGTGTTACTTGAAGTATTTCTGTCTCTCTGGACGGTCAAAATTGGGGTATCTACAGTCTGGTTGATCTACTTTAATGAGGTCGTGTTTCATGCGATCAGCCGGGTCGTCCGCTAGCTTGGTTATCACCAGTGGGTGCCCGATCCTCTGCAGCGGTGCCCCTCGATTCCAGTGGCTGGGATTCCTCGGGACACGAACCTCCCGAGGAATTACGCTATGTATGTGGCGGGATGGATGGGCCGAGATGTCTTGGTGGAGCGTCGTCCTGAGGTGACTTCGAGTGACGAATACCTGGCTTGGTATCGTCAGGAGTACGCGGGTATCCTTGGGACGATGGAGGAGGAGATCCCGGATGCTTACGTAAGTTGGAAACCCTTCTCCTCTTCCCCGTTCTCTCTTGCTTGAATATTTTCTGAATAGTGTTTCTCTTGTAGTTGAGTTGAATGAGATGGAGAAGAGGCTCAAGACCGCCAATGAGCACCTCCAAGTGCGGGCTAGGCAGATAGAAGCGCTACGGTTACAACGGAGACGCTTGCAGGACCAGGTCCGGGTCCTCGAGGCTCAGGTGGATGATCTGTCGAGAGCGAGAGCGGATGGCGCTTCCTTTTCTTCCGCCCCTCCACCTTCCATGTTTCCCGTGCTCGAGCTCGAGCTGACGAGGGAGTTAGATGCGGCCCGGAGTGAACTGACGGCCACACGGATGGAGCTGGGCCAGGCGAGGGGTAGGGCTTCTCGGCTGAGGAGGAGACGGACTGGCTGAGGTCCATAATGGCTTTGAGAGAGGAGGGGTTCATCACCCTAGGCCGCGAGAGGGACTCTCTCCAAATGTGGGTGTCGGAGTTGGAGGCTTCAGCGGGTGTTCCTGGAGGTTTGATGGGGGACTTGGTTCGTTCTCTCCAGGCGGCCGGGGACAGGGACCGAGAGGCGCTCAGGGCATCAGAGGCGAGGGCACGGGAGTTGGAGGAGAGGTTGAGGGCTGCTGAGGATTGGGCTAGAGGGACAGAGAGTCGCTTCCGACAAAGAATGGCGAGGAGAGACAGAGATATGCAGCAGGTCCATCTCTGGGAGGCCACTATGAGGGGGAAATTGGTTGGAGGGGGCTCTATGACCGAGGTGGACCTCAACCTTCTCCCGTTTGAGCCTGACCATTCTCTCTCGGCTTCCTTGGCTACCGGGGCCACCTTCAGCCGTGCTTCTCATCCTTCGGCATCTCGGAGTCGTGGGATATATGCGAGGGCTGCGTCTTCGGTTCGAGAGACTCCTACCGCTCCTGATGCTCCAAAGGTTCAGTCCTCTCCTTAGCCGCCGTTCCCTTCTCAGCCAAGTCCGGACGTTCCTCCTACTCAGCCTCCAACAGACGACGATACGCCGAGGTATATCTTCTTTGCGTCTTGGTTTTAGGTAGCAGAATAGTATATATGCAAGGAATTTATGCTTTTTCTTCTTTTCTTTCTTGACTCAGGTGATCATTTCAATGGCGTGTAGCTCAAGACTTCGATGGAAGCTTTCGATGGATTTTAATCTATTTTGACTTTAGTTTTAAGTAGGTTTACCTTTCTTTTTCATGGACAATTTTCCCCTTCTTTCTTTGGTGTATGAACAAACATGGGTGTTTTTAATCTTAGTTTATTGGTTTCAGTTTGATCGTGTATGTGGAATGGTTTTTATAAGGTTGTATGGGTGGATGAAAGGATGAATGGGTGCATGGTTTGGTGTATATTTTTGTTTTGGTTGTTGTTTGATTCGTAGTCATATTGTTTTTATGTATGCATGGATGTATGAAATGCGTGTCCACAGGTTTTGGGGGAGAATGTTTTCTATAGGTATCAAAGGAGTTGAAGAGTTGAAAAAGATGGGACTGACAGCAACAGAGGGGGTAGCAGGTCGGGGGCGGCTAGCACTGTTTAGCCGCCCCATGACTGGGGTTTTCACCTGGATGAGAAGGGCATGGGCGGCTAGTAGTGTCTAGCCGTCTGGCGAGGGGCGGGTTTAGCCGCCCCTTGTCTGGGACAATTCTTCTGGTTTTTGCTGCTCCTGCCTGCTGCTGCTGAAAGCCTTTGTGACCGTTTCGACTTTCGAGACCTATAAAAACATCATTTCCATGGACCAAGTGTTAAATATGTCCGGATTGCGCCCCTGCACTGACTTTCGATCCCTTCTTGTTTGAATTGTCTAGGGCTACAATCCATCTTAAGGTAAATGGAAAGATAATGCGAGAAAGTAAAGTGTGGGAAACCATGCTTTAGTACGCAAGGGAGGGATTCCAAGTGCATGACCGAAAAAAACTCTCAAGTATGTGTGAAAGTGAGATAATTTCTTCTCAAGCATGTGCGAAAGGACATAAAATGAGTGTAGATGGGGGTAATTTTATCATTGGTACGGGGGGTCAATTTTAGCTTTTCAAGAAAATCGGATGCCTAGGTGTTTTGGAAAAGGAAAATGCGAACTTATGCGTAAGTATGAGTGGCATAAGTGGGCATTTTAATTCTTCAATGGTTTTTTACGTGAGAGGGCAATGTTCTCGACTTTCTTAAGTAAAAGATACCATCAATTCCCTACGGAGGAGCCCTTGTTGTCACCTATGTCCAAACCAGGGTTGTATTTGAAAGGCATAGGCCTTAGGTGTCGGTTTTTTTTAGATTCATGGTTCTCAAATGCTTGATCGTATTATTCTAAACATGCTAAAAGATCCATGAGTGTACCAGGAGTCAGGTTAAATAAGCTTCCTTTGGATAGGCAAGTTTCTAAGTGAACTCATGTGGGTGTGTGTAGTTGTAAACTTGGAAATGATCTACCTTGGTCGAAATTTCACCTTTCCCGGTAGACATAGTTCAATTTTGAATCCCATTGCGAAATAAAAAGGGAGGGGGAGAATGGGGTAAGAGAAATATCTTCCTTTCGGGCAATTTTTAGAATTGTCCCGGTCTATCATATGTCCTACTTTCTAGGTCCCTCTGGCTTTCTTCTTTTTACCACTTCTTTATTTTGGGTGGAAAGTACAGTCCTTTGTTTGGACCCTGTACTAGTATAGCCGTTTGTTTGACATATACTTTTGCGTAAAGGCGTGAAATCCTGCTAAAATAGAGAGTTTAACCCGTTCACTTGGGTGTTATTTTTCTTTTGTTGGCTTCTCATTGCCTGATTTTTTTTGTTTTGAGGGGGGGCTCTTCAGTTTTTCACCCCGATTCTTTTCATGCTTCCCCTCTAGAAGTGTTTGTATAGTGCCAGAGCCAGTTTTGGGACATATGCTAGGTCCGGGTAACTCCTCATTTTGACCTGGGGTTAATACAAGTGGGGCAAAAATATGGGAAGTTTGCTTTGGGGTTTTAAATTGTCCCAGTCTACGGGGTAGGCAATTTCTCTTCTATCAGGTAAATCTAGTCCAGTCATACGTGTGTGAATGAAGTGGCATGATTTGGCGGAGATGTGTTCAAATAGATACGAGTTTATCTTTGAGAGTCTTATAATTCTATCATCAAGTACTAAACGCTGGAAATTACAGGAAGAAAGAAATATAGTTCTCAAGTATTGAAAGCTATTCACGCATGGAATTTCTTTAGATAAAGTGCATTCCACGAACCTGAGACCTCGACTCCTTCGGCATCTACCAGGCGGTAGGCATTCCCGGAATAGGCATGGGTGATCACATAGGGTCCCTCCCATGTGGGCTGCAACTTCCCTCTTGGGTGGGGCTGTCTTGATGGCATGATTTGCTTAAGTACTAATTCCCCGACTTCAAATTTTCTTTTTATTACCTTCTTTTCAAATGCCCTTGCCACCCTTCTTTGGTAGGCCTGGGCATGGTTTGCCGCTCTTAATCTTTTCTCATTTTTTTTCTTTTCTCTTTTTGGTCTTTTTGATATTTTATGTTTTCGAAAGTGTGGAGACAGATGCAAAAAAAGGGGGGTTGTGTTGGTGAATAGATATGTTTTTGGAAAAAGAATGGAGATAAAGTTTGGAAAACGATTTTGTTTTTAGAAGGAAAGCATGGGAAGATAGTTCGTAAATATTTTTGGCAGAAACCATGGAAATACGGCTTTGCAAATTTTTTTATTTTGAAGAAGAGTGCGGAAACGCAGGTTGTAAAACGTTTTCGTTTTGAAGAAGAGTGGAAATGCATTTTGCAAATATTTTCGTTGTTCGGTAAACAAGTAAAGAAAATTTCAGGAAATGTTTTCGTGGTTTGGGAAAGTATGTAAAGAAAGTTTGGGAAAATATTTTATTTGTTTGATTTGGAGGAAATTATGGAAATACGTTTTTGTAAAACTTTTGTTTCGAATGAGAGTGTGGAAAACACGTTTTAGAAAACATTTTTTTTGTTTTGAAGAAGAGTGGAAATAAAGCTGGAAACAAGTATGTTCAGAGTTGAGGAATGAGAGCTGATTAGCATGTATTTTATATTTTGATTTCTTTTTAGGAAAGTGGGTAAACAAATATGCATAGGGTGACAAAAACGAAAGCTGGTAAGTAAATGTTTTTTTTATTTTAGATTTTTAGGAAAGCCGTAAACAAATATGTATAGGGGACGGGTACTGATCGAGTAGCGAAGTTTTGGTTGATTGGTCGATGTGGTGCATACCCGGATGAACCGGACGTTGTACTGTCTCGGAGTCGTTCCTCGATCAGGAACCCGTGCTCCGTTTGGGTAGAGTGCCGATACTTGGGTAATCCCCTCTACCGTGGTGGTTTGTGCCTTACGAGGCAATTGTCCAACCCTATGGCTGATAGGTGGGGACTGGGTTTGGACTACTGGGGCTGCACAACGGGAAATTCTGTCGTGGCGGTCAATTAGAAGCTGATACATAGTACAGTCTCCGTACGAAAGGCTCGTACGAAGCTTTGGACTCAGGCTCTGTAACATCATGTCAATTTCTTGACATTCTGTGAGTTGCAGGCCGGTTCGGTGGACAAGTGTGCGCCACCGAGACATGTATTGTTCAATTTCCTCCCTAGGCCTCATTCTCTCTACGGTTAAATCCGAAATAGAGGGGGTTCTGATCCTCTGGTAACCGTAGCGGCCTAAGAACTTCTCTCTTACAGCCGAGAAGTTCGATAAGTGATCTACAGGGAGGTTGGAGAACCGTTGTAGTGCTTCTCCTTCCATGATTTCTGGAAGAGGAAGACTAGCAGAGGTTGATTATCTACAAAGGGGCGGGCGTCTAGATAAAAGGCAGTTAAATGGATGTTTGGGTCTCCACGACCGTTATACCGGTGAAATTTGGGAATTTTGAATCCCTCCGGTAGGTGGACTGACGGGATTTGTCTCAGGTTATGTAGAGACATATGCTTGGGGGCTGAGGGACCAGTCTCGGAGAGGATTCTCCGGATGGTTTCATCCAGTGTTTCTCCCCTGGGAGGGCTGCCTAGCAGTCCTGGGTTTGGGGTGGCCTCCTGGTAAGGGCCTGGGGTGGAAACAGTTGGGAACATTGGATTCGTGGGGGAAAGGGGGCATACGAAAAATGCTCGGATTGACCGAGTGGCTGGGTGTGGATGGGGTTTGGGAATGGTCTTGGGAGTTTCGAAAGGGGCCTCCTGTCTCAAGGTTTTGACCTGACGGTAGTCGGCGAGGTCATGAAACATGTCCTCTACGGATTGGTATCCAAGACTGGCCATCTTTTCCTCTAGATGGGTCAGGAATTGCGTGGCCTGACCTTCTTGGTGGATTCTCTCCTCCAGTATCTCCTCCTCTTTGCGGGATTCCATGATGTGTGTGAAATGATTCAAGGGAACGAATGCAGATATAAAGCAGTAAATAAAGCGGTAAAAGATTGTGCGGCGGTGTGCGGCTTACAAAGCAGTAAAGGATTGCGCAGGGGTGTGCGGCTTACAAAGCAGTAATGGATTAAGCAGCGGTGTGTGGCTTACAAAGCAATAAAGGATTGCCCAGCGGTGTGCAGTTTACAAAGCAGTAAATGATGTTGTGATGCAAAGTAGAGGAGGATCTGATTCAAGGGGTGGGAAATTCTAACCTTCCTAGAGGGTTGATAGCATTCTAGTCAAGCTTGTAAAAGGGGGGCCAGAAGAGGATTACCTTTTGTTGTTTTTCACGAGGGAGGTCCCACCGTGTGTTTGATTAGACCCCTCATTAATTCTCTGGTTCTTCTGTCAGGACCAGGTGAAGGGCGGCTATGTAGATACCCCAATTTTGACCGTCGAAAGAGACGAAAATTACTTAAAGTAACATTTTTAAATGACCACATTTGGATCAAATAGAAAACTACTTTAGAGAATTAAAGGAACAAAAGGAGAAACCCAAGCCACAACACTTAGAAAAATTAAGTGACCAGAAGCCGGGCGGCTAGTTGAAAGTAGCCGCCCCTTAACCGCCCCCAACCTCTTCTATTAGATGGGACATAAAGTAGCATTTAATGCTGATGATTGCGGCGGTTTGTTCCAATTAGCCGCCCCATCTCTGATGGTTCAACCTTAGTAACCGTCTCAAGCCACCGCTTGTCAGAGATTGGACGTTTGGCAGGTCATCATACCGGTGGCATCTCCTAACTAGCCGCCCCTCACTGGGCGGCTAACTACAACTAGCCATCCCTGCCTTGGCGGCTGAATTAGGGTAGCCGGCTCGCATCTGGACTCACCCATAAAGCATAAAGCAACTTTACTTAGGTGTGTAGTTACTTAGCCTCACCCTTTTGTCCAACCCATGCTATTATCCAATGGACAATGGAGTGCATCTTTTTGCAATGATGGTTACTTGGCCACACCCTCTTACCCAACCCATGCTATTATCCAATGGACAATGGAGTGCATCTTTTTGCAATGATGGTTACTTGGCCACACCCTCTTACCCAACCCATGCTATTGCCCAAAGAATAAACCCATGCACCCTTTTTTACTATAAAAGAGGGGTAGGGATGAGAACCAAAGGGTGGCCATTTTCATTTTCAAAGTGTGTTAGAGAAAGAGAAGAGAGAGAGAGAGAGAGAGAGAGAGAGGGAGAGAGCCCTAGTTGAGAGAGAAGGAAAGTCATTCCCCACCAAATTCCACTCTCCATAAACCCCTCCCCCCCTCTAAACCATTGTCCTAAACCACTCTTAGCCCTAGCCAAACAAATCCAAATTCTTACCTAGGTGATGTCCAAATTTAGAAGAGTAAACCACCAACACCACTTTCAATCCTCATTATCACCACCCTAGCCAAAGCCAAAACACTTCCCTACCTAGGTTCTGCCCAAATCCAGAAAACCCAGAACCAGGTACTAGGTGGCTAGTCCCAACCAACCGTCGTCCCCTACCAGGCGGCTAATTCCCACTAGCCGACCCACTCCTAACCCTTTTTTAGTCCCATATCTCCTCTAGTCAAGCCCCTGAAGCAGAATAGGATTACCTATTTTTCACCTCTGTGTACGGTATATCCGTGTCTCTGAGCGGAGACCCCACAAACTCCCCCCGTGAAGCGATCAAATCCAACACCAACTTTTCCTGCTTTTTGAGAAAGCAGGTGGCGATCACAAACAACAAACCCCGTCATTTCTGAGAAGCTGTCGGGCGACTCAGGAACGACTCTCCGGGCGGTGATCGGATCAGTCACGAGACAGACCAGGACCAAGTTCACAGAAACCCCCAGTTTTACATACCGACAGGCTAGTTCTAACTAGCCGCCCAGGATGGAGCGGCTACTTCCTGGTAGCCGCCCCTATCATGACCTGCCAAACGTCCCATCTCTGACAAGCGGTGGCTTGGGTCGGTTACTTCGGTTTATCCGGCCAAGATAGGGCGGCTAAAGGTCACAATCCGCCGCAATGATAAGCATTTAATGCTGCTTTATGTCCCATCCAGGGAAGCGGTTCAAGGTCGGCCAGGGGGGCGGCTAGTGCTAACTAGTCGCCTAGTATGGGGTGGCTAGTTATGGCTAGCCACCCCTTGCCAGGGACTTGGGGTTTTTTTTGGGGTTTAGAGTTTCTCTAGGTGGGGTTCTGGTTTGGGCCACGGTCTGGTTTAGGGTAGGGTTGAGGGTTAGGGTTAGGGTTAGGGTTTAGGTATAGGGTTAGGGTTAGGGTTAGAGTTTCCGGTTTCCTAAACTTTTGGTTCTCTATTAGATGTCCAAATGTGGGATATTTCCGGGGGTTTCTTGAAGTATTTCTGTCTTTCTGGACGGTCAAAATTGGGGTATCTACAATTGTCCCTCATCGGACGGAGTCGTTGTGTGAAGCTGGAAAGACTTCGACCAATGATAAGGAAAGAGACCTCTATTTTGGCCGGCCCAACCTTCAAGAAGTCATGCCAAAACAAGTAGTACTATTCGAGGAGTTGATTTAGATCGTCAGAGGCTAAGTCTTGACTTAGAATTTTTAACCGAAAGGATGATCCAAGTGGAAGGTGGGAAAAGTAAATGGTGAGTGATCCAACCGGCGGTCGGGGTTCTTAGCTATCGTGCACGGAGCAGCCCAGCGTCAGTTTCCTCGTGCCTACCGTTCCCGTGCTTGGGAAAACTCAGCAAGGAGGGGATATCGCCGACAGAAAGCAAGTAAAAGTTGAGTTGGTGAATTGGATCATCCGAAGGATAATAACTCTGGAAAAAGAACCAGAACTGAAGAAATTCGATTTCAAGTGGTACTGAAAGGGCGGCAAAACTTCGGGAAAGTCTTGTTTGATCAAGTTGTGTCTTGAAATAAGCCAATACATGGCTGTTTGGTATAGAAAACCTTGGAATTAGGGCTAAAAGAGATTGGAAAGGGGTTTCAAGTGAAAACAGAAAAACTGGGAGGGGCGGCTAGTGGTAACTGGCCGCCCGAGAGGGGGCGGCTACTCGCGAGTGGCTGCCTCCCGACTGGGTCCCTTATAACCGAAAAGGGACCCTCTCTCTCATTTTTCAAAAATGGTTTCTCTCCCTCTTCTTCTTCTTCTCTTCGGTTTCAAACCCAAAAAACCCTGATTTATTTGCCTTCTCTTCCTCCATTTTGTCCTCAATCTTCTCTCTTTCTCTTGATTTTGAAACCCTAGTTTTGGGTTCTCCTTTTTCTTTTCAAACCGAGGAAGATGATGAGGTCGAAGGCGATCGCTTCGAGGGGAAAACGACCACGGGTGGCTCGTGGAGAGCGTAGCCCAAGCTCTTCATCATCGGAGAGCGATAGGCCAGAGGTCGAGGCCGTGGGGGAGGCTATGGTTATGACGGAGGTGCCGCCGGTGGGCATCGGCGTAGGTGTGGTCGAGGATTTACCTTCGGGGGTTGTCCCGGAGGTAGGGGGAGTATGATAGGTTATACACGCAAGAGGAGGCGTGGGGATCGACCGGTGGCGGTCGAGGAGGTGGTTTCAGGGGTCGGAGGACCGATTGTGGGTGCAACCAAGGGAGTGGGGCCGAGGGAGTCAATGAAGATGTGAGGGCATCGTTGGACGCCCTTGTTGGGATGCTGGATAGGGAGGCCACAGAGGCCAGGGCTGAGGAGGAGGAAAGCAGGGCTATGGGGGCCTTTGCAGAGTTTATCTCCGGCGCTGGGAGGGTGGAGGGGACTGGAGAGGTTAGGGATGAGGCCGGGGAGGTCAAGGGTACGGGCACCGGGGCTGCAGAGACTGGTGTTGGTGTTGAGGCTGAGGCCGAGGAGGCCGTGTTCGTGGAGGATGAGGAGGAGGGGGATGACGATGGGATGGACGATCCCGACGAGGCTGAGGTGGGCGCTCCTAGGTCCACACGGGCCGTTGTAATTTCCTTGACCCCTTTTACTCTTAGCTTTTATTTGGTATATATGCATGTCTTTTGGTGGTATGAACATGTTGTATATGTGTATTTTTAATAAGCATGCTTGGTGTATAAGGTAATCACGGTGGGATAGCATGCTGATATGGGTTTGTTTCTAGGAAGGGGGAGGGCAATTTTTCGTATATATATATCCATGTTTGCTCTATTTTAGAAAGAAGTGAATGGTATGGCTAGTATGCTTGCATGCGATACTTTTACGGAAAGTATATAAGCATGATAGGCCGTGATGCAAGAGAGAGAGTAAGTGGTGACCATGGTGAGATTTTAATGTTTTTAGCATGTGTGATCATATGGAGGGTGTTTTGTAAATAATGGGGGAAACCTTTAAGCTTTAGGATTCTTATTTTCATGCTTTCGTCTTTGATTTAGTATATGGAAGTTTTATTTTGCTAAGCATGGTTTAAAATGAATTCATAGACTTTGGATTCTCACCTCTCGATTGCTTTTAAACTAACCCATGTTCCCTTCATTTCGTTTTGTAACGGCCGAATCGTATTCGGGCCCTTTGGCATGGGACGAAGAGGTGGTACGATGCCTTGGGGCAGGAGGAGAGGAGTTCAGTGGATGGGGCGGGCTTCCGTTCCTTTTTTCTGATTGAGCCGTTCCACGTCCATCGCCCATATGTGGAGGCATTGGCGGAGAGATGGGACCCAGAGAGTTGTACGTTCATCCTCCCTACTGGTGCTGTTATGCCGACTGTTGAGGACGTCCACTAGATTACTGGCCTTCTGGTCTTGGGGGAAGCGGTGATTGCGGCCACCCTCGCAGACTATCGGGGGCTATTTCGAGAATTGATCGGGGAATGGGAGTTCCTGGAGCGTGAGCGGATGCTAAACCGGATCCCTTTGGGGAGGCTTTCGGGGCAGTATGGCCTCGGTTCCTTTACAGAGTGCCCGAAGGGCGAAGCTGCAGCTAGCTTTGAGAGGAGGCGGGCGATGATCGAGGCGAGAGAGGCGGCCGCGTGCCCACAGAGGGCACGGAGGGAGTTGAGGGCGTTCTTCCTTTACTTCTTCGGTCGGGTCCTCCTTTCGACGGCCTCTGATAAGGTTTCCTCGCATTCCCTTTTGCTGATGAGGGACTTGGAGGGCATGGGACGCTACGCCTGGGGAGCGGCGATGCTTGCCCATCTCTTTGCGGAGCTCTCGAAGAAAGTCAAGAGGGCCGGGGGAAAGA
Source organism: Acorus calamus (assembly GCA_030737845.1). Taxonomy (NCBI): domain Eukaryota; kingdom Viridiplantae; phylum Streptophyta; class Magnoliopsida; order Acorales; family Acoraceae; genus Acorus; species Acorus calamus. The sequence goes on along the minus strand of CM060877.1, from coordinate 12,031,439 downwards.
ACCTTGGTGACTTCGCGCCATTTCTTCAGGTATGTGTAAGTGGTAAATGTCTTTTTCTTGGTTTAGTTCACTTTGATTATGATAATTTTCCTCTTGCTTTGCTAGATTTTCGGATACGAGCACTTCGCCATTGATCGCCCGACTCTGGCGCCGTTTGATCATGCTCTCCCTTGGGCTATGAGATGGGAACCCCGGGGATCCTCTCGCTTGTACCGCCTTGCCCAATCCCGAGAGGCTTCCGCGTTTTGTCGGAGGAAGAGGTATAAGTTTTTCTTTGGATTTCTTTGGCTTGTATTTCGTTTTCTTTTGGCTAAGCGCTCTTCCTATCTTTTGATGCTTTTAGATGACCTGTTGGCCTTATTCGGAGGAGATTCCCGAGGCCCAGGCGCAAGACGTCTGGTTGATCTATTTTAATGAGGTCGTGTTTCATGCGATCAGCCGGGTTGTCCACCAGCTTGGTTATCACCAGTGGGTGCCCGATCCTCTGCCGCGGTGCCCCTCGATTCCGGTGGCTGGGATTCCTCGGGACACGAACCTCCCGAGGAATTACGCTACGTATGTGGCGGGATGGATGGGCTGAGGTGTCTTGGTGGAGCGTCGTCCTGAGGTGACTTCGAGTGACGAATACCTGGCTTGGTATCGTCAGGAGTACGCGGGTATCCTCCGGACGATGGAGTAGGAGATCCCGGATGCTTACGTAAGTTGGAAACCCTTCTCCCCTTCCTCGTTCTCTCTTGCTTGAATATTTTCTGAATAGTGTTTCTCTTATAGGTTGAGTTGAATGAGATGGAGAAGAGGCTTAAGACCGCCAATGAGCACCTCCAAGCGCGGGCTAGGCTGATAGAAGCGCTACAGGTACAACGGAGACGCCTGCAGGACCAGGTCCGGGTCCTCAAGGCTCCGGTGGATGCTCTATCAAGAGCGAGAGTCGATGGCACTTCCTTTTCTTCCGCCCCTCCTCCTACTATGGTTCCCGAGCGAGAGCTTGAGCAGACGAGGGAGTTAGATGGGCCCGGAGTGAATTGACGGCCACACGGATGGAGCTGGGCCAGGTGAGGGTAGGGCTTCTCGGGCTGTGGAGGAGACAGACCGGCTGAGGTCCATGATGGCTTTGAGAGAGGAGGGGTTCATCAGCCTAGGCCACGAGAGGGACTCCCTCCAGATGAGGGTGTCAGAGTTGGAGGCTTCAGCGGGTGTTCCTGGAGGTTTGATGGGGGACTTGGTTCGTTCTCTCCAAGCGGCCGGGGACAGGGACCGAGAGGCGCTCAGGCATCAGAGGCGAGGGCACGGGAGTTGAGGATCGGGCTTGAGGGATAGAGAGTCGCCTCCGACAGAGATGGGAGAGGAGAGATAGAGATATGCAGCAGGTCCATCTCTGGGAGGCCACTTGTAACACCTGTGAATTTTATCTTATTTATATATTTAATTTAAATATATAAATATGATATTTGAATTAAAATTTGTGTGTTTTGTGTGTTTTTAAGTTTTGGCCCATTTAGTATATCCTTGTGGGCCCATTTCAATTTACAATTTGAAATACTAATTGTTATATTGAAATTTTTATATATTTTTCTTTTTAAGATCTTCAAGATCTTAAATGGTTACAATCTTATTAACATTGGAGCTCAAAAGATTAAGTTTTGAGATTTCATTGTTATTGATTTTGAGGGACCCCGTTTTGAATTTGTGAATTTCTTATAATATGCTCTAGGGACCTATATGTAATTCGGATAGGGACCTATTTGTAAATATAAAATAAGTAAGGGGTCGTTTTGTCATTTTGTTAGATTTTGGTAACTAAGTATATATGTCTATATAAGGGTGTGCCGTGTGCGGTGGGTCTCGTCGGTTCGGCAGAAACCGAGAGAGAGAGAGAAAAAAATGTATTTATTCTTTTTCTTTTTATCATTTAATTATTAGATCAATGTTTAGCTATTTTGATTTTTAAGATTTTAATAAAAATAGAGTTTTGATTTATTATTTATTTTAAAGATTAAATATATTTTTATGTTATGGGATTTTTAGTTTTTGATCAAGTTATAGTTTTAATATGTATATGTTTATGTTGTTAGATTCTTTTGATTTTATAAAAACAAGGGTTTTGATCTATTATTATTTTTATTAGATCTATATTAGATATTTAGATTTTTGAGTCTTCATAAACTTAGGGTTTCGATTTATTATTTATTTTAAAGATTAGATTTATGATCAGATTTCTAAAATATAAGTTTTTTTAATAATACTAGGGTTATGATTTATGCGTATACTTAATAAGATTTATTTATTTTCAAATTTTACTAATTAATAGTTTATTTTTTTTTTTTAAAAAGGATGTTTTATATTATTTTATGAATTTTCGTTATTTTATTATTATTTTGAATTTCTGGATTTTTTGTCTTTTCTGTTTTGTCTTTTCTGGTGTTAATTTGTGTCACTTTTTAGCCTATGGGTAACCTTTGGGTCAATTCTGGCCATTTTTGAATTTTTCATTTTTCGATCGAAACCGCTAAAATTTTGGCTTTTTAGCCATCTGCGTGAGCTAGAGAACTCCGATTTGAAATCTAACTACATATTATGGGTCCTGGTACCATTATGTACTACCCATAAAAATTTCGTTGAATTCCGATAATGTTTGGAAAATTATGCAGTTTTGAATCGTATCCGGGTTTTCTTCGAAACTGATTTGTTAAGTGGAATAGTGTTGGGATATTTTGGTGAGTATGGTCACCCTAGGTAAGTTCACCCCCCCTTGCTTAAGAGTTAAGAAATCTTTGGTTATTTTCTTTGTTAGTGGGTGAGTTTGGTTACACTTACCCCCTCCTTTTTCCCTTCCTATTACCCCCCCCCCCCAAAGTGAGTTTTTGTTCTCACTTTGGCTCTCTCTCACTCTCAATGTAGGCCCTCTCTTGGGTCTCTCTTTCTCTCTTTTAACCCCCCCCCCCCAAGTGTTTGTGAGAATGTCTCAAAGAGAAAAGATGGAGATCAAGAAGGAGTAGGGCATGAAGAGGAGATCTTGTGGTGGGTTTGGTGTTCTCATGTCTTAAGTGGCTGCCCCCCTCTCTTTCCCTCTGGTCCAGCCCTTTTGTGTGGGTGTGTTTTGGTGAAGAAGATGTAGAAGAAGATGTGTTTATGCATGGAAGAAGAGGAAATCAAGGTGAAGTTGTGTGTGCATGTGAGTGTTGTTGTTTCTCCCCTACTCCCTCATGCTCCCTTCCATGTTTTTCCCCTATGTGTCCCCTGTTTCCAGCAAAGAAGAGGTGGAGGAGAGGCTCAGATGGTGGTGGTTGTGGTGGTCCCGGGCGCATCGGAGGGCACCGGATCTCCCCCTTTCACTCCCCCTCTCTTGGTAAGCTCTCCCCCCTTGTTTAATTCTGATTTTCTGGGCTTGGGTGGGTGTGGGGGGACCTTGCACACCATGTGCATGTGTTTCGGTGTATGTGGGGTGAGGGAGAGTGGGTTTGGGCTGCTGGGCGCGCGCGCGGGGCTGTCCGCGCGCGTGCGCGCGCAGGCGGGCGTGCAGGAGGGCCTGGCGGACCGGGCAAGCGCGCAGGCGCGCGAGCGCGTACGCGCGCGGGCAGCGCGTCTGAGCGCGCGGACGGGCGGGGGAGCGCGTGCACGCGTGTGTGCACGTGCGCATGTGTGCGGGGGCCATGCATGTGGCTGCCCGGGGGCTCGAGTAGGCGTCGGGGCGCTCGGATATGCGTGCGTACGCGCGTACTCGCATGCATGCGAGCCCGTATGCGTGCATATCTAAGCCTTTGGCATTTTTGGGTAATTTTAGGTGTTTTTATGTAGTTATACTCACCATTTTTGATGCCCTTGTCGTGTAGATCTTGGCGAACGGTCACGCATCGACCCGGATTGCGGTGAGTGGGACAATCCAACCCTGTTGGGAGGCGTTCGGTGCACGTTGGAGTGCATCGCCCTCCCCTGGGGTACCATAACGGTGTATAACATGCGATATACTGTAGATATATGCATGATATTGTCTGTTAGGCTAGGAATGCACCCATGCTATGATTAGATGTTGTATGCTAGGTTTTATACATCCCTGTATCATGCATAGGAGCCATGCATGCCTAGACACATGTCATATGTTAGTATAAACCCGACCTATGCATGTCCCCACCTAGTTTAATTTAATTAAACAGATAAGGAGGTATAAGTATAAGCATGCCTTAGGAAATATTACGTCTTGTAATTAATTTCAGATGCTTCCATGATTAATCTTTATTTCTTGTAAGAATTAAATACATGCTTAGGCTATATTTTATTTCCTAATGAGATTAGGCAAGTGTATGACCACCTACGGGGTCATGCTAGGTCATGGACACTTAGAATGAAATAACTTCCCCGCATCTGAGTTATGCGCCCTGGAGGGAATTCACGAGAATTCGTTGCGCTTATCGGTGTTTGATAACCGATGACGACGGATCCTTAGGGATCGTATTCGCAGGTGTCGAGTGTTTTTCCCTCGTTGGCTCCGAGTAGAGACTACCCGGTGTAGTAGAGTCCGGTGAGGAGCCCTCCCAGATACTATCCACGACGCTTGTTGGCGTGCCCATATAGCAGAGATAGTGGACTTGGGAGGCTAGTCCGGTAGAGGCCTGAACCCTGTGAGGTGCCGGGAGGCTGCCAGGTAGTATGGGCTACACCGGGAGAGACTACCGGAGGACGAGCGGTGTAGAACAATCGACCTCTTCCCCAAGAGCCTATGTCACCCCGAGGAGGGGGTGAGGGTGAGGGTGTGGTGGGACGGCGTTGGTTCGATCTGCCAGTTTGTGCAATTTCCCAAGATCCTATGTCACCCGTCGGGGCGAGGGTGAGGGTATTGCTCCCAAGATCCTATGTCGCCCGTCGGGGTGAGGGTGAGGGTGTTGGAGTGTGTGGGGTGGGCTCGAGTTGATACTCGACCCACCAGCTTGTGTAGTTAGTCTTCCCAAATCCTAGGTCACCCTTCGGGGTGAGGGTGAGGGGTCTGAATGATTATGTGAAGTTATATGGGTTATGATGCATGAATTGTTCCATTCACTGAGCGTGTGGCTCACCCCTCGCATATGTTTTCCCCCAGTTGACGCTGAGTCGGATCCAAGAGAAGAGCTCCCCTGGCGCAATACGAGTAGGAGACCCGCGTTCACGTTGGATGTCTTGCGAGTGAGAGGCTATCAGCATTTCCGTTTCCTTGTATGTATTATACTTGTGCTTGTGCACGGTATGTGGACTGTTGATGTCTGTTATTGTTTATGTTGGCTCTCACATGACAGTTGATTGTGTACTCTAGTCTGTAATATGTCTTTGAATTACAGACTTAGTCGTTTGAGCTTCCGCCATTTGTATATATATTTGATGTCAGTTACTTGTTTATTGCCTTTTCTCTTGTGGAGTATTTATTTGACCTCGTGTATGGATTACTGATATCATTTATATATTTGCCACGTCTCGGGGACGGCCGCCCTGGGGCGTGACAAAAGTTGGTATTAGAGCCATGTCCTGTCAGAGCTAATTGTTTTTTTTGAGATGGGTCCTAGGATTTCGAGATGAGTATTCTGATCCTAGTGCTGGTTCCTTAGTTGCTGATATGCCTTCTCGGAGACGGGCGCGTGGATGTGGTCACCCTCGGGCTTCGGAGGTTTTCGAACCTACCGGAGGCGAGGAGTCTACTGGAGAGTTCTCGGCTGTTAGGCCAGGACTTGCGCAGGATGCCTCCAGCGTGGGCGCGTGCTTACGCTGAGATGGCGGATCTTCTGGAGACTGAGACTAGAGCACTGGAGGCATAGACTGGAGCGTTGGCTGAGCAGGCGCGAGAGATCCAGGAGCTGCGGGCGGCCCGCGTGGCGATCCCGTAGATACCCTTAGCGGCAGATCCACCAGTGGTGCCAGGGATACCCCATGTACCGGGTGGAGACCGCATTCTCCTCCGTCCTGTTTATCGGGGGTTTACCATGGAGCTCGCATGCGGCACCAGTTTCAAGTGTTGAGGATGTGGCGTAAGCTCATTAAGGGGTGATGTCTTCTTTCAGCCTTCCTACTCAGGATAAGGGGCCTTGCAGGGTCAGCGTTGAGACCCGGGCTATGGTACTCCGTGTTCCTTGTTTGATTGTCGGGATATCCTATATCGGGACCTCATGAGACCCTCCCGAGGTTCTTTTCCCAGTCAAGGAATACCTTTGAAGCATCAAATTGATTATTGATTTTTCCTCACTTGGAAGGTGCGATGGTGGGTGGTGATGCATATGATCGGGATTGAGTGCATCTTGTTGCAGCTTAGTGGGCGATAGCTTATGGACTAGGGTTCCATAGCCATACCTGGAGTCGCTTCGATATATCATCGTGCATAGTAGCTACCCGGTAGAGGCCAGAGTCCTGTGAGGTGCTCCGTGGGACTATCCACGATGCTTGTTGGTGTGCCCATATAGCAGAGATAGTGGACATGGGAGGCTACCAGGTAGAAGCCACACCGGGAGAGTGTTACTTGATGACGTCGAGAGCTTGGACTCCCCGTGATGAATCTGCCCATTGAGTGCATGATGCTGGAGTTCCAATGGTTATAGTTGGACGACCAATTAGTGGCGGCACGGAAGCACAATTTGCGGTACTGTCGCGTTTTGCCCCCACATGGGTCGTAAATGAGGAGACGCGACACTAAGTGTTCGTGATAGGACTCAACCGCCATATCAGGTAGATGACGTCGCTTAGGCATTGTCGGGAATCGACGACCTCCTATTGCATGTCTTGCGGATTAAGTGCGGTCGAGCGGCTTACCCAGCGTGTAAGGGTCATCATGAGCGTCAGCCATGCTCGAGGAGCAGATTTAGACTTAATCGTTCCAGGAATTATTTTGATCTCCCCATAGGGGTTGAAGATCAAGTACCCCTCGCCGCGAATTGATGATCTGTTTTGACCAGCTCTGGGAGCCAGTGTTGTTCTGTTGATCGATCTTCGCGCAGGGTACCCAATCTGGAGATCCGGGAGTTGGGCATTTCATAGACGGCCTTGCGTACCCGTTTCGGGCACTACGAATTTTGAGTTCTGCCGTTTGGGTTGACGAATGCGCCGGCCGCCTTCATGGATCTGATGAACTGGGTGTTTCGACCCTTCCTCGACTCCTTTGTGGTAGTCTTCATTGATGATATTCTGGTGTACTTGAGGAGTCTTGAAGAGCACGCTCACCATCTTCGCACTGTCTTGGAGACTTTGGCCAGACATCAGTTGTTCGCCAAGTGCAGTAAGTGCGAGTTTTGGTTGGAGCGTGTGGCCTTCCTTGGCCATGTGATTTCTGGTGTAGGTATATTTGGGGACCCGGATAAGACGCTTGCCGTGTCGAATTGGCGGCGACCGTCGAACCCCACCGAGATTCAGAGCTTCCTAGGCTTGGCGAGTTATTACCGGAGGTCTGTTGAGGGGTTCTCGAAGATAGCCGTCCCTCTGACCCGCCTCACGCGGAAGGATGTCCGGTTCGAGTGGTCCCAATCTCGCGAGGAGAGCTTCCAGGAGTTGAAGTGGAGACTCACCTCAGCGCCCGTTCTTACCATTCCGTCGGGGAGTGGCGGATTCGCAGTCTACTCTGATGCATCGCGGCTGGGTTTGGGTTGCATCCTGATGTAGAACGGTAAGGTTGTTGCTTACGCGTCACGCCAGTTGAAGCCCCATGAGCAGAATTACCCCACCCATGACCTGGAGTTAGCAGCGATCATCCTTTGCGCTGAAGGTTGGGAGGCACTACCTCTATGGTGAGGAGTTTGAGCTCTTCACGGATCACAAGAGCCAGACTTATCTGCAGTCCCAGCCGGAACTCAACATGCGTCAGAGACATTGGGTCGAGTTCCTGAAGGACTACGATTGTGACATCGCTTACCATCCGGGTAAGGCGAATATCGTGGCAGATGCTCTTAGTAGGCAGCCCTTGGGCATGGCCGCCCACTTGGCTGAGTGTCATTGGAGGCTTCTGGAGGAGGCCGCTTGCTAGATCAGTGTTCGGGAGACGCCTGCTGGTGGCTTTCTAGCCAGGCTAGTGGTGCAGCGCGTTCTCCTCGACGAGATCCGCACGGCACAGGGGCGGGATCCTCACTTTCTGGTCCTTTCTGAAGGCGTCGTCCGGGGTGAGCAACCGGATTACCAGATTCACGAGGATGGAATCCTGCGGTTCAGAGGCCGAGTATGTATTCCTGACGACGCTGAGCTGAAGTAGAAGATCTTAGTCGAGGCCCATCGTTCGAGGTACACAGTGCATTCTGGTGGCACAAAGTTGTACAGGGGCCTTCGCCGTGGCCACTAGTGGCGCGGGATGAAGGCGGATGTTGGCCGTTTCGTTGCCCGTTGCTTGGCATGCCCTCAGGCGAAGTTGTGAATCATCATCGCGTTGAGTAGCGTTAGTCCATCGAGATTCCTCAGTGGACGTGGGAGTGAGTTATCATGAATATCATCGTGGGCTCGCTAAAGTCACGTTCGGGTCACGACGCCGTCTGGGTGATCATTGACCGACTGACTAGGTCCGCACTTTCCTCCCTATCCAACTAACTGAGTCTCTGGACGCTTCGACGGGGGTATGAGCCTCCGCGATTGTTGTCTTCATGGCACTCCGGTCGGTGCTATTTCAGACTGAGACGTGTGGTTTACTTCGAGGTTCTGGCGCAGCCTTTGGCAGGCTTTTGCGCGAGCCTCCCTTTTAAGTACATCGTTTCGTTACCGACGGACGGCCAGGCAATGAGGACGATTTAGACCCTGGAGGACATGCTAAATGCCTGCATGCTTGACTGTGGGGCAGTTGGAGAGGCATCATCCATTTGGTGGGGTTTGCCTGTGAGACGACTGCCATTCGAGCATCCTGATAGAATTGTATGAGGCACTCTACGGGCGTGGTTTTATACCTCCCTTGTGTTGGGACGTTTGTGGAGCGCCAATTGGAGTGGCCGCAAATAATTTATTGACCTTGCGGTGGCCGAGATGGTTCGTGTGTGCCTCTGCACCACCTGGAATCGTCGGAAGGACTACGCAGGTCATCGTCGCCAAGAGCTTACCCTTAGGATTGGCGACCATGTTTATGTTGTTAGATTCTTTTGATTTTATAAAAACAAGGGTTTGGATCTATTATTATTTTTATTAGATCTATATTAGATATTTAGATTTTTGAGTCTTCATAAACTTAGGGTTTCGATTTATTATTTATTTTAAAGATTAGATTTATGATCAGATTTCTAAAATATAAGTTTTTTTAATAATACTAGGGTTATGATTTATGCGTATACTTAATAAGATTTATTTATTTTCAAATTTTACTAATTAATAGTTTTTTTTTTAAAGGATGTTTTATATTGTTTTATGAATTTTCGTTATTTTATTATTATTTTGAATTTCTGGATGTTTTGATTTTTAGCTACCTTCTGGGGTTTAAGGACTCTGATTGAAGATATAACTGCATATTATGGGTCCTGGTACTGCCATAAAATTTTCGTTTAATTCCGATAACATTTTTGGAATTATGCAGTTTCGGATTGACATTGGAATTTGATTTTGTAAAAATCCAAGACAAAGAGATAAAAATATGATATTATTACGAGATGTTCAGTTTTGAGATAGCTTCCATATAGAAGTGGAATTGGATCAACTGGATTCGTATATTAAAAGTTATGGGTATTTTTCCGAGTATACCCCGAAGTTGAGAAGTCCAGGCAGCAGCCCTGTAAGATGTTCAGCCTAGATTTCGAAATAGCTGGAGAGGTTATTTGATCTGGGTGTAAACATGAATGCCGTAGATAATCTTCTTAGCTTTCCAATGCCACTAGAATCGTGCAATTCGGAGCTGTATTGAGGAAGTTATGGCCGTTTAAGTGAAGGCTGCGCAGAGTTTTTAGTCCGAGGACGGGTTGGTCTTTCCATTTCACTTTGGCTATAAATACCCCCCCCCCCCCCAAACACCCACGACTTGGGCCTCTCTTTTCTGGTCCAGCCCTAAGTGTTAGTGGAGAAGGAGAAGGTTGAGGAAGGAGAAGGAGGTGGAGCAAGAAGAGGAAGTTTTAGAAGAGAAGAAACTAAGTGAGTTGTGTATATTGTGTTGTTGTTTCTCCTCTTCTCCTCCCCTAGCAAACCCTTATGTTTTCCTCCCCTTTGGACCAACAGCCCCCCCAAGTGTTTGTGTTTATGCCACAATGAAGAAGATGGGCAAGGAAGAGGTGGTGGTTGCAGTGGTTGCGGTCGGGGTGGCAGAGGGTGCGTTGCGAGCCCCAACGTTTCCCCCCTTTCCTCCCCCCTCTCATTTGGTGAGTTTTCCCTCTTCTTTTGTTGGTTTTAAAGCATATAAGGGAGCTTGGGAGGGCTTGCATGTGAGGTGTTTGTGTTTGGGTGCATGTGGGGGGCATAGGAGAAGCTTTTGGAGGCCGGGCGCGCGGGTCCGCACGCGCGAGCGCGCGCGCGGGCGCGCGCGTGGGGCTGGCGCGCTGGGGAACGCTGGCGCGCAGGCTGGCGCGCGCGTGCGCGCGTGGCGATCGGGCGGGCGCGCAGTGCGCGCAGGAGCGCGCCTGGGCGCGCTGCAGTGCGCCGGGGGTGTGCGAGGCTGCGTGCGCGTGTGCGCATGCGTGCGTATGAGTGCGGGGGCCACGCGTGTAGCTGCCCGGGGGTTCGGGTTGGTGTCGGGGTGCTCGGATATGCGTGCGTACGCGCGTTCTTGCATGCGTGCGAGCCCGTATGCGTCCGTATCTGAGTCTTTGACATTTCTAGTATATTTTAAGTATTTTTATGTGTTTGTATGTGGTTATACTCACCCCTATTGATACCCTTACCTTGCAGACCTCGTCGGATGGGATGCGCGTCGATCCGGGTATCGGTGACTGGTTCGATCCAACACTTTGGGATGCGCTCGACGCACGCCGCCGTGCATTGCGCATCCTTGGGGCATCTCGACCCCTAAATATGCTAGATATTTGCATGTTAGGGTTGTATAGCTCGTATATTGTGTAGAACCTCCTATTCTACCCTATACTTGCTTATGTATGTATTCATGTTTGAATAAATGTGTTTTCACGCGCCCCTTGTGTTTCGGGCATATATTTTCGAATGAGTGTATGGATGTATAGAATATGAATGCCTTAGGTAGTATTGTAATACTCCTCCCCCTATATGAGTAATATCCAGCATGTCAAATCTTGGGTTAATAACTGGATGTGTACTAATATTCCCTTATGATTAGACTGGAGGAATGGTGTAGTTGTTACACCCATCTGTTGGGGCAAAGCTATGACCAGCATTCCGGAGAGGATGAGACTTTCCCTCTCTCTCGCCCTCCCTCTTTGCGTAAACTGAGTAAGTAGATACGATTCCTACTTGACTCAGGTTCGCTTGGGATTATCGGTATGCATCGGTTGGCGCGCGATATCACGCTTAACCCCCCTTAGAGTTGGTAATATCCAACGCCCTATTGAGTCATCCTTTACATGATTGAATGTTTATTATGGCCTTATAAGCATGTTTAAGTGGGCCATACCTTGTATGCATATTGTATGATTTGTTGTTTATGATGTAAATCCATGTTAGGGAGTACCCCTATAGTTATATATATATATATATTATTGTGCATGTGGCACATATTATCATGTTATGATTCTCCTCATATATATATATGTGCGCATGTTAACTAATTGGGCCTATCTCTAATAGGCGAGGGTATGACCCGCGGTCGGGTCGTACCCTATTAGTTAAAGCGCTAGCGATGTAATCACCCCTCGCATCATACTGACGCATTCGTATCGAATTCTGAAGAATTCATCGTGGCATCGATTAATTTGGGCCTACCCTTGCTAGGCGTGTGTCTGAACCGCCTACTGGGTTATGCCCTGGCTTTTCTCCAGGAGTGTAGAGATAGTCCTCGCGTCCGAGTGACGCCTCCGTGTGGGAATACAAGAGTATTCGATATCATCGATATATGTATGTAAGTACGAAGGGTAGTTGACTTTTCCATAGGGTTCGCATTACGAACGCAGAGTGCTTCCTCCTGACATCGTCATGAGTCGAAGCTACCCGACATAGAAGCTGTCCTGTATGGTGCCACCACTTGTAGGTGCTACTGATGCGTACCGCGGTACACATCTAGGGAATGTACTGATCGTGGAAGGCCGACAGGTAGAGGCTGCGCGGGAGAGAGAGCTACCAAGTGATATTTCGGGCTTCAAGTCGTTCTCCCCTTCGTCGGATCCGTGTTGAAGCTGCCCGGTTCGTAGTTGTCCTGTGGGGTGCTCCCAGACGTATTTATGACACCTATTGGTGCGCCCATATGGTAGAGATAGCGGTCATGGAGAGGCTACCAGGTCGAGGCTCTCCGGGAGAGGGCTACCGGATGACGATGGGTGTAGAGCAACTGAGTTCGTTCTAAAAGTCCCTAGAGTCACCCCTCCGGGGGCTAGGGTGAGGATGAGTTGTTGTCGCGTCGCCACGTGACCCAAATGTCCATCGAGTATACTCTGGGTTTGTTACTCCTGATGCTTGAGGTATCGAAGTATATCTCTACCTCGTAGCAGATGGACGCGCTGTGTCTCGTTAACCAGTAACACGTGGTGTTATGGTTAACCCTCGTTTGTCCCCGGGTCTCCCTAAAGCTCCCCTTCCGGGGCGGGGGTGACAAATGTTTTGAGTCACGTCGCTACGTGACCCATTTGTTTGTTCACCTGTTCCCATATTTGTTGTGTCCGGTTATGTATCGATGTTGAGCGACATCGATGACAATTATCTCTATGTAGATGATCACAATAGTGTTATGTAGACCAGTAATTCCGCATCTCCTTGACAAACGGTATGGTCTCCCCCCCCCCCCAAGAGTCCCAAGAGTCTCCCTTCGGGAGTGAGGGTGTGGGTGAGACGGGTTGCACCGCCGTGTGACCCTATTATCCATTGGGTTTCAACCCATGTCTTTCCTTGAAAGGAAATTGCCTTAACATTAAATTGTTATAGTGGTATTTGGTTTCCAATCAGTCACTGAGCTTGTAGCTCACCCCTCGCGTACTGGTTCTTTTACAGGGGCGTTGTTGGGTGTGGAGCTAGAGTTTTCCTATGGCGTGGTCTTGCGTGCGTGGAAGCGTTCTGTCCAGCGGATTGGCGAGTGCGAGGCTGTCAGCAATCCTAGAGTCTTGTGTATTGGTAATTCGTGCGTGTGGCACTTGTTGTATTTTATTGGATAGACTTGGCTCTCACAGGACAGTGATTGTGTATTCGAGTCTGTAATAATATTTTTGATTTACAGACTTATTGATAGTATGCTTCCGCTTTTCAGTTGTATTATCAGTTGTCATTGCTTCATTAGCCTTGTGTATTGTTTATTGGAGTCATTGTTGACCTCTTGTTTATGATAGCTGATATTATATTGTTGGCACGTCTCGGGGACGGCCGCCCTGGGGCGTGACAAAAGTTGGTATCAGAGCCTGGTCCTGTCAGAGCCTAAGTTGAGTCGTATAGATGAGTCATCGGATTGTTATCCGAGTACTCTGGTGTTAGAAGTTTTCTTAGGTTGCTGACATGCCTCCTCGCATCCGTGGACGTGGACGTGGCCGCCCGTAGACCCCCTTATGTTGTCGACTGGGTCGACTAATCAGGATTTGTGTTGGGTCCCTATTGTGGGACTATGGCTTGGGAAGGAATTTCCAGCCCTGTTGTGTCGTTTTGATGGATTGTTGTAATTTCTAAGGTTGGATCGCGTCTCAATTATGGAGCTTCGTTCCCAGACATCGTTATTGCTATTAACCATGGAGTTCGCGTGCTGTGCCATTTTCAAGTTTTGAGGATGTGGTATATTGCTCATTAAGGGGTGATGTCTTCTTCCAATCTTCCTACTCAGGATAAGGGGCCTTGTAGGGTCAGTGTTGAGACCCGGGCTAGGGTACTTCGTGTTCCTTGTTTGGTTGTCGGGATATCATATATCGGGACCTCATGGTGCCCTCCCAAGGTTCTTTTCCCAGTCAAGGAATACCTCTGAAGCATCAAATTGATGATGGATTTTTCCTCACTGAAAGGTGCTATAGCGAGTGGTGAAGCATACGATCGGGATGGGTGCGTCCTTTTGCAGCTTGGTGGGCGATCGCTTATGGACTGGGATCCATAGCCCCATTTGGAGTTGCTTTGATGGATCATCGTGCATTGTAGCTGCCCGGTGTAGCAGAGTCCTGTGAGGTGCTTCCTGGGACTATCCACGACGCTTGTTGGTGTGCCCATATAGCAGAGATAGTGGACATGGGAGGCTATCAGGTAGAGGCCACACCGGGAGAGTGCTACTGGATGACGTCGAGAGCTTGTACTCCCCGTGATGAATCTGCCCATTGAGTGCAGGATGCTGGAGTTCCAATGAGTATAGTTGGGCGACCTGTCGGTGGCGGCATGTGAAGTACAGTTTGCAGTACTGTCGCGTTTTACCCCCACATGGGTCGTAAATGAGGAGACGCGATGCTAAGCGTTCGTGATGGGACTCAACCGCCATATCAGGTAGATGACGTCGCTTAGGCGTTGTCGGGAATCGACGACCTCCTATTTGCGTGTCTTGCGGATTAAGTGCGGTCGAGCGGCTTACCCAGCATGTAAGGGTCATCATGAGCGTCAGCCGTGCTCGAGGAGCAGATTTGGACTTAATCGTCCCAGGAATTATTTTTGATCTCCCCATAGGGGTTGAAGATCAAGTACCTCTTGCCACGAATTGATGATCTGTTTTGACCAGCTTTGGGAGCTAGTGTCTTTCTGTTGATCGATCTTCGCGCAAGGTACCCTAATTTGGAGATCCAGGAGTTGGGGATTCCTTAGTTGGCCTTTCGTGACCGTTCGGGCACTACGAATTTTGGGTACTGCCGTTGGGGTAGACGAATGTACCAGATGCCTACATTGATCTCAAATGTTTTATTAGGCCTCCGTGGGCTGTTCTGAGGTAGCCTTCGTTGAGGATGTTGGTTGGCATGCCCTTAGGCGAAGTTGTGGATCGTCGCGTTGGAATGCATTTGTCCGTCGAGAATCCTCAGTGGATGTGGGAGTGAGTTGTCTTGGATTTCGTTGTGGGCTCGCTAAAGTCACGTCCGGGTCATGACGCCGTTTGGGTGATCACTGACCGACTGACTAGGTCCGCACTTTCCTCCCTATCCAACTGAGTCTCTGGACGCTTCGACGCGGGTTTGAGCCTTCGCGATTGTTCGTCTTCATGGCACTCCGGTCGGTGCTATTTCGGGCTGAGACGCGTGGGTTACTTTGAGGTTCTGGCGCCGCCTTTGGCAGGATTTTCGCGCGAGCCTCCCTTTTAAGTACAGTGTTTCGATACCGGCGGACAGCCAGGCAATGAGGACGATTTAGGCCTTGGAGGACATGCTATTTGCCTGCGTGCTCGACTTGGGGCAGTTGGATGAGGCACCACCCTTTGGGTAAGGGTCTGCCTGTGAAACGACTGCCATTCGAGCACCCAGATGAATGGAAAAAGGCACTCTATGGGCGCGGTTTTATACCTCCCTTGTGTCGGGACGGTTGTGGTGCGCTAGTTGGAGGGGCCATAAGTTAATTAATTGACCTTGCGGTGGCCGAGATGGTTCGTGCATGCCTCTGCACCACCTAAAGCCGTCGGAAGAGCTACGCAGGTCATCGTCGCCAGGAACTTACCTTCGGGTTTGGCGGTCAAGTTTCCTGAAGCTGTCCCGGGTAAGGGGCATCCTCTCTGTTTCGATGTTCGAGGCTAGTGAGTCGGCCCTCCATTCGGACCGTTCTCGTCCTTGAGTGGATTGGGGAGGTGGCTTGCATGTAGCCTTTCCCCCACAGCGGGCTCATGCCGTGACATCATCCCTGTCTCATAGCCGAGACATTGCGTCCACGATCCTGCTCATATCTTTCAGTTCGAGCGGCTCATCCTCGCGCTGGATTTGTCGTTCGCGAAGCAGTTGATCGAGACCATGGACCGATGTGAGAAGAGGCTCCGCACCCAGACCGTTCCTTCGGTTAAAGTGTGTGGTAGCGCCAGATGGATGCCTTGACCACTCGGGAACCAAGGGACTCTATGGGTGACACTTCTATGTTCGGTCTTCCCTTTGGGTTTCCTTAAATTTCGAGGACTAAATTTCCTAAGGGGGGGAGAATGTTAGACCTGTGTCATTTAGAGTCCTAATTTCGATCGGAGTTGCTAAAATTTTAATTTTTAGCTAGCTTCTGGGTTTTAAGGACTCTGATTGAAGATATAACTGCATATTATGGGTCCTGGTACTGTTTAGTACTGCCCATAAAATTTTCGTTTAATTCCGATAACGTTTTTGGAATTATGCAGTTTCGGATTGACATTCGGATTTGATTTTGTAAAAATCCAAGACGAAGAGATAAAAATCCGATATTATTACGAGATGTTCAGTTTTGAGATAGCTTCCATATAGAAGTGGAATTGGATCAACTGGATTCGTATATTAAAAGTTATGGGTATTTTTCTGAGTATACCCCGAAGTTGAGAAGTCCAGGCAGCAGCCCTGTAAGATGTTTAGCCTAGATTTCGGAATAGCTGGAGAGGGTATTTGATCTGGGTATAAACATAAAAGCTGTAGATAATCTTCGTAGCTTTCCAATGCCACTGGAATCGTGCAATTAGGAGCTGTATTGAGGAAGTTATGGCCATTTAAGTGAAGGCTGCGCAGAGTTTTTAGTCCGAGGACGGGTTGGTCTTTCCATTTCACTTTGGCTATAAATACCCCCCCCCCCCAAAACCCACGACTTGGGCCTCTATTTTCTGGTCCAGCCCTAAGTGTTAGTGGAGAAGGAGAAGGTTGAGGAAGGAGAAGGAGGTGGAGCAAGAAGAGGAAGTTTTAGAAGAGAAGAAACTAAGTGAGTTGTGTATATTGTGTTGTTGTTTCTCCTCTTCTCCTCCCCTAGCAAACCCTTATATTTTCCTCCCCTTTGGACCAACAGCCCCCCCAAGTGTTTGTGTTTATGCCACAATGAAGTAGATGGGCAAGGAAGAGGTGGTGGTTGCGGTCGGGGTGGCCGAGGGTGCGTTGCGAGCCCCAACGTTTCCCCCCTTTCCTCCCCCCTCTCATTTGGTGAGTTTTCCCTCTTCTTTTGTTGGTTTTAAAGCATATAAGGGTGCTTGGGAGGGCTTGCATGTGAGGTGTTTGTGTTTGGGTGCATGTGGGGGGCATAGGAGAAGCTTTTGGAGGCTGGGCGCGCGGGTCCGCACGCGCTAGCGCGCGGGGTGCTGGCGCGCTGGGGAGCGCTGGCGCGCAGGCGCACACATGCGCGCGTGGCGATCGCGCGGGCGCGCAGTGCGCGCGGGTGGGCGGTTCGCGCGGGCGCGCGGCAGTGCGCCGGGGGTGTGCGAGGCCGCGTGCGCATGTGCGCATGCGTGCGTATGAGTGCGGGGGCAACGCGTGTGGCTGCCCGGGGGTTCGGGTTGGTGTCGGGGTGCTCGGATATGCGTGCGTACGCGCGTTCTTGCATGCGTGCGAGCCCGTATGCGTGCGTATCTGAGTCTTTGACATTTCTAGTATATTTTAAGTATTTTTATGTGTTTGTATGTGGTTATACTCACCCCTATTGATACCCTTACTTTGCAGACCTCGTCAGATGGGATGCGCGTCGATCCGGGTATCGGTGAGTGGTTCGATCCAACACTTTGGGATGCGCTCGACGCACGCCGCCGTGCATTGTGCATCCTTGGGGCATCTCGACCCCTAAATATGCTAGATATTTGCATGTTAGGGTTGTATAGCTCGTATATTGTGTAGAACCTCCTATTCTACCCTATACTTGCTTATGTATGTATTCATGTTTGAATAAATGTGTTTTCACGCGCCCCTTGTGTTTCAGGCATATATTTTCGAATGAGTGTATGGATGTATAGAATATGAATGCCTTAGGTACTATTGTAATACTCCTCCCCCTATATGAGTAATATCCAGCATGTCAAATCTTGGGTTAATAACTGGATGCGTACTAATATTCCCTTATGATTAGACTGGAGGAATGGTGTAGTTGTTGCACCCATCTGTTGGGGCAAAGCTATGACCAGCATTCCGGAGAGGATGATACTTTCCCTCTCTCTCGTCCTCCCTCTTTGCGTAAACTGAGTAAGTAGATACGATTCCTACTTGACTCAGGTTCGCTTGGGATTATCGGTATGCATCGGTTGGCGCGCGAGATCACGCTTAACCCCCCTTGGAGTTGGTAATATCCAACGCCTGCTTGAGTCATCCTTTACATGATTGAATGTTTATTATGGCCTTATAAGCATGTTTAAGTGGGCCATACCTTGTATGCATATTGTATGATTTGTTGTTTATGATGTAAATCAATGTTAGGGAGTACCCCTATAGTTATATATATATATTATTGTGCATGTGGCACATATTATCATGTTATGATTCTCCTCATATATATATATATGTGCACATGTTAACTAATTGGGCCTATCTCTAATAGGCGAGGGTATGACCCGCGGTCGGGTCGTACCCTATTAGTTAAAGCGCTAGCGATGTAATCACCCCTTGCATCCGAGTGACGCATTCGTATCGAATTCTGAAGAATTCATCGTGGCATCGATTAATTTGGGCCTACCCTTGCTAGGCGTGTGTCTGAACCGCCTACTGGGTTATGCCCTGGCTTTTCTACATGAGTGTAGAGATAGTCCTCGCGTCCGAGTGACGCCTCCGTGTTGGAATACAAGAGTATTCGATATCATCGATATATGTATGTAAGTACCAATGGTAATTGACTTTCCCATAGGGTTTGCATTACGAACGCAGGGTGTTTCCTCCTGACATCGTCATGAGTCGAAGCTACCTGACATAGAAGCTGTCCTTTATGGTGCCACCACTTGTAGGTGCTACTGATGCGTACCGCGGTACACATCTAGGGATTGTACTGATCGTGGAAGGCCGACAGGTAGAGGCTGCGCGGGAGAGAGAGCTACCAAGTGATATTTCGGGCTTCAAGTCGTTCTCCCCTTCGTCGGATCCGTGTTGAAGCTGCCCGGTTCGTAGTTGTCCTGTGGGGTGCTCCCAGACGTATTTATGACACCTATTGGTGCGCCCATATGGTAGAGATAGCGGTAATGGAGAGGCTACCAGGTCGAGGCTCTTCGGGAGAGGGCTACCGGATGACGATGGGTGTAGAGCAACTGAGTTCGTTCTAATAGTCCCTAGAGTCACCCCTCCGGGGGCTAGGGTGAGGATGAGTTGTTGTCGCGTCGCCACGTGACCCAAATGCCCATCGAGTATACTCTGGGTTTGTTACTCCTGATGCTTGAGGTATCGAAGTATATCTCTACCTCGTAGCAGATGGACGCGCTGTGTCTCGTTAACCAGTAACACGTGGTGTTATGGTTAACCTTCGTTTGTCCCCGGGTCTCCCTAGAGCTCCCCTTCGGGGGCGGGGGTGACAAATGTGTTGAGTCACGTCGCTACGTGACCCACTTGATTGTTCACCTGTTCCCATATTTGTTGTGTCTGGTTATGTATCGATGTTGAGCGACATCGATGACAATTATCTCTATGTAGATGATCACAATAGTGTTATGTAGACCAGTAATTCCGCATCTCCTTGACAAACGGTATGGTCTCCCCCCCCCCCCAAGAGTCCCAAGAGTCTCCCTTCGGGAGTGAGGGTGTGGGTGAGACGGGTTGCACCGCTGTGTGACCCTATTATCCATTGTGTTTCAACCCATGTCTTTCCTTGAAAGGAAATTGCCTTAACATTAAATTGTTATAGTGGTGTTTGGTTTCCAATCACTCACTGAGCTTGTAGCTCACCCCTCGCGTACTGGTTCTTTTACAGGGGCGTTGTTGGGCGTGGAGCTGGAGTTTTCCTATGGCGTGGTCTTGCGTGCGTGGAAGCGTTCTGTCCGGCGGATTGGCGAGTGCGAGGCTGTCAGCAATCCTAGAGTCTTGTGTATTGGTAATTCGTGCGTGTGGCACTTGTTGTATTTTATTGGATAGACTTGGCTCTCACAGGACAGTGATTGTGTATTCGAGTCGGTAATAATATTTTTGATTTACAGACTTATTGATAGTAAGCTTCCGCTTTTCAGTTGTATTATCAGTTGTCATTGCTTCATTGGCCTTGTGTATTGTTTATTGGAGTCATTGTTGACCTCTTGTTTATTGTAGCTGATATTATATTATTGCCACGTCTCGGGGACGGCCGCCCTGGGGCGTGACATGAACTTTCATACGCTTCAGGGATCTCGTCAAAGTAGCAGTATTGGAGATCAAATAATAGTCACGGTCAACTATTTGGATTTACTTTAATTTAGATGGCTCCCACAGGGGTGGTTTGTTATGTATTTTCTTTTCAGTATCTTGTCTTCAAAAAAACTCTGATATATTGTAAAGTCATTAGTGATTTAATACCGTTGGTATTATTTTTTTTATTATTATCGGTTTTATTATATTTATATTATATGGGTATCATATAAAAAAAATAAAGAGCTGCAAAAATTCAGTCTTGTAATTGGATTAAATTTAGTAGCGACCCATTTATCGTCCGATAAACGGTTAGGTAAATGTGGGGCGTTACAACACTGTGGGGAAAATTGGTTGGAGGGAGCTTTATGACCGAGGCAGACCTCAACCTTCTCCCGCTTGAGCCTGACCATTCTCTCTCGGCTTCCTTGGCTACCGGGGCCACCTTCAGCCGTGATTCTCATCCTTCGGCGTCTCGGAGTCGTGGGATATATGCGAGGGCTGCGTCTTCGGTTCGAGAGACTCCTGCCACTCCTGATGCTCCAGAGGTTCAGTCCTCAGCTGCCGCTCCCTTCTCAGCCAAGTCAGGACGTTCCTCCTACTCAACCTCCAGCAAACGACGATACGCCGAGGTATAGCTTCTTTGCGTCTTGGTTTTAGGTAGAAGAATAGTATATATGTAAGGAATTTATGCTTTTTCTTCTTTTCTTTCTTGACTCAGGTGATCATTTCAATGGTGTGTAGCTCAAGACTTCGATGGAAGCTTTCGATGGACTTTTATCTATTTTGACTTTAGTTTTAAGTAGGTTTACCTTTCTTTTTCATGGACAATTTTCCCCTCTTTCTTTGGTGTATGAACAAACATGGTTGTTTTTAATCTTAGTTTATATATTTCAGTTTGATCGTGTATGTGGAATGATTTTTATAAGGTTGTATGGGTGGATGAAAGGATGAATGGGTGCATGGTTTGGTGTATGATTTCCGTTTTGGTTGTTGTTTGATTCGTAGTCATATTGTTTTTATGTATGCATGGATGTATGAAATGCGTGTCCACAGGTTTTGGGGGAGAATGTTTTCTATAGGTATCAAAGGAGTTGAAGAGTTGAAAAAGATGGGACTGACAGCAACAGAAGGGGTAGCAGGTGGGGGGCGGCTAGTGCAAACTAGCCGCCCAGTGAGGGGCGGCTAGCACTGTTTAGCCGCCCCTTGACTGGGGTTTTCACCTGGATAAGAAGGGCAGGGGCGGCTAGTAGTGTCTAGCCGTCTGGTGAGGGGCGGATAGTCGGGTTTAGCCGCCCCTTGTCTGGGACAATTCTTCTGGTTCTGCTGCTCCTGCCTGCCGCTGCTGAAAGCCTTTGTGACTGCTTTAACTTTCAAGACCTATAAAAACATCCTTTCCATGGACCAAGTGTTAAATCTGTCTGGATTGCGCCCCTGCACTGACTTTCGATCCCTTCTTGCTTGAATTGTCAAGGGATACAATCCATCTTAAGGTAAATGAAAAGATAATGCGAGAAAGTAAAGTGCGGGAAACCATGCTTTAGTACGCAAGGGAGGGATTCCAAGTGCGTGAGCAAAAAAAACTCTCAAGTATGTGTGAAAGTGAGATAATTTCTTCTCAAGCATGTGCGTAAGGGCATAAAATGAGTGTAGATGGGGGTAATTTTATCATTGGTACGGGGGTTCAATTTTAGCTTTTCAAGAAAATCGGATGCCTAGGTGTTTTGGAAAAGGAAAATGCGAACTTATGCGTAAGTATGAGTGGCATAAGTGGGCATTTTAGTTCTTCAATGGTTTTTTACGTGAAAGGGCAATGTTCTCGACTTTCTTAAGTAAAAGATACCATCAAGTTTCTTGCATATATATTATTCTTCTACCTAAAACCAAGACGCAAAGAAGCTATACCTCGGAGTGTCATCGTCATCTGCTGGAGGCTGAGTAGGAGGAACATCCTGACTTGGCTGAGAAGGGAGCAGCGGCTTAGGAGAGGACTGAACCTCTGGAACATCAGGAGCAGCAGGAGTCTCTCGAACTGAGGACGCAGCCCTCGCATATATCCCATGACTCCGAGACGCTGAAGGACGAGAAGCACGGCTAAAGGTGGCCCCGGTAGCCAAGGAAGCCGAGAGAGAATGGTCAGGCTCAAGCGGAAGAAGGTCGAGGTCCGCCTCGGTCATAGAGCCCCTCCAACCAATTTCTCCCTCATAGTTGCCTCCCAGAGATGAACCTGCTGCATATCTCTGTCTCTCCTCTCCAATCTCTGTCAGAGGCGACTCTCTGTCCCTCTAGCCCGATCCTCGGCAGCCCTCAACCTCTCCACCAACTCCCGTGCCCTCGCCTCTGATGCCCTGAGCGCCTCTCGGTCCTTGTCCCCGGCCGCTTGGTGAGAACGAACCAAGTCCCCCATCAAACCTCCAGGAACACCCGCTGAAGCCTCCAACTCCGACACCCTCATCTGGAGGGAGTCCCTCTCGCGGCCTAGGGTGATGAACCCCTCCTCTCTCGAAGCCATCATGGACCTCAGCCGGTCCCTCTACTTCTCAGCCCGAGAAGCCCTACCCGTGGCCTGGCCCAGCTCCATCCGTGTGGCCACTAATTCACTCCGGGCCGCATCTAGCTCCCTCGTCAGCTCGAGCTCTCGCTCGGAAACCATGGAAGGAGGAGGGGCGGAAGAAGAGGAAGCGCCATCGGTTCTCGCTCTCGACAGAGCATCCACCTGAGCCTCGATGACCCGGACCTGGTCCTGCAAGCGTCTCCGTTGTACCCGCAGCGCCTCTATCTGCCTGCTCGAGCTTGGAGGTGCTCATTGGCGGTCTTGAGCCTCTTCTCCATCTCATTCAACTCAACCTGCAAAAGGAAACACTATTCAGAAAATATTCATGCAAAGGAGAACGAGGAAGAAGAGAAGGGTTTCCAACTTACGTAAGCGTCCGGGATCTCCTCCTCCATCTTCCCGAGGATACCCGCATACTCTTGACGATACCAAGCCAGGTATTCATCACTCGAAGTCACCTCAGGACGACGCTCCACCAAGACACCTTGGCCCATCCATCCCGCCACATACGTAGCATAATTCCTTGGGAGGTTCGTGTCCTGAGGAATCCCAGCCACCGGGATTGAGGGGCGCCGTGGCAGAGGATCGGGCACCCACTGATGATACCCAAGCTGGCGGACGACCCGGCTGATCGCATGAAACACGACCTCATTAAAGTAGATCAACCAGACGTCTCACGCCAGGCCCTCGGGAACCTCCTCCGAATAAGGCCTCCATTTCATCTAAAAAGCATCAAAAGATAGGAAGGGTGCTTAGTCAAAAAGAAAACCAAATGCAAGCCAAAGAAATTCGAAGAAAAACTTATACCTCTTCCTCCGACAAGACGCGGAAGGCCTCTTGGAATTGGGCGAGGCGGTACAAGCGAGAGGATCCCCGGGGTTCCCATCTCATGGCCCAAGGGAGGGCCTGATCAAACGGTGCCAGAGTCAGGCGATTAATGGTGAAGTGCTCGTATCCGAAGATCTAGCAAAGCAAGAGGAAAATTATTATGATCAAAGTGAGCTAAACCAAGAAAAGGACATTTACCACTAACACATACCTGAAGAAATGGCGCGAAGCCACCAAGGTTCTTTCCCCCGGCCCTCTTAACTTTCTTCGAGAGCTCCGCGAAGAGATGGGCGAGCATCGCCGCTCCCCAGGCGTAGCGTCCCATGCCCTCCAGGTCCCTCATCAGCGAAAGAGAGTGAGAGGAAACCTTATCAGATGCCGTCGAGAAGAGGACCCGGCCGAAGAAGTAAAGGAAGAACTTCCTCAACTCCCTCCGTGCCCTCTGTGGGCACGCGGCCGCCTCTCTTGCCTCGATCATCGCCCGCCTCCTCTCGAAGCTAGCTGCAGCTTCGCCCTTCTGACGCTCTGTAAAGGAATCGAGGCCATACTGCCCCGAAAGCCTCCCTAAAGGGATCCGGTTCAGCGTCGCTCCCGCTCGACGAACTCTCATTCTCCAATCAGCTCTCGAAACAGCCCCCTATAGTCCGCAAGGGTGGCCGCAATCACCGCTTCCCCCAAGACCGGAAGGCCGGTGATCCAATGGATGTCCTCGAGGGTCGGCATAACGGCACTGGTAGGGAGGATGAACGTACAACTCTCCGGGTTGTCCCATCTCTCCGCCAATGCCTCCACATATGGGCGATGGACGTGGAACGCCTCAATCAGAAAGAAAGAACGGAAGCCCGCTCCATCCACTAAACTCCTCTCCTCCTGCCCCAAGGCATCATACCACCTCTTCGTCCCGTGCCATAATGCCCGGATACGATTCGGCCGCTGCATGCAAAAGAAGAAGACATGGGTTAGTTTAAAGAAAGCGATCGAGAGGTTAGAATCCAAAGCCTAAAAATCATTTAGAGATCATGCTTAGCAAAGTAAAATTCTCATATCAAACACAAAAACACTCACGTAAAGGTTCACCTCCCATTATTCACAAAACACTCCTCATATGATCGCGCATGCAAACAAAAAAAATGCCAAAACCCACCATGGTCGCCACTCACACTCTTTCTTTTATCATAGTCTATCATGCTTATATACTTTCCATAAACTCACACATGCATATGGAAAGCACCTGGACCCATGAGATACATGCATACACCCCCCCATGCTCTACCATGATCAAACACATGCGAAGTCACACCCTATAAACTATATGCACACAAAAATGTATCACATGCAAGTATGCTAGACATATCGTTCCTCTCTCCTTTATATGCATATGACAAACATGGATATATATAAAATCGCCCCCTCCCCGTTCCTAGAGACAAACCCGTATCAGCATGCTATCCCACCATGATTACCTTATACACCAAGCATGCTTATTAAAAATACACATATACAACATGTTCATACCACCCAAAGACATGCATATACACCAAATAAAAGCTGAGTAAAAGGGGTAAAGGAAATTACCACGGCCCGTGTGGACCCAGGAGCGCCCACCTCTGTAGATACCCCAATTTTGACCATCCATAGAGACAGAAATACTTCAAGTAACACACGGAATATCCCACAGTTGGACATCGAAGTAGAGAACCCAAGGTTCGGTGAACCTAAAACCTAACCCTAGCCTTGACCTGAACCTAAACCGGAAACCCTAACCCTAACCCTAAGACCCAAAAACCCTAAGTCCCTGGCTAGGGGCGGCTAGACATAACTAGCCGCCCCATACCAGGCGGCTAGTTAGCACTAGCCGCCCCCTTGGCCGACTTTGGACCAGTTCCCTGGATGGGACATAAAGCAGTATTAAATGCTGATCATTGCGGCGGGTCATGACCTTTAGCCGCCCTCTCTTGGCCAGATCAACCCAAGTAACCGACCAAGCCACCGCTTGTCATAGATGGGACGTTTGGCAGGTCATGATAGGGGCGGCTACCAGGAAGTAGCCGCCCCATCCTGGGCGGCTAGTTGGAACTAGCCGCCCTTCACCTGGTCTCTGACAGAAGAACCAGAGAATTAATGAGGGGTCTAATCAAAGCCAACCCACTCCATTACCCCTGGGATATTTCCCTGCCTCTCTTTTACTCTAAATAGAGGAGGTCCCAAGCCCAAAAAAAACATCACCAATCAACATCTTCAACCCACCATCCTCACCTGATCAATCCCTTCCACCACTAGAAATCCCAAGAGAGAGAGAGAGAAAGAGAGAGCCCCTTTTGTGAGAGAAATACCCATTTCCCTACATAAAATACCCTCTCATTCCACCCTCCAGAAACCCGGGCTAAACCTAGCTTAGCCTCTACCCAAAACGAAACCCATTTCCTACTGAAGTTCTGCCCAAACCGGACCAGACCTAGGACGGCTAAACCCTAGTAGCCGCCCCTCACCAGACGGCTAGATCCAACTAGCCGCCCCCTATACACACCCCATTTGCACCCCTATGTCCCAAGACTCCTTTAGTCAAGCCCCGGAAGCAGAATAGGATTATCTGTTTTTCATCTCTGTGTACGGTATATCCGTGTCTCAAAGCGGAGACCCCACAAACTCCCCACGTAGGCGATCAAATCCAACCCAACCTTTTCCTGCTTTTAGAAAAAGCAGGTGGCGATCACACAAACCCCTGAATCCTCTTGAGACGCTATCGGGCGCGTCAACCAGGAACGACATCCTCACCCTTCCAAGAAGACGATCCGACTGAGTCCGCCAGGGCATGCATCCGATCCGAATCCCTGAAGAACCCCCACACACGCACGCGCACACCGCGCGCACCCCGCCGGATCCCCACCTCCGACACACACACCACCCACACTTCGGGGGAAGATTCCAACGATACCGACAAATTGGCACCCCTTTAGCGATGACTCCGATCTCTTGAATAAACTACATCGTCTAGCCAGTCAAGCTAAAAGTCCCAACCCAAGTGCCTCATCCAAAACAGTCAAACCTACTAGGAGTCAAATACCTGACCAGATCACTAGCAACTTAGAAGGGTATAGTAGGGCCATAGTAGGTTTAGAAAAATTTGAATCAATAGCAGTTATAGAAGAACCAGACCTAGATAACATAGAGAACCTAGATGATGGTCTAGGGGTCTTCTAAATCTGTGATGAGGGCAATGAAGAAAAAGAGGACCTGTCTAAAGAATTCAAGCAGAGACTTCAAAGGTTCGATGAAAAGACAGAAGAAGCAGACGAGAAGATAGAGGAGCTAAACCTAGGGACAAAAGCTGACCCCAAAATCATTTCAATTAGCGCAGGACTAAATCACGATGAGAGAGAGGGCCTGTTAAAATATTACATGAGTACAAAGACGTCTTTGCATGGTCTTACAAGGACATGCCTGGACTCGATACCTCGTTAGTCGAACATCAGTTAATCTTAGAACCAAAAGCAAAACCAGTAAAGCAAAAGCTGAGGCGCCTTCATCCCAAGGTGGCCTTAAAAATCAAAGATGAGGTGGACAAACTCCACCAGGCTAAATTTATCCGGGTAGTCTTATATCCAAAGTGGGTAGCGAATAATGTTCTAGTGTCCAAGAAGGATGGGAAGATCCAGATATGCATCGACTTCGCGGAACTCAATCGAGCGTGCCCAAAGGATGACTTCCCACTCCCACATATTGACCACCTTGTCGACAACACGGCAGGGTATGAAATGCTCTCGTTCATGGATGGCTTTTCTGGATACAACCAGATCCGGCTGGTAGAAAAAGACCAAGAAAAGACTTCCTTTACCACACCCTGGGGAACTTACTGCTACATAGTTGTCGGTGTCGAGAAATGGTCTCTGCGCGTGTGTGGGGGTTCTTCGGAGGGTTCGGATCGGATGCGTGCCCTGGCGGGCTCGGCCGGATCGTCTCCTCGGAAGGGGTGAGGGTGTGGTTCCTGGTCGAGGCGCCCGACAGCGGCTCAAGAGGATTCAAGGGGGGTTTGTGATCGCCACCTGCTTTTTCTAAAAACAGGAAAGGGTTTGGGTTTGATCGCCTACGTGGGGAGTTTGTGGGGTCTCCGCTCTGAGACACGGATATACCGTACACAGAGGTGAAAAACAGGTAATCCTATTCTGCTTCCGGGCTTGACTAAAGGAGTCATGGGACAAAGGGTGTGAGTATGGGGTGTGTATAGGGGGTCGGCTAGTTGGATCTAGCCGTCTGGTCAGGGGCGGCTACTAGGGTTTAGCCGTCCCAGGTCTGGTTTGATTTGGGCAGAGGTTTGGTAGGAAATGGGTTTGGTTTTGGGCAGAGGCTAAACTAGGTTTAGCCCGGGCTTTTGGAGGGTGAGATGAGAGGGTATTTTATGTGGGGAATGGGTGTTTCTCTCACAAAAGGGGCTCTCTCTCTCTCTCTCTCTTGGGATTTCTAGTGTGAAAAAGGGAATGTGAATTGTGGGATGTTGGTGTGGAATGGTTGTTTGTGGATTTGTTGATGTTATATTTGGGCTTGGGACCCCTCTATTTATAGTAAAAGAGGGGCAGGAAAATATCCCGAGGGTAATGGAGTGGTTTGGCTTTGATTGGACCTCTCATTAATGCTATGGTTCTTCAGCCAGAGAACAGGTGAAGGGCGGCTAGTTCTAACTAGCCGCCCAGGATGGGGCGGCTACTTCCTGGTAGCCGCCCCTATCATGACCTGCCAAACGTCCCATCTCTGACAAGCGGTGGCTTGGGTCGGCTACTTGGTTTGATCCGGCCAAGAGAGGGTGGCTAAAGGTCATGACCCGCCGCAATGATCAGCATTTAATATTGCTTTATGTCCCATCCAGGGAACTGGTCCAAAGTCGGCCAGGGGGCGGTTAGGGGGGCGGCTAGTGTAAACTAGCCGCCCAGTGAGGGGAGGCTAGTTAGGGCTAGCCGCCCCTTTCCAGGGACTTAGGTTTCTAGGGTTTTGGTTTTTGGTTTAGGTCTGGGTTAGGGTTTGGCTTAGGTTTAGGGTTTTGAGGTTTAGGTTTAGGTCAAGGCTGGGATTTAGGGTTTAGGGCTAGGTCAAGGTTCTAGGGTTTCCGGTTTACCGAACCTTCGGTTCTCTATTGGTGTCCACTTGTGGGATATTTCCGTGTGTTACTTGAAGTATTTCTGTCTCTCTGGACGGTCAAAATTGGGGTATCTACAATTGTCCCTCATCGGATGGAGTCTTTGTGCGAAGCAGGAAAGACTTCGACCGATGATAAGGAAAGAGAGCCCTATTTTGGCCAGCCCGACCTTCAAGAAGTTATGCCAACACGAACAGTACTTTTCGGGGAGTTGATTTAGGCTGTCAGAGGCTAGGTCTTGACTTAGAATTTTTATCCGAGAAGATGATCCAGGTGGAAGGCGGGGAAAAGTAAATGGTGAGTGATCCAACCCGCGGTCGGGGTTCTTAGCTATCGTGCACGTAGCAGCCCAGCGTCAGTTTCCTCGTGCCTACCGTTCCCGTGCTTGGGAAAACTCAGCAAGGAGGGGATATCGCCGACAGAAAGCAAGTAAAAGGTTGATTTGGGTGAATTGGATCATCCGAGGGATAAGAACTCTGGAAAAGAACCAGAACTGAAGAAATTTGAATCTGAATGGTACTGAATGTGTTGCAAAACTTCGGGAGAGTCGTGTTTGATCAAGTAATGTCTGGAAATAAGCCAATGCATGGCTGTATGGTATGGAGGACCTTGAATTTTAGGGCTGAAAAGATTGGAAGGGGGTTTTTTAAGCAAAAGAGAAAAACTGGGAGGGGCGGCTAGTTGTAACTAGCCGCCCGAGAGGGGGTGGCTACTCGCGGGTAGCCGCCCCTCGACTGGGTCCCTTATAACCGAAAAGACCCTCTCTCTCCCCATATGTTTTTAAAACGGTTTCTCTTCCCTCTTCTCTTCTTCCCTTCGGTTTCAAACTCGAAAACCCTGATTTCTTTGCCGTTCTTTCCTCTATTTCGACCTCAATCTTTCTCTTTCCCTTGATTTCGAAACCCTAGTTTGGGTTCTCCTTTTTCTTTTCCAAACCGAGGAGATGACGAGGTCGAAGGCGATCGCTTCAAGGGGGAAACGACCACGGGTGGCTCGTGGAGAGCATAGCCCGAGCTCTTCATCATCGGAGAGCGATAGGCCGTAGGTCGAGGCCGTGGGGGAGGGTATGGGTACGACGGAGGTGTCGCCGGTGGATATCGGCGTGGGTGAGGTTGGGGATTTGCCTTCGGGGGCTGTCCCGGGGGTAGGGGGGAGTGTGATAGGCTATACACGCAAGAGGAGGCGTGGGGATCGACCGGTGGTGGCCGAGGAGGTGTTTCCGGGGTTGGAGAATCGATCGAGGGTGCAACCGAGGGGGTAGGGGTCGAGGGAGTTAGCGAGGAGGTGAGGGCGTCGTTGGAAGCCCTTGTCGGGATGTTGGATAGGGAGGCCACAGAGGCCAGGGTTGAGGAGGAGGAGAGTAGGGCTATGGGGGCCTTTGCGGAGTTTATCTCCGGCGTGGGGAGGGTGGAAGGGATAGGAGAGGCTAGGGACGGGGCCGGGGAGGCCGAGGGTATGGGCACTGGGGCCGCTGAGGCCGGTGTGGGTGTTGGGGTTGAGGCCGAGGAGGCCGTGTTTGAGGAGGATGAGGAGGAGGATGACGACGGGATGGACGATCCCGACGAGGCCGAGGTGGACGCTCCTGGGTCCACACGGGCTGTGGTATGTTCCTAATCCTTTAGTCTTTGCATTTTATTTTGGTGTATATGCATGTGTTGGCGGTATGAACAGGTTGTATGTGTGTATTATATTCGTATATGTGTGTTTTTTAAATAGGCATGCTTGTGTATAAGTTAATCACGGTGGGATGCGTAAGCATGCTGTCATGGGTTTGTTTTTATAGGGAGGGGGACAAATTCTATATATATATATCCATGTTTGTCATATGCATGTAAAGGAGAGAAATGATATAGCTAATATGCTTGCATGCGTTACTTTTCTACGTGTGTGTGGTTTCGTACGTGTTTTGATCGTGGTAGAGCATGAGGGAGTGTATGCATGCATTTCATGGGTTCGAGCTCTATATTGCTGTATTGCTTAGGTGTGTTTAGGGGAGGTATAAGCCTGATAGGCTTGATGTAAGAAGGTGTGTGAGTGGTGACCACGGTGGGATGTGTTTGATATTCGTCTAGCATGCGTGATCATATGAGGAGTGTAGTTTCTTACTTTCATTCTTTTAGCATGTGGGAGTCTTGATTTCGCTAATCATGGTTTAAACTGCTTTCGTAGATTTGGACTCTTACCTCTCGCTTGCTTTTAACTAACCCATGTTCCCTTCGCTTGTTTTGCAGAGGCCGAATCGTATCCGGGCTTTATGGCACGGGACGAAGAGATGGTACGACGCCTTGGGGCAGGAGTGGAGATGGAGCTTCGAGTGGATGTGGAGCGGGCTTGCACGTCCTCCCTTGCTGTCATCGCTGTCCATCGGATCAGCCATGATCCACCCTAGCTGACCACCATCCATATGTCGGGGCAGTACGGCCTCGGTTCCTTCACAGAGCGCCAGAAAGGCGAAGCTGCAGCTAGCTTCGAGAGGCGGCGGGCGATGATTGAGGCGAGAGAGGCGGCCGCGTGTCCACAGAGGGCACGGAGGGAGTTGAGAGCGTTCTTTCTCTACTTCTTTGGCCGGGTCCTTTTCTCGACGGCCTCCGATGAGGTCTCCTCTCATTCCCTTCTACTGATGCAGGACTTGGAGGGCATGGGGCGCTATGCTTGGGGAGCGGCGATGCTTGCCCACTTGTTTGCGGAGCTCTCGAAGAAAGTCAAGAGGGCTGGAGGAAAGAACCTTGGTGGCTTCGCACCATTCCTTCAGGTATGTGTAAGTGATGAGTGT
This sequence comes from Acorus calamus, assembly GCA_030737845.1. Classification (NCBI taxonomy): domain Eukaryota; kingdom Viridiplantae; phylum Streptophyta; class Magnoliopsida; order Acorales; family Acoraceae; genus Acorus; species Acorus calamus. The sequence goes on along the minus strand of CM060877.1, from coordinate 11,999,997 downwards.
CTTCTTCTTGGTTTAGCTTTACTTTGGTCATGATAAATTCCCTCTTGCTTTGTTAGATCTTCGGGTACGAGCACTTCGCCATTGTTCGCCCGACTTTGGCTCCGTTCGATCATGCCCTCCCTTGGGCCATGAGATGGGAACCCCGGGGATCTTCCCGTTTGCACCGCCTCCCCCAATTCCGAGAGGCCTTCCGCGTCTTGTCGGAGGAAGAGGTATAAGTTTTCTTCGAATCCTTTTGGTTTGTACTTGGTTTTCTTTTGACTAAGCGCTCTTCCTATCTTTCGATGCCTTCTTAGATGACGTGGAGGCCTTACTCGGAGGAGGTTCCTGAGGCCCTGGCGCGAGACATCTGGCTGATCTACTTCAATGAGGTCGTGTTCCATGCGATCAGCCGGGTCGTCCGTCAGCTTGGGTACCATCAGTGGGTGCCCGATCCTCTTCCGCGGCGCCCTTCGATTCCGGTGGCCGGGATTCCTCGGGACATGAATCTCCCGAGGAATCACGCGACGTACGTGGCGGGATGGATGGGTCGAGGCGTCTTGGTAGAGCGTCGTCCTGAGGTGACTTCGAGTGACGAATACCTAGCTTGGTATCGTCGGGAGTATGCGGATATCCTCGGGACGATGGAGGAGGAGATCCCGGACGCTTATGTAAGTTAAAGAATCCCTTTTCTTTCCTCGTTCTCTTTTGTTTGAACTCTTCTGAATGGTATTTCCTTTTGCAGGTTGAGTTGAATGAGATGGAGAAGAGGCTCAAGACCGCCAACGAGCACCTCCAAGCGCGGGCCAGGCAGATAGAGGCGTTGCGGGCACAGAGAGGACGCTTGCAGGACCAGGTCCGGGTCCTCGAGGCTCAGGTGGATGCTCTGTCGAGAGCGAGGGCCGATGGCGCTTCTTCTTCTTCCGTCCCTCCTCCTTCCATGGTGTCTGAGCTGTCGGTGTCGGGAAATTGGTCTCGGCGCGTGTGTGGGGGTTCTTCGGAGGGTTCGGATCGGATGCGTGCCCTTGCGGGATCGGCCGGATCGTCTCCTCGGAAGGGGTGAGGGTGTGGTTCCTGGTCGAGGCGCCCGACAGCGGCTCAAGAGGATTCAAGGGGGGGGGGGGTTTGTGATCGCCACCTGCTTTTTCTAAAAACAGGAAAGGGTTTGGGTTTGATCGCCTACGTGGGGCGTTTGTGGGGTCTCCGCTCTGAGACACGGATATACCGTACACAGAGGTGAAAAACAGGTAATCCAATTCTGCTCTTGGGCTTGACTAAAGGAGTTATGGGACAAAGGGGTGTGAGTATGGGGTGTGTATAGGGGGGCGGCTAGTTGGATCAAGCCGTCTGGTCAGGGGCGGCTACTAGGGTTTAGCCGTCCAGGTCTGGGGGAATTTGGGCAGGGATTTGGTAGGTAAAGGGTGGGGTCTTGGGCAGAGGCTAAGCTAGGTTTAGCCTGGGTTTATGGAGGGCGGGATGAGAGGGTATTTTATGTGGGGAATGGGTGTTCCTCTCACAAAAGGGGCTCTCTCTCTCTCTCTCTCTCTTGGGATTTCTGGTGGTGGAAGGGTTTAAAGATGAATTGGTGGTTGTTGTGGATTTGTTGATGTTGTATTTGGGCTTGGGACCCCTCTATTTATAGTAAAAGAGGGGCAGGGAAATATCCCGAGGATAATGGAGTGGGATGGCTTCGATTGGACCTCTCATTAATGCTCTGGTTCTTCTGCCAGAGAACAGGTGAAGGGCGGCTAGTGCTAACTAGCCACCCGGGATGGGGCGGCTACTTCCTGGTAGCCGCCCCTATCATGACCTGCCAAACGTCCCATCTCTGACAAGCGGTGGCTTGGGTCGGCTACTTGGTTTGATCCGGCCAAGAGAGGGCGGCGAAAGGTAATGACCCGCCGCATTGATCAGCATTTAATATTGCTTTATGTCCCATCCAGGGAACTGGTCCAAAGTCGGCCAGGGGGCGGTTAGGGGGGCGGCTAGTGTGAACTAGCCGCCCAGTGAGGGGTGGCTAGTTAGTGTTAGCCGCCCCTTTCCAGGGACTTAGGTTTTTAGGGTTTTGGTTTTTGGTTTAGGTCTGGGTTAGGGTTTTGGCTTAGGTTTTGTGTTTGAGCTAGGGTTTGGGTTTAGGTTAGGGTTTGGGGTTAGGTCAAGGTTTAGGGTTCCGGTTTAGGTTTAGGTCAAGGTTTAGGGTTCCGGTTTAGGTTTAGGTCAAGGCTGGGATTAGGGTTTAGGGCTAGGTCAAGGCTAGGGTTAGGGTTTCTGGTTTACCGAACCTTCGGTTCTCTTATTTGTGTCCACTTGTGAGAGATTTCCGTGTGTTACTTGAAGTATTTCTGTCTCTCTGGACGTTCAAAATTGGGGTATCTACAATTGTCCCTCATCGGACGGAGTCTTTGTGCGAAGCAGGAAAGACTTCGACCGATGATAAGGAAAGAGACCCCTATTTTGGCCGGCCCGACCTTCAAGAAGTTATGCCAACACGAACAGTACTTTTCGGAAAGTTGATTTAGGCTGTCAGAGGCTAGGTCTTGACTTAGAATTTTTATCCGAGAAGATGATCCAGGTGGAACGCGGGGAAAAGTAAATGGTGAGTGATCCAACCCGCGGTCGGGGTTCTTAGCTATCGTGCACGGAGCAGCCCAGCATCAGTTTTCTCGTGCCTACCGTTCCCGTGCTTGGGAAAACTCAGCAAAGAGGGGATATCGCCGACAGAAAGCAAGTAAAAGGTTGATTTGGGTGAATTGGATCATCCGAGGGATAAGAACTCTGGAAAAGAACCAGAACTGAAGAAATTTGAATCTGAATGGTACTGAATGTGTTGCAAAACTTTGGGAGAGTCGTGTTTGATCAAGTAATGTCTGGAAATAAGCCAATACATGGCTGTTTGGTATGGAGAACCTTGAATTTTAGGGCTGAAAAGATTGGAAGGGGTTTTTTAAGCAAAAGAGAAAAACTGGGAGGGGCGGCTAGTTGTAACTAACTGCCCGAGAGGGGGCGGGAGTTGGAGGAGAGGTTGTGGGCCGCCGAGGATCGGGCCAGAGGGACGGAGAGTCGCCTCCGACAGAGATTGGAGAGGAGGGACAGGGATATGCAGCAGGTCCGTCTCTGGGAGGCGACTATGAGGGGGAAATTGGTCGGAGGGGGCTCTATGACCGAGGCGGACCTTGATCTTCTTCCACTTGAGCCTGACCATTCTCTCTCGGCTTCCTTGGCTACCGGGGCCACTTTTAGCTGTGCCTCTCGTCCTTCGGCGTCTCAGAGTCGTGGGATATACGCGAGGGCCGCGTCTTCGGTTCGAGAGACTCCTGCTGCTCCAGATGCTCCAGAGGTTCAGTCTTCTCCTCATCCGCCGCTCCCTTCTCAGCCAAGTCAGGACGTTCCTCCTACTCAGCCTCCAGCGGATGATGATACGCCGAGGTATAGCTTTTGTGTCTTGGTTTTAAGTAGAAGAATAGTATATATGCGATGAATTCATGCTTTTCTTCTTTTGTCTTGACTTAGGTGATATTTCGGTGAGATATAGCTCAAGACTTTCGGATTTTGGAGCGCTTTGAAGGAAGAGATTCCCTTTTATGCCCTCTTTTAGTTTGTTTAGAAAAAAAAACAGTCTTTTAGTTTTTATGCCCTCATTTAGGTTTTGAGTGGGACAATTTAATCATTCTCCTTTATATGCATGTGTTAGAGTAGTTTAGCATGGATGGTTCATGGATATGTATGTTTGTGTAGATGAATCTTGGTTTCATAGGTTTGATTCATGGATGGATATATGATTTCGAGATATGGTTGTTTTCGGAGTGTTTTTATATTGGTTTTATGAATGTATATGCGTATGAAATGTGTGTATGCAATGTGTACGTGCAAGTTTTGGAAAGAATTTGATTTTAATAGGTAAAGAAGTATTGAAGAGTTAATTACATATGGGCTGACATAACTGACAGGGGTGCAGGCAAGGGGCGGCTAGTGTAAACTAGCCGCCCAGTGAGGGGCGGGTAGTTGTGTTTAGCCGCCCCCTGCCTGGGGCTTCCTTACCTAACAGAGGGCAGGGGCGGCTAGTACAAACTTGCCGCCCAGTGAGGGGCGGCTAGTCGGGCTTAGCCGCCTCCTGCCTGGGGTAGTTTGGGCCCTGCTGCTCCTGTGCTGCTGCTGCTAAAAGTCTTTGCGACCGTTCTATCCTCCAATACCTATAAAAACATTCTTTCCATGGACCAAGTGTTAAATCTGTCCAGATTGTGCCCCTGCACTGACTTTCGAGCCCTTCTTGCTTGAATTGTCAAGGGCTACAATCCATCTTAAGGCGGAATGGAAATATAAATGCGAGAAAGTAAAAGTGCGGGAGACCAGGCTTTAGTGCGCAAGGAAGGGATTCCAAGTGCGTGAGTGAAGAAGAACTTATGTGTAGGAGTTGGGGACAATTTCTTCTCACGCATGTGTGGAAGGGCATGAGGTGAGTGGAGGCAATTTTAATATTTGTGGGGACAATACGTGGGGACAATTTTAATATGTGGGGACAATTTTCAAGAAAATCGGATGCCAAAGTAGTTTGGAAAAGGAAAATGCACGCTTATGCGTAAGTATATGTGGCATAAGGGGGCATTTTAGTTCTTCAATTACTTTTTTAGGTGAGAGGGCAATGTTCTCGATTTTCATAAGTAAAAGACGCCATCAAGTCACCGTGGAGGAGCCCTTGTGGTCACTCATGTCCAAACCAGGATTGTATTTAAGAGGTATAAGCCTTAGGCGTCGATTTTCCTAGGTTCATGGTTTTCAAATGCTTAATCGTATTATTCTAAACATGCTGAAAAATCCATGAGTGTACCAAGAGTCAAGTCAAACAAGCTTCCTTTGGATAGGCAAGTTTCTAAATGAATTCGTGTGAGTGTGTGTGTAGGTGTAAACCTGGACGTGATCTGCCTTCGGTCAAAATTTCGCTTTTCCTGGTGGACATAGCTCAATTTTGAACCCCCATTGCAAAAAAAATAAAAAAGGGGAGAGGGTGAATGGGGTAAGAATAATATCTTCCTTTCGGGCAATATTTTAGAATCGTCCCAGTCTAGCACATGTCTTACTTCCTAGGTCCCTCTGGCTTTCTTCTTTTTACCACTTCTTTATTTTTGGGTGGAAAGGTACAGTCCGTTGTTTGGATCTGTAATGGTATAGCCGTTGTTTAGCGTATACCGTGCGTAAAGGCGTGAAAGCCTGCTAAATAGAGAGTTTAACCCGTTCACTTGGGTGTTTGGCCTCTCCTTGCCTATCTTTCGCTTTTTTTTTTTGTTTTGTGTTTTGATTTGAGTTGAGGGGGGGGCTCTTCTGTTTTTCACCCCGATTCTTTTCATGCTTCCCCTCTAGAAGTGTTTATATAGTGCCAGAGCCAGTTTTTGGGACATATGCTAGGTCCGGGTAACTCCTCATTTTGACCTAGGGTTAATACGAGTGGGGCGAAAATAAGGGATATTTTGCTTTGGGGAGTTTTAAATTGTCCCAGTCTACGGGGTAGGCAATTTTTCTTCCATCAGGCAAATCTAGTCCAGTTATACGTGTGTGAAGGGAACGACATGATTTGGCGGAAACGTGTTCAAATAGATACGAGTTTATCTTTGAGAGTCTTATAATTCTATCATCAAGTACTAAACGCTGGAAATCGCATGAAGGAAGAATAATAGTTCTTAAGTATGAAAGCTTTTCATGCATGTAATTTTTTAGATAAAGTGCATTCCACGAACCTGGAACCTCGACTCCTTCGGCATCTACCAGGCGGTAGGCTTTCCCAGAATAGGCATGGGTGATCACATAGGGTCCCTCCCATGTGGGTTGCAGTTTTCCTCTCGGGTGAGGCTGTCTTGATGGCATGATTTGCTTAAGTACTAATTCCCCGATTTCGAATTTTCTTTTTACCACCTTCTTTTCAAATGCCCCTGCCACCCTTCTTTGGTAGGCCTGGGCATGGTCTGCCGCTCTTAATCTCTTCTCGTCCAGTAGTTCGAGGCGTAGTAGGACAAATGTCTACTTATGTTTTTGAAAAGGGGCCTGGGTCGGCGAAAAGATATGATTTTGGAAAGAAAGGAACGGAGATAAAGTTTGAAAACGATTTTGTTTTTAGAAGACAAGTATGGAATGATAGTTCGTAAAAGATGTTTTTCGGCGGAAGTACGGCTTTGTAAAATATTTTGTTTTGAAGAAAGGTGTGGAAGCGCAGATTTTGAAAAAAAAAATTTCGTCATGAAGAAAAGTGTGAAAATGTAGTTTGTAAATATTTTTGTTGTTTTGGTAAACAGGTAAAGAAAGTTTGAGAAAGTGCTTTTATTTTGGTTTTGAAGTACGGAAATACTGTTTTATAGAACTTTTAGTTTTGGAAGAGAGTGTGAAAAATATTTTTAGAAGAAACCTTTTTTGTTTTTAAAGGAGAGTGGAAATAAAGCTGGAAACAAGTATGTTCAGAGTTGGGGAATGAAAGCTGATCGGCACGTATATTTTTTTTTTGTGTTGGATTTTGGTTTCTTTTTAGGAAAGCAGGTAAACAAATATGTACAGGGTGTGAAAGTGAAAGCTAGTAAACAAATATTTTGATCTTTTTTTTATTTTTTTTAGAAAAAGCTGTAAACAAATGTGTACAGGATGATGAAAACGAAAGCTGGTAAACAAATATTTGATCTTTTTGATTTTTAGAAAAAGCTGTAAACAAATATGTACAGGATGATGAAAACGAAAGCTGGTAAACAAATATTTTGATCTTTTGATTTTTAGAAAAAGCTGTAAACAAATATGGTGGATGATGAAAGACTTACCCAGGAGGATCGGTACCTGGTTCTTGAATTTGTATTGCCTCCTCGGGTCGGCTTCTTTTTGATGGCCGGCTGATGTCTGGTGGGGGTCCCCTGTTCCCAAATTCTCCCTCCCTGAGTCTTTTCAAAGGCCTCCCTTGATGGAGTAGTTCTTCGTCTGTGGCGCCTGGTTGCCAACATGCGAGCACCTCTAGCCGGATGCGCATGGCACAGACGCTCCAATTTTGGGCCTGAGTATTATTAGAGCGCGCCTCTCCCCACATGGATATTACCTTCCCGCGGTACGGGAAGCGAAGACATTGGTGTCGGGTGGATGAGACGGCTTCGATGCTGTTGAGCCACGTCCTCCCAACAATCAGAGGGTGGGGTGATTGAATGTTCATCACCATGCAGTTAACGATGGTGGAGACTGGGCCGATCTTCAGTGGGAGCGTGACTAGTCCGCAGGCGTTCTTGCGTGTGCTGTCGAAGGCGTAAATGTATTCGTCTGAGGGCTCCAATCTGGGAACCTGGCCTTCTAGCTTTTGGTAGGCGGAATATGTAAGGACGTTAGTTTCCGCTCCCGTGTCAATGAGAATGTGACGGAATTCCCTTCCCCCGAGTATGGCGGTGATTGAGAGGGGTGCGGAACGTGCTCTAGCTTTCGCGACTTCATGGGGGAGGAAGGTGATCGAGTTGGGCACCGCAAGATTGCTTGGTGGATGCGGGGTCCTGGCCGCTTCTTCTGAAGGAGAGTTGTTGTCACAAGGGGACCCAGGTGGGCTACCGCCTTCATTCTCGTTCCTCGGTCGGAGGGCTAAGGTGAACATATTGTGTATGGCCCAATTGTTCTCGTTCTCGTATTGGAGGCGTGCTTCTCCCCAAATTGTCAGTACATGATCCAAGAAGGGCAGTCGAAGGCATTGGTGTCGGGGGGAACAGATAGCTTGGATGCTGTCTAACCATGGTCGCCCCAGCATCAATGGGTACCTCGTGTCGATGTCGGCCATGAAGCAGGCTACTTCGCAGATGAGAGGTCCGATGGATAGCTCGAATGTTCCGGGGCCGCGGAGAGTCTTCCCGGTATGGTTGAAAGCTTGGATAGTATGGTGGGCCGGGTGGACGGGAGGACGGCCTAGTCCGGGTATCTTCTGGTAAGTGGAGCATGTCATTATGTTCATGCCCGATCCTGGGTCTATAAAGATGTTGTTCAGCCTGAAGTCGTCCGCGGACGTGTAGGGGGTAGACTCACAGTCGGGGATCTGGAAGGTCCTGGTCAGTGAATGAAATGGTCATTGGGCGGCGGGGGCCATTGACAGTGTCGGTACTCTTAGAGGACCCGTTGTCGTCCGGATGCAGATCATCCGACGTACATTCCCCTCCTTTGGGTCCTTCGCTAGCTCCTTCGGGGATTTCCTCGAATGGCTCTTCTTCTTCGTCTTCTCCCGGGTTTTCTAGTCCGCTTTCGTCGGACTCGAGGTTGATGACTGCGGGGAGGGCGAGGAGCGCGTCTTCTTCTTCGCCATAGAGTATGGCGAGGTCATGGTCGTCGAGGTTCAGCTGGAAGGGCTCGTTCTGCTCTTCCTCCTCGGACTCTTCGGATAGGCTGCCATCAGTAGCATCTTCCGAGCTGCTTGGTTCTGGTGATGGTTGTCTCCCTCTCCTGATCATGTTGACCGCGTGGGCTCTAGATGTGGAGGCTTGGGTATGTCCTGGCAAGGGGTCAGTCAATATGCCAAGTGGCTTGGGTGCTTGGGGATTTCCCTGGCTCAGATGGCCTTTGATCATGGCCCAGTCAAGGCGCCTGTCATCATTAAGATCATAAACGAAGTCCCGAAAAACAATGCATTGTTCTACGGTATGGCCATATTGTTGATGATATTGACAGTAACGCGCCGTGCTGGCCCCGGGTAGTGAGGGCCTGGCGTCGGGGAGGGAGATACTATTTGTGTCCAACATCACCCTAAAGATCCTAGTTAAAGTTTCTGGGAGGGGAGGGTAAGAGTCCCTCTTTCCCATTCGTCTTTGGTCGTAGGATGCGGGAGGTCTAACCTCGTTATAAGAGCTTTGTACGGGCTGCCTAGGGGTTGGATTTTGTGCTCTTGGGGGGGCGGAGTAAAAGGGAGCCCGAGTTTGAGTTTGGCTCTGGATTATAGGGCTTTGGAGTGGGAAATTTTGGACTGTGGGGTTTTGTCGTATTGGCACGGGGACGGGTACTGATCGAGGGGTAAAATGTTGATTTGCTTGCCGAGGTGGTGCATATCCGGATGATCCGGGCGTGTACTGTCTCGGAGTTGTTCCTCGGTCAGGAACTCGTGCTCCGTTTGGGTAGAGTGCCGATACTTGGTTAATGATCCCCTCTACCGTGGGGGTTTGCGCCTTACGAGGCGGTTGTCCAACCCTATGGCTGATAGGTGGGGACTGGGTTTGTACTGCTGGGGCTGCACAACGGGAAATCCTGTTGTGGCGGTCAATCAGAAGTAGATACGTAGTGCAGTCTCCATACGAAAGGCTCGTACGGAGCTCTGGACTCAGGCTCTGTAACATCATGTCAATTTCTTGACATTCTGTGAGTTGCAGGCCGGTTCGGTGGACAAGGGTGCGCCACCGAGACACGTATTGTTCGAATTCCTCCCTAGGCCTCATTCTCTCTACGGTTAGATCTGAAATAGAGGGGGTCCTAATCCTCTGGTAACCGTAGCGGCCCAAGAATTTCTCGCTTACAGCCGAGAAATTCGACAAGTGATCTACAGGGAGGGTGGAGAACCATTGTAGTGCTTCTCCTTCCAATGATTTCTATAAGAGGAAGACTAGTAGAGGTTGATTATCTATAAACGGGCGTGCGTCTAGATAAAAGGCAGTTAAATGAATGTCTGGGTCTCCACGACCGTTGTACTGGCGAAATTTGGGGATTTTGAATCCCTCCGGTAGGTGGACTGACGGGATTTGTCTCAGGTTATGTAGAGACATGTGGTTGGGGGCCGAGGGACCAGTCTCGGAGAGAATTCTCCGGATGGTATCGTCCAGTGTTTCTCCCCGGGGAGGGCTGTCTAGCGGTCCCGGGTTTGGGGTGGTTTGGTAGGGGCCTGGGGTGGAAACAACTGGGAATTTTGGATTCGCGGGGGAAATGGGGGTGAATGAAAAGACACTCGGGCTGACCGAGTGACTGGGTGTTGGTGGGGCTTTGGGAGTGGATTTAGGGGTTTCGACAGGGGTTTCCTGTCTCGAGGTCTTGGCATGACGGTAGTCAACGAGGTCATGAAACATGTCCTCTACCGTTTGATACCCTAGACTAGCCATCCTTTCCTCTAGATGGGTCAGGAACTGTGTGGCCTGACCCTCTTGGTGATTCCTTTCCTCTAATATCTCCTCTTCCATGTGGGATTCCATGACGTAGAGTGGGGGGATGAATGCAGATTGAAAGCAGTAAATAAAGCAGTAAAGGATTGCGCAGCTGTGTGCGACTTACGAAAGCAGTAAAGGATTGCGTAGCTGTGTGCGGCTTACGAAAGCGGTAAAGGATTGCGCAGCTGTGTGCGGCTTACGAAAGCAGTAAAGGATGTTATAATGCACAGTAGAAGAGGATTTAATTCAAGGAGTGAGAAACTCTAACCTTCCTAGATGGTTGATAGCATTTTAGTCAAGCTTGTAAAAGGGGGCAGAAGAGGATTACCTTTTGTTGTTTTTCACGAGGGAGGTCCCACCGTGATCGCCAGAATTTGTCGGTGTCGGGAAATTGGTCTCGGCGCGTGTGTGGGGGTTCTTCGGAGGGTTCGGATCGTATGCGTGCCCTGGCGGGCTCGGCCGGATCGTCTCCTCGGAAGGGGTGAGGTTGTGGTTCCTGGTCGAGGCGCCCGACAGCGGCTCAAGAGGATTCAAGTGGGGGGGTGGGTTTGTGATCGCCACCTGCTTTTTCTAAAAACAGGAAAGGGTTTGGGTTTAATCGCCTACGTGGGGAGTTTGTGGGGTCTCCGCTGTGAGACACGGATATACCGTACACAGAGGTGAAAAACAGGTAATCCTATTCTGCTCTCGGGCTTGACTAAAGGAGTTATGGGACAAAGGGGTGTGAGTATGGGGTGTGTATAGGGGGGCGGCTAGTTGGATCTAGCCGTCTGGTCAGGGGCGGCTACTAGGGTTTAGCCGTCCAGGGTCTGGGGGAATTTGGGCAGGGGTTTGGTAGGTAAAGGGTGGGGTCTTGGGCAGAGGCTAAGCTAGGTTTAGCCTGGGTTTATGGAGGGCGGGATGAGAGGGTATTTTATGTGGGGAATGTGTGTTTCTCTCACAAAAGGGGCTCTCTCTCTCTCTCTCTCTTGGGATTTCCGGTGGTGGAAGGGTTTAAAGATGAATTGGTGGTTGTTGTGGATTTGTTGATGTTGTATTTGGGCTTGGGACCCCTCTATTTATAGTAAAAGAGGGGCAGGGAAATATCCCGAGGGTAATGGAGTGGGTTGGCTTCGATTGGACCTCTCATTAATGCTCTGGTTCTTCTGCCAGAGAACAGGAGAAGGACGGCCACAAGGATGGAGTTGGGCCAGGCGAGGGGAAGGGCTTCTCGGGTTGAGGAGGAGGCGGACCGGCTGAGGTCCATGATAGGTTTGAGGGAGGAGGGGCTCATTACCCTAGTCCGTGAGAGGGACTCCCTCCAGATGAGGGTGTCGGAGTTGGAGGCTTCGGCGGGTGTTCCTGGAGGTTTGATGGGAGATCTGGTTCGTTCTCTCCAGGCGGCCGGGGATAGGGACAGAGAGGCACTCAGGGCGTCGGAAGCGAGGGCGCGGGAGTTGGAGGAGAGGTTGAGGGCCACCGAGGATCGGGCCAGAGGGACGGAGAGTCGCCTCCGACAGAGATTGGAGAGGAGGGACAGGGATATGCAGCAGGTCCATCTCTGGGAGGCGACTATGAGGGGGAAATTGGTCGGAGGGGGCTCTATGACCGAGGCGGACCTTGATCTTCTTCCACTTGAGCCTGACCATTCTCTCTCGGCTTCCTTGGCTACCAGGGCCACCTTTAGCCGTGCCTCTCGTCCTTCGGCGTCTCGGAGTCGTGGGATATACGCGAGGGCCGCGCCTTCGGTTCGAGAGACTCCTGCTGCTCCCGATGCTCCAGAGGTTCAGTCTTCTCCTCATCCACCGCTCCCTTCTCAGCCAAGTGAGGACGTTCCTCCTTCTCAGCCTCCAGTGGACGACGATACGCCGAGGTATAGCTTTTGTGTCTTGGTTTTAAGTAGAAGAATAGTATATATGCGATGAATTCATGCTTTTCTTCTTTTGTTTTGACTTAGGTGAATGTTTCGATGATGCATAGCTCAAGACTTTGAAGTTTGGAGCGTTTTGAAGAAAGATTTCCCTTTTTATGCCCTCTTTTAGGTTTAGAAAAACAATCGATGCTTGTGGTTTTGGGTGGGACAATTTAATCATTCTCCTTTATATGCATGTGTTTAGAGTAGCTTAGCATGGATGGTTCATGGATATGTATGTATGTGTGGATGAATCTGGATTTTTATAGGTTTGATTTATGGATGGGTGTAGGTTTTGATATATAATTCGTTTTAGCATGGTATCTATACAGGTTTTGCGTATGAATATGTGTATGAAATGTGTACGTGCAGGTTTTGGAAAAGAATTTGACTTTAATAGGTAAAGAAGTATTGAAGAGTTGATTACATATGGGCTGACATAACTGACAGGGGTGCAGGCAAGGGGCGGCTAGTGTAAACTAGCCGCCCAGTGAGGGGCAGCTAGTTAGGTTTAGCCGCCCCCTGCCTGGGGTATGCTTACCTGAGACAATGGGGAGGGGCGGCTAGTACAAACTAGCCGCCCAGTGTGGGGCGGCTAGTTAGGTTTAGCCGCCCCCTGCCTGGGGTAGTTTGGGCCTGCTGCTCCTGTCTGCTGCTGCTGCTGAAAGTTTTTGCGACCGTTCTATTCTTCAATACCTATAAAAACATTCTTTCCATGGACCAAGTGTTAAATCTGTCCAGATTGTGCCCCTGCACTGACTTTCGAGCCCTTCTTGCTTGAATTGTCAAGGGCTACAATCCATCTTAAGGCGGAATGGAAATATAAATGCGAGAAAGTAAAAGTGCGGGAGACCTGGCTATAGTGCGCAAGGAAGGGATTCCAAGTGCGTGAGTGAAGAAGAACTTATGTGTAGGAGTTGGGGACAATTTCTTCTCACGCATGTGTGGAAGGGCATGAGGTGAGTGGAGGCAATTTTAATATTTGTGGGGACAATACGTGGGGACAATTTTAATATGTGGGGACAATTTTCAAGAAAATCGGATGCCAAAGTGTTTTGGAAAAGGAAAATGCACGCTTATGCGTAAGTATATGTGGCATAAGGGGGCATTTTAGTTCTTCAATGACTTTTTTAGGTGAGAGGGCAATGTTCTCGATTTTCATAAGTAAAAGACGCCATCAAGTCGCCGTGGAGGAGCCCTTGTGGTCACTCATGTCCAAACCAGGATTGTATTTAAGAGGTATAAGCCTTAGGCGTCGATTTTCCTAGGTTCATGGTTTTCAAATGCTTAATCGTATTATTCTAAACATGCTGAAAAATCCATGAGTGTACCAAGAGTCAAGTCAAACAAGCTTCCTTTGGATAGGCAAGTTTCTAAATGAATTCGTGTGAGTGTGTGTGTAGGTGTAAACCTGGACGTGATCTGCCTTCGGTCAAAATTTCGCTTTTCCTGGTGGACATAGCTCAATTTTGAACCCCCATTGCAAAAAAATAAAAAAGGGGAGAGGGTGAATGGGGTAAGAGTAATATCTTCCTTTCGGGCAATATTTTAGAGTTGTCCCAGTCTAGCACATGTCTTACTTCCTAGGTCCCTCTGGCTTTCTTCTTTTTACCACTTCTTTATTTTTGGGTGGAAAGGTACAGTCCGTTGTTTGGATCTGTACTGGTATAGCCGTTGTTTAGCGTATACCATGCGTAAAGGCGTGAAAGCCTGCTAAATAGAGAGTTTAACCCGTTCACTTGGGTGTTTGGCCTCTCCTCGCCTAACTTTCTCTTTTTTTTTTTGTTTTTTTTTTGTGTTTTGATTCGAGTTGAGGGGGGGGCTCTTCTGTTTTTCACCCCGATTCTTTTCATGCTTCCCCTAGAGCCAGTTTTTGGGACATATGATAGGTCCGGGTAACTCCTCATTTTGACCTAGGGTTAATACGAGTGGGGCAAAAATAAGGGATATTTTGCTTTGGGGAGTTTTAAATTGTCCCAGTCTACGGGGTAGGCAATTTTTCTTCCATCAGGAAAATCTAGTCCAGTTATACGTGTGTGAAGGGAACGACATGATTTGGCGGAAACGTGTTCAAATAGATACGAGTTTATCTTTGAGAGTCTTATAATTCTATCATCAAGTACTAAACGCTGGAAATCGCAGGAAGGAAGAATAATAGTTCTTAAGTATTGAAAGCTTTTCATGCATGGAATTTCTTTAGATAAAGTGCATTCCACGAACCTGGAACCTCGACTCCTTCGGCATCTACCAGGCGGTAGGCATTCCCGGAATAGGCATGGGTGATCACATAGGGTCCCTCCGATGTGGGTTGCAGCTTTCCTCTCGGGTGAGGCTGTCTTGATGGCATGATTTGCTTAAGTACTAACTCCCCGATTTCGAATTTTCTTTTTATCACCTTCTTTTCAAATGCCCTTGCCACCCTTCTTTGGTAGGCCTGGGCGTGGTCTGCCGCTCTTAATCTCTTCTCGTCCAGTAGTTCGAGGCGTAGTAAAGACAAATGTATACTTATGTTTTTGAAAAGGGGCCTGTGTTGGCGAAAAGATATGTTTTTGGAAAGAACAGAATGGAGATAAAGTTTGGAAAACGATTTTGTTTTTAGAAGACAAGTATGGAAAGACCGTTTGTAAAACGTTTTTTTTATTTATTTATTTATTTATTTATTTATTTTTTATTTTTATTTTTATTTTTTTTTTAACAGAAAAGACACTTATTATTTACAACCTACTGGATTGGTGGAAGTGCTTCAGACGACTTTCCTCCAGCAGCTGGCGCTCCTTTGTTGCGATGCTTGAGCACTGCGAGAAAAGGAGGCTGGGTCAGCTGGAGTTTTGTCGTCTGGTGGCGAGTGTGGATTTAGGTGTTTATCAGGGAGTGGGAACAGCCATTCTAGGGAGCTAGAGAGGTAGTCTAGCTCGCTTTCCTGGATAGGGTCTAGGGGGCATATGGTTTTTTCGGAGGGTTCTACGATTATTTCCCTCACGAAATGTTCGTACAACTTCCAATTATATTTTCCCACTAATTTAGATTTGTGTTTGGGTGAGCCGATCCCCCTCTTGTCTAGCCATGCCGGGAGGTCGATGGGGTCCAGGATCCCATTTTTGTGTCCCAGAGTTTCCCCAGGAAGGTAACCCATGGTCCCCATTATACGCCAGCCAGGATTTTCAAACCTAGGGTGGCTTGTCTTGGGGGGAGTGTTCCGGGGATTTAGGCAATTGGCAGGGAAATCTAAGATGTGGATGGTGGTTTCCATGGGTTTTGAGCCACTGGTTTTTATGGCGGTGGTTTCATTATCAGCGAACCTTGGCTTAGGTTCATTGATCGCATCCCCTTGTATTTTGATTATCCGACCTCCCAAGGGAAATTTCAAGCACTGGTGCAGGGGAGAGGAGACCCCCTTTTTGGATGCTAGCCATTTACATCCTAGGATCATATTATAATCTGAATCCATTTCTAGGACATAAGCTTTAGTGCTAGTTTCCAGGGGCCCCACTTTTAATCGGAAGTCCTTGAAGCCTAGAACTGGACGAGCCGTTTTGTCATAGGCAAATATACGGGTGTCCGTTTCAAAGAGTGTGGTTATGCACCCATCGATGTGCTCGAAGGTTTGTAATGACATGAGGTTCACTCCTGCCCCGGTGTCAATTAGAACTTTATCCACCGGGTGTCCTTCGAGGTTGATTGTTATACATAGGGTTGAGGTGTTGACGACTTTATCATGAACTTCTTCCTTAGGTCTAAAGGTGATGACGGGCCCCAGTCCTGCGGTGGCTAGAGCTATTGGTATGCCTAGGGTAGAGATCTGTGGGTCGACTTGAGTTCTTTCTAGGAACATTCTTAGAGCCTGCTGGTGGTGTTCTGAGGTTTCGATCAGCTCTAAAATGGAAATTTTCGCGGGGATTTTTCGGAGTTGGTCTAGGATGTCGATCCTATCCCCGGCGCGGGGCTCCTCAGTTTTGGTTTCAGGCAGGGGGTGTCTATAAGAGGGTACAGTGTTAAAGATTCTGCCTGCTCTGGTAGTATGATGGTTTAGTGCGTCAATGGTGGTTCGGGGGCTTTGTGTTATTGGGCGCAGGCTCTTGTTGATTTGTAAGGGGAATATTGGTTGGTCTTTTTTGAGGGAAAAGTGTCTTGTGGGTTTGGGGAGAATAGGTGAGGGGGTCGGTAGGATGGGGGAAGAGGCTGGTAAGATTATGCCACCTGGAATGATTCTGGGTGACTCTTCATGGTCAGCGACTTCTATGGTGTAGACGCTTTCATAGCTCAGGTTTTCTGGTTCTGTCAAGGGAGCCTTCGTAGCTGGCCTTGGGTTTTGGATTGTGGTTTCTACGGGGTTATGGGTTTCTGGGACCTTCTTGACTTCTAGTGATCTTGTAAATGGGTTGTTGAGTCCCTAATGGTGGCCCAGTCTAAGCGTCTCTCTTCGTCAAGGGTGTAGACAATGTCTCTAAACAAGGAACATTGCTCGATGGTGTGGCCGTGGTGCCGATGATACTGACAAAAACGGGTTGGGTCAGCACCGATATGCGAAGGTCTAGCCATGGGTAGGGAAATGCTATTGGCCTTTAATAAGGCTCTGAGGATGTTCCCTAGGGTTTCCGGGAGGGGGGAACAGCTATCTCTTCCGTTTGGCCATCTTGGGCCGTAGGAGGGGGAAGGTGTGGCCTTACCATGGGGGCCGTACGTGGGTTCTCTGAGGGCTATACCTTGCGTTCTTGGGGGGATAGGATAAGGGGATCTCCTGTTTTGGTCCTGGTTATGGATTGAGGGGGACTGAATTGGGGAATCATGGGTTGTGAGGTTTTGTCGTATTGGCACGGGGACGGGTACTGATCGAGGGGTAAAATGTTGATTTGCTTGCCGAGGCGGTGCATATCCGGATGATCCGAGTGTGTACTGTCTCGGAGTTGTTCCTCGGTCAGGAACTCGTGCTCCGTTCGGGTAGAGTGCCGATACTTGGTTAATGATCCCCTCTACCGTGGGGGTTTGCGCCTTACGAGGCGGTTGTCCAACCCTATGGCTGATAGGTGGGGACTGGGTTTGGACTGCTGGGGCAGCACAACGGGAAATCCTGTTGTGGCGGTCAATCAGAAGTTGATACGTAGTGCAGTCTCCGTACGAAAGGCTCGTACGGAGCTCTGGACTCAGGCTCTGTAACATCATGTCAATTTCTTGACATTCTGTGAGTTGCAGGCCGGTTCGGTGGACAAGGGTGCGCCACCGAGACACGTATTGTTCGAATTCCTCCCTAGGCCTCATTCTCTCTACGGTTAGATCTGAAATAGAGGGGGTCCTAATCCTCTGGTAACCGTAGCGGCCCAAGAATTTCTCGCTTACAGCCGAGAAATTCGACAAGTGATCTACAGGGAGGGTGGAGAACCATTGTAGTGCTTCTCCTTCCAATGATTTCTGGAAGAGGAAGACTAGTAGAGGTTGATTATCTAGAAACGGGCGTGCTTCTAGATAAAAGGCAGTCAAATGAATGTCTGGGTCTCCACGACCGTTGTACCGGTGAAATTTAGGGATTTTGAATCCCTCCGGTAGGTGGACTGACGGGATTTGTCTCAGGTTATGTAGAGACATGTGTTTGGGGGCCAAGGGACCAGTCTCGGAGAGAATTCTCCGGATGGTATCGTCCAGTGTTTCTCCCCGGGGAGGGCTGCCTAGCGGTCCCGGGTTTGGGGTGGTTTGGTAGGGGCCTGGGGTGGAAACAACTGGGAATTTTGGATTCGCGGGGGAAAGGGGGGTGAATGAAAAGACACTCGGGCTGACCGAGTGACTGGGTGTTGGTGGGGCTTTGGGAGTGGATTTAGGGGTTTCGACAGGGGTTTCCTGTCTCGAGGTCTTGGCATGACGGTAGTCAACGAGGTCATGAAACATGTCCTCTACCGTTTGATACCCTAGACTAGCCATCCTTTCCTCTAGATGGGTCAGGAACTGTGTGGCCTGACCCTCTTGGTGATTCCTTTCCTCTAATATCTCCTCTTCCATGTGGGATTCCATGACGTAGAGTGGGGGGATGAATGCAGATTGAAAGCAGTAAATAAAGCAGTAAAGGATTGCGCAGCTGTGTGTGACTTACGAAAGCAGTAAAGGATTGCGCAGCTGTGTGCGACTTACGAAAGCAGTAAAGGATTGCGCAGCTGTGTGCGACTTACGAAAGCAGTAAAGGATGTTATAATGCACAGTAGAAGAGGATTTAATTCAAGGAGTGAGAAACTCTAACCTTCCTAGAGAGTTGATAGCTTTTTAGTCAAGCTTGTAAAAGGGGGCAGAAGAGGATTACCTTTTGTTGTTTTTCACGAGGGAGGTCCCACCGTGATCGCCAGAATTTGTCGGTGTCGAGAAATGGTCTCTGCGCGTGTGTGGGGGTTCTTCGGAGGGTTCGGATCGGATGCGTGCCCTGGCGGGCTCGGCCGGATCGTCTCCTAGGAAGGGGTGAGGGTGTGGTTCCTGGTCGAGGCGCCCGACAGCGGCTCAAGAGGATTCAAGGGGGGTTTGTGATCGCCACCTGCTTTTTCTAAAAACAGGAAAGGGTTTGGGTTTGATCGCCTACGTGGGGAGTTTGTGGGGTCTCCGCTCTGAGACACGGATATACCGTACACAGAGGTGAAAAACAGGTAATCCTATTCTGCTTCCGGGCTTGACTAAAGGAGTTATGGGACAAAGGGGTGTGAGTATGGGGTGTGTATAGGGGGGCGGCTAGTTGGATCTAGCCGTCTGGTCAGGGGCGGCTACTAGGGTTTAGCCGTCCCAGGTCTGGTTTGATTTGGGCAGAGGTTTGGTAGGAAATGGGTTTGGTTTTGGGCAGAGGCTAAACTAGGTTTAGCCCGGGCTTTTGGAGGGTGAGATGAGAGGGTATTTTATGTGGGGAATGGGTGTTTCTCTCACAAAAGGGGCTCTCTCTCTCTCTCTCTTGGGATTTCTAGTGTGAAAAAGGGAATGTGAATTGTGGGATGTTGGTGTGGAATGGTTGTTTGTGGATTTGTTGATGTTATATTTGGGCTTGGGACCCCTCAATTTATAGTAAAAGAGGGGCAGGGAAATATCCCGAGGGTAATGGAGTGGTTTGGCTTTGATTGGACCACTCATTAATGCTCTGGTTCTTCAGCCAGAGAACAGGTGAAGGGCGGCTAGTTCTAACTAGCCGCCCAGGATGGGGCGGCTACTTCCTGGTAGCCGCCCCTATCATGACCTGCCAAACGTCCCATCTCTGACAAGCGATGGCTTGGGTCGGCTACTTGGTTAGATCCGGCCAAGAGAGGGCGGCTAAAGGTCATGACCCGCCGCAATGATCAGCATTTAATATTGCTTTATGTCCCATCCAGGGAACTGGTGCAAAGTCGGCCAGGGGGCGGTTAGGGGGGCGGCTAGTGTAAACTAGCCGCCCCTTTCCAGGGACTTAGGTTTTTAGGGTTTTGGTTTTTGGTTTAGGTCTGGGTTAGGGTTTGGCTTAGGTTTAGGGTTTTGAGGTTTAGGTTTAGGTCAAGGCTGGGATTTAGGGTTTAGGGCTAGGTCAAGGTTCTAGGGTTTCCGGTTTACCGAACCTTCGGTTCTCTATTGGTGTCCACTTGTGGGATATTTCCGTGTGTTACTTGAAGTATTTCTGTCTCTCTGGACGGTCAAAATTGGGGTATCTACAATAGTGATGCCTTTCGGGCTCGAAAATGCGGGTGCAACATATCAAAGGGCTATGACCTCAATATTCCATGATATGATGCACAAACTAGTAGAAGTATATGTGGATGACATCTTAGTTAAATCTAGAACTCGAATAGGACACACAGACATACTTAGGCAAGTGTTACAGAGATGCAGGGAATATTCACTCAAAATGAATCCAAAGAAATGTCGCTTTGGGGTCTCCTCTGGGAAACTTTTGGGATTCATGGTGAGTAAACGGGGGATAGAAATAGATCCGACTAAGGCAAAAGCCATCG
This sequence comes from Acorus calamus, assembly GCA_030737845.1. Classification (NCBI taxonomy): domain Eukaryota; kingdom Viridiplantae; phylum Streptophyta; class Magnoliopsida; order Acorales; family Acoraceae; genus Acorus; species Acorus calamus. The sequence continues at coordinate 11,980,078 of CM060877.1, read as the reverse complement.
CCCAAATGCCCCCCACCTAAGAACCTAAAAGAATTGAGGGGGCTCGTAGTAAGGTTGCAATTTATTAGGAGATTTATTTCGCAACACGCTGAAAGATGTCGCCCCTTTTACAAACTATTGAAAGGGGGAGTTAGGTTTAATTGGGATAGTGAATGCCAAAAGGCCTTTGATAATTTTAAAAAGTACCTTCTTAATCCCCCAGTCCTTTCGGCTCCAGTGCCTGGACGACCTCTGCTCCTCTATATAGCTGCAACTAAGGAAGCCATTGGTGCAGTGCTTGCACAACATGACGACATGGGAATAAAGGAAAATGCCATTTACTACCTGAGTAAAACCCTGATTGAGTACGAAAAAGTCTACCCTCCTACAGAAAAAAATTGTCTAGCATTAGTATGGGCTTCCCGAAAATTGTGACATTACTTTCTTGCCCACAAAGTCAAATACTTTGCCAAAATGAACCCAGTAAGGTTCCTATTCGAGAAAGCCGTATTAACCGGACGCTTAGCCCGATGGCAAGTACAGTTAAACGAGTTTGACATCACGTATGCCACTCAAAAATCCATCAAAGGGCAAGCCATCGCTGACCACCTCGCTCAACTACCCCTCCCTGATTACGAACCAGTAAAAACTGACTTCCTGGACGAAGAAATATTTGCGCTTATTGAAGAAAAGGATAGAGAGACATGGACGCTATACCTCGACGGAGCAATCAACCAAAAGGGAAAGGAATAGGAATAGCACTAATCTCCCCCGAAGGCGTCATTATACCACAAGCGTTTCAGCTTACGTTTAAAGCTACCAACAACATCGCCGAATACGAGGCCCTGATAGCAGGTTTGAAGGCGGCCCTAACCCTAGGAAGCTAAAAATTTAGACATTATTGGGGACTCCCTCTTAGTGATCCGCCAAACTCTTAAAAAATATCAGACTAGAGACCCAAAACTGAAGCCGTACAGAGAACTAGCCATAGTCCTGCTAAAACAATTCCGTGAGGTTACTCACATTTTTATACCTCGGACCGGCAATATTCTTGCAGATTCTCTAGCCTCTTTAGCCTCATCGCTCACCTTCCCCTTATCTAGAACATCTGAAACAGTCACTATCCAAAGACTGGAATCACCTGCCACCGAACTCTGTGACTATAAAACTCGAGATCCCCTTAAAAGGAACCAAACCAACAAAAATGCTAGTACCACGGAAATCCTAACCCTAGAACTAGGGGATATCGACGACGGAAATCCCTGTTACTTTGACATCAAAAATTACATTGAAAACGGTTCATTCCCAAGATACGCTACTAGCAACGACCAGAAAATAGTTAAGAGGGTGGCGGTCAAATACTGCCTCCGAGGGGGGACACTCTTCCGAGCCTCCTTCAATGGGGAACTACTTAGGTGCTTGGACGACAAAGAAGCATATACCATTGTAGAAGAAGCTCACTCTGGAGTATGCGGAGGACACGTCAATGCCCAGATGCTAGCGAAAAAGGTACTGAGGATGGGCTACTATTGGCCCACGCTTGAAGGGGACTGCAATAAATACGTTAAGCGTTGTATCCAATGTCAAATTCATGCCAACAAAATACACGCACCTGCATCTTCTTTACATCCCATGACTTCACCATGGCCCTTCTGTATGTGGGCATTAGATGTGATAGGACCATTCCGGGACACTATAGAAAACACCACCCAAAAAGCTTTCATCCTCACCGCTACAAAATACTTTACCAAATGGGCTGAGGCCGAGTCCTATGTAGTAATTAAAAGCTCTACCTTGATGCGTGTTGTCCGCATTCACATCCTTGCACGGTTCGGCACCCCCAAAGCGATTCCCCAGTTCATCTCCCAAGAATTTCAAGACCTATGCAATAAACATCATATAGAACTTCATCATTCCACGCCATATTATCCACAGGGGAACGGACAAGCAGAGGCCACCAACAAAACCTTGCTCAAAATTATAAAGAAAACGGTAGAAACCTATAAGGCTACCGATTGGCTTGATAAATTGGTAGACGCCCTCTGGGCATGCCGAACCTCCATTAGGACACCCACTGGTCAAACCCCCAATTCACTCACGTTTGGGGCCGAAGCAGTAGTACCTTACGAAATCCTCGTCCCATCCTTAAGAATAGTACTAGAAGAAGACCTCCAAATTGAGGAAAGGAGGGAGGCACTCCTACTACGCCTCGAACTACTAGACGAAAAAAGGTTAAGAGCGGTAGACCATGCCCAGGCTTACCAAAGAAGGGTGGCAAGGGCATTTGAAAAGAAGGTAATAAAAAGAAAATTTGAAATCGGGGAATCAGTACTCAAGCAAATCATGCCATCAAGACAGCCTCACCCAAGAGGGAAGTTACAACCCACATGGGAGGGACCCTATGTGATCACCCATGCCTATTCCGGGAATGCCTACCGCCTGGTAGATGCCGAAGGAGTCGAGGTTCCAGGTTCGTGGAACGCACTTTATCTAAAGAAATTCCATGCATGAATAGCTTTCAATACTTAAGAACTATTATTCTTCCTTCCTGCGATTTCCAGCGTTTAGTACTTGATGATAGAATTATAAGACTCTCAAAGATAAACTCGTATCTATTTGGACACATCTCCGCCATATCATGCCGTTTCCTTCACACACGTATAACTGGACTAGATTCACCTGAAAGAAGAGAAATTGCCTACCCCGTAGACTGGGACAATTTAAAACCCCCAAAGCAAAACATCCCTTATTTCCACCCCACTCGTATTAACCCTAGGTCAAAATGACGAGTTACCTAGACCTGGCATATGTCCCAAAACTGGCTCTGGCACTATACAAACACCAAACACTTCTAGAGGTGAAGCATGAAAATAATCGGGGTGAAAAACAGAAGACCCCCCCCCTCAAATAAAAAAAAATCAGGCAATGAGTGGCCAACAAAAGAAAAATAACACCCAAGTGAACGGGTTAAACTCTCTATTTTAGCAGGCTTTCACGCCTTTACGCACGGTATACGCTAGACAACGGCTATACCAGTACAGGTCCAAACAACGGACTGTACTTTCCATCCAAAATAAAGAAGTGATAAAAAGAAGAAAGCCAGAGGGACCTAGAAAGTAAGACATGTGCTAGACTGGGTCAATTCTAAAATATTGCCCGAAAGGAAGATATTACTCTTATCCCATTCCCCCCCCCCCTTTTTCTATTTTGCAATGGGATTCTAAATTGAACTACGTCTACCGGGAAAGGTGAAATTTCGACCAAAGGCAGATCATTTCTAGATTTACAACTACACACTCACATGAGTTCACTTAGAAACTTGCTTGTCCAAGGGAAGCTTATTTGACTCGACTCTTGGTACACTCATGGATTTTTCAGCATGTTTAGAATAATACGATTAAGCATTTGAAAACCATGAACCTAGAAAAATCGACACCTAAGGCTTATACCGTTCAAATACAATCCTGGTTTGGACATGGGTGACCACAAGGGCTCCTCCACAGGGACTTGATGGCATTTTTTACTTCAGAAAGTCGAGAACATTACCCTCTCACGTAAGAAACCATTGAAGAACTAAAATGCCCCCTTATGCCAACTACACTTACGCATAAGCTTGCATTTTCCTTTTCCAAAACACCTTGGCGTCCGATTTTCTTGGAATATTAAAGTTGACCCCCCATACCTAAATATTAAAATTGTCCCCACTCATTTCGTTCCCTTGCCGCACATGCCTGAGAAGAAATTATCCCACCTTTACACACACTTAAGAGTTTTTCTCACGCACTTGGAATCCCTTCCTTGCATACTAAAGCATGGTCTCCCGCACTTTACTTTCTCGTATTATCTTTTCCATTTCACCTTAAGATGGATTGTAGCCCTTGACAATTCAAGCAAGAAGGGCTCGAAAGTCAGTGCAAGGGCGCAATCTGGATAGATTTAACACTTGGTCCATGGAAGGAATGTTTTTATAGGCCCCGAAGGTTGAAATGGTCACAAAGGCTTTCAGCGGCAGCAGCAGACAGGAGCAGCAGAACCAAATTGCCCCAGGCAGGGGGCGGCTAAACTCGACTAGCCGCCCCTGCCCTTTGTTTCAGGTGAGGATGCCCCAGGCAGGGGGCGGCTAAGCACAACTGGCCGCCCCTAACTGGGCGGCTCGTTTACACTAGCCGCCCCTTGCTTGCACCTATTTTAGTTATGTCAATCCATGTCCAATCAACTCTTCAACACTTCTTTACCTATTGAGATCAATTCTTCCCAAAACCTGCATGTACACATTTCATACACATATTCATACACAAAACCTGTATAGATACCATGCTAAAACAATTATATATCAAAACCCTACACCCATCCATGAATTAAACATATAAAAACACCAAAATCACCCATCCACGAAATACGCGTTTGTCTAAATAAAAGAAGCCCTTTAAATACCTAAACATCCATGCAAATTATTCTAAACCATGCATACAAACGAGAAATTAAATTGTCCCACCAAAACCATAAACATAGATTGTTTTTCTAAACCTAAGAGAGCGTAAAAAAAAGAATATTTTCCTCCAAGAGCTCCAAAACTCCGAAGTCTTGAGCTATACTTCACTGAAATAATCACTTGAGTCAAAACAAAAGAAGAAAAGCATGAATTCCTCGCACATATACCATTCTTCTACCTAAAACCACGACTCAAAGAAGCTATACCTCGGTGTCATCAGTCATCCGCTGGAAGGCTGAGTAGGCAGGATACATCCTGGCTTAGCCTGGAGGAAGGGATGTCGGTGGCCAAGGAGAGGACTGAATCTCTGGAGCATCAGAAGCGGCAGGAGTCCTTCATCAAACCTCTAGGAACGCCCGCTGAAGCCTCCAACTCCGACACCCTCATCTAGAGGGAGTCCCTCTCACGGCCTAGGGTAATGAACCCCTCCTCTCTCAAAGCCATCATGGACCTCAGCCGGTCCATCTCCTCCTCTGCCCGAGAAGCCCTACCCCTCGCCTGGCCCTGCTCCATCCGTATGGCCGTCAACTCGCTTCGGGCCGCATCCAACTCCCGCGTCAGTTCGAACTCCTGCTCGAAAACCATAGAAGGAGGAGGGGTGGAAGAAGAGGAAGCACCGTCGGCCCTCGCTCTCGACAGAGCATCCACCTGAGCCTCAAGGACTCGGACCTGGTCCTGCAAGCGTCCTCTCTGTACCCGCAACACCTCTATCTGCCTGGCCCGCGCTTGGAGGTGCTCATTGGCGGTCTTGAGCCTCTTCTCCATCTCATTCAACTCAACCTACAAAAGCAAATACCATTCAGAAAATATTCAAGCAAAGGAGAACGAGGAAGAGAAGGAGGGTTTCCAATCTTACGTAGGCATCCGGAATCTCCTCCTCCATCGTCCTGAGGATACCCGCATACTCCTGATGATACCAAGCTAGGTATTCGTCACTCGAAGTCACCTCAGGATGGTGCTCCACCAAGACGCCTCGGCTCATCCATCCCGCCACATATGTAGCGTAATTCCGCGGGAGGTTCGTGTCCCGAGGAATCCCAACCACCGGAATCAAGGGGCGCCGCGGCAGAGGATCGGGCACCCACTGATGATAGCCAAGCCGGCGGATGACCCGGCTGATCGCATGGAACACGACCACATTGAAATAGATCAACCAGACGTCTCGCGCCAGAGCCTCGGGAACGTCCTCCGAGTAAGGCCTCCACATCATCTAAAAAAGCATTGAAAGATAGGAAGAGTGCTTAGTCAAAAGAAAACCAAATACAAGCCAAGGAAATTCGAAGAAAAACTTATACCTCTTCCTACGACAAGACGCGGAAGGCCTCTCGGATGTGGGAAAGGCGATGCAAGCGAGAAGACCCCCGGGTTTCCCATCTCATAGCCCAAGGGAGGGCATGATCAAACGGAGCCAAAGTCGGGCGATCGATGGCGAAATGCTCGGACCCGAAGACCTAGCAAAGCAAGATGGAAATTATCATAATCAAGGTGAGCTAAACCAAGAAGAAGACACTTACCACTTACACATACCTGAAGAAATGGCGCGAAGCCGCCAAGGTTCTTTCCCCCGGCCCTCTTGACCTTCTTCGAGAGCTCCGCGAATAGATGGGCAAGCACCGCCGCTCGCCATCAGCAGGAGAGAATGAGAAGAAACCATGTCGGAGGCCGTCGAGAAGAGGACCCGGCCGAAGAAGTAAAGAAAGAATGCCCTCAACTCCCTCCGTGCCCTCTGTGGGCATGCGGCCGCCTCTCTCACCTCGATCATCACTCGCCTCCTCTCGAAGCTAGCTGCAGCTTCGCCCTTCTGACGCTCTGTAAAGGAACCAAGGCCATACTGCCCCGAAAGCTTGCCCAAAGGGATCCGGTTCAGCGTCCGCTCCCGCTCCACGAACTCCCATTCACCGATCAGCTCTCGGAAAAGCCCCCTGTAGTCCGCAAGGGTGGCCGCAATCACTACCTCCCCCAAGACCGGAAGGCCAGTGATCCGATGGACGTCCTTGAGCATCGGCATAATAGCGCCGGCGGGGAGGATGAACGTACAACTCTCCAGGTCCCATCTCTCCGCCAATGCCTCCACATATGGGCAATGGACGTTGAACGGCTCGATCAAAAAGAAGGAGCGGAAGCCCGCCCCATCCACTAAGCTCCTCTCCTCCTGCCCCAAGGCATCATACCACCTCTTCATCCCGTGCCATAAAGCCCGGATACGTTAGGCCGCTACAAACAAACGAAGAAGAGATGGGTTAGTTAAAAAGGCAATCAAGAGGTGAGAATCCAAAATCTATGAATTCATTTTAAACCATGCTTAGCAAAGTAAATCTCCCATATACTAAAATAAAAGACCGAAGCATGAAAATAAGAAACTACATATGACCACGCATGCAAACAAAAATATATCATCCCACCGTGGTCACCACTCTCACTCTTTCTTGCATCACGGCCTATCATGCTTATGTACTTTCCTAAACACGCCTAAAACATATAGAAAGCACTTGAACCCATGAAATGCATGCATACAATTTCTCATGCTCTACCAAGATCAAACACGTACGAAGTCATATACACGTAGAAAGTATCGCATGCTAGCCATATCACTTCTCTCTCCTTTATATGCATATAACAAACATGGATATATATATAGAAATTACCCCCTCCCTACAAAAAACAAACCCATACAGCATGCTTACACATCCCACCGTGATTGGCTTATACACCAAGCATGCTTATTAAAAATACACATACACAAGTACGCTAAATCATTTATTCATACCACCAAAACACATACATATACACCAAAGTAAAAGGCTAAGACTAAAAGGTTAGGAACATTCCACGGCCCATATGGACCCAGGAGCGTCCACCTCGGCCTCGTCGGGATCGTCCATCCCATCGTCATCCCCCTCCTCTTCATCCTCCTCGAACACAGCCTCCTCGGCCTCAGCACCAACACCGGCCTCCGCAGCCCCGGTGCCCATACCCTCGGCCTCCCCAGCCTCATCCCTAGCCTCTCCAGTCCCCTCCACTCTCCCCGCGCCGGAGATAAACTCCGTGAAAGCCCCCACAGCCCTACTTTCCTCCTCCTCAGCCCTGGCCTCCGTGGCCTCCCTGTCCAACATCCCAATGAGGGCATCCAACGACGCCCTCACCTCCTCGCTAACTCCCTCGACCCCTACCCCCTCGGTTGCACCCACAATCGATCCTCCAACCCCCAAAACCACCCCCTCGACTGCCACCGGTCGATCCCCACGCCTTCTCTTGCGTGTATAGCCTATCATACTTCCCCCTACCTCTGGGACAGCCCCCGAAGGCAAATCCCCGAACTCACCCACGCCGATGTCCACCGGCGGCACCTCCGTCGTACCCGTACCCTCTCCCACGGCCTCGACCTCCGGCCTATCGCTCTCCGATGATGAAAAGCTCGGGCTACGCTCTCCACGAGCCATCCGTGGTCGTTTTCCCCTCGAACCGATCGCCTTCGACCTCGTCATCTTCCTCAATTTAAAAAGAAAAAGGAGAACCCAAACCTAGGGTTTCGAAATCAAGTGAAACCGAAGAGAAGAAGAGAGGAGGGAAGAGAAACCGTTTTAAAACGTATAGAGAGAGAGAGGGTCTTTTCGGTTATAAGGGACCCAGTCTAGGAGCGCCCACCTCTGTAGATACCCCAATTTTGACCGTCCAGAGAGACATAAATACTTCAAGTAACACACGGAATATCCCACAGTTGGACATCCAAGTAGAGAACCAAAGGTTCGGTGAACCTAAAACCTAACCCTAGCCTTGACCTGAACCTAAACCGGAAACCCTAACCCTAACCCTAAGACCCAAAAACCCTAAGTCCCTGGCTAGGGGCGACTAGACCTAACTAGCCGCCCCATACCAGGCGGCTGGTTAGCACTAGCCGCCCCCTTGGCCGACTTTGGACCAGTTCCCTGGATGGGACATAAAGCAGTATTAAATGCTGATCATTGCGGCGGGTCATGACCTTTAACCGCCCTCTCTTGGCCGGATCAACCCAAGTAACCGACCCAAGCCATCGCTTGTCAGAGATGGGACGTTTGGCTGGTCATGATAGGGGCGGCCTACTAGGAAGTAGCCGCCCCATCATGGGCGGCTAGTTGGAACTAGCCGCCCTTCACATGGTCTCTAACAGAAGAACCAGAGAATTAATGAGGGGTCTAATCAAAGCCAACCCACTCCATTACCCCCGGGATATTTCCCTACCTCTCTTTTACTATAAATAGAGGAGGTCCCAAGCCCAAAAAAACATCACCAATCAACATCTTCAACCCACCATCCTCACTTGATCAATCCCTTCCACCACTAGAAATCCCAAGAGAGAGAGAGAGAAAGAGATAGCCCTTTTGTGAGAGAAATACCCATTTCCCTACATAAAATACCCTCTCATTCCACCGTCCAGAAACCCGGGCTAAACCTAGCTTAGCCTCTGCCCAAAACTAAACCCATTTCCTACCGAAGTTCTGCCCAAACCAGACCAGACCTAGGACGGCTAAACCCTAGTAGCCGCCCCTCACCAGACGGCTAGATCCAACTAGCCGCCCCCTATACACACCCCATTTGCATCCCTATGTCCCAAGACTCCTTTAGCAAAGCCCCGGAAGCAGAATAGGATTATCTGTTTTTCACCTCTGTGTACGATATATCCGTGTCTCAGAGCGGAGACCCCACAAACTCCCCACGTAGGTGATCAAATCCAACCCAACCTTTTCCTGCTTTTAGAAAAAGCAGGTGGCGATCACAAAAACCAGTGAATCCTCTTGAGACGCTATCGGGCGCTTCAACCAGGAACGACATCCTCACCCTTCCGAGAAGACGATCCGACCGAGCCCACTAGGGCACGCATCCGATCCGAATCCCCGAAGAACCCCCACACACGCACGTGCACACCCCGCCGGATCCCCACCTCCGACACACACACCACCCACACTTCGGGGGAAGATTCCGACGATACTGACAACCTCGGCCTCGTCGGGATCGTCCATCCCGTCGTCATCCCCCCCTCCTCATCCTCCTCGAACACGGCCTCCTTGGCCTCAGCCTCAACACCAACACCGGTCACTGCAGCCCCGGTGCCCATACCTTCGGCCTCCCCAGCCTCATGCCTAACCTCTCTAGTCCCCTCCGCCCTCCCCGTGCCAGAGATAAACTCCTCAAAGGCCCCCATAGCCCTGCTTTCCTCCTCCTCAGCCCTGGCCTCTGTGGCCTCCCTTTCCAACATCCCAACAAGAGCATCCAACGACACCGTCACATCTTCACTGACTCCCTCGGCCCCCACTCCCTCGGTTGCATCCTCAATCTGTCCTTCGACCCCCGAAACCACCTCCTCGACCACCACCAGTCGATCCCCACGCCTCTTCTTGCATGTGTAACCTATCATACTACCCCCTACCTCCGGGACAGCCCCCAAAGGTAAATCCTCGGCCTCACCCGCGCCGATGCCCACCGGCGGCACCTCCACCATACCCACAACCTCCCTCACGACCTCCCTTCCCACCTGATCACTCCCCGATGAACTAGACCCCGAGACAACCCCTCTCTGCTCTCGGGAAGACCTAAGGCGCTTCATCATCAAAGCCATCCTCTTCCCCTTTGTCATCTCCTCCGATTTCGCACAAAAGAAGAACCCCAAAGAAAATCTAGGGCTTCAAAATCAAGAAGAAAGGAACGATAGAAGGCAAAAACAAAGGATTCATGGTGTTTTAAAATCAAGGTTTTCAGTTTAAAATGAAGAAGAAGAAGAGAGGAGGGAAGAGTAACCATTTTAAAACGTATGGGGAGAGAAAGAGGGTCCCTTTTCGGTTATAACGGACCCAGTCGGGAGGCAGCTACTCACGAGTAGCTGCCCCACCCTGTTTTCTTGTATCCACTTAAAACCCCTTTCCAATCTTTTTTCTAGCCCTAGTTCCAAGGTTTTCCATACCAAACAGCCATGTATTGGCTTATTTCCAGACACTACTTGATCAAACACGACTTTCCCGAAGTTTTGCCGCCCTTTCAGTACCCATTTAAAATCGAATTTCTTCAGTTCTGGTTCTTTTCCAGAGTTCTTATCCTTCGGATGATCCAATTCAATAACTCAACTTTTACTTGCTTTCTGTCGGTGATATCCCCTCCTTGCTGAGTTTTCCAAAGCACGGGAACGGTAGGCAGGAGGAAACTGATGCTGGGCTGCTCTGTGCACGATAGCTAAGAACCCCTGGCCACGGGTTGGATCACTCACCATTTACTTTTCCCGCCTTCCACTTGGATCATCCTTTCGGTTAAAAATTTTAAGTCAAGACCTAGCCTCTAGCGGTCTAAATCAACTCCCCGAATAGTACTGCTTGTGTTGGCATGACTTCTTGAAGCTCGGGCCGGCCAAAATAGGGGTCTCTTTCCTTATCATCAGTCGAAGTCTTTTCTGCTTTGCACAAAGACTCCGTCCGATGAGGGACAATTGTAGATACCCCAATTTTGACCGTCCAGAAAGACAGAAATACTTCAAGTAACACCCAGAAATATCCCACATTTGGATATCTAAATAGAGAACCAAAGTTCAGGAAACTAGAAACCCTAAACCTAACCCTAACCCTAAACCTAAACCCTAACTCTAACCCTAACCCTAAACCCTACCCTAAACCAGACCCTGGCCCAAACCAGAACCCCACCTAAGAGAAACTCAAAACCCCAAAAAAAAAACCCCAAGTCCCTGGCAAGGGTCATCTAGCCACAACTAGCCGCCCCATACTAGGCAGCTAGTTGGCACTAGCCGCCCCCCTCGCCGACCTAGAACCGCTTCCTTGGACGGGACATAAAGCATTATTAAATGTTGATCATTGTGGCGGGTTATGACCTTTAGCCGCCCTATCTTGGTCGAATCAACCCAAGTAACCGACCGAAGCCACAGCTTGTCAGAGATGGGACGTTTGGCAGGTCATGATAGGGGCGGCTACCAGGAAGTAGCCGCCCCATCCTGGGCGGCTAGTTAGAACGAGCCGCCCTTCACCTGGTCCTAACAGAAGAACCAGAGAATTAATGAGGGGTCTAATCAAACACACTATTAACCAAGCCACTCCATTACCCCGTGGATATTCCCCTGCCTCTCTTTTACTATAAATAGAGGGGGTTCAAAACATTTCTACACATTCACAATCCACAATCAACAACACACAATACACATCTACTTGATATCCATTCCCTTCCCCCACTAGAAATCCCAAGAGAGAGAGAAAGAGAGCCCCTTTTGTTAGAGAAAAATCCATTCCCTACACAAAAACATCCTCTCATTCCACCCTCCAGAAACCCGGGCTAAACCTAGCTTAGCCTCTGTCCAGGACCAAACCCATTTCCTACTGAAGTTCTGCCTGAACCAAACCAGGCTTCGGATGGCTAAACCCTAGTAGCCGCCCCATACCCGATGGCTGGATTCGACTAGCTGCCCCATATCCACACCCCACTTGCACCCCTTTGTCCCAAGACTCCTTTAGCCAAGCCCCGAAAGCAGAATAGGATTACCTGTTTTTCACCTCTGTGTACGGTATATCCGTGTCTTAGAGCGGAGACCCCCACAAACACCCCACGTAGGCGATCAAATCCAACCCAACCTTTTCCTGCTTTTAGAAAAAGCAGGTGGCAATCACACAAACCCCTGGAATCCTCTTGAGCCGCTGTTGGGCGCCTCAACCAGGAACGACCTCCACCCTTCCGAGAAGACGATCCGACCGAGCCCGCCAGGGCATGCATCCGATCTGAATCCCTGAAGAACCCCCACACATGCACATCCCCCCACCGGCGGATTCTTTCCAACACCGACACGGAATCCGACGCTGATAGAGCCCCCCCTCAAAACAAAAAAATCAGGCAGTGAGAAGCCAACAAAAGAAAAAACAACACCCAAACAACGGCTATACTAGAACACATCCAAATAGACGGAATAGTACTTTCCACCCAAAATAAAGAAGTGGTAAAAAGAAGAAAGCCAGAGGGACCTAGAAAGTAGAACATATGCTAGACTGGGACAATTCTAAATATTGCCCAAAAGGAAGATATTACTCTTACCCCATTTCCCCCCTCCCCTTTTATTTTTTGCAATGGGATTTGGAAATGAACTATGTCTACTGGGAAATGGGAAATTTTGACCAAAGGTAGACCTTTTCTATGTTTGCAACTGCACACACTCACATGAGTTCACTTAAAAACCTGCTTGTCCAGAGGAAGCTTATTTGACTTGATCTCCGGTACATTCATGGATTTTTCGGCATGTTTAGAATAATATGATCAAGATTTGAAAACCATGAACTTGGAAAACCGACACCTAAAGCTAATACCTTTTAAATGCAATCATGGTCTAGACATGAGTGACCGCAAGGGTACCTTTTAGGACTTGATGGTATCTTTTACTCAGAAAAGTTGAAAATATTGCCCTCTCACACGAAAGGATCATTGAAAAATTAAAATGCTCCCTTATGTTACTCACACATATGCATAAGCTTGTATTTTCCTTTTCCTAGACACTTAAGTGTTCAATTTCCTTGAAATATCACAATTGACTCCCCATACCAAGGCAAAATCACCCCCATTACACACTTTTCATACCCTTCCACACATGCTTGAGAAGAAATTGCCCCATTCTCACACATACTTAAGATTCTTCTTTAATCTCGCACTTGAAATCCCTCCCCTGTGTACTGAAGCATGGTTTCCCGCACTTTCATTTATCGCATTAGCTCTTATTTTCCTTAGATGGGTTGTAGCCCTTGACAATTCGAGCGAGAGGGGCTCGAAAGTCAGTGCAAGGACACAATCCGGACAGATTTAAAACTTGGTCCATGGAAAGAATGTTTTTACAGGTTTTGAAGGTTGACCAAACACTTACAAGAACGTTCAGCAACAGCGGACAGACTCGAAGAAACAGAAGATTGCCCGATGCAAGGGGTGGCTACTCTTCACAAACCGCCTTTCCTCTGGCGGCTATTCTCAACATGCCGACCCCCTATCCCCCCTTTATCCCAGGTAAAAAATGCCCCAAGGCAAGGGGCGGCTAAATCTAACTAGCCGCCCCCCACTTGCTGCCCAATCTGCCCTGTCAGTCCTATTCAATCAACTTCTCAAGCCTTCAAAACCTACTAGGAGCATATCTTTCCCTAAAAAAAACCTGTACATACACATTCCATACACATACGCAAACCCAAAACCTGTATAAATACAAATCAAACAGCAACAAAAACCAAAATCATATACCAACCCATGCATTCATACACCCTTCATCTACTCACAAGACCGTATGAAACTATTCCACATATACAAACCAGGACTAAACCCGTAAAATCTCAAACCAAATGTGTCATCCAAGTCTATCCATAAACCAATTATTCACAAACAAACCAAAAGAAAGGCAAAACAAGCCTAAATGAAATTAGAAGTGGGTTTTTCTGAACAAAAGATAAATAGGTAGAGGTCCACCCAAAGATTTGAATCCAAAAGTCTTGAGCTGTACCCCACCGAAATATCACCTGAGACCAAAAGAAAAAAAGAAGAAAAAGAAGAAAAAGAAGAAAAGCATGAATTCCTTGCATACATACCATTCTTCTATCAAAACCAAGACAACAAGAGCTATACCTTGGAGTATTGTCATCCTTGGGAGGTTGGATCGAAGGAGGAGCATCCTGACCTGGCTGAGAAGGTGGTAGCTGAGGAGATGACTGAACCTCTAGAGCATCAGAAGCGGCAAGGAGTTTGTCGAACCGAAGATGTAGCTCTTCGCATATATCCCACAACTACTAGACGCCGAAGGATGGGAGGCACGGCTGAAAATGGACCCAGTAGCCAAGGAAGCGGAGATGGAGTGCTCAGGCTCGAGAGGAAGGAGGTCGAGGTCTGCCTCATGGTGGCTTCCCAGAGGAGGACCTGCAGAATATCCTTGTCCCTCTGCTCCAACCTCTGGTGAAGGCCTGTCTCCACCCCTCTTCAATTGTCCTCGACCGCCCTCAACCTCTCCTTAAGCTCTCGCAATCTCGCCTCGGCGGCTTGGAGCCTGTCCTCGCTCGATCGGAGTGCCTCTCGATCTCTATCCCCAGCCACTTGAAGGGAAAACATGTGCGGAATACAAGGTTAACTAGCATGGGTGCTGCCAGGATTTTCTCATCCAAGGGGTATTATTAGAAAAATACCCATAACTTTTGCTACATGAATCCAGTTGATCTAATTCCACTTTCGTATAAAAATTTACTCAAAACTGAACATCTCATGATAAAATCATATTTAAACTATTCCATTTTGGGTATTAACAAAATTAAATCCAAATACCAAATTGGAATTGCATAACTACTAGAGAAAAATTATGCAGTCAAATTTTCAATCAGAGCACTCCAACTTTCGTAGGTAGCTAAAAGCTAAAACTTTTAGCGACTCCGGTAGAAAAATAAGCCTCCAAATGACACAGGCCTAACAACTAATGCATGGAAACAAATATGTACAGGAGTTTTGAAAGCATAAGTTGATAAACAAATCCTTTTTTTGTTTTTGTTTGTTTAGTAAAGCATGGAAACAAATATGTGCAAGAGTTTTGAAAGTGTGAAGGCTTACTTGGGTGGATCAGCTACGGGCTCTTGGATTTGAACCACTTGTTTGAGTCGGCAGCCTTTGGGGGCTGACTTATATCTGGATTTTTTTTAATGAAAATATAGGTGAATCTTATTTCAAGAAACCCCCAAAAAAGAAGACGAGAGATCTCCTTACATCAAAAAAGAAAGAAGAAAATACAATAATCTAAATATTGCACTCAATAAATGTCATCCAATTTGATATTGTCTGCTAATTCCATCAAATTCTATTAATTGAGAAAAATCATATAAATCCCTCACTGAGATATCGGTGAACTGATGTCACATGGTGATGGACCAAAAATTTTACCAACACCCTAAGTACAACAATGCTCAGATTTATAACTGATGGTTCCTAATTCCCAATGCCTTCAGGTTATATATATATTGAGCGACAATATGCGGTCTGTGCGAACTGTGTATATATCTCATTTAAAGCGGTATATGCTTCAATAAAGAAAACATATATCTCGTTGAAGGTTTTGTTGATAATGTAATTTCAAATGATGTATGTAATACATCAATGAGGTATATGCTTTCAGTAATGATGCATATACCTGTGAAATACCTTCAAATAAAGGTTTGTGCTTTCTTTATCGATGCACATTCATCTTTAAAGGATGTGTATGCTGTGACCCGCATGGTCCGCACCATATCATAACTAATATATAGACAATGGGGCTCTAAGACAGGCACCTGTTAAGACGGGTGGAAGTCCATGGAATGGATTGTTGTGATTCAAACAAAATAAAAAAAACCCAAAAGTCCACTCATCATGACATCATTTAAACCAACCACAACCTAATAATGGCGTTGTGTGGAGACAGGAGGACCATGATGGTGAACTCCGTCATGGCAGTCTGGTTTCCTACTCAGACTGGCAATGTGATGCGTCCTGCTGGGACAACTCATGCTCCACTGAAGGCGACTAAATGATCCTTAGTCAGGATGTGGTCGTCTGTCTTCAGCACCATCCAAAGGAAGGGTTGCATGAAGGGGATATTGACTGAACTTCCGGTATTAACAAGAATCCTTTTAATATCAAAATTGGAGATGCGCAAAATAATTTCCAGCGCATCTGAGTGTGGCTTCTAGACTCCCTCTAGGCTGACATCAGAGAATGTGATGACTCCCTCTTCATTGCTTCTCGCTTTCTTCATGACCAGCTACAGTTCCTGGTCGATCTACATCATCTTGAAGAAGATTTGAATCTTCTTTTAGTCTTTTTGGATGGTCTTTGGTTTGATGAAGTGCAGCTCGTCCCCTAAAATGACATCAATGACCACGTCAAAGTATTGGGGTCAACATTTGTCACGTGCTGCTCATTGGCAGTATGGGTCTTCTTAGTGGGAACATACTCCTTCTGGTGCCCCTCGCAAACATGTTCTTCCAGGAATCCTCAGAGAGTGCAGCACCGATCGGTGGTGTTGTCGGTGTTGAAAAATTCGCGTGTGTGGGGTTTCTTCGGAGGGTTCGGATCGGATGCGTGCCCTGGCGGGCTCGGTCGGGTGTCGTTCCTGGTTGAGACGCCCGACAGCGGCTCAAGAGGATTCAAGGGGGTTTTGTGATCGCCACCTGCTTTTTCTAAAAACAGGAAAGGGTTTGGGTCGGATTTGATCGCCTACGTGGGGAGTTTGTTGGGTCTCCGCTCTGAGACACGGATATACCGTACACAGAGGTGAAAAACAGGTAATCCTATTCTGCTTCCGGGCTTGACTAAAGGAGTTATGGGTCAAAGGGATGTTGATATGGGGTGTGGATAGGGGGGCGGCTAGTTGTGGTTAGCCGTCGGCCAGGGGGCGGCTAGCTAGGGTTAGCCGTCCAGGGTCTGGGAAATTTAGGCAGGGGTTTGGTAGGTAAAGGGTGGGGTTTTGGGTAGAGGCTAAGCTAGGTTTAGCCTGGGTTTATGGAGGGTGGGATGAGATGGTATTTTATGTGGGGAATGGGTGTTTCTCTCACAAAAGGGATCTCTCTCTCTCTCTCTCTTGGGATTTCTGGTGGTGGAAGGGTTTGAAGATGAATTGGTGATTGTTGTGGATTTTTGTTGGGTGTGTTGGTTGTTGTTGAAGGCTTGGGACCTCCTCTATTTATAGTAAAAGAGAGGTAGGAAAATATCTCGAGGGTAATGGAGTGGGTTGGCTTCGATTGGACCTCTCATTAATGCTCTGGTTCTTCTGCCAGAGAACAGGTGAAGGGCGGCTAGTTCTAACTAGCCGCCCGGGATGGGGCGGCTACTTCCTGGTAGCCGCCCCTATCATGACCTGCCAAACGTCCCATCTCTGACAAGCGGTGGCTTGGGTCGGCTACTTGGTTTGATCCGGCCAAGAGAGGGCGGCTAAAGGTCATGACCCGCCGCAATGATCAGCATTTAATATTGCTTTATGTCTCATCCAGGGACCTGGTCCAAAGTCGGCCAGGGGGCGGTTAGGGGGGCGGCTAGTGTGAACTAGCCGCCCAGTGAGGGGCGGCTAGTTAGGGATAGCCGCCCCTTTCCAGGGGCTTTAGGTTTTTAGGGTAGGTTTAGGTTTAGGTCTGGTTTAGGGTTTGGCTTAGGTTTAGGGTCCGGGCTAGGGTTAGGTCAAGGCTGGGATTAGGGTTTAGGGTTAGGGTTTGGTTAGATTTAGGTTTTGGGCTAGGGTTTGGGTTTAGGTCACGGCTAGGGTTAGGGTTTGGTTAGGTCAAGGTTCTAGGGTTTCCGGTTTAGGGTTAGGTCAAGGCTAGGGTTTGGGGTTAGGTCAAGGTTTAGGGTTTCCGGTTTAGGCTTAGGTCAAGGCTAGGGTTAGGGTTTCTGGTTTACCGAACCTTTGGTTCTCTATCGGTGTCCACTTGTGGGATATTTCCGTGTGTTCCTTGAAGTATTTCTGTCTCTCTGGATGGTCAAAATTGGGGTATCTACAATTGTCCCTCATCGGACGCTGTCTTTGTGCGAAGCATGAAAGACTTCGACCGATGATAAGGAAAGAGACCCCTATTTTGGCGGGCCCGACCTTCAAGGAGTTGTGCCAATACGAGCAGTACTACTCAGAAAGGACGATCCAGGTGGAAGGTGGGGAAAAGTAAATGGTGAGTGATCCAACCCGCGGTCGGGGTTGTTAGCTATCGTGCACGGAGCAGCCCAGCGTCAGTTTCCTCGTGCCTACCGTTCCCGTGCTTGGGAAAACTCAGCAAGGAGGGGATATCGCCGACAGAAAGCAAGTAAAAGTTGATTTGGGTGAATTGGATCATCCGAAGGATAAGAACTCTGGAAAAGAACCAGAACTGAAGAAATTTGAATCTGAATGGTACTGGACGTGTTGCAAAACTTCGGGAGAGTCGTGTTTGATCAAGTAATGCCTGGAAATAAGCCAATACATGGCTGTTTGGTATGGAGAACCTTGAATTTTAGGGCTGAAAAGATTGAAAAGGGGGTTTTTTAAATGAAAGAGAAAAACTGGGAGGGGCGGCTAGTTGTAACTAGCCGCCCGAGAGGGGGCGGCTACTCGCGGGTAGCCGCCCCTGGACTGGGTCCCTTATAACCGAAAAGACCCTCTCTCTCCCCATACGTTTTTAAAACGGTTTCTCTTCCCTCTTCTCTTCTTCCCTTCGGTTTCGAACTCGAAAACCCTGATTTCTTTGCCTTTCTTTCCTCCATTTCGACCTCAATCTTTCTCTTTCTCTTGATTTCGAAACCCTAGTTTGGGTTCTCCTTTTTCTTTTCCAAACCGAGGAGATGACGAGGTCGAAGGCGATTGCTTCGAGGGGGAAACGACCGCGGGTGGCTCGTGGAGAGCGTAGCCCGAGCTCTTCATCATCGGAGAGCGATAGGCCGGAGGTCGAGGCCGTGGGGGAGGGCATGGGTACGACGGAGGTGCCGCCGGTGGATATTGGCGTGGGTGAGGTCGGGGATTTGCCTTCGGGGGCTGTCCCGGAGGTAGGGGGGAGTGTGATAAGCTATATACGCAAGAGGAGGCGTGGGGATCGACCGGTGGTGGCCGAGGAGGTGGTTCCGGGGGTTGGAGAATCGATCGAGGGTGCAACCGAGGGGGTAGGGGTCGAGGGAGTTAGCGAGGAGGTGAGGGCGTCATTGGATGCCCTCGTCGGGATGTTGGATAGGGAGGCCACAGAGGCCAGGGCTGAGGAGGAGGAGAGTAGGGCTATGGGGGCTTTTGCGGAGTTTATCTCCGGCGTGGGGAGGGTGGAAGGGATAGGAGAGGCTAGGGACGGGGCCGGGGAGGCCGAGGGTATGGGCACTGGGGCCGCTGAGGCCGGTGTGGGTGTTGAGGCCGAGGAGGCCGTGTTTGAGGAGGATGAGGAGGAGGATGACAATGGGATGGACGATCCCGACGAGGCCGAGGTGGACGCTCCTGGGTCCACACGGGCCGTGGTATGTTCCTAATCCTTTAGTCTTTGCCTTTTATTTTGGTGTATATGCATGTGTTGGTGGTATGAACAGGTTGTATGTGTGTATTATACTCGTATATGTGTGTTATTTTTTAAATAGGCATGCTTGTGTATAAGTTAATCACGGTGGGATGTGTAAGCATGTTGTCATGGGTTTGTTTTTATAGGGAGGGGGGCAATTTCTATATATATACATACATGTTTGTTATATGCATATAAAGGAGAGAGAAATGATATAGCTAATATGCTTGCATGCGATACTTTTCTATGTGTACGTGATTTCGTACGTGTTTGATCGTGGTAGAGCATGAGGGGTGTATGCATGCATTTCATGGGTTCGAGTTCCATATGGCTGTATTGCTTAGGTGTGTTTGATAGTCTTGATGTAAGAAAGTGTGTGAGTGGTGACCACGGTGGGATGTGTTTGATATTTGTCTAGCATGCGTGATCATATGAGGAGTGTAGTTTCTCACTTTCATTCTTTTAGCATGTGGGAGTCTTGATTTCGCTAAGCATGGTTTAAAATGATTTCGTAGATTTGGACTCTTACCTCTCGCTCGCTTTTAAACTAACCCATGTTCCCTTCGCTTGTTTTGTAGAGGCCGAATCGTATCCGGGCTTTATGGCACGGGACGAAGAGATGGTACGACGCCTTGGGGCAGGAGGAGCGGAGTTTGGTGGATGGAGCGGGCTTCCGTTCCTTCTTTCTGATCGAGCCATTCCACGTCCACCGTCCATATGTGGAGGCCTTGGCGGAGAGATGGGATCCGGAGAGTTGCACGTTCATCCTCCCTACCGGTGCTGTCATGCCGACGCTCGAGGACGTCTATCGGATCACCGGCCTTCCGGTTCTGGGGGAGGCGGTGATCGCGGCCACCCTAGCTGACTACAGGGGGCTTTTCCGAGAGTTGATCGGAGAATGGGAGTTCGTGGAGCGGGAGCGGACGCTGAACCGGATCCCTTTGGGGCGGCTTTCGGGGCAGTACGGCCTCGGTTCCTTCACAGAGCGCCAGAAGGGCGAAGCTGCAGCTAGCTTCGAGAGGCGGCGGGCGATGATCGAGGCGAGAGAGGCGGCTGCGTGCCCACAGAGGGCACGGAGGGAGTTGAGAGCGTTCTTCCTCTACTTCTTTGGCCGGGTCCTTTTCTCGACGGCCTCTGATAAGGTCTCCTCTCATTCCCTTCTACTGATGCGGGACTTGGAGGGCATGGGGCGCTATGCTTGGGGAGCGGCGATGCTTGCCCATTTGTTTGCGGAGCTCTCGAAGAAAGTCAAGAGGGCTGGAGGAAAGAACCTTGGTGGCTTCGCGCCATTCCTTCAGGTATGTGTAAGTGATGAGTGTCTTCTTCTTGGTTTAGCTTTACTTTGGTCATGATAAATTCCCTCTTGCTTTGTTAGATCTTCGGGTACGAGCACTTCGCCATTGATCGCCCGACTTTGGCTCCGTTCGATCATGCCCTCCCTTGGGCCATGAGATGGGAACCCCGGGGATCTTCCCGTTTGCACCGCCTCGCCCAATTCCGAGAGGCCTTCCGCGTCTTGTCGGAGGAAGAGGTATGAGTTTTCTTTGAATTTCTTTGGCTTGTACTTGGTTTTCTTTTTGACTAAGCGCTCTTCCTATCTTTCGATGCTTTTTAGATGACGTGGAGGCCTTACTCGGAGGAGGTTCCCGAGGCCTGGCGCGAGACGTCTGGCTGATCTACTTTAATGAGGTCGTGTTCCATGCGATCAGCCGGGTCGTCCGCCAGCTTGGGTACCATCAGTGGGTGCCCGATCCTCTTCCGCGGCGCCCTTCGATTCCGGTGGCCGGGATTCCTCGGGACACGAATCTCCCGAGGAATTACGCGACGTACGTGGCGGGATGGATGGGTCGAGGCGTCTTGGTAGAGCGTCGTCCTGAGGTGACTTCGAGTGACGAATACCTAGCTTGGTATCGTCGGGAGTATGCGGATATCCTCGGGACGATGGAGGAGGAGATCCCGGACGCTTATGTAAGTTGAAAAATCCCTTTTATTCCTCGTTCTCCTTTGCTTTGAGCATCTTCTGAATGGTGTTTCTTTTTGTAGGTTGAGTTGAATGAGATGGAGAAGAGGCTCAAGACCGCCAATGAGCATCTCCAAGCGCGGGCCAGGCAGATAGAGGCGTTGCGGGCACAGAGAGGACGCTTGCAGGACCAGGTCCGGGTCCTCGAGGCTCAGGTGGATGCTCTGTCGAGAGCGAGGGCCGATGGCGCTTCTTCTTCTTCCGCCCCTCCTCCTTCCGTGGTTTCCGAGCAGGAGCTCGAACTGACGAGGGAATTGGATGTGGCCCGAAGCGAGTTGGCGGCCACAAGGATGGAGTTGGGCCAGGCGAGGGGCAGGGCTTCCCGGGCTGAGGAGGAGGTGGACGGGCTGAGGTCCATGATAGCCTCGAGGGAGGAGGGGTTCATTACCCTAGGCCATGAGAGGGACTCCCTCCAGATGAGGGTGTCGGAGTTGGAGGCTTCGGCGGGTGTTCCCGGAGGTTTAATGGGAGACCTGGTTCGTTCTCTCCAGGCGGCCGGGGATAGGGACAGAGAGACACTCAGGGCATCGGGGGCGTGGGAGTTGGAGGAGAGGTTGAGGGTTGCTGAGGATCGGGCCAGAGGGACAGAGAGTCGCCTCCGACAGAGATTGGAGAGGAGAGACAGGGACATGCAGCAGGTCCGTCTCTGGGAGGCCACCATGAGGGGAAGTTGGTCGGAGGGGGCTCTATGACCGAGGCGGACCTTGATCTTCTTCCACTTGAGCCTGACCATTCTCTCTCGGCTTCCTTGGCTACCGGGGCCACCTTTAGCCGTGCCTCTCGTCCTTCGGTGTCTCGGAGTCGTGGGATATACGCGAGGGCCGCGTCTTCGGTTCGAGAGACTCCTGCTGCTCCTGATGTTCCAGAGGTTCAGTCTTCTCCTCATCCACCGCCCCCTTCTCAGCCAAGTCAGGACGTTCCTCCTACTCAGCCTCCAGCGGATGATGATACGCCGAGGTATAGCTTTTGTGTCTTGGTTTTAAGTAGAAGAATAGTATATATGCGATGAATTCATGCTTTTCTTCTTTTGTTTTGGTTTTAGGTGATATTTTGGTGATATATAGCTCAAGACTTTTGGATTTTGGAGCGCTTTGAAGGAAGATTCCCTTTTTCCTCTTTTAGTTTTTAGAAAAACAGTCTATGCTTGTGGTTTTGGGTGGGACAATTTAATCATTCTCCTTTATATGCACGTGTTAGAGTAGTTTAGCATGGATGGTTCATGGATATGTATGTTTGTGTAGATGAATCTTGGTTTCATAGGTTTGATTCATGGATGGACATATGATTTTGAGATATGGTTGTTTTTCGGAGTGTATTTATATTGGTTTTATGAATGTATATGCGTATGAAATGTGTGTATGCAATTTTTGGAATGAAATGTTCTTAACAGGTATTTGGAGATACGAAGATTTGATTAAAATAGGACTGACAGCACTGGAATAGGTGCAGGCAGGGGGCGGCTAGTGTGAACTAGCCGCCCAGTGAGGGGCGGCTAGTTGTTTTATGCCGCCCCCTGCCTGGGGCATCCTTACCTGGAACAAAGGGCAGGGGTGGCTAGTACAAACTAGCCGCCCAGTGAGGGGCGGCTAGTCGAGCTTAGCCGCCCCCTGCCTGGGGTAGTTTGGTCCTGCTACTCCTGTCTGCTGCTGCTGCTGAAAGTCTTTGCGGCCGTTTTATTCTTCAATACCTATAAAAACATTCTTTCCATGGACCAAGTGTTAAATCTGTCCAGATTGCGCCCCTGCACTGACTTTCGAGCCCTTCTTGCTTGAATCGTCAAGGGCTACAATCCATCTTAAGGCGGAATGGAAATATAAATGCGAGAAAGTAAAGTGCGGGAGACCAGGCTTTAGTGCGCAAGGAAGGGATTCCAAGTGCGTGAGTGAAGAAGAACTTATGTGTAGGAGTTGGGGACAATTTCTTCTCACGCATGTGCGGAAGGGCATGAGGTGAGTGGGGACAATTTTCATATGAGTGGGGATAATTTTGAATTTTGGGGGTTAACTTTAATGTTTCAAGAAAATCGGATGCCAAGGTGTTTTAAAAGGAAAATGCGAGCTTATGCGTAAGTATAAGTGGCATAAGGGGGCATTTTAGTTCTTCAATGACTTTCTAGGTGAGAGGGCAATGTTCTTGATTTTCATAAGTAAAAGACGCCATCAAGTCCCCGTGGAGGAGCCCTTGTGGTCACTCATGTCCAAACCAGGATTGTATTTAAGAGGTATAAGCCTTAGGCGTCGATTTTCCTAGGTTCATGGTTTTCAAATGCTTAATCGTATTATTCTAAACATGCTGAAAAATCCATGAGTGTACCAAGAGTCAAGTCAAACAAGCTTCCTTTGGATAGGCAAGTTTCTAAATGAACTCGCGTGAGTGTGTGTGTAGGTGTAAACCTGGACGTGATCTACCCTTGGTCAAAATTTCACTTTTCCCGGTGGACATAGCTCCATTTTGAACCCCCATTGCAAAAAAAATAAAAAGGGGAGAGGGTGAATGAGGTAAGAGTAATATCTTCCTTTCGGGCAATATTTTAGAATTGTCCCAGTCTAGCACATGTCTTACTTCCTAGGTCCCTCTGGCTTTCTTTTTTTACCACTTCTTTATTTTTGGGTGGAAAGGTACAGTCCGTTGTTTGGATCTGTACTGGTATAGCCGTTGTTTAGCGTATACCGTGAGTAAAGGCGTGAAAGCCTGCTAAATAGAGAGTTTAACCCGTTCACTTGGGTGTTTGGCCTCTCCTTGCCTGATTTTTCTCTTTTTTTTTTTTTTTTGTTTTGATTTGATTTGAGGGGGGGGCTCTTCTGTTTTTCACCCCGATTCTTTTCATGCTTCCCCTCTAGAAGTGTTTATATAGTGCCAGAGCCAGTTTTTGGGACATATGCTAGGTCCGGGTAACTCCTCATTTTGACCTAGGGTTAATACGAGCGGGGCGGAAATAAGGGACATTTTGCTTTGGGGAGTTTTAAATTGTCCCAGTCTACGGGGTAGGCAATTTTTCTTCTATCAGGCAAATCTAGTCCAGTTATACGTGTGTGAAGGGAATGACATGATTTGGCGGAAACGTGTTCAAATAGATACGAGTTTATCTTTGAGAGTCTTACAATTCTATCATCAAGTACTAAACGCTGGAAATCGCAGGAAGGAAGAATAATAGTTCTTAAGTATTGAAAGCTTTTTCATGCATGGAATTTCTTTAGATAAAGTGCATTCCACGAACCTGGAACCTCGACTCCTTCGGCATCTACCAGGCGGTAGGCATTCCCGGAATAGGCATGGGTGATCACATAGGGTCCCTCCCATGTGGGTTGCAGCTTTCCTCTCGGGTGAGGCTGTCTTGATGGCATGATTTGCTTAAGTACTAATTCCCCGATTTCGAATTTTCTTTTTATCACCTTCTTTTCAAATGCCCTTGCCACCCTTCTTTGGTAGGCCTGGGCATGGTCTGCCGCTCTTAATCTCTTCTCGTCCAGTAGTTCGAGGCGTAGTAGAGTGCCTCCCTCTTTTCCTCAACTTGGAGATCTTCTTCTAGTACTATTCTTAAGGATGGGACGAGAATTTCGTAAGGTACTACTGCTTCGGTCCCAAATGTGAGTGAATAGGGGGTTTGACCAGTGGGCGTTCTAATGGAGGTTCGGTATGCCCAGAGGGCATCTACCAGTTTATCAGGCCAATCGGTAGCCTTGTGGGTTTCTACTGTTTTCTTTATAATTTTGAGTAAGGTTTTGTTGGTGGCCTCTGCTTGTCCGTTCCCCTGTGGGTAGTATGGCGTGGAATGATGGAGTTCTATATGATGTCTATCGCATAGGTCTTGGAACTCTTGGGAGATGAACTGGGGGCCATTGTCAGTTATGATTACTTTGGGGGTGCCGAACCGTGCCAGGATGTGAGTGCGGACAAAACGAGACAGGGTAGAGCTTTTAATTACTACGTAGGACTCGGCCTCAGCCCATTTGGTAAAATATTCTGTGGCGGTGAGGATGAAGGCTTTTTGGGTGGTGTTTTCTATGGTGTCCCGGAATGGTCCTATTATGTCTAATGCCCACATGGAGAAGGGCCATGGTGATGTCATGGGATGTAAAGAAGATGCTGGTGCGTGTATTTTGTTGGCATGGGTTTGACATTGGATACAACGCTTAACGTATTTGTTACAGTCTCCTTCGAGCGTGGGCCAATAGTAGCCCATTCTTAGTACCTTCTTTGCTAGCATCTGGGCGTTGACGTGTCCTCCGCATACCCCAGAGTGAGCTTCTTCTACAATGGTGTATGCTTCTTCGTCGTCCAGGCATCTGAGTAGTTCTCCGTTGAAAGAGGCTCGGAAGAGTATACCCCCTCGGAGGCAGTATTTGATTGCTATCCTTTTAACTATTTTCTGGTCGTCGTTGGTAGCATAGCTTGGGAATGAAGCGTCTCTAAGGTAGTTTTTAATATCAAAGTACCATGGGTTTCCGTCGTCCATATTTCCTGGTTCAATAGTTAGGATTTCCGTGATACCAGTATTTTTGTTGGCCTGGTTCGTTTTTAGGAGATTTTGAATTTTAGGGTCACTGAGTTCGGTGGCAGGTGTTTCCAGTCTCTGAATAGTGACTGTTTCAGATGTCCTAGATAAAGGGAAGGCGAGTGATGAGGCTAGGGAGGCTAGAGAATCGGCAAGAATATTGCCAGTCCGGGGTGTGAAAATGTGAGTGACCTCACGGAATTGTTTTAACAGGACTATGGCTAGTTCTCTGTATGGCTTCAGCTTTGGGTCTCTAGTCTGATATTTTTTAAGAGTTTGGCGAATCACTAAGAGGGAGTCTCCAATGATGTCTAAATTTTTAGCTCCTAAGGCTAGGGCTGCCTTCAAACCTGCTATCAGGGCCTCGTATTCAGCAATATTGTTGGTGGCTTTGAACGTAAGCTGAAACGCTTGTGGGATAATGACGCCTTCGGGAGAGATTAGTGCTATTCCTATTCCCTTTCCCTTTTGGTTGACTGCTCCGTCGAAGTATAGCGTCCAGGTCTCTCTACTTTTCTCTTCAATAAGCGCAAATATTTCTTCGTCCGGGAAGTCCGTTTTTACTGGTTCGTAGTTGGGGAGAGGTAGTTGAGCGAGGTGATCAGCGATGGCTTGTCCTTTGACGGATTTTTGAGTGGCGTACGTGACGTCGAACTCGTTTAGCTGTACTTGCCATCGGGCTTTCTCGAATAAGAACCTTACTGGGTCTATTTTGGCAAAGTATTTGACTTTGTGGGCGAGAAAGTAATGCCGTAATTTTTGGGAAGCCCATACTAATGCTAGACAAGTTTTTTCTGTAGGAGGGTAGCCTTTTTCGTATTCAATCAGGGTTTTACTCAAGTAGTAAATGGCCTTTTCCTTTCTTCCCATGTCGTCGTGTTGTGCAAGTACGGCACCAATGGCTTCTTTAGTTGCGGCTATATAGAGGAGTAGGGGGCGCCCGGGTACTGGGGCCGAAAGTACTGGGGGTTTAAGAAGGTACTCTTTTAAATTATCAAAGGCCTTTTGGCATTCACTATCCCAATTAAACCGGACTCCCCCTTTTAGTAGTTTGTAAAAGGGGCGACATCGTTCAGCATGTTGAGAAATAAATCTCCTAATAAACTGCAACCTTCCTATAAGCCCTCTTAATTCTTTTAGGTTCTTGGGTGGGGGCATTTGGGCAATGGCTTTTGCCTTGGTCGGGTCTATTTCTATCCCCCGTTTACTTACCATGAATCCCAAAAGTTTTCCCGAGGAGACACCGAAACGACATTTCTTTGGGTTCATTTTAAGTGAATATTCCCTGCATCTCTGCAGTACTTGCCTAAGTATTTCTGCGTGTCCTATTCGAGTTCTAGATTTAACCAAGATGTCATCCACATATACTTCTACTAGTTTGTGCATCATATCATGGAATATTGAGGTCATTGCCCTTTGATAGGTTGCCCCTGCATTTTTGAGCCCGAAAGGCATCACTATGTAGCAGTAGGTTCCCCAGGGTGTGGTAAAGGAGGTCTTTTCTTGGTCTTTTTCTGCCAGCCGGATCTGGTTGTATCCAGAAAAGCCATCCATGAACGAGAGCATCTCATATCCTGCAGTGTTGTCGACAAGGAGGTCGATGTGTGGGAGTGGGAAGTCATCTTTTGGGCATGCTCGGTTGAGGTCCCTGAAGTCGATGCATATTCGAATCTTTCCATCTTTTTTTGACACTGGAACGATATTTGCTATCCACTTTGGGTATAAGACTACCCGGATAAATTTAGCCTGGTGGAGTTTGTCCACCTCATCCTTGATTTTTAGAGCCACTTCGGGATGGAGGCGCCTTAGCTTTTGTTTGACTGGTTTTGCGTTTGGCTCTAAGATTAACTGATGTTCGACTAACGAAGTATCGAGCCCAGGCATGTCTTTGTAAGACCATGCAAAGACGTCTTTGTACTCGTGTAATATTTTAATTAGTCTCTCTCGTTCATCGTGATTTAGTTCTGCGCTAATCGAAATGATTTTGGGGTCAGTATTTGTCCCTAGGTTCAGCTCTTCTATCTTCTCATCTGCTTCCTCTGTCTTTTCATCGAACCTTTGAAGGCTCTGCTTAAACTCCTTAGACAGGTCTTCTCTTTCCTTATCGTCCTCATCACAGATTTCGAAGACTCCTAGACCGTCATCTGGGTTTTCTATGTCATCTAGGTCTGGTTCTTCTACCACCGCTATTGATTCAAATTTCTCTAAACCTAGTATGGCCCTGCTATATCCTTCCAAGTTGCTAATGATCTGGTCAGGTACTTGGCTCCTAGTGGGTTTTACCGTTTTGGACGAGGCACTAGGGTTGGGGTTTTTGGCTTGACTGGCGAGACGCTGTAGTTTGTTCAGGAGATCAGAGTCGTCGCTGAAGGGGTGCCATGCTGGAGTGAAGTCATCTTTGTCGAACAGGGATCCTAGGGTTCTGGTTTCCATTTTTTTTTTTGAACAGAAAAGACACTTATTATTTACAACCTACTGGATTGGTGGAAGTGCTTCAGCCGACTTTCCTCCAGCAGCTGGCGCTCCTTTGTTGCGATGCTTGAGCACTGCGAGAAAAGGAGGCTGGGTCAGCTGGAGTTTTGTCGTCTGGTGGCGAGTGTGGATTCAGGTGTTTATCAGGGAGTGGGAACAGCCATTCTAGGGAGCCAGAGAGGTAGTCTAGCTCGCTTTCCCGGGTAGGGTCTAGGGGGCGGGGGCACACGGTTTCTTCGGAGGGTTCTACGATTATTTCCCTCACGAAATGTTCGTACAACTTCCAATTATATTTTCCCTCTAATTTAGATTTGTGTTTGGGTGAGCCGATCCCCCTTTTGTCTAGCCATGCCGGGAGGTCGATGGGGTCCAGGATCCCATTTTTGTGTCCCAGAGTTTCCCCAGGAAGGTAACCCATGGTCCCCATTATACGCCAGCCAGGATTTTCAAACCTAGGGTGGCTTGTCTTTGAGGTAACGGGGGAGTGTTCCGGGGATTTAGCCAATTGGCCGGGAAATCTAAGATGTGGATGGTGGTTTCCATGGGTTTTGAGCTACTGGTTTCTATGGCGGTGGTTTCATTATCGGCGAACCTTGGCTTAGGTTCTCTGATTGCGTCCCCTTGTATTTTGATTATCCGACCTCCCAAGGGAAATTTCAAGCACTGGTGCAGGGGAGAGGAGACCCCCTTTATGGATGCTAGCCATTTACGTCCTAGGATCATATTATAATCTGAATCCATTTCTAGGACATAAGCTTTAGTGCTAGTTTCCAGCGGCCCCACTTTTAATCGGAAGTCCTTGAAGCCTAGAACTGGACGAGCCGTTTTGTCATAGGCAAATATACGGGTGTCCGTTTCAAAGAGTGTGGTTATGTGCCCATCGATGTGCTCGAAGGTTTGTAATGACATGAGGTTTACTCCTGCCCCGGTGTCAATTAGAACTTTATCCACCGGGTGTCCTTCGAGGTTGATTGTTATACATAGGGTTGAGGTGTTGACGACTTTATCATGAACTTCTTCCTTAGGTCTAAAGGTGATGACGGGCCCTAGTCCTGCGGTGGCTAGAGCTATTGGTATGCCTAGGGTAGAGATTTGCGGGTCGACTTGAGTTCTTTCTAGGAACGTTCTTAGAGCCTGCTGGTGGTGTTCCGAGGTTTCGATCAGCTCTAAAATGGAAATTTTCGCGGGGATTTTTCAGAGTTGGTCTAGGATGTCGATCCTATCCCCGGCGCGGGGCTCCTCAGTTTCGGTTTCAGGCAGGGGGTGTCTATAAGAGGGTACAGTGTTGAAGATTCTGCCTGCTCTAGTAGTATGATGGTTTAGTGCGTCAATGGTGGTTCGGGGGTTTTGTGTTATTGGGCGCGGGCTTTGTTGATTTGTAAGGGGGATATTGGTCGGTCTTTTTTGGGGGAAAGAGTCTTGTGGGTTTGGGGAGAATAGGTGAGGGGGTTGGTAGGATGGGGGAAGAGGCTGGTAAGATTATGCCACCTGGAACGATTCTGGGTGACTCTTCATGGTCAGCGACTTCTATGGTGTAGACGCTTTCATAGCTCAGGTTTTCTGGTTCTGTCAAGGGAGCCTTCGTAGCTGGCCTTGGGTTTTGGATTGTGGTTTCTACGGGGTTATGGGTTTCTGGGACCTTCTTGACTTCTAGTGATCTTGTAAATGGGTTGTTGAGTCCCCTAATGGTGGCCCAGTCTAAGCGCCTCTCTTCGTCAAGGGTGTAGACAATGTCTCTAAACAAGGAGCATTGCTCGATGGTGTGGCCGTGATGCCGATGATACTGACAAAAACGGGTTGGGTCAGCACCGATAGGCGAAGGTCTAGCCGTGGGTAGGGAAATGCTATTGGTCTTTAATAAGGCTCTGAGGATGTTCCCTAGGGTTTCCGGGAGGGGGGAACAGCTATCTCTTCCGTTTGGCCATCTTGGGCCGTAGGAGGGGGAAGGTGTGGCCTTACCATGGGGGCCGTATGCGGGTTCACTGAGGGTTTTACCTTGCGTTCTTGGGGGGATAGGATAAGAGGATCTCCTGTTTTGGTCCTGGTTATGGATTGAGGGGGCCTGAATTGGGGAATCATGGGTTGTGAGGTTTTGTCGTATTGGCACGGGGACGGGTACTGATCGAGGGGTAAAATGTTGATTCGCTTGCCGAGGCGGTGCATATCCGGATGATCCGGGCATGTACTGTCTCGGAGCTGTTCCTCGGTCAGGAACTCGTGCTCCGTTCGGGTAGAGTGCCGATACTTGGTTAATGATCCCCTCTACCGTGGGGGTTTGCGCCTTACGAGGCGGTTGTCCAACCCTATGGCTGATAGGTGGGGACTGGGTTTGTACTGCTGGGGCTGCACAACGGGAAATCCTGTTGTGGCGGTCAATCAGAAGTTGATACGTAGTGCAGTCTCCGTACGAAAGGCTCGTACGGAGCTCTGGACTCAGGCTCTGTAACATCATGTCAATTTCTTGACATTCTGTGAGTTGCAGACCGGTTCGGTGGACAAGGGTGCGCCACCGAGACACGTATTGTTCGAATTCCTCCCTAGGCCTCATTCTCTCTACGGTTAGATCTGAAATAGAGGGGGTCCTAATCCTCTGGTAACCGTAGCGGCCCAAGAATTTCTCGCTTACAGCCGAGAAATTCGACAAGTGATCTACAGGGAGGGTGGAGAACCAGTGTAGTGCTTCTCCTTCCAATGATTTCTGGAAGACGAAGACTAGTAGAGGTTGATTATCTAGAAACGGGCTTGCGTCTAGATAAAAGGCAGTTAAATGAATGTCTGGGTCTCCACGACCGTTGTACCGGCGGAATTTGGGGACTTTGAATCCCTCCGGTAGGTGGACTGACGGGATTTGTCTCAGGTTATGTAGAGACATGTGTTTGGGGGCCGAGGGACCAGTCTCAGAGAGAATTCTCCGGATGGTATCGTCCAGTGTTTCTCCCCGGGGAGGGCTGCCTAGCGGTCCCGGGTTTGGGGTGGTCTGGTAGGGGCCTGGGGTGGAAACAACTGGGAATTTTCGATTCGCGGGGGAAAGGGGGTGAATGAAAAGACGCTCGGGTTGACCGAGTGACTGGGTGTGGATGGGGCTTTGGGAGTGGATTTAGGGGTTTCGACAGGGGTTTCCTGTCTCGAGGTCTTGGCATGACGGTAGTCAACGAGGTCATGAAACATGTCCTCTACCGTTTGATACCCTAGACTAGCCATCCTTTCCTCTAGATGGGTCAGGAACTGTGTGGCCTGACCTTCTTGGTGATTCCTTTCCTCTAATATCTCCTCTTCTATGTGGGATTCCATGACGTAGAGTGGGGGGATGAATGCAGATTGAAAGCAGTAAATAAATTAGTAAAGGATTGCGCAGCTGTGTTCGACTTACGAAAGCAGTAAAGGATTGCGCAGCTGTGTGCGACTTACGAAAGCAGTAAAGGATTGCGCAGCTGTGTGCGACTTACGAAAGCAGTAAAGGATGTTATAATGCACAGTAGAAGAGGATTTAATTCAAGGAGTGAGAAACTCTAACCTTCCTAGAGGGTTGATAGCATTTTAGTCAAGCTTGTAAAAGGTGGCAGAAGAGGATTACCTTTTGTTGTTTTTCACGAGGGAGGTCCCACCGTGATCGCCAGAATTTGTCGGTGTCAAAAAATCCGCGTGTGTGGGGTTTCTTCGGAGGGTTCGGATCGGATGCGTGCCCTGGCGGGCTCGGTCGGATCGTCTTCTCGGAAGGGGTGAGGGTGTCGTTCCTGGTTGAGACGCCCGACAGCAGCTCAAGAGGATTCAAGGGGGTTTTGTGATCGCCACTTGCTTTTTCTAAAAACAGGAAAGGGTTTGGGTCGGATTTGATCGCTTACGTGGGGAGTTTGTGGGGTCTCCGCTCTGAGACACGGATATACCGTACACAGAGGTGAAAAACAGGTAATCCTATTCTGCTTCCGGGCTTGACTAAAGGAGTTATGGGTCAGAGGGATGTTGATATGGGGTGTGGATAGGGGGGCGGCTAGTTGTGGTTAGCCGTCGGCCAGGGGGCGGCTAGCTAGGGTTAGCCGTCCAGGGTCTGGGAAATTTAGGCAGGGGTTTGGTAGGTAAAGGGTGGGGTTTTGGGCAGAGGCTAAGCTAGGTTTAGCCTGAGTTTATGGAGGGTGGGATGAGAGGGTATTTTATGTGGGGAATGGGTGTTTCTCTCACAAAAGGGCTCTCTCTGTCTCTCTCTCTCTTGGGATTTCTGGTGGTGGAAGGGTTTGAAGATGAATTGGTGATTGTTGTGGATTTTTGTTGGGTGTGTTGGTTGTTGTTGAAGGCTTGGGACCTCCTCTATTTATAGTAAAAGAGAGGTAGGAAAATATCCCGAGGGTAATGGAGTGGGTTGGCTTCGATTGGACCTCTCATTAATGCTCTGGCTCTTCTGCCAGAGAACAGGTGAAGGGCGGCCAGTTCTAACTAGCCGCCCGGGATGGGGCGGCTACTTCCTGGTAGCCGCCCCTATCATGACCTGCCAAACGTCCCATCTCTGACAAGCGGTGGCTAGGGTCGGCTACTTGGTTTGATCCGGCCAAGAGAGGGCGGCTAAAGGTCATGACCCGCCGCAATGATCAGCATTTAATATTGCTTTAGTCCCATCCAGGGAACTGGTCCAAAGTCGGCCAGGGGGCGGTTAGGGGGGCGGCTAGTGTGAACTAGCCGCCCAGTGAGGGGCGGCTAGTTAGGGATAGCCGCCCCTTTCCAGGGGCTTTAGGTTTTTAGGGTAGGTTTAGGTTTAGGTCTGGTTTAGGGTTTGGCTTAGGTTTAGGGTCCGGGCTAGGGTTAGGTCAAGGCTGGGATTAGGGTTTAGGGTTAGGGTTTGGTTAGGTTTAGGTTTTGGGCTAGGGTTTGGGTTTGGGTTTAGGTCACGGCTAGGGTTAGGGTTTGGTTAGGTCAAGGTTCTAGGGTTTCCGGTTTAGGGTTAGGTCAAGGCTAGGGTTTGGGGTTAGGTCAAGGTTTAGGGTTTCCGGTTTAGGGTTAGGTCAAGGCTAGGGTTAGGGTTTCTGGTTTACCGAACCTTTGGTTCTCTATCGGTGTCCACTTGTGGGATATTTCCGTGTGTTACTTGAAGTATTTCTGTCTCTCTGGACGGTCAAAATTGGGGTATCTACAGGTGTGTCCCACACTCTTGTGGTAGTAGCAGTGGAGAGTTTGATCCCGCTTTGACTCATCATTTTTCATAGGCTCAGACCACTTGAACCACTGCTGCCCCTGAATCTTTGGCAGATTTTGGGATTATGGGATTTTGAAAAATGTCCCCCATCTCTTTCGCATCTCATTGGTTGAGGCGCCCAACCTCTTGTTCTTCTCACTTCATCGATCCTTCTGTCGAGGCTCTGACGGGCGTTCTATTGTCAGTGTAGGGGTGGCGACCGTTGGTGAGGATCGGCTCACAACCACCGGTTGTTTGAGGAGCTTGGATTCCTCCTCCACCTTGGCATACTTTTTAGCACGCCCCATCAAATGGTTCCCCCTAGTTCAGTTGTCGAGGCGGTACAGCCTTGGTTCCTTCACGCAGCGCCAGAAGGGTGAGGCTGTGGCCAACTATGAGAGGAGGAGGTGGATTAGGCGAGGGTGGCGGCCCCGTGCCCACAGAGGGCACGAAGGGAGTTGAGAGTGTTCTATCTCTACTTATTTTGTAGGGTCATCTTCCCGACGGCCTCTGACAAGGTCTCCTCACATTTTTTGCTGCTGATGAGGGACCTGGAGACCATGGGATGCTTCACTTGGAGGGCTGGGGGCAAGAATCTCAGGAGTTTTGCGGCCTTCCTTTAGGTAAAAATTAGCGAAGAAGAAATTTTTTTTTATTTGTTTCATCTCGTCCTGATAATTTTTCTCCTGCAGGTCTTCAGGTATGAGCATTTCATCATCAACCGTTCGACTCCAGCGCCCTTTGACTGTGGTCTTCCCTAGGGTATGAGGTGGGTGCCATCAAGGTCTTCTCGTTTGCGTCGCCTAGCGCAATTTTGAGAGGCTTTTTGTGCCTTGAAAGAAGAAGAGGTATAAATTCTTGAATGTCCATTCTTATAAGATTTCTTTCGGTCAGACCTCAACTGGTCCACCTCTTCCTTGGCCCTGGCGGCCCTCACTCGGGCAAGATCGAGCTCCATCTGAGTAGCCAAAAGCTCACTCAGGATCACGCCTAGCTCGTTCGCCAAATCAAACTCTCGATCAGAAACAATGGTCAGAGGAGGAGCGGAAGAGGAAGAAGTGCCATCAGCCCTCTCTCTCAATATAGCATCCAACTGAGCCTCAAGAACCTGAACCTGGTCCTATAGGCAGCATCTCAGCAAGCGCAAACCGTCCACCTGCCTGGTTCTCACCTGGAGATGCTAGTTGGCAGCCTTGAGGTTCTTCTCTAACTCATTCAGCTCAACCTATCAAAGAAGACATTATTTATACACAAAAAAGGGGAGGGGAAAAGAGAGAAAAGAAAAGAGAACTTTTTTTATGAAGGCGTCCGGGATCTCCTCCTCCAAAGTTCCGAGAATGTCCACATACCCGTGGCGGTAACAGAACATATACTCCTCACTGCTCGTCACCTCAGGATGACGCTTCACCAAGTCCCCCTCTCAACCCATCCCCTCAAATATACCCAAGGAATTCCAGCCACTGGAATCGGAGGACGCTTCAGCAAGTCGATGGGCACCCACTGATGGTACCCAAGCTGGCGGACGACCCAGCTAGTCGCGTGGAGGACGCCTCATTAAAAAAGATAAGTAAGATATCCCATGATATCTTGGCAGGGACTGCTTCCTCCGTGTAGGGCCTCCAAGTCATCTACAAAACAAAATACAACAGACATAAGCGAGGGAGAGGGAGCTGGACCAGATGTGGTCCAAAATGGTGTCAAGAGAGGAGGAGTCATCCACCCTTCGTCGTGAGCGAGACTCCCTCCAGACTAGGGTATCGGAGTTGGAGTCATCAGTTAGTATGCCTGGTTGGTTGATGGGAGACCTAGTCCACGCTCTCCAACCGGCAAAGGATAGAGACCGGAAAGTATTTAGAGCCACAGAGGTGAGAGCACCGGAGCTGGAAGAGAGATTGGGGGTGGTCGAGGATCGATCCAAAGGCATGGAGAGTCGTCTTAGTCAGAGGTTGGAGAGATGAGATCAGGATATGCAGCAAGTCCACCTCTGGGAGGCTAGTATGAGAGGGAAGTTGATCGGGAGAGGGTCCATGATGGAGGTGGATCTTGACCTTCTCCCTCGAGTACCTGATCACTCGATCTCTGCCTCCCTAGCCACCGGAGCCACCTTAGTCGAGCTTCTCGCCCATCAGCAACTCAGAGTGCGGCTTCTTCAGTTCAAGAGACTCTTGCTGCCTCAGACGTTCCAGAAGTCCAGTCTTCTCACCAGCCGCCACCTCCTTCTCAACCCAGTCAGGACACATCTCCGATTCAGCCTCCCGCGGATGACGATAATACTCTAAGGTATAGCCATTGTTGTCTTGGTTTTGATAGAAGAATTGTATATATGTAAGGAATCCATGCTTTCTTCTTTACTTTTTGGCTCAGGTGATTATTCTAATGATGTATAGCTCAAGACACTTGGAGTTGGAGCCTTTGGTATACCTATCTCTTCTTTTTCTTTTATAAAGACTTTTTTTGTGTAATTTTTATGTTTTAGGGATAATTTCTATTTATGTTCTTTATGGGATAATTTTGTGGCTTTTCATATGCATGGTTTGGTGTAATTAACATGGATGTTTAGTGTTCGAAAGGTCTTTCAATTTAGGTGGATGTGTATGCGTTTTAATGAATTTTGGTTTCATAGGTTTGATTCATGGATGAATGCATGAAATTAAAATACAAATGTCTTTGCTTTATATTATGTTGATTTTTTAAATGTATATGTATGAAATGTGTATGTACATGTTTTTGGGAAGAAAGGACTTTCATAGGTATTAAAGGGTCGAAGAGTTGATTGAAATGAGACTAATAGCAGGTTTTGGGTAGCAAGTATAGGGCGGCTAGTTAGTTTTAGCCGCCAAGTGAGGGGCGACTAGCTAGTTTTAGCCGCCAAGTGCCAGGCAGCTAGATGCATTTAGCCACCCCTTGCCTGGGTTATCTTGATTCTTTGTTGCTGCTGTAAGTCTCCGATTTGCCTTCAATGCCTGAAAAAACATTCTTTCCATAAACCAAGTGTCAAATCTGTTTAGATTATACCCCTACACTGACTTTCAAGCCCCTCTTGCTCGAATTGTCAAGGGCTACAACCCTATTTAAGGTAATTTGAAAGAAAGAAAGAAAAGATGCCATGTCACATACAAAGGAGGGAGTTTAAGTGACTAAGTGTGAGAATACGTGAGAATGGAAAAAAATCTCAGATATGTGTGAGAGTGGGGCAATTTTTCTTTCTCAAATGTGTGTGGAAGGGCATGGAATGAAAGTAATAGGGGCAATTTTCTTTTGGTATGGAGAGTCAATTGTGATATTTTGAGAAAATTGAATGCCTAAAGATTTGGAAAAAAGGAGGGGGAAATTTTCTTTTGGTAATGTGAGTCAATTGTGATATTTCAAGGAAATTGAATGACTAAGTGTTTTGGAAAAGAAAAATACAAGCATATGCACAAGTGTGAGTAACATAAGGGAGCATTTTAATTCTTCAATGATTCTTTCGTGTCAGAGGGCAATATTTTCAACTTTCTTAAGTAAAAGATACCATTAAGCCATAAAGGGTACCCATGCGGTCACTCATGTCCAAATCAGAATTGTATTTGAAAGGTATAAGCTCTAGGTGTTGGTTTCTCAAGTTCATGGTTCTCAAATGCTTGATCATATTATTTCAAACATGCTGAAAAATCCATTAATGTAACATGAATCAAGTCAAATAAGCTTCCTTTGGACAGACAAGTTTTTAAATGAACTCATGTGAGTGTCTGATGTTGTAAACATAGAAAAAGGTCTACCTTTGGTCGAAATTTCACCTTTCCAAGTAGATATAGTTCAATTCCAAACTTCATTGCAAAACAATAAAAGGGGAGGGGGAACGGGGTAAGAGTAATACCTTCCTTTTGGGCAATATTTAGAATTGTCCCAATCTAGCTTATATCCTACTTTCTAGGTCCCTCTGACTTTCTTCTTTTTACCACTTCTTTATTTTGGTGGAAAGTACAGTCCGTTTGCTCGGACGTGTACTTAGTATAGCCGTCGTTTGGCATATACTGTGCGTAAAGGCATTTTTGCCTGCTAAAGTAGAGAGTTTAACCCATTGTGTGGGTGTTATTTTGCTTTTGTTGGCCTCTCATTGCCTGATTTTTTTTACTTGAGGGGGGGCCTTTTCTGTTTTTTCACCCCGATTCTTTTTGTACTTCTCCTCTAGAAGTGTTTATAAAGTGCCAGAGCCAAGGTGGAAATACGAGTAAGGGAGGAAATAAGGGGGCTTCGCTTTGGGGTTTTAAAATTGTCCCAGTCTGCAAGGTAGGTAATTTCTCTTCCATCGGGCAAATCGATTCTTAAGCCATACGTGTGTGATGGGAGTGGCATGATTGGCGGATATGAGTTCAAA
This sequence comes from Acorus calamus, assembly GCA_030737845.1. Taxonomy (NCBI): domain Eukaryota; kingdom Viridiplantae; phylum Streptophyta; class Magnoliopsida; order Acorales; family Acoraceae; genus Acorus; species Acorus calamus. The sequence goes on along the minus strand of CM060877.1, from coordinate 11,942,106 downwards.
GAAATACGAGTTTATCTTTGAGAGTCTTATAATTCTATCATCAGGTGATAAACACTGGAAATTGCAGGAAGAAAGAATAATATTTCTCAAGTATTGACAGTTTTTATGCATGGAATTTCTTTAGATAAAGTGTATTCCATGAACCTGAAACCTTGACTCCCTCGGCATCTACCAAGCGGTAGGTATTCCCAGAGTAGGCATGGGTGATCACATAGGGTCCCTCCCAAGTGAGTTGTAACTTGCCTCTTGGGTGGGGCTGTCTTGATGGCATGATTTTCTTAAGTACCATCTCCCCGATTTGAAATCTCCTTTCTATTACTTTCTTTTCGAATGCCCTTGCCACCCTCCTCTGGTAGGCCCGGGTGTGTCTGCCGCTCTTAATCTTTTCTCTTCTTTTTTGTTTTATATTTTTGAAAGTGTGTAAACAGATATGTATATGGTTCTAAAAAGGTTTGAGCTAGTAAACAAATCTTTTATGTTTTGAGGAAAGCATGGGAATAAAGTTGGTAAAACGTTTTTGAAGGAAAAGCATGGAAATAAAGCTTGAAAAATGTTTTTGAAGGAAAAGCGTGGAAATAAAGTTTGTTAAAGACTTAGGCTAAAAACTAATAAATATTTTGATTTTGTGAAATTTTTTGGAAAGCCTGAAACAAATATGTACAGAGTGATGAAAGCGAAAGCTGGTAAACAAATATTTTGGGTTTTTTATTTTAGGAAAGCTGTTAACAAATATTTACAGGGTTAACTAATAAGGGGCTTGCCCGGGGTGATTAGTCCAGGTTCGCATATTTGTGCCGCTTCTTCGAGTCGGCTCATCTTTGACGGCCGACAGATGTCTGGTGGCGGTCCTCGGTTTCTGGATTCCCCCTCCCTCAATCTCTTCACCCCCTCCCTCAATCTCTTCAGGGGCCTCCCTTGTTGTAGTAGATCTTCATCAGTGGAGTTTGGCTTCCAACATGCAAGCACCTCTAGCCAGATGCGCATGGCACAAATGCTCCAATTCTGGACCCGTGACCCGTTGAAGCGTGCCTCTCCCCAGATAGACATCACCCCTCCATGATATGGGAAGTGAAGACATCGGTGCCGGGTGGATGAGACAGCTTCGATGCTATTGAGTCATGTCCTTCCGACAATTAGAGGGTGGGGCGATCGAGTGTCCATCACAATGTAGTTGACTATGGTGGAGACAGGGCCGATTTTTAGCGGGAGCTTGACCAGTCCACAAGTGTTCTTGAGCATTCTGTCGAAGGCATAGATGAACTCATATAACGGCTCCAGTCTGGGGATCCTTCCTTCAAGCTTTTGGTAAGCGGAATATGTGAGGACATTAGTTTCCGCTCCCGTGTCGATGAGGATGTGTTTGAACTCCTTTCCCTTGAGTTCAACAGTGATTGCAAGGGGTGCGGAGCGTGCCCCGGCTTTGGCGACTTCATGGGGGAGGAAGGCATTCACGTTGGGCTCCATGCGGTTACTTACCGAGTTCATGGTCCCGACCGTCTCCTCCGAGGGGTAGTGGTTGTCGTAGGGGGATCCAGGCGGGCTGTCACCTCCATGTTTGAGACCTGGGTGCAATGTCAGTACAAACATATTGCGTGCCTCTCCTCAGATGGTCAGTATGTGGCCCATGAGCGGTAGTCGGATGCACTGGTGTCTGGGAGAGCAGATGGCTTGAATGCTATCCAACTATGGCTGCCCTAGTATTAGCAGGTACCGGGTGTCGATAGCTAGCTCAAATAGCCCGGGACTGCCGATAGTTTTCCCAAAATGATTGAAGGCTTGAATGGTGGAGTGCACCGGTTGGATGAAGGGGCGGCCTCGTCTGGGCATTCCTTGATTGGTGGAGCAGGTCATTATATTCGTCCCCGACCCTGGGTCGACGAAGATGTTGTTCAGCCGCAACATCTGAGGCTGCCCACGAATGTGCAGGGGATAGACTCACAATCTCGAGTCGGGGAGGTCTTTATCAGTAAATGATATGGTCATCGGGCAGCAGGGGTCGTCGACCATGTCAGTGCTCTTGAAGGACCCATTGTCGTCTGGATGTAGATCATCCAACGTACATTCCCCTTGCTCGGGTCCCTCGCTCGCTCGCTCCCTCACGAACCTCCTCGAAGGGCTCCTCATCCTCTTCTCCCAGGTTTTCTAGTCCATTTTCATCGGACTCAACGTTGATGACTGCAGGTAGGGTGAGAACTGCGTGTTCTTCCTCGTCGTAAAGTACGGCGAGGTCGCGATCGTCGAGTTTCAGTTGGAAAGGCTCATCCTGGCTCTCCTCCTCAGACTCCCTAGATAGACTGCCATTAGTGGCATCTTCTGAGCTGCTTGGCTGTGGTGATGGTAGTCTTCCCCTCCTAACCATGTTGACAGCATGGGCTCCAGTCGTGGAGGCTTGATTGTGACCTGGCAATGGGTCAGTGAATATGCCAAGTGGCTTGGATGCTTGAGAATTGCCCTGGCTCAGATGGCCTTTGATCATGGCCCAGTCAAGGCGCTTGTCATCATTAAGGTCATAAACAAAGTCCCGAAAAATAATGCATTGTTCTATGATATGGCCATGTTGTTGATGATATTAACAGAAACGTGTCGTGCTTGTTCTGGGTAGTGAAGGCCTAGCGTCAGGGAGGGAGATGCTATTCGTGTCCATCATCACCATAAAGATCCTAGTTAAAGTTTCTAGGAGAGGATGGTAGGAATCCCTCTTTCCCATCTCTAGTCGTAGGATGTGGGAGGCCTAACCTCATTATAGGAGTTTTGTATGGGCTGCCTAGGGGTTAAATTTTGTGCTCTTGGAGGACCAGAGTAAAAGGGAGTCCTAGTTTGGGTTTGGCTCTAGATTATAGAACTCTAGAGTGTAGAATTTTGGACTATGGGGTTTTGTTGTGTCGGCACTGCCTAGGGGTTAAATTTTGTGCTCTTGGACTAGATACCCCAATTTTGACCATCCAGAAAGACAGAAATACTTTAAGTAACACCCGGAAATATCCTACATTTGGACATCTAATGGAGAATCAAAAAGTTCAGGAAACCGAAAACCCTAACCCTAGTCCCAGACCTAAACCTAAACCTAGACCTACACCTAAACCCTAGCCTGACCGGAAACCCTAACCCTAACCCTAAACCCTAACCCTAACCCTAAACCATAACCCTGACCAAAACCCTACCCTAAACAGACCCTGGCCCAAACAAGGAACCCCCACATAAAGAAACTCTAAACCCCAAAAAACCCTAAACAAACCCCGAGTCCCTGGCAAAGGGGCGGCTAGCCCTAACTAACCGACCCATACCAGGCAGCAAGTTATCGCTAGCCGCCCCCCTGGCCGACCTTGAACCGCTTCCCTGGATGGGACATAAGGGGGAGACAACCATCGCCACAACCAAGTAGTTCGGAAGACGTCACTGACGACAGTCTGTCCGAAGAATCCAAGGACGAAGAGCAGAACGAGCCCTTCCAGCTGAACCTCGACAATCATGACCTTGCCATACTCTATGGCGAAGAAGAAGATGCATTTCTCGCCCTTCCTGCAGTCATCAACATCGAGTCCGACGAAAGCGGACTAGAAAACCCGGGAGGAGACAAAGAAGAAGAACCATTCGAGGAAATCCCTGAAGGAGCTAACGAAGGACCCGAAGGAGGGGAATGTACGTCGGATGATCTGCATCCGGACGACAATGGATCTTCCAAGAGTACTGACACTGTCGACCGCCCCCACCGCCCAATGATCATTTCATTCACTGACCAGGACCTCCCGGATCCCAGACTGCGAGTCTACCCCCTACACATCCGCGGACGACTTCAAATGTTGTGGCTAAACAACATCTTCGTGGATCCAGGGTCAGGAATGAACATAAGGACGTGCTCCACCTACCAAAAGATACCCGGACTAGGCCGTCCTCCCGTCCAACCGGCCCACCATACTATTCAAGCTTTCAACCATACCGGGAAGACTCTCCACGGCCCAGAACATTCGAGCTGTCCGTCGGCCCTCTTATCTGAGAAGTAGCCTGCTTCGTGGCTGACATCGACACAAGGTACCCATTGATGTTAGGGTGACCATGGTTAGACAACATCCAAGCTATATATTCCCCCCAGCACCAATGCCTTCGACTGCCCTTCTTGAGGCATATCCTGACGATCTGGGGAGAGGCGCACCTCCAGTACGAGAATGAGAACAACTGGGCGATACATAATATGTTCATACTAGCCCTGCGACCGGGGAACGAGGATGAAGGTGATAGCCCACCTGGGTCCCCTTATAACAACAACTATCCCTCGGAAGAAGAAACCAGGACCCTGCATCCACCAACCAATCTTACGGAGCCCAACTCGATCACCTTTCTCCCCCATGAAGTCACAAAAGCCGGAGCACGCTCCGCACCCCTCGCCATCACTGCCACACTCGGAGGGAGGGAATTCCGGCACATTCTCATCGACACGGGAGCGGAAACTAACGTTCTTACATATTCGCCTACCAGAAGCTAGAAGGCAGGGTTCCTAGATTGGAGCCCACGGACGAATACATTTATGCCTTCGACAGCACGCGCAAGAACGCTTGCGGACTGGTCACACTCCCATTAAAGATCGGCCCGGTCTCCACCATCGTCAACTGCATGGTAATGAACATTCAATCACCCCACCCTCAGATTGTTGGGAGGACATGGCTCAACAGCATTGAAGCCGTCTCATCCACCCGACACCAAAGTCTTCGCTTCCCGTACCGCGGGAAAGTAGTATCCATATGGGGAGAAGCACGCTTTAACGAGACACGGGCCCGGAATTAGAGCGTATGTGCCATGCGCATCCGGCTAGAGGTGCTGACATGTTGGCAGCCAGGCTCCACCGACGAAGAACTGCTCCATCAAGGAAGGCACTTGAAGAGACTCAGGGAAGAAGAGTTCAGGAATAGGGGACCCCCACCGGACATCAGCCGGCGGACCAAGTGAAGCCGACTCGAGGAAACAATACGAATCCAAGAACCAGGTACTGATCCCCCCGCGTAAGCTTTCACACCCTGTACATATTTGTTTACAGCTTTTTCTAAAAATCAAAAAGATCAAAAATATTTGTTTACCTTTTCACATCTGTACATATTTATTTACAGCTTTTTCCAAAAAAAAAATCAAAAGATCAAAATATTTGTTTACTAGCTTTCGTTTTCATCACCATATACATATTTGTTTACCTGCTTTCCTAAAAGAAGCCAAAATCCAAAAATACATGCTAATCAGCTTTCATTCCCCAACTCTGAACATACCTATTTCCAGTTTTACTTCCACTCTGTTTTCCAAAAAAAAAATATTTTCTAAAAACATGTTTTCCACACTCTCCTTCAAAACAAAAGTTTTACAAAACCGTATTTCCGTGCTTCCAAAAAAATAATAAATAAAACACTTTCCCAAACTTTCTTTACATGTTTTCCAAAAACAACGAAAATATTTACAAAAAAACATGTTTTCCACACTCTTCTTCACAACGAAAATGTTTTCCAAATCTGTGCTTCTTCAAAACTAAATGTTTTACAAAGCCGTACTTCCATGATTTCCGCCGAAAACATTTTTACAAACTGCCTTTCCATACTCCCCTTCTAAAAACAAAACCGTTTTCCAAACTTTATCCCCCATCTCTTCCCAAAAACATATCTATTCGCCGACACAGGCCTTTTCAAAACCGTAAGCATGTATCTGTCTTCACACTTTCGAAAACAAGAAAAACAAAACAAAAAAAGAAGAAAAGAAAAGATTAAGAGCGGCAGACCATGCCCAGGCCTACCAAAGAAGGGTGGCAAGGGCATTTGAAAAGAAGGTAATAAAAAGAAAATTTGAAATCGGGGAGTTAGTACTTAAGCAAATCATGCCATCAAGACAGCCTCACCCAAGAGGAAAGTTGTAACCCACATGGGAGGGACCCTATGTGATCACCCATGCCTATTCCAGGAATGACTACCGCCTGGTAGATGCCGAAGGAGTCGAGGTTCCAGGTTCGTGGAATGCACTTTATCTAAAGAAATTCCATGCATGAATGGCTTTCAATACTTGAAAACTATTATTCTTCCTTCCTGCGATTTCCAGCATGTAGTACTTGATGATAGAATTATAAGACTCTCAAAGACAAACTCGTATCTATTTGAACACATCTCCGCCAAATCATGCCGCTTCATTCACACACGTATAACTGGACGATCGATTTACTTGAAAGAAGAGAAATTGCCTACCTCGTAGACTGGGACAATTTAAAACCCCCAAAGCAAAACATCTCTTATTTCCGCCCCACTCGTATTAACCCTAGGTCAAAATGAGGAGTTACCTAAACCTGGCATATGTTCCAAAACTGGCTCTGGCACTATACAAACACTTCTAGAGGGGAAGCATGAAAAGAATCGGGGTGAAAAACAGAAGAGCCCCCCCCCTCAAATAAAAAAAATCTGGCAATGAGAGGCCAACAAAAGAAAAATAACCCCCAAGTGAACGGGTTAAACTCTCTATTTTAGCAGGCTTTCACGCCTTTACGCACAGTATACGCTAGACAATGGCTATACCAGTACAGTTCAAACAACGGACTGTACTTTCCATCCAAAATAAAGAAGTGGTAAAAAGAAGAAAACCAGAGGGACCTAGAAAGTAGCACATATGCTAGACTGGGACAATTCTAAAATATTGCCTGAAAGGAAGATATTACTCTTACCCCATTCTCCCCCTCCCTTTTTATTTCGCAATGGGATTCAAAATTGAACTATGTCTGCTGGGAAAGGTGAAATTTCGACCAAAGGTAGATCATTTCTAGATTTACAACTACACACACTCACATGAGTTCACTTAGAAACTTGCTTATCCAAGGGAAGCTTATTTGACTTGACTCTTGGTACACTCATGGATTTTTCAGCATGTTTAGAATAATACGATTAAGCATTTGAAAACCACGAACCTAGAAAAATCGACACCTAAGGCTCATACTTTACAAATACAATCCTGGTTTGGACATAGGTGACCACAAGGGCTCCTCCACAGGGACTTGATGGTATCTTTTACTTCAGAAAATCGAGAACATTGCCCTCTCACGTAAGAAACCATTGAAGAATTAAAATGCCCCCTTATGCCAATTATACTTACGCATAAGCTTGCATTATTAATTTATGAAAACACCTTGGCATCCGATTTTCTTGAAATATTAAAATTGACCCCCCGTACCTGATATTAAGATTGTCCCCACTCATTTCATACCCTTCCGCACATGCTTGAGAAGAAATTATCCCACTTACACACATGCTTAACATTTTTCTTCACTCACGCACTTGGAATCCCTTCCTTGCATACTAAAGCATGGTCTGCCGCACTTTACTTTCTCGCATTATCTTTCCATTTACCTTAAGATGGATTATGCCCTTGACAATTCAAGCAAGAAAGAGCTCAAAAGTCAGTGCAGGGGCGCAATCCAGACAGATTTAACACTTGGTCCATGGGAAGGATGTTTTTATAGGTCTTGAAGGTTGAAACGGTCACAAAGGCTTTCGGCAGCAGCAGCAGACAGGAGCAGCAGAACCAGATTGCCCCAGGTAGGGGGCGGCTAGACCCGACTAGCCGCCTCCCTTTGGACGACTAGTTTACACTAGCCGCCCCTGCCCTCTGTCTCAAGTAAGCATGTCCCAGGCAGGGGGCGGCTAAACACAACTAGCCGCCCCTCAATGGGCGGCCAGTTTATACTAGCCGCCCCTTGCCTGCACCCATTTCAGCTATGTCAGTCCATATCCAATCAACTCTTCAACACTTCTTTACCTATAAAGATCAATTCTTTCCAAATCATGCATGTACACATTTCATACACATATTCATACACAAAACATATATAGATACTATGCTAAAACAATTATATATCAAAACCCTACATCCATCCATGAATCAAACCTATAAAAGCCAAGATTCACCTACATGCACATACGTATCAATAAAAATCCATGCTAAACTACTCTAAACCATGCATACTAAGGAGAATTATAAAATTGTCCCACCAAAACCAAGAACATAGATTGTTCTTCTAAACCTAAGAGAGTACATAAAAGAGAGTCTTTTCCACCGAGAGCTTCAAAACTCTGAAGTCTTGAGCTATACTCCACCAGAATATCACCCGAGTCAAAACAAAAGGAGAAAAGCATGAATTCCTCGCACATATACCATTCTTCTACCTAAAACCAAGACACAAAGAAGCTATACCTCGGCGTATCATCATCCGTTGGAGGCTGAGTAGGAGGAACATCCTGGCTTAGCTGAGAAGGGAGCGGTGGCTGAGGAGAGGACTGAACCTCTAGAGCATCAGGAGCGGCAGGAGTCTCTCGAACTGAAGACGCGGCCCTCGCATATATCCCACGACTCCAAGACGCCGAAGGACGGGAAGCACGGCTGAAGGTGGCCCCAGTGGCCAAGGAAGCCGAGAGAGAATGGTCAGGCTCAAGCGGAGGAAGGTCAAGGTCCGCCTCGATCATGGAGCCCCCTCCAACCAATTTCCCCCTCATAGTCGCCTCCCAGAGATGGACCTGCTGCATATCTCTGTCTCTCCTCTCCAATCTCTGTCGGAGGTGACTTTCTGTCCCCCTGGCCCGTCCTCGACAACCCTCAACCTCTCCTCCAACTCCCGTCCCCTCGCCTCTGACGCCCTGAGCGCCTCCCGATCCCTGTCCCCGGCCGCCTGGAGAGAACGAACCAAGTCCCCCATCAAACCTCTAGGGACGCCTGCTGAAGCCTCCAACTCCGACACCCTCAGCTGGAGGGAGTCCCTCTCACGGCCTAGGGTAATGAAACCCTCCTCTCTCGAAGCCATCATAGACCTCAGCCGGTCCGTCTCCTCCTCAGCTGGAGAAGCCCTACCCCTCGCCTGGCCCAGCTCCATCCGTGTGGCCGACAACTCGCTCCGGGCCACATCCAACTCCCTCGTCACCTCGAGCTCTCGCTCGGAAACCATGGAAGGCGAAGGGGCGGAAGAAGAAGAAGCACCATCGGCCCTCGCTCTCGACAGAGCATCCACCTGAGCCTCGAGGACCCGGACCTGGTCCTGCAAGCGTCTCCGTTGCATCCGCAACGCCTCTATCTGCCTGGCCCGCGCTTGGAGGTGCTCATGGGCGGTCTTGAGCCTCTTCTCCATCTCATTCAACTCAACCTACAAAAGCAAATACCATTCAAAAAATATATTCAAGCAAAGGAGAACGAGGAAGAGAATGAGGGTTTCCAAACTTACGTAGGCATCCGGAATCTCCTCCTCCATCGCCCTGAGGATACCCGCATACTCCTGACGTCACTCGAAGTCACCTCAGGACGGCGCTCCACCAAGATGCCTCGGCCCATCCATCCCGCCACATACGTAGCGTAATTCCTCGGGAGATTCGTGTCCCGAGGAATCCCAGCCACCGGAATCGAGGGGCGCCGCGGCAGAGGATCGAGCACCCACTGATGATAGCCAAGCTGGCGAACGACCCGGCTGATCGCATGAAACACGACCTCATTGAAGTAGATCAACCAGACGTCTCGCGCCAGAGCCACGGGAACCTCTCCCGAGTAAGGCCTCCACATCATCTAAAAAAGCATCGAAAGATAGGAAGAGCGCTTAGTCAAAAGAAAACCAAATACAAGCCAAGGAAGTTCGAAGAAAAACTTATACCTCTTCCTCCGACAAGACGCAGAAGGCCTCTCGGAAGTGGGCAAGGCGGTGCAAGCGAGAAGACCCCCGAGGTTCCCATCTCATGGCCCGGGGAGGGCATGATCAAACGGAGCCAAAGACGGGCGATCGATGGCGAAATGCTCGTACCCGAAGATCTAGAAAAACAAGAGGGAAATTATCATGATCAAAGTGAGCTAAACTAAGAAAAAGATATTTTACCACTTACACATACCTGAAGAAATGGCACGAAGCCACCAAGGTTCTTTCCCCCGGCCCTCTTGACCTTCTTCGAAAGCTCCGCGAATAGATGGACAAGCATCGCCGCTCCCCAAGCATAGCGCCCCATGCCCTCCAGGTCCCTCATCAGCAGGAGAGAATGAGAAGAAACCTTGTCGAAGGCCGTCGAGAAGAGGACCCGGCCGAAGAAGTAAAGAAAGAACGCCCTCAACTCCCTCCGTGCCCTCCGTGGGCACGCGGCCGCCTCTCTCTCCTCGATCATCGCCCACCTACTCTCAAAGCTAGCTGCAGCTTCGCCCTTCTGACGCTCGTAAAGGAACCGAGGCCGTACTGCCCCGAAAGCCTTCCCAAAGTGATCCGGTTCAGTGTCCGCTCCCGCTCCACGAACTCCCATTCCCCGATCAACACTCAGAAAAGCCCCCTGTAGTCCGCAAGGGTGGCCGCAATCACTGCCTCCCCCAAGACCGGAAGGTCGGTGATCCGATGGACGTCCTCGAGCGTCGGCATAACAGCGTCGGTAGGGAGAATGAACGTGCAACTCTCCTGGTCCCATCTCTCCGCCAATGCCTCCACATATGGGCGATTGACGTGGAACGGCTCAATCAGAAAGAAAGAACGGAAACCCGCTCCGTCCACTAAACTCCTCTCCTCCTGCCCCAAGGCATCATACCACCGCTTCGTCCCATGCCAAAGGGCCCGGATGCGATTCGGCCGCTACAAAACAAACGAAAATGGGTTAGTCCAAAGCGATCGAGAGGTAAGGATCCAAGTCTAAACAAATTCATTTTCTAGAAACCATGCTTAGCACAATAAAACTCCTACACATTAAAATCTAAAAAAGGGCATGAAATATGAGACTTCATACAAATATTTACCCTCCTTTATTTTTCAAAACATACCTATAAGATCACATGCTTTACCCTCTTATCCCACCGTGGTCATTTCTCATATGCTACATTTTACCACCTATCATGCTTATATACCTTCCCTAAAACACACTAAAACATATAGGAAGCACTTGAACCCATGAAATGCATGCACACACTCCCTCATACTCTACCACGATCAAACACGTACACATACACGTAGAAAAGTATCGCATGCAAGCATACAAGCTACATCATTTCTCTCTCCTTTATATGCATATGACAAACATGAATATATATATAGAAATTGCCCCCTCCCTATGAAAACAAACCCATATCAGCATACCTACGCGTACCACCATGATTAACTTATACACAAGCATGCCTATTTTAAAACACACATATACGAGTATAATACACATATACAACCTGTTCATACCAACCAAAACACATGCATATACACCCAAAATAAAAAGGCTAAGACTAAAAGGTTAGGAACATACCACGGCCCGTGTGGACCCAGGAGCGTCCACCACGGCCTCGTCGGGATCATCCATCCGTCGTCGTCCTCCTCCTCATCCTCCTGAAACACGGCCTCCTCGGCCTCAGCCTCAGCACCCTCACCGGTCTCTGCAGCCCCGGTGCCCATACCCTCGGCCTCCCAGGCCTCATCCCTGCCTCTCCTGTCCCCTCCACTCTCCCCGCGCCGGAGATAAACTCCGCAAAAGCCCCCATAGCCCTACTTTCCTCCTCCTCAGCCCTAGCCTCTGTAGCCTCCCTATCCAATATCCCAACGAGGGCATCCAACGATGCCCTCACATCCTCACTAACCCCCTCAGCCCATGTCCCCACAATTGCACCCTCAAACGATCCCCCGACCCCCAAAACCACCTCCTCGACCACCGCCGGTCGATCCCCATGCCGTCTCTTGCATATATACCCTATCATGCTACTCCCAACCTCCGGGGCAGTCCCCAAGGGCAAGTCTCCAACCTCACCCGCACCGATGCCCGCCGGCGGCACCTCCGTCGTACCCATAGCCTCCCCCACGGCCTCGACCTCCGGCCTATCGCTCTCCGATGATGAAGAGCTCGGGCTACGCTCTCCACGAGCCACCCGTGGTCGTTTTTCACTCAAAACGATCACCTTCGACCTCGTCATCTTCCTCGGATTGAAAAGAAAAGGGAGAACCCAAACCTAGGGTTTCGAAATCAAGAAAAAGAGAAAGGATTGAGGTCGAAATGGAGGAAGAAAAGGCAAAGAAATCAGGGTTTTTTTGGGTTTGAAACCGAAGAAAAGAAGAAGAAGAGGGAGAGAAACCGTTTTTGAAAAGTGGGAAGAGAGAGGGCCCCTTTTCGGTTATAAGGGACCTAATCCAGGGGCGGCTACTCGTGTGTAGCCGCCCCCTCTTGGGCGGCTAGTTACAACTACCCGCCCCACCCAGTTTTCCACTTTCACTTAAAACCCCTTTCCAATCTCTTTTCAGCCCTAAATTTCAAGGTTTTCCGTACCAAACAGCCATGTATTGGTTTATTTCCAGACACTACTTGATCAAACACGACTTTCCCGAAGTTTTGCCACACTTTCAGTACCACCCAATTCAAATTTCTTCAGTTCTGGTTCTTTTCCAGAGTTCTTATCCTTCGGATGATCCAATTCACCAAATCAAACTTTTACCTGCTTTCTGTCGGCGATATCCCCTCCTTGCTGAGTTTTCCCAAGCACGGGAATGGTAGGCACGAGGAAACTGACGCTGGGCTGCTCCGCGCACAATAGCTAAGAACCCCGACCGCGGGTTGGATCACTCACCATTTATTTTTCCCCGCCTTCCACCTGGATCATCCTTTCGGCTAAAACTTCTAAGTCAAGACCTAGCTTCTGACAGTCTAAATCAACTCCCTGAATAGTACCGTTCGTGTTGGCACAACTTCTTGAAAGTCGGGCCGGCCAAAATAGGGGTCTCTTTCCTTATCATCGGTCGAAGTCTTTCCTGCTTCGCACAACGACTCCGTCCGATGAGGGACAATTGTAGATACCCCAATTTTGACCGTCCAGAGAGACAGAAAAGACTTCAAGTAACACACGGAAATATCCCACATTTGGACATCTAAATAGAGAACCAAAGTTCAGGAGGCATTAAACCCTAACCCTAGCCCTGACCTAAACCGGAAAATCTAACCTAGCCCTGACCTAAACCGAAAACCCTAACCCTAGCCCTAAACTCCAACCCTAGCCCTGACCTAAACCTAAACCCCAAACCCTACCCCAAACCAGACCCTGGCCCCAAACCAGAACCCCACCTAAGAAAAACCCTAAAACCCTGAGCCCCTGGCAATGGGCGGCTAGCCCTACCTAGCCGCCCCATACCAGGCGGCTAGTTAGCACTAGCCGGCCCCCTGGCTGACTTTGGACCAGTCCCCTGGATGGGACATAAAGCAGTATTAAATGCTGATCATTGCGGCGGGTCATGACCTTTAGTCGCCCAATCTTGGCCGGATCAACCCAAGTAACTGACCCAAGCCACCGCCTGTCAGAGATGGGACGTTTGGCAAGTTATGATAGGGGCGGCTACCAGGAAGTAGCCGCCCCATCCTGGGCGGCTAGTTATCACTAGCCGCCCTTCACCGGGTCCTGAAAGAAGGACCAAAGAATTAATGAGGTGTCTAATCGAAGCCAACCCACCCCATTACCCCCTGGATATTCCCCTGCCTCTCTTTTACTATAAATAGAGGGGGTCCCAAGCCCAAATACAACATCACCAATCACCAATTCATAATAACCAATTCACATCAACAATCCACAACCCACAATTCACATTCCCTTTCCCCACTAGAAATCCCAAGAGAGAGAGAGAGAGAGAGAGCCCCTTTTGTGAGAGAAATACCCATTTCCCTACATAAAATACCCTCTCATTCCACCCTCAAGAAACCCGGGCTAAACCTAGCTTAGCCCCTGTCCAAAACCAAACCCATTTCCTACCGAAGTTCTGCCCAGACCAGACCAGGCCCCGGACGGCTAAACCCTGTTAGCCATCCCTGACCAGACGGCTCAAACCCACTAGCCGCCCCCCTATACACACCCCATTTGCACCCCTATGTCCCAAGACTCCTTTAGTCAAGCCCCGGGAGCAGAATAGGATTACCTGTTTTTCACCTCTGTGTACGGTATATCTGTGTCTTAGAGCGGAGACCCCACAAACTCCCCACGTAGGCGATCAAATCCTGCCCGACCCCTTTTTTAGCTTTAGAAAAAGCAGGTGGCGATCACACAAACCCCCCTGAATCCTCTTGAGACGCTATCGGGCGCCTCAACAAGGAGCGACATCCCTCACCCTTCCGAGAAGACGATCCGACCGAACCCGCTATGGCACGCCTCCAATCCGAATCCCCGAAGAACCCCCACACACGCACGCGTGCACCCGCGCACCGCCGGGAGGCCTTCCCGGATACCGACAGAGAGGAGCTTAGTGGATGGGACGGGCTTCCGCTCCTTCTTTTTGGTCGAGCCGTTCCACGTCCATCGCCCTTATGTGGAGGCGTTGGAGGAGAGATGGGACCCGGAGAGTTGCACGTTCATTCTTCCTACCGGTGCTGTTATGCCGACGCTCGAGGACGTCCATCGGATCACCAGCCTTCCGGTCTTGGGGGAGGCAGTGATTGCGGCCACCCTTGCGGACTACAGGGGGCTTTTCTGAGAGTTGATTGGGGAATGGGAGTTCGTGGAGCAAGAGCGGACGCTGAACCGGATCCCTTTGGGGAGGCTTTCGGGGCAGTACGGCCTCAGTTCCTTTACAGAGCGTCAGAAGGGCGAAGCTGCAGCTAGCTTCGAGAGGAGCGGGCGATGATCGAGGCGAGAGAGGAGGCCGCGTGCCCACAGAGGGCACGGAGGGAGTTGAGGGCGTTCTTTCTTTACTTCTTCGGCCGGGTCCTCTTCTCGACGGCTTCTGATAAGGTTTCCTCTCACTCTCTTTTGCTGATGAGGGACCTGGAGGGCATGGGACGATATGCCTGGGGAGCGGCGATGCTTGTCCATCTATTTGCGGAGCTCTCGAAGAAGGTCAAGAGGGCCGGGGGAAAGAACCTTGGTGGCTTCGCGCCATTTCTTCAGGTATGTGTAAATAAATGGCTTCTTCTTGGTTTAGCTCACTTTGATCATGATAATTTCCCTCTTGCTTTGCTAGATCTTCGGGTACGAGCATTTCGCCATCGATCGCCCGTCTTTGGCTCTGTTTGATCTTGCCTTACCTTGGGCTATGAGATGGGAACCCCGAGGGTCTTCTCGCTTGCACCGCCTCGCTCAATTCCGAGAGGCTTTCCGTGTCTTGTCGGGGGAAGAGGTATATGTTTTCATCGAATTTCTTTGGCTTGTATTTGGTTTTCTTTAGACTAAGCGCTCTTCCTATCTTTCGATGCTTTTTTAGATGACGTGGAGGCCTTACTCGGAGGAGGCTCCCGAGGCTCTGGTGCGAGACGTCTGGTTGATCTATTTCAACGAGGTCGTGTTCCATGCGATCAGCCCGGTCGTCCGCCAGCTTGGGTATCATCAGTGGGTGCCCGATCCTCTGCCGCAGCGCCCCTCGATTCCGGTGGCTGGGATTCCTCGGGACACGAACCTCCAAAGAAATTACGCTACGTATGTGGCGGGATGGATGGGCCGAGGCGTCTTGGTGGAGCGTCGTCCTGAGGTGACTTCGAGTGACGAATACCTAGCTTGGTATCGTCAGGAGTATGCGGGTATCCTCAGAACGATGGAGGAGGAGATCCCGGATGCCTACGTAAGTTTGGAAAATCTCCTCTTCTTCGTTCTCTTTTGTTTGAATATTTTTTGAGTGGTGTTTCCTTTTGCAGGTTGAGTTGAACGAGATGGAGAAGAGGCTCAAGGCCGCCAATGAGCACCTCCAAGCGCGGGCCAAGCAGATAGAGGCGTTGCGGGTACAATGGAGATGCTTGCAGGACCAGGTCCGGGTCCTTGAGGCTCAGGTGGATGCTCTGTCGAGAGCGAGGGCCGATGGTGCCTCTTCTTTTCCGTCCCTCCGCCTTCCATGGTTTCCTAGTGAGAGCTCGAGCTGACGAGGGAGTTAGATGCGGCCCGAAGCGAGTTGGCGGCCGCACGGATGGAGCTAGGCCAAGCGAGGGGTAGGGCTTCTCGAGCTGAGGAGGAGACGGACCGGCTGAGGTCCATGGTGGCTTTGAGAGAGGAGGGGTTCATCACCCTAGGCTGTGAAAGGGACTCCCTCTAGATGAGGGTGTCGGAGTTGGAGGCTTCAGCGGGTGTCCCTGGAGGTTTGACGGGGGACTTGGTTCGTTCTCTCCAGGCGGCCGGGGATAGGGACCGAGAGGCGCTCAGGGCATCAGAGGCGAGAGCGCGGGAGTTGGAGGAGAGGTTGAGGGCTGCCGAGGATCGGGCCAGGGCGATAGAGAGTCGCCTCCATCAGAGATTGGAGAGGAGGGACAGAGATATGCAGCAGGTCCATCTCTGGGAGGCGACCATGAGGGGGAAATTGGTTGGAGTGGGCTCTATGACCGAGGCGGACCTTGACCTTCTTCCGCTTGAGCCTGACCATTCTCTCTCGGCTTCCTTGGCTACTGGGGCCACCTTCAGCCGTGCTTCTCGTCCTTTGGTATCTCGGAGTCGTGGGATATACGCGAGGGCTGCGTCTTCGGTTTGAGAGACTCCTGCCGCTCCTGATGCTCCAGAGGTTCAGTCCTCTCCTCAACCACCGCTCCCTTCTCAGCCAAGCCAGGATGTTCCTCCTACTCAGCCTCCAGCGGATGACGATACACCGAGGTATAGCTTCTTTGTGTCTTGGTTTTAGGTAGAAGAATGGTATATATATGCAAGGATTTCATGCTTTTCTTCTTTTCTTTTTGACTCAGGTGATTATTTCAGTGAAGTATAGCTCAAGACTGTGGAGCTTGAAGCGTTTTGAAGGAAAAGATTCTCTTTTATGTACTCTCTTAGGTTTAGAAGAACAGTCTATGTTTATGGTTTTGATGGGATAATTTAATTTCTCATTTTGTATGCATGGTTTAGAGTAATTTAGCATGGATTTTTATGGATACGTATGTGCGTGTAGGTGAATCTTGGCTTTTATAGGTTTGATTCATGGATGGACATGTGATTTTGAGATAGGGTTGTTTTTTGAAGTGTATATGTATTGGTTTTATGAACATATATGTGTATGAAATGTGTGTATGCAATTTTGGAAAGAAATGTTCTTGATTAGTATTGGAGACATGAAGACTTGATTAAAATGGGGCTGACAGCAGGTTTAAGGGTAACAGGCAGGGGGCGGCTAGTGTAAACTAGCCACCCAGTGGGGGCGGCTAGCTGTGTTTAGCCGCCCCCTGTCTGGGGCATATTTTGCTGAATCAAAGGGCAGGGGCGGCTAGTGTAAACTAGCCGTCTGATGAGGGGCGGCTAGTCGGGTTTAGCCGCTCCCTGTCTGGGACAATTCTTCTGATTTTGCTTCTTGTCTGCTGCTGCTGAGAGCCTCTGTGACTGTTTTAACCTCTGAGACCTATAAAAACATTCCTTTCATGGACCAAGTGTTAAATCTGTCCAGATTGCGCCCCTGCACTGACTTTCAAGCTCTTTCTTGCTTGAACTGTCAAGGGCTACAATCCATCTAAAGGTGAAATGGAAAGATAATGCGAGAAAATAAAATGTGGGAGGCCATGCTTTAGTATGCAAGGAAGGGATTCCAAGTGCGTGAGTGAAGAAAACTTTTAAGTACGCGTGAAAGTGGGATAATTTCTTCTCAAGCATGTGCGGAAGGGCATGAAATGAGTGGGGTCAATTTTAATATTTAGGTACGGGGGGTTAACTTTAATATCTAAGAAAATCGAATGCATACGTGCTTTGGAAAAGAAAAATGCGAACTCATGCGTAAGTATTGTGGCATAAGGGGGCATTTTAATTCTTCAATGGTTTTTCTTTCATATGAGAGGGCAATGTTCTCGATCTTCTTAACTAAAAGATACCATCAAGTCCCTGTGGAGGAGCCCTTGTGGTCACCTATGTCCAAACCAGGGTTGTATTTGAAAGGTATAGGCCTTAGGTGCCGGTTTTTTTAGGTTCATGGTTCTCAAATGCTTGATCGTATTATTCTAAACATGCTGAAAAATCCATGAGTGTACCAGGAGTCAAATTAGATAAGCTTCCTTTGGATAGGCAAGTTTCTAAGTGAACTCACGTGAGTGTGTGTAATTTGTAAACCTGGAAATGATCTACCTTTGGTCGAAATTTCGCCTTTCCCGGTAGACATAGTCCAATTTTGAATCCCATTGATAAAATAAAAAGGGGGGGGGATGGGGTAAGAATAATATCTTCCTTTTGAGCAATATTTTAGAATTGTCCCAGTATAGCATATGTCCTACTTTCTAGGTCCCTCTAGCTTTCTTCTTTTTACCACTTCTTTATTTTGGCTGGAAAGTACAGTCCGTTGTTTGGATATATACTGGTATAGCCGTTGTCTAGCATATACCATGCGTAAAGGTATGAAAGCCTGCTAAAATAGAGAGTTTAACCCATTCACTTGGGTGTTATTTTTCTTTTGTTGGTCTCTCATTGCCAGATTTTTGTTTTGATTTGAGGGGGGGCTCTTCTGTTTTTCACCCTGATTTTTTTCGTGCTTCCCCTCTAGAAGTGTTTGTATAGTGCCAGAGCCAGTTTTGGGACATATGCCAAGTCTAGGTAACTCCTCATTTTGACCTGGGGTTAATACGAGTGGGGCGCGAATAAGGGAGGTTTTGCTTTGGGCGTTTTAAATTGTCCCAGTCTACGGGGTAGGTAATTTCTCTTCCATCAGGTAAATCGATCGTCCAGTTATACGTGTGTGAATGAAGAGGCATGATTTGGCGGAGATGTGTTCAAATAGATACGAGTTTATCTTTGAGAGTCTTATAGTTCTATCATCAAGTTCTAAACGCTGGAAATCGCAGGAAGAAAGAATAATAATTCTCAAGTATTGAAAGCTATTCATGCATGGAATTTCTTTAGATAAAGTGCATTCCACGAACCTGAAACCTCAACTCCTTCGGCATCTACCAAACGGTAGGCATTCCCGGAATAGGCATGGGTGATCACATAGGGTCCCTCCCATGTGGGTTGCAACTTCCCTCTTGGGTGAGGCTGTCTTGATGGCATGATTTGCTTAAATACTAATTCCCCGATTTCAAATTTTCTTTTTATTACCTTCTTTTCAATGCCCTTGCCACCCTTCTTTGGTAGGCCTGGGCATGGTCTGCCGCTCTTAGTCTTTTCTCATTTTTATTTATTTATTTATTTATTTATTTTATTTTTTATAAAGCGTGTAAAGGTTTGGAAAGAGTAAAGCATGTAAAAGATAGTATACGTAGCACTGAAGGATGGCCTCCAGGAATGATGGTGCAAGATGAGTCCTCTATGGAGGCTCAAACTGCAAGATCTTTAGGGGAATGATACTTGAATTTTCTGATGTATCATTGGTTGTGTATCGATTTTCCTCTATCTTGAAGCGCTTTTGACGCCTTCTCAACCACTATTGTTCAGCGTCTATTCTGACAGCATCTATCAGAATATCAAAGCCTAAATGTCGTTGAAAATGCAAGTGGTGCTTGATATGCCATAGACCCTTAGCAGGAAGAGAATCTTTCTTCAAAGGGGGTTCAATCAACAAAGATGCGGATATGAAAAAGCAAGTCGCAGTGGCAACTATTGAATGATCCGGTGCAAGGGAGCACGATTCAACATAATGTTGAGGCCCTAATGATGTTGAGGGTGAAGACTCTTCGACTGGAGTAATCAGGGGCTTATGGGTCTGATATAGAATAATTGATTTAGATATTGCGGGAGAATCCGGAGGAAAGAGCTCCTTAGGTAGATGAGATGGCAAGTCTGGCAATTTGGATGGCTTGACTGCTCCCTTAAATTGTGCATTTTTAAATATGAGTGGTTCTGGTTCAGGGACATGCATAATTGGTTGAACCGGACCTGGATCGGTCTCAGAATCTGATGAGTCAAAAGGTGAGTCATCCGAGACCACCAAGGTAGGTTCGACGGGCATTGATATCATTTGGTCTTGAGCAGGTGGAGACAAGGGGTATTCAGATTTAATCGGTGGTAAGGCTTGGATGATGGATTGGGGTTGTGTTTGGGAAGGGTAAAATAGTTTTGATAGTTCTCCAACCAAAAACGCTTCATCATCGTCAGAGTCCTGCTTGGGACATTCTACGGATTCAATAATTTCAGGTACTGGAGACTCATAGGTCAATGGGGGCGGAATAGCGGTGTATTTCCTTTGGGGTGGTTGCTGGGGAACAGAGGCTTGTGTCCCCGGTGGAGTAGAGGGACAGGCAGGAAGAACTCTGGCTTTGTTGCCAAAGATCTGACTAGGTTGTGTATGGGAGAAATGGTTCAATGGTCGAATGGGACCTCCCTTTATCGGGTGACCCAAATGGGCTTGGATACTTGTTCTATGTAGGGGGAGGGGTTTGATGGGGTTTGGGTGTATTGGGGAAGGTGCTGGAAGGATTAGGCCGTCCAGAATGATCCTAGGCACGTCTTCTGGTTCTTCCATCAGGGGTTGCATAGTAGGTTCTAGATTTTGCTTTCCAATATTCGTGACAGGATTTACACGTACGGAGATCTGATTTATAAAGTTTTGGAATATAAGACTTAGTCGTGTCGGCACGGGGGCGGGTACTGATCGGGCAATGAAATTTTCATTGGCTTGCCGAGGCGGTGCATACCCGGGTGAACCGGACGTGTACTGTCTCGGAGCCGTTTCTTGATCAAGGACACACGCTCCGTTCGAGTAGAGTGTCGAAACTTGTGTAATCCCCTCTACCGTGAGTGTTTGTGCCTTACGAGGTGGTTGTCCAACCCTGTGGATGATAGGTGGGGACTGGGTTTGGACTACTGGGGCTACACAATGGAAAATCCTGTTGTGGCGGTCAATTAGAAGCTGATACGTAGTACAGTCTCCGTACCAAAGGTGCGTACGAAGCTGGACTCAGGCTCTGTAACATCATGTCAATTTCTTGACATTCAGTGAGTTGCAGGCCGGTTCGGTGGACAAGTGTGTGCCACCGAGACACGAATTGTTCGAACTCCTCCCTAGGCCTCATTCTCTCTATGGTTAAATCTGAAACAGAGGGGGTTCTAATCCTCTGGTAACCATAGCTGCCCAAGAACTTCTCGCTTACAGCCAAGAAATTCGACAAGTGATCAACGGGGAGGGTGGAGAACCATTGTAGTGCTTCTCCTTCCAATGATTTCTGGAAGAGGAAGACTAGTAGAGGTTGATTATCTAGAAATGGGCGTGCGTCTAGATAAAAGGCAGTTAGATGGATGTCTAGGTCTCCACGACCGTTATACCGGCGGAATTTGGGGACTTTGAATCCCTTCGGTAGGTGGACTGACGGGATTTGTCTCAGGTTATGTAGAGGGACCAGTCTCGGAGAGGATTCTCTGGATGGTTTCGTCCAGTGTTTCTCCCCTGGGAGGGCTGCCTAGCGGTCCCGGGTTGGGGCTGGCCTGGTAAGGGTCTGGGGTGGAAACGGCTGGGAATATTGGATTCGCGGGGGAAGGGGGGGTTGACCGAGTGACTGGGTGTGAACAGGGTTTTGGGAACGGCCTTAGGGGTTTCGACAGGGGCCTCCGGTCTTAGGGTTTTGACCTCGCGGTAGTCGGCGAGGTCATGAAACATGTCCTCTACGGATTGGTATCCTAGACTGGCCATCTTTTCCAATAGATGGGTCAGGAATTGCGTGGCCTAACCCTCTTGGTGGGTTCTTTCCTCTAATATCTCCTCCTCTATGCGGGATTCCATGATGTGTGTGAAATGATTTAAGGAAATGAATGCCAATATAAAACAGTAAATAAAGCGGTAAAGGATTGCGTAGCGGTGTGCGGCTTACAAAGCAGTAAGGGATTGCGCAGCAGTGTGCGGCTTACAAAGCAGTAAAGGATTGCGCAGCGGTGTGCGGCTTACAAAGCAGTAAAGGATTGCGCAGTGGTGTGCGACTTACAAAGCAGTAAATGATTGTGCAGCGGTGTGCGGCTTACAAAGCAGTAAATGATGCTGTGATGCGAATTAGAAGAGGAACTGATTCGAGGGGTGGGAAACTCTAACCTTCCTAGAGGGTTGATAGCATTCTAGTCAAGCTTGTAAAAGGGGGCAGAAGGGGATTACCTTTTGTTGTTTTTCACAAGGGAGGTCCCACCGTGATCGCCAGATTTGTCGGTATCGTTGGGAAGGCCTCCGAATGGCCACGTTGTGTTGTCGGTGCTTTCGGAAAGGGTCCCGGCGGTGCGCGGGTGCGCGTGCGTGTGTGGGGGTTCTTCGGGGATTCGGATCGGATGCGTGCCCTGGCGGGCTCGGTCGGATCGTCTTCTCGGAAGGGTGAGGGGTGTCGTTCCTGGTTGAGACGCCCGATAGCGGCTCAAGAGGATTCCAGGGTTTGTGTGATCGCCACCTGCTTTTTCTAAAAGCAGGAAAAGGGGTGGGGTTGGATGTGATCGCCTACGTGGGGAGTTTGTGGGGTCTCCGCTCTGAGACACGGATATACCGCACACAGAGGTGAAAAATAAGTAATCCTATTCTACTTCCGGGGCTTGACTAAAGGAGTCTTGGGACATAGGGGTGCAAATGGGGTGTGTATAGGGGGGCGGCTAGTCGGTTTGAGCCGTCTGGTCAGGGGGGCTAACAGGGTTTAGCCGTCCGGGGCCTGGTCTGGTTTGGGCAGAACTTCGGTAGGAAATGGGTTTGGTTTTGGACAGGGGCTAAGCTAGGTTTAGCCCGGGTTTCTAGAGGGTGGAATGAGAGGGTATTTTATGTAGGGAAATGGGTATTTCTCTCACAAAAGGGGCTCTGTCTCTCTCTCTCTCTTGGGATTTCTAGTGGGGAAAGGGAATGTGAATTGTGGGTTGTGGATTGTTGATGTGAATTGGCGGTGATTTGTTTAAAGGCTTGGGACCTCCTCTATTTATAGTAAAAGAGAGGCAGGGGAATGTCCAGGGGGTAATAGAGTGGGTTGGCTTCGATTAGACCACTCATTAATTCTCTGGTTCTTCTGTCAGAGACCAGGTGAAGTGCGGCTAGTGCTAACTAGCCGTCCAGGATGGGGCGGCTACTTCCTGGTAGCCGCCTCTATCATAACCTGTCAAACGTCCCATCTCTGACAGGCGGTGGCTTGGGTCAGTTACTTGGGTTGATCCGGTCAAGATTGGGCGGCTAAAGGTCATGACCTGCCGCAATGATCAGCATTTAATATTGCTTTATGTCCCATCCAGGGGACTGGTCCAAAGTCGGCCAGGGGGGGCGGCTAGTGCTAACTAGCCGCCTGGTGTGGGGCGGCTAGTTAGGGTTAGCCGCCCCTTGCAAGGGACTTAAGGTTTTTGGGTTTCTGGTTTTCTGGTTAGGGCTAGGACTAGGTTTGGGGTTTGGGTTTAGGTTTAGGGCTAGGGTTAAGGTTTTCCGGTTAGGGTTAGGGTTAGGGTTTCTGGCTTCCTGAACTTCGATTATCTACTTGATGTCCAACCGTGGGATATTTTCGGGTGTTACTTGAAGTATTTCTGTCTCTCTGGACGGTCAAAATTGGGGTATCTACATTGGGTAGCCAGTGATAAATTTTTCTTTCTAAAAGTTATTGTTTGAGTTATCTATCCTATAAATTTATGATAAAAATGTGTCCTTATACCATCTGAAATCAAATAACGTTGGACACCTGAGATTTATAAGTTGTTCTCTAATTTTGTCAGCAGTGTTACTATGGCTGCCAACAAAATGTTTAAAAATAGTGAGAACTAGTGTAGTGACAATATCAGGCTCAGGTCTCCCATTAGGATCTGTTTTTACGGCTGTATAAATAGCACGTCTTTGCTCAGAGGTAATGAAGTTGTCCCACCAACTCTTTAATTGCCCCATGAATGATGTGGTTATCATATCAATAATATGTTTATCACCATTACCTTGTATCCTACAAGAATTAGCATAAATAAACATAGAATGACATAATTGGCGGATCTGATATTCAGACATGCCATCAAGATTCCATTCAATGAGAGATTTTCCATCATAGGAAGTTGTAAGAGTAATATCATTATTTTCTTATATTTGAACATCAATAGGAGTTGGTCTTCTATATAAATTATTTGTTCTCGAGGTCTGAGTTACAGTCCCAAGCTTATTGACTTCAATATCAGAATGACCAGGAAGGCTTTCAAACATGCTACCATCCTCAATGTCTTCACAAGAGGACTCATCATTGAGGTTATTAATGGATAATTTTTTCAATCTTTCAGAAAATTTAATCAACAACTCTTCAGAGTGTGTTTCTTTGAGCTTGATTCCTTTTTCAAGATTTTGTTGAGTAATGAATATGGTTTTTCAGTTTTTTTTACTATATTTTTGGACGAAGTGGTCGATGAATGAAGGCTTTGCAAACTATTGGCTTGAATATTGTCAAGGCTACAATTTTCAGCGAGAGCTTTCTCTATTCTTTCAGTTTGGATACTTATAGATCTCAAGGCAACATTAGTAATTATTTTGCTCCATAATCTGAATAAAGAATTCTGCCTTGAAGGGACTACCAGGGTCAAACTTAGTAGTAGTCTTAAGAGGGCTGGCTATAATGTCAGAATTTGTGACTTTAATTCTTTCAAACGGCGGATGAATAGATTCCACTTCTTCATTGGTAAATTTTCTCCATTTGGTGGCATATTTATCGATCTTCTCTAGGACCATGGCATGGTCTTCTTTAGGAAGATCAATGAGCACGTTTTGTAACATCAGAATATAAGTATGTTCAAACCAATCAAAGAAATATACAGTTTTTTGTTCAAATCTCATATGGTCATACCACTGTTCTCTAATCGGGCCTTATTCTTCTTTGGGTATAGTGTTGAAAAACTACTTTCTTTTATCATCATTTTTTGAAGAATAAAAATCATGTTTTATGATCTCTTTATCTATTTCATAGTCATCATTTTCACTTATAGTAAGCATGTCCGATTCAGCGGGATCATATTCAGATGGCATTTCATATTGAGCTTTAGATTGAACATCATAAACTGCCGATGCAACCCTTATAGGTTGGAGGTAAGAGTCTTGAGTTGCCAAATACTGGCTATCCCTCTCGGAAACAGAGCATCTCCTGGGAGTCAGGTATTCCCTTCCTTGAACTACTAGTGTAGTTCTAAGAGATCTTGTCCTTTGAAAACCAGTATTAGAAAATCGAACTTCAATATTACCACCATCCTTTTCAATAAGGTATAGGTTTTCCAAGGGCTTATTAGGCTGAGCATTTTCAAGGGTCCAGGAATTAGGCAATCTGATCTCATCTGATATCATCCCATTTTAAAGGTTTAGGGATAAAAGAGTTATTTTTAGGGTTCGTTTGAAGCAAAGTAGTAATATCTTTAATATCTAAGACCCTACTTTTAGGGGATAAGGTGTTCATAACCTTGAAATATACCCTATAACTAAGGTTTATATTTAAAGTGCTAGTACTAAAGTCGAAACCATTAGTTTGGATCCTCAGGATAAGAGTATCCAAAATATTAGGATCAGCTAAGGACATAGAGAAATTAGGAAAGGCATTAAAAAATATTGGTCCATTACTTAAGTTGGATTCAACTATCCCTAGATCAGAATCAGCAAATTTTAGATGCCTATTGTCTTGAAGACATACTAAAACTACAGTATTCAAGTTTTCTCGAACTAGGGCATCTACAGAAACCTGTACTAATCCGATGTGAAGATAGTGATATTGTGGTTTTGTCCTAATCATGTCTATCTCTTTCTGGGATATCAGGTGGAAGTTCTCATGCCCATCAGTTAAAGGATTAGTTCTTTCAATAGTCTTGATATAATAGTCTGTTTTAAGACTAAATGTGTTACAAACATAAATCTCATTGAACGGGACTTGAGGGATCTTCCAATTAAACCTACAGAATTATAACAAAAATAGATCAACACTACAAAACAAACATATTTACATGCTTCAATCAAAATTGCCTAAATCCAAAGAAGGAAAAAGGAATCGAATCATTATATCAACTAATCATATTACAAAAGTTTATCTCTCAGTTTCTCTCCTGATGCCTCATTCTCTCAAAAGAACTATAATAGTACTGCTTTTTTGAAAAAATTAATTTAATTTAACATTAACAAACAAAAGACTAAATAAATAGGTAAAAATGATGGATGTGCTTCTAGTGATGATGACAAATGTCATATACTTTACCAAGATTTTTTTCAAATGAAATGCACGTGTGATGGATAATTACCAAAATACCCCTACAAAATTCAGGTTAGGACAGCTTTATTCACGCTAGAATGTGAGACATTTGATAACATGATATTAAAAAAAAAACAAAAGGCATCAAGCATAGTTATTGATTATATAAGGTACAGCTATTAGCACCAAATTAATGAGGCACATAACACACACTGCATCGATGTATATATTACAGTCCACGCATGTATATATTACAGTCCACGCTTCAGATGTCTACATTAAATATGGAATAAACAGGGTCTGCTCTCCTCCCAATATATAAGGAGGTAGAAGCTCTAGTCCATATATTACATATAGGATATAACGAGAAATTAAAGACACAGAAATAATATATATGCATACACACATATATATATGGTAGAGGGGAAGATGTGATTATAAGTGTAAACATAGGTGGAAGATTGATATTGATCAGTTGGTTTTGGTCCAGACGACATGATCCTGTGGAAGGAAATGGCAGACTGGGGCAGTCCCAGGCTTTATGTTGAGCACCCGAAAGGCGAGGTGCTTCGGGTTCCAACTCGAAGTGTCCGTGTGACAGATTGCCACCGCCTTCACCACTATCCTGTCCTCATCCCCTTTCAGCTGTACCACGTAAGCCTTGCTCGTCTCGGTCGCGTGGCAGTAGAAAACCGCATACGCATATAGCTGTGCGTGGCACGCCACCATCTTCGGCCCAACAAGCTCCTGTTATTGGAAATTTCAAATCAAAAGGTAAAAAAATCTTACCACTACTAAATAAACCACCACTTATAAATAAAAGAAAAGATAATAAAGATGTAAAAAGTGATTTGATATTATAGAATATCAAATATACGAATTTTTTTATGTGTGTTACTTAGGAAACAAGTTGGAGGCGGCAGGATTGTGTTTTGTTCTCTTTATTTTATTCTTTGGCTTACATTTTTTGGCGTAGCTTTTGATTTTCATGTTCTCTTGATGTTGGGACGAAGTGTTCTATGCAAGCACTATTTCCCACATCTCGATCTTCTCCTCCTCTCTTGTTTTGAAACAAGATTCAGACTAACTGTAATCTCTTATGTTTAAAGTTATATAGTCTACCGTTTTTTAAAAAAAAACATATATACGAATATAATATGATCATTTTTTTAAGGCTATCATTATTAAATCCGAATATTTATTTTATTTTTTAGATTTTATTTCTTGAAAGTTGTGAAGGCGCTGTGCAAAATTAAATCAATAAACAGTGCTTGTCTTTTTTTCGTGAGTTTTTTATTTGTGAAAGTGGTGGGTGTGTAGAAAATTCAACAAGTGATATAATAGTGATGCCAACACCTGTACTGTAGATGTTATGGTGTACGCCTGCATCGGGCTCTCCACCTCGTCCGTCGCATCCACTGTGTTCGTTGACACCGCGATGACGCGGTTCGTGCCGAGCTCGGACGTGGCGAAGTCAACCATCGACTCGAGCGAGGTCGCGCAGAACTTGTCCTCGCCTCGCACAGTGGGCTCTTCGCACTCGCGCAGGGTTGTCTTCATCTCCGCCGCTTGTTCGGACTTGGGGTCCACGGAGAATCGGGTGAGGATCTCCGGGAGTTTGGCGGACGAGAAGGGTAAAGTCTCGGATGCGCTGCGTGGGATGAAGGGTGCGCCGGGAGTGGTCTTGGTGAAGTGGAGGTTCATTTTGGTTCCCGAGCGGAGTGACTCCTCGCGGAAGAAGAGGGCGACGTTGGGATCGTCGCGGAGCTGGTCGTCACTGGCCGCGTATCTGTAGATGAATGAACCGCCGTAGTGGTGGTAGTGGTGGTAGTGGCCATAGTAGCCGCCTCCAACACCAACGGACACGCCACTCCCCTTGCCGTGGCCATGGCCGACGTACACGCCGACTCCTCCATGGCCCACATTAACCGAGGTGCTCGTCTTCTGATCAGCAACGTCTGGTGATGCAGGGAAATATATAACAATTAATTAAGTGTGTTAAATATACATAATTAGTTAACATGAATAGCATGGCTAGCAAATTTAAAAGGCTTCAGAGCGTGGGTGTCTATGTTGGGAATTTCATCAGTGTTCATCAAAGACTTAAATTTTTTTTTATTAATTAAAAAAATATTAATATAAATCTCATTTATGCATTTTGATGAACATCCTTTGATTCATTTAGACACGAATTGATAAAAATCTCATCAATAAGTGATATGAATATTTTTTTGAAATCTTGCAAGTGTGCATAGTTGTGTGTGCATATGGTCAGAAGTGCAAACCAACGCGGAGAAGATCGGAGATCGCTTTGGGAATGGGGGTGTTGGGAAGGACGGTGTTCCAGTACACCTGTGATGGCAGAGTCGCGTGGTTAACCGACACCAACGCCAAGACCTGCCATGGATGCAAAAACAAACAAAATATATGATATTTTCATCAAAGATTGAGCTAAAAAGTGTGCGCAAAAATGAAGTACCAGTATTCTCTCACTCACCAAAAGAAGCAGAGAAGGTATTGTGTAGCGACCCATATGTATCCTTGGATATGTTTTACAAAACTTCTAATGTGCACTACTCCTTGCTAAAAAAAATCCATGGTGGGTGCAATTTAAAGAGTTAGGGAGCTAGCACAGATGTGCATGAATGAATTCTTATTGTTGTTTGATAGATCGATTGAGAGTGAAAGGCGGTGTTACGTACACCCAACCAACCAAACAGGGGCACCACAACTCATAAATGTACGACTCGGATTCAATGAGATGGCCTCTCAACCGTTCCATACAGTCAGTCCTCGGAGACTGATGCTGTCTGAACGGACAGAGGCTACATTCTATCATTTATTGCTTCTTCACTGTGTATGGATCGATTTTTTTTTAAATGTAAAATCAAATAACTTAAATTGGACAGGCACATATCTTTCCTACTTTATTTTTCATAGACTCTAATATATATGCACATGGAGGAGAAGTGAATGATTGAGAGGCGGTAGAGAGAAGCACGTCAGAGTTTCATTTATTTATTTATTGAAGGGACAAAAAATGATGAACCGGATTCGGGTCGCACGATCCATCCGCTCTGCTTCCTTCGATGGGTATCGCTTGGTCGTCGGTGATCTTCCTCCTCGAGCGTCATCAGAAACATGGTTGAGATGTCATACAAAAGACCCTTCGATGCTCAAATTAGCCAATGTTGTACAAGGGATCTAGTGATAAAATATTTCTCCTCTCCCTCAACAGTACTTTGATAGGTGCCCTAGAATCAGTGGTGGATCTCTCTCCCATCAGATGGATAGGGGGATCCTTGATTTAAGTCATCAAATATATGTATATATGGGGATTTATGGAATCAGTCATTGATTATCCCTAGTTAAATATACATATTTTGTTTGGGATTTTGTGGAATCAATTAATGATGTTTGCAAATTTAACATATATTGTTGAGATTTGAGAATCAATTATTGATAGCTTAAAATCTAAAATATATGTTGTTAAAAATTTTAACCATTGATGGTCCAATAATTAAATATATATTGTTGACATTTGGGAGATCAATTATTAATAGTCCCAAATCAAATATATATATTGTTGAGATTTGAAAAATCAGTTAAGGATAGTTCCAAATCCAATATATAATATAAGATTTGTCACGCACCAGGGCGGCCGTCCCCGAGACGTGGCAATAATATAATATCAGCTATCATAAACAAGAGGTCAACAATGACTCCAATAAACAATACACAAGGCTAATGAAGCAATGACAACTGATAATACAACTGAAAAGCGGAAGCATACTATCAATAAGTCTGTAAACCAAAAATATTATTACAGACTCGAATACACAATCACTGTCCTGTGAGAGCCAAGTCTATCCAATAAAATACAACAAGTGCCACACGCACGAATTACCAATACACAAGACTCTAGGATTGCTGACAGCCTCGCACTCGCCAATCCGCCGGACAGAACGCTTCCACGCATGCAAGACCACGCCACAGGAAAACTCCAGCTCCACGCCCAACAACGCCCCTGTAAAAGAACCAGTACGCGAGGGGTGAGCTACAAGCTCAGTGAGTGATTGGAAACCAAACACCACTATAACAATTTAATGTTAAGGCAATTTCCTTTCAAGGAAAGACATGGGTTGAAACCCAATGGATAATAGGGTCACACGGCGGTGCAACCCGTCTCACCCACACCCTCACTCCCGAAGGGAGACTCTTGGAACTCTTGGGGGGGGGGGGAGACCATACCGTTTGTCAAGGAGACGCAGAATTACTGGTCTACACAACACTATTGTGATCATCTACATAGAGATAATTGTCATCGATGTCGCTCAACATCGATACATAACCGGACACAACAAATATGGGAACAGGTGAACAAACAAATGGGTCACGTAGCGACGTGACTCAACACATTTGTCACCCCCGCCCCCGAAGGGGAGCTCTAGGGAGACCCGGGGACAAACGAGGGTTAACCATAACACCACGTGTTACTGGTTAACGAGACACAGCGTGTCCATCTGCTACGAGGTAGAGATATACTTCGATACCTCAAGCATCAGGAGTAACAAACCCAGAGTATACTCGATGGGCATTTGGGTCACGTGGCGACGCGACAACAACTCATCCTCACCCTAGCCCCCGGAGGGGTGACTCTAGGGACTTTTAGAACGAACTTAGTTGCTCTACACCCATCGTCATCCGGTAGCCCTCTCCCGGAGAGCCTCGACCTGGTAGCCTCTCCATGACCGCTATCTCTACCATATGGGTGCACCAATAGGTGTCATAAATACGTCTGGGAGCACCCCACAGGACAACTACGAACCGGGCAGCTTCAACACGGATCCGACGAAGGGGAGAACGACTTGAAGCCCGAAATATCACTTGGTAGCTCTCTCTCCCGCGCAGCCTCTACCTGTCGGCCTTCCACGATCAGTACATTCCCTAGATGTGTACCGCGGTACGCATCAGTAGCACCTACAAGTGGTGGCACCATACAGGACAGCTTCTATGTCGGGTAGCTTCGACTCATGACGATGTCAGGAGGAAGCACCCTGCGTTCGTAATGCGAACCCTATGAGAAAGTCAACTACCCTTGGTACTTACATACATATATCGATGATATCGAATACTCTTGTATTCCCACACGGAGGCGTCACTCGGACGCGAGGACTATCTCTACACTCATGTAGAAAAGCCAGGGCATAACCCATTAGGCGGTTCAGACACACGCCTAGCAAGGGTAGGCCCAAATTAATCGATGCCACGATGAATTCTTCAGAATTCGATACGAATGCGTCACTCGGATGCAAGGGGTGATTACATCGCTAGCGCTTTAACTAATAGGGTACGACCCGACCGCGGGTCATACCCTCGCCTATTAGAGATAGGCCCAATTAGTTAACATGCGCACATATATATATATGAGGAGAATCATAACATGATAATATGTGCCACATGCACAATAATATATATATATAACTATAGGGGTACTCCCTAACATGGATTTACATCATAAACAACAAATCATACAATATGCATACAAGGTATGGCCCACTTAAACATGCTTATAAGGCCATAATAAACAT
This sequence comes from Acorus calamus, assembly GCA_030737845.1. Classification (NCBI taxonomy): domain Eukaryota; kingdom Viridiplantae; phylum Streptophyta; class Magnoliopsida; order Acorales; family Acoraceae; genus Acorus; species Acorus calamus. The sequence continues at coordinate 11,910,548 of CM060877.1, read as the reverse complement.
TCAATCATGTAAAGGATGACTCAAGCAGGCGTTGGATATTACCAACTCCAAGGGGGGTTAAGCGTGATCTCGCGCGCCAACCGATGCATACCGATAATCCCAAGCGAACCTGAGTCAAGTAGGAATCGTATCTACTTACTCAGTTTACGCAAAGAGGGAGGGCGAGAGAGAGGGAAAGTCTCATCCTCTCCGGAATGCTGGTCATAGCTTTGCCCCAACAGATGGGTGCAACAACTACACCATTCCTCCAGTCTAATCATAAGGGAATATTAGTACGCATCCGGTTATTAACCCAAGATTTGACATGCTGGATATTACTAATATAGGGGGAGGAGTATTACAATACTACCTAAGGCATTCATATTCTATACATCCATACACTCATTCGAAAATATATGCCCGAAACACAAGGGGCGCGTGAAAACACATTTATTCAAACATGAATACATACATAAGCAAGTATAGGGTAGAATAGGAGGTTCTACACAATATACGAGCTATACAACCCTAACATGCAAATATCTAGCATATTTAGGGGTCGAGATGCCCCAAGGATGCACAATGCACGGCGGCGTGCGTCGAGCGCATCCCAAAGTGTTGGATCGAACCACTCACCGATACCCGGATCGACGCGCATCCCATCCGACGAGGTCTGCAAGGTAAGGGTATCAATAGGGGTGAGTATAACCACATACAAACACATAAAAATACTTAAAATATACTAGAAATGTCAAAGACTCAGATACGCATGCATACGGGCTCGCACGCATGCAAGAACGCGCGTACGCACGCATATCCGAGCACCCCGACACCTACCCGAACCCCCGGGCAGCCACACGCGTGGCCCCCGCACTCATACGCACACATGCGCACACGCGCACGCGGCCTCGCACACCCCCGGCGCACTGCCGCGCGCCCGCGCGCACCGCGCGATCGCCACGCGCGCACGCGCACGCCCGCCTGCGCGCCAGCGCTCCCCAGCGCGCCAGCACCCCGCGCGCGCGCTCGCGCGTGCGGACCCGCGCGCCCAGCCTCCAAAAGCTTCTCTTATGCCCCCCACATGAACCCAAACACAAACACCTCACATGCAAGCCCTCCCAAGCACCCTTATATGCTTTAAAACCAACCAAAGAAGAGGGAAAACTCACCAAATGAGAGGGGGGAGGAAAGGGGGGAAACGTTGGGGCTCGCAACGCACCCTCGGCCACCCCGACTGCAACCACCGCAACCACCACCTCTTCCTTGCCCATCTTCTTCATTGTGGCATAAACACAAACACTTGGGGGGGCTGTTGGTCCAAAGGGGAGGAAAACATAAGGGTTTGCTAGGGGAGGAGAAGAGGAGAAACAACAACACAATATACACAACTCACTTAGTTTCTTCTCTTCTAAAACTTCCTCTTCTTGCTCCACCTCCTTCTCCTTCCTCAACCTTCTCCTTCTCCACTAACACTTAGGGCTGGACCAGAAAAGAGAGGCCCAAGTCGTGGGTTTTGGGGGGGGGGGGGGGGTATTTATAGCCAAAGTGAAATGGAAAGACCAACCCGTCCTCGGACTAAAAACTCTGCGCAGCCTTCACTTAAACGGCCATAACTTCCTCAATACAGCTCCGAATTGCACGATTCCAGTGGCATTGGAAATCTAAGAAGATTATCTACAGCTTTCATGCTTACACCGAGATCAAATAACCTTTCCAGCTATTCCGGAATCTAGGCTAAACATCTTACAGGGCTGCTGCCTGGACTTCTCAACTTCGGGGTATACTCGGAAAAATACCCATAACTTTTAATATACGAATCCAGTTGATCCAATTCTACTTCTATATGGAAGCTATCTCAAAACTGAACATCTCGTAATAATATCGGATTTTTATCTCTTCGTCTTGGATTTTTACAAAATCAAATCCGAATGTCAATCCGAAACTGCATAATTCCAAAAACGTTATCGGAATTAAACGAAAATTTTATGGGCAGTACTAAATAGTACCAGAACCCATAATATGCAGTTATATCTTCAATCAGAGTCCTTAAACCCCAGAAGGTAGCTAAAAATCAAAATTTTAGCGACTCCAATCGAAATTAGGACTCTAAATGACACAGGTCTAACAAGATTTGCATGAGATTCACTGATTTCTGCATTGATGATCCGAAAATCATATTTTCTATTGGGATTTGATCTCAAATCTGACTAGATATTTTTGGATTGTCGGATATGAAAGGCTTGACAGGTTGGATCCACGTTCAGTGGGCTATCTATGTTGCAGGTCTTTGCCATTCAGGTCCTGGGCCGCCAGTATGTGGAGCATAGTTAGTGGGCTTAGATTTTGGGACCTATAGATGCCCCCTTTTTCCATCTGATAGGGATCATAGATCATTCTGTTGGGGTGATAAAAACATACCTAAGACGACACGTGTTGGTCGGTGCAGGTCTGGTAGCAATGAATGCTTGTGGATCTTTGTACGCCACCGAGTTTAAAATATGGCGGTTCATAGGGTATCGAGGGGACTTGATGTCCGTGAGTTGTGAGAGACAATTTCGACAATCGAGGCGAGGGATCCTAAAGGGAAATATTGTTCGTCTCATTTCTGCATTTTTTGTCCGATTGATCGAGTCTGACTTGTATATTTTTGGTCTTAGCCATTTTTTCCTTCTGACACGCTTTAGGTGGTGGTGGTGTATTTAAGCTGTAGTGTACTTAGGATCTGACCATCTAGAGTGATGCTACCTCTAGGAGTATGTTCGACGGATATCTTGAATCACTTGTGTGACAAGGCTTTAATGTCAATCGTGGTAGTCTGGGTCAGTTTCGAGAACATCACACCCTTAGATAGTTGCTTATCCCTTTGGCTTTAACCATTATAGGGTATCACCCACCAGATGATAAGTTGCTTCCAAGATCGAGCCATTGTGATGGCATGGCTGCATTGGGGTCGATCAGGTCCCCGGACTTGAGCCGTCAAGAGAGCGTCGTCCTAAGGGATTTAGTCTGTGTCTCATTGATTTGAGCCGTGAGAATAGCATCACCCTGAGAGACAAGTTCGTAACCTTCCAGGCTTAAACCGTCTCTGCAGCTTCACCCTATGGGATAGGTTTGTCTTCTCTAGCTTGAACCGTCTAAACTGCTTGAGTCATTTGTGTGACGTGGCCTTGTTTTTATTGTTGGGATATGGGTCAGTTATGAGCGGAATATCGGGATGACACGTTATCATTTTGGCTTTCACCATTGAATGGCATCACCCATCGTATAACGCATTGTCCCCAAGCTTGAATTGTCAAGATGGTGTGACCTTGAGGGGGGATTGTGGTCTGTGTTCGACTTTGCACACTGGACGAGAGGGAGTAGCTGGTACTCGGCTATGCCCGTTACGTACAAGCAGCAAGACCTGATCTAGTTTAATCTACGTATAACCGAGCACAAGGAGAGGGGAGGCTGCATGTGCTTGTCCGACCTGCACTTGTATGCTCGAGCCCGATAGCCATATTTTGAGTTAGACTAATCGTGTCTAACACTTTGTTTGATCTTAGTTGTGTTACCCTCTGACACGTTCTGAGTGACAATGGTATATTATGACCATAGATGTAATGCCCCACATTTACCTAACCGTTTATCGGACGGTAAATGGGTCGCTACTAAATTTAATCCAATTACAAGACCAAAATTTGCAGCTCTTTTTTTATATGATACCAATATAATATAAATATAATAAAAATGATAATAATAAAATAAATAATACCAATGGTTTTAAATCATCAATGACTTTACAATATATCAGAGTTTTTGCGGAGACAATATACTAAAAAGAAAATACATAACAAACTGCCCCTGTGGGAGCCATCTAAACTAAACAAACATAAATAGTCAGTCATAACTATAATTTACTCTCGAACCGCTACCTCGGAGCAATTTCTGAAAGACGTGAAAAGTCCAAACTTCATCTTAATCCTCAGAATACGCAATACCTGGTTATGAAACAACCAGCCCATATTGAATAGGGTGAGTGATTAACTCAGTGAATAAGTCAACTGACAAATTACCTTACGTGACAGTATATATAAAAATAAAGTTTTATGAAAATTAGAATTTTGTTTAATAAATCTTTTATTTTATTAAATCAATTTAAAATCATGAATTTTTTTAAAAAAATATTTTAATGCGCACGTGACCCAATCCTTAGCCCACATCAGAGAAAGCATGAGAGTAAAAAATATCATCATATATATATATATAAATTTTCTTTTAAAAATCAAATTAAATTCATGAGCTTAATAGAATATAATTTTAATGCAATCACGTGGCCCAATCCTTAGTCCACGTCATAGAAATCATGCAGCTTAAATGATATGACCGGGTAGGGTTCTCAATCGGAAGAACCGTTTCCCAAAACAGGTGTGTCAAGCCTCAAGCGACTAAATCGCTCAAAAAAGCTCCCTCGAGGAGACATCGGATCTAGAAGACGAGAACACCAGTACAGGATGCCCCGGTTGCTGCAGACTCCAAACAAAAGAATCCGCCGCTGTAAGGAATGCTTTACCACACCCCTCACCGATCTTGGGACTCTTCGAGTTCTAGATCTTTCTCCCCAAAGGCGAAATACTACGGGGGGATTTAGTCTAGAAAATATGTCATGATATGCATCTTGATAAAATCTCCTAGGACTAGGTTGTTTCCACTAGTCCTAAATTTTTCCAAAACTCTCGAAATGAAAATCTTTAATCCAAATATTATTTCGAAAGCATAAGCATCAGAAAATATATTATGTTAATTCTTGAAACATGAATAGCATAATTTATGCTATTTTAATGACATGATGAAGGAATTAAATCATGCAACTTCATTCAAATAAAATGCAATTTGATCAATATGAAAAAAATATCCAAATCATGCAAATTTATCAAAATATAAATGCATGGATGACACATAATATCACACAAATATAATTAGCACGTGAAATTCAACAAGGTAGAGAAAACCCACATAAAGTAAATCGATAGGCCTACTCACCTCGAATGGACCCTAGGACCGGAGGATGAAGCCCACAACAAAATTACAACCTAGATAAACCAAATAAATTATTAATTAAAACCTACAATTTAAGCCTAAGCCCAAGACCTAATTACCTATCCATAATTATTAGGTATAATTTTTTATACCAACAATCAAAACTCATCCATGTATACCACAACCTAAGAAAAGACCAAAAACATATTTACAATAAAACCACACTAAAAGACGAAATCAGAAAACACAAAATAGAAAAGTCAAAAATCCAGAAATTTAAAATAATAATAAAATAACAAAAATTCAAAAAATAATACAAAAACATTTTTTTCTATAAAAATAAACTATTAGTCAATAAAAATTAAAAATAAATAAAACTTATTAAGTATAGGTATAACTCATAACCCTAGTATTATTAAAAACATATATTTTAGAAATCTAAACATATATCTAATCTTCAAAATAAATAATAAATCGAAATCCTAAATTTATGAATACTCAATAAATCAAAAACCTTACATAGATCTAGCAATAATAAATAATATATCAAAACCCCAGTTTTTATAAAAACTTAGAAATCCAATAACATGAACATATATCTATCAAAACTCTAATTTTATTAAAAACTCAAAATCTAATAAAACTCAAAATCTCATAACATAAAAATAAATTTAATCTTTAAAATAAATAATAAATCAAAACTCTATTTTTATTAAAATCTTAAAAATCAAAATAGCTAAACATTGATATAATAAATAATAGGAAAATCAAATGATAAAAAGAAAAAGAATAAATACCTTTATTTTTCTCTCTAATCCCCCTCTCTCTCTCTCTCTCTCTCTCTCTCTCTGTTTCTGCCGAAGACACGCTCCACACCCATATATACCTAGATTCCTAAAACCTACGAAAATTACAAAACGACTCCCGTACTGTTTTATATTTACAAATTGGTTCCTATACGAATTACATATAGGTCCCTTGGAGCATATTACAAGAAATTCACAAATTCAAAACTGGGTCCCTCAAAAATCAATAACAATGAAATCTCAAAACTTAATCTTTTAAGCTCCAATGTTAATGAGATTTTAACCATTTAAGATCTTGAAGATCTTAAAAAAGAAAAATATATAAAAATTTTAACATAACAATTAGTATTTCAAATTGTAAATAGAAATGGGCCCATAAGGATACACTAAATGGGTTAAAACTTTAAAACACACAAAGCACACTAATTTTAATTTAAATATCTTATTTATATATTTAAATCAAATATATAAATAAGAAAAAATGCACAGATTTTACATACTTCCCACCTTTAGGAATTTAGTCCTCTAAATTCAAGGGATAACACAAAATAAAAGATATATGGTATCCAATGATAACAATCATACAACCAACAATTGTAAGAGTAGTCTTACAATTCTAACTCATAACAACATCAATACAATCATTTACTAGTAGGGTTACACGTCCGTGTAATACCTAACAAGCACACTAATATAGAAAATGGTATAAGAATTCAACTTATACCCCACAAACAATCAAACAAGTGTACATCCATATAATAATTGTATAAGTCAGCTTACAGGTCTGACTCATACTCAACAAGCTCAATAATATGAAAAATGGTATAAGATTCTAACTTATACCCCAGAAACAATATTCAATCGAATGCACAAGCAAAACTATCAATGATTTGCATTGAAGTTCTGACAAATATCAATACAGATATACTATCTTACAACAAAATAACCATATAAATCAGATCCACAATTCTTCCGCTGCGCCACTTTGATAGTGACCCAAATCACAGGTGGATGAATTTTTACATCACCAACAATGACAAAAGTCATTTACAATAATTAAATGTATAGGTCAAATCTACCCATGCTTCACATCATAGTGTTATAAATCATACAGCATAAACAATGACAAATAATACAACAAAAATTATATAAGTCAAGCTCACCCATATCCCATAGCATGGGTGATTTATTTTCTACAGAACAAACAAAGACTTAACAAGCAACAAATTGCATAAGTCAGCCCACCTACGTCCCATACCATAGGCGGTCCAACAAATACAATGCAAACATTGACAATAACAAAAACAATCACATCAAACAATTTCATACATAATTGTACAAGTTAGGCTCATCTACGTCCCATACCATAAATGATCCAACTTATACCGTCAACATAAGAGCAATAATAATGACAACAAGATGAAACTAAAGATATTTACAATCTATAAAATTTATATATATAAGAAAATCATCTACTGACATGCAGATTCACGGATTGATTAAACCATCCGTGATGCTATACAAAACGTGAAAAACATCATAATAAAATTGTGAATACATGTCTATACTGAACAACTTGAAAATATTGGTTGTTGAGGTATGCCTCTCATGTGTGCATTAGTATGAGCGATCATCCACCACATAGTGCTCTTCCATAGAGTAGCAACCAATAAGAATACAAATCCTATATGCATCAATCCTAATTGACTCAACTTATCTTAGGCTTCAAAGGAATGACTTTCGTACTGGTTTATCTAGAGGCACTTATAAAAAAAATAATTATAATAATTTACAATAAATAAAAATAACTAAGTTCCATAAGATAGGGTATCCAAAAACTCAGGTGGGATATCCTAAGATCCAATAATGCAATATAAACTCTTATAAATATAGTTAGATTCATACGCGTGCTAAATGCACTTGAATCTGAATTTATAAGATGCGAGTGTAATATCGATATGCATATCATAATGTAGAAAAATATTTAGCAAATTAAATATTGTATATATAAAAATAAAACCTTCAAGAAAAACAAGTATAAATAATGTACTAAAAGAATTTAAATCTCATTCCATTTAATATACAACATAGTAAATTTGTAAGCCATGTAAAATATATAGAGAGTTACATTGTAATAAAATTAATGTAACAAATATGTAGAGAATTTAATTAAGAAAGAACTAGTAATATCTTTATTTTTTTGGAATTATTAAGATTTGAATACATCGATATAATTTACTTAAATTTGACTTTGAAAATTTAAAATATAATTACAATTTATATAAATCTGATTTGAAATATTTCATTTAAATAAATAAATAAATAAACATGCGTAATAGCTAAATTTATGACAATATAAAAATGTATATATATATATATATATATATATATATATATATATATATATGGGTCATTTCTCCTTTAATAAGAAATTAATAGATTAAGGCTCTAGTATAACAAAAGTAATCAAATAAAACATATATATATATATATATATATAGTCGAGTGATTCAGTGCGGGAATGCGGTCGTGCGGGAAACGACGTCGATCGTTCGATCGCGGGTCCATCGCATCCAACGGTCGAGATGAATCGCCCCCGACCATCCGATGCGATGGACCCGTGATCGACGGCCCGTGATCGCTTCCCGCACGACCGCATTCCCGCACCGAATCACTTCCCTATATATAGATTAATATAATCTACTTAGGATGATCAAACTTAAGTCCTAAAGTTCACATGCTAACTAAGATTTGGCTAATAGAAAATGAAGAATAAGATCACTAGAAAATATGATGTCCTAATCAGGAGAAGACAGGGCAATTCATCTGGAAATATTCAGGAAATTCAGAAGCAATAGGAGTTACACTAACTTAGGCCTTCAAGTCGATAGTAGTATCCACAATAATGGCTAGATATCCTTCACACCCCTTATCTTGTAACCTCTAAGCACGAAGAGAAGAGACGTATATGATCGGATATGATCCATCAAAACCCCCAAAGTGGAACGATTGTCAGCCGGGAATACAAAAAGCCATAATCAACACTTGTGTGGAACGCTAACAACAAATTCATGCCAAAGATAACATTGAAACCAAGAATATCAAGAATGAAGAGATTAGTAAGCATCTAATGCTCATTAATCTGAACCAAGCAAGAGGGAAAACAAACCTTGGTGACAACTTGTTCACCAACGACAATGGTTATGTGAAGTGTAGACATCGAGATTGTAAACTTCTTTACTAAGAGTTTTGTAAATCCGATAAAGTGAATGAATGTGCGGAACCCTAAAAAGAACATACGGTGAATGACCAGAATAGAGACAACACTACAATCCCTTATTGTCATAAAAAAAATCATAAATGAAATAACAAACACCACAAATAATAAAACATTTTTTTTCTCCTAAACACAAACCCTAACCTAGGCTCCGACAGGACATGGCTCTGATACCATCTGTAACACCCCACATTTACCTAACCATTTATCGGACGGTAAATGGGTCGCTACTAAATTTAATCCAATTACAAGACCAAAATTTGCAGCTCTTTTTTTTTATATGATACCAATATAATATAAATATAATAAAACCGATAATAATAAAATAAATAATACCAATGGTTTTAAATCATCAATGACTTTACAAATATCAGAGTTTTTGCGGAGACAAGATACTAAAAAGAAAATACATAACAAACTACCCCTGTGGGAGCCATCTAAACTAAACAAACATAAATAGTCAGTCGTAACTATAATTTACTCTCGAACCGCTATCTCGGAGCAATTTCTGAAAGACATGAAAAGTTCCAAATTTCATCTTAATCCTTAGAATACGCAATACCTAGTTATGAAACAGCCCATATCGAATAGGGTGAGTGATTAACTCAGTGAATAAGTCCGCTGATAAATTACCTTACGTGACAGTATATATAAAAATAAAGTTTTATGAAAATTAGAATTTTGTTTAATCAATCTTATTTTATTAAATCAATTTAAAATCATGAATTTTTTTAAAAAATATTTTAATGCGCACGTGACCCAATCCTTGGCCCACATCAGAGAAATCATGAGAGTTATATATAAAAAAATAAAAATTTTCTTTTAATAATCAAATTAAATTCATGAGCTTAATAGAATATAATTTTAATGCAATCACGTGGCCCAATCCTTGGTCCACGCAATAGAAATCATGCAGCTTAAATGATATGACCGGGTAGGATTCTCAATCGGAAGAACCGTTCCCCAAAACAGGTGTGCCAAGCCCCAAGCGACTAAATCGCTCAAAAAAGCTCCCTCGAGGAGACGTCGGATCTAGAAGATGCTGATGGGTCGCCGCTGCCATCACTACGAGAACACCAGCACAGGATGCCCCGGTTGCTGCAGACTCCAAACAAAAGAATCAGCCGCTGTAAGGAATGCTTTACCAAACCCCTCACCGATCTTGGGACTCTTCGAGTCTTAGACCTTCCTCCCCAAAGTCGATATACTACGGGGGGATTTAGTCCAGAAAATATGTCATGATATGCATCTTGATAAAATCTCCTAGGACTAGGTTGTCTCCACTAGTCCTAAATTTTTCCAAAACTCTCGAAATGAAAATCTTTAATCCAAATATTATTTTGAAAGCATAAGCATCAGAAAATATATTATGTTAATTCTTGAAACATGAATAGCATAATTCATGCTATTTTAATGACATAATGAAGGAATTAAATCATGCAACTTCATTCAACAGAAATGCAATTTGATCAATATGAAGAAAATATCCAAATCATGCAAATTTATCAAAATATAAATGCATGGATGACACATAATATCACACAAATATAATTAGCACGTGAAATTCAACAAGATAGAGAAAAACCCACATAAAGTAAATCGATAGGCCTACTCACCTCGAATGGACCCTAGGTCCGGAGTATGAAGCCCACAACAAAAATTACAACCTAGATAAACCAAATAAATTATTAAATAAAACCTACAATTTAAGCCTAAGCCCAAGACCTAATTACCTATCCATAATTATTAGGTATAATTTTTTATACCAACAATCAAAACTCATCCATATATACCACAACCTAAGAAAAAGACCAAAAACATATTTACAATAAAACCACACTAAAAGACGAAATCAGAAAAGGCAAAATAGAAAAGACAAAAATCCAGAAATTTAAAATAATAATAAAATAACAAAAATTCATAAAATAATACAAAAACATTTTTTTTCTATAAAAATAAACTATTAGTCAATAAAAATTAAAAATAAATAAAACTTATTAAGTATAGGTATAACTCATAACCCTAGTATTCTTAAAAACTTATATTTTAGAAATCTAAACATAGATCTAATCTTTAAAATAAATAATAAATCGAAACCCTAAGTTTATGAATACTCAAAAAATCAAAAACCTTACATAGATCTAGCAATAATAAATAATATATCAAAACCCCAGTTTTTATAAAAACTTAGAAATCCAATAACATGAACATATATCTATCAAAACTCTAATTTTATTAAAAACTCAAAATCTCATAATATAAAAATAAATTTAATCTTTAAAATAAATAATAAATCAAAACTCTATTTTTATTAAAATCTTAAAAATCAAAATAGCTAAACACTGATATAATAAATAATAGGAAAATCAAATGATAAAAAGAAAAAGAATAAATACCTTTATTTTTCTCTCTAATCCCCCTCTCTCTCTCTCTCTCTCTCTCTCTCTCTCTCTCTGTTTCTGCCGAAGACACGCTGCACACCCATATATACCTAGATTCCTAAAACCTATGAAAATTACAAAACGACTCCCTTACTGTTTTATATTTACAAATTGGTCCCTATTCGAATTACATATAGGTCCGTGGAGCATATTACAAGAAATTCACAAATTCAAAACTGGGTCCCTCAAAATCAATAACAATGAAATCTCAAAACTTAATCTTCTAAGCACCAATGTTAATGAGATTTTAACCATTTAAGATCTTGAAGATCTTAAAAAAGAAAAATATATAAAATTTCAACATAACAATTAGTATTTCAAATTGTAAATAGAAATGGGCCCATAAGGATATACTAAATGGGTTAAAACTTTAAAACACACAAAACACACTAATTTTAATTTAAATATCTTATTTATATATTTAAATCAAATATATAAATAAGAGAAAATGCACAGATTTTACAATAGAGGACTAGGGTTTTGATCACTTGGGGTGCTTCTTCTCCAATGAGTCTGCAAGGCGAATAGCTTGAATCACTTGTGTGATGTGGCTCATCCACTATTCACAGTGGTGTGGGTCAGTGTCGAGTATGACACACCCCTAGATAAGTTGGTTGTCCTTTCAGTTTTAACGACTACGTGGCATTTCCTTTCGTATGATGGGTTGCCCCCATGCCCTTGTGTCGTCGGCATAGCCTGTTATGGGGTTCATCTATCCCATTGATGTTACCCGTTCTAGGGGTAGTCGTGTGGGAGCTAAACCATGTCTTGGTGGTCTGAACCGTGAGGACGGTGCAACCCGAAAGACAAATTTGAATCGTCCCCGGGCAGAACCACCCTTGTTGTGTTGCCATTTGAGGGGAATTTCGATCTACCACTAGCTTTAGCTTTTCAGGGAGCGTCACCTTGTGGAGGTTAGTTTGCGTGTTCATTGGCTTGAACCGTCTGAATGGCATAGCCCTAAGGAACTTGGTTTGTGATCCTAGTTTGAGCCACTTGTGCGGCATCAGCCTATGGGGGTCCAGTTTGTCTCTGGCTTGAGCCAACCGTGCGGTGTTGCCCTACGAAAATTGGTCTATCCCTGGCTTGAGCCGGCTGTGCGATGTCACCCTATGGGATTTGGTCTACATCTTTGGCTTGAGCCGGTTGGCGGCGTCATCCTATTGGATTCAGTCTATCCCTGGCTTGAGCTGGTTGGTGGCGTCACCCTCTGGGATTCAGTTTCCATTGCTTGAACCGGCTGTGAGGCATCACCCTATGGGGTAGGCTTGTGGAATATGGGTCAATGGTGAGCTGTGTATTCCTAAGTAATATGTTATCCTTTCGGCTTTAACCATCAAATGGCGTCAACCACCGGATAACATGTTGTCCCCTGGCTTGAACCATGAAGACGGCATGGCCTTATGGAGACCATTATGAGTCTCATTGGCTTCAACCGTCTGGACGACGTGGCCTTTAGAGACATGATTTCAACCATCCCTGGCTTCAACCATCTGTACGGCGTCACCCTTGGGGGAAGAACGCTATGTATCCGACCACGCGTAATGGGGGTGAGGGAGTAGCTAGTTCTTGGCTCGAGCCATTGCACACACGCGGCTAGACCTGGTTTTGGTTTGGTCTGCGTATGGCCGAGTGCACGGAGAGGGGAGGCAACAGGTGCATGTCCCGACTTGTTGTTGTAAGATCAGTCAAGAACACCTAATAGAGAATTTTTGAACTACCCCTGGCTTGAACTGTCTGTGCGGCGTCACCCTATGAGGTAAGTTCGCTTACTCTGGCTTGAACCCTCTGAACAGAGTCACCCTTGGAGGAAGATCAGTCTATATCCGACCACGCGTACTGGGGGTGAGGGAGTAGCCGGTACTAGGCTCGACTCATTGCGCACACGCGGTTAGACCGGGTCTGATTTGGTCTGCATACGACCGTTAGTACGAGAGGAAGGTGGCTGCTGATGTTGGACCTGTCCAGGCATCATACATCCAGACAAGAAGACCTGGCATAGTATTCTAGCCCCCATCAATAGTAGAGTATAGAGGCAAATATTTGTAGGCTTTCATTTGATGATTAGAGCAATAATATGCATGCTAAGGGAATGAAATTAAATCAAAATGGACTCAGACATTATTCATAAATGTGCCCGGTTTACGCATAATATTGTTTCAATTTCATGATGTTCGAGGGGGTTGGAATAGGTACTTTTCATGGACCGTCAGTGTAGAGTTTATATGTCCCGTCACATAGGCCTTCCTAAATGGCATTGAGTTTCCCAACCGATGCTGCCAGACATGTGTTGGTGTGGATTTTGATGGGGTTGTTGTTAATCTGGGTTTTTTAAATCCTGGTTCCGGTCCATATGCAAAGTACCAAATTATCGTCTGAAGGATTGTCCAAGCTCGCCCGATCGCTTACTAGGACGTCGCTATGATCGCCATTTATTTTTCCTCAAAAGCAAGAAAGGGGATACTCTTCTATTACTTGCATTTGAGAAAAAAGGTGGGGTTCTCCTATCAAGGATCACGGCCAGCCGTGCCTTGAGGTGGTGAGTAGGCCTGTCAACGGGTCAGGTCCAGGCCGGGTCTAGGTGGACCCGGACCCGGGTCCTGGGTGAGACCCGGCGGACCCAGGCGTTGAGGACCCAGACCCGGCGGACCCGGGTCGGGTCCAGGTGGACCCTTTGCCGGGTCTGGGTCGACCCGGGACTTGGGTATACTGCCCAACATGACAACATCAAGAAAGGGAAGAGGGGGGAGCGTCGGGTTGCAGCGAGCAACGGCGTCGGGGGTCGAGAGGGGTCGGCGTCGGGGGGGAGATGGCTTGTGTCGAGAGAGGGGCCAGTGTCGGGGGTCGAGAGAGGGGTCGGCGTCGAGGGTCGAGAGAGGGACTGGTGTGCCTTCTTGTTGCGGCGTCAGCGGTCGAGAGAGGGGCCGGCGTGACTTCTTGTTGCGGTAGCGGGGGTCGAGGGAGAAGAAGGCCGAAATGCGGCATGTAATATTTAGGGTTTTTTCAGATCGGGTTTGTGAGGGACTTTGTTAGGCATATTCATGTAATGTTTGGGTGGGTTAATGAATAATTATACAGTGGGCTTGGGCCTGGGTTGGTACTTGGGTAGTGATCCACTTGGGTTGGGTTGGATAGTATATATGCGGGCTGGGTCATAAAAAAAAGGGAGCTAGGAAGGGTTATTACATGTTATCGGGTCCAACGGGTCCATGGGATCGGGTCAGGGTAGACCCGTACCCGCCCCGTTTTGATGATCGGGTCCTTCGGGTCGGGTCCATATCGGGTCTTGGGTCCTTCGGGTCGGATATTTTACGCCTTTTATTGGGTCAGGTCCGGGTCGACCCACAACCCGTTGACAAGCCTAGTGGTGAGGTTCATAATAGCCTATTAAACCTAGAGAGTGAGATATTTTGTGCGCGCAATTAACAAATGGGATGGGGTGGAGACAGGTTCTTCTCTGGTTTACAGACTAGGGATGGGTTGTCTATGTAGACAGACTAGGAATGGATTGTCGGTATAGGCGGACTAGTGTTGGATTT
Organism: Acorus calamus; assembly: GCA_030737845.1. NCBI lineage: Eukaryota > Viridiplantae > Streptophyta > Magnoliopsida > Acorales > Acoraceae > Acorus > Acorus calamus. Next base: position 11,895,487 of record CM060877.1, on the reverse strand, counting down.
TTGTTATAGGTGAATCAGAGGTTGATTGTTGGGCTCGACGAACTGGAGGTGCATTGTCGGGCTTGATGGATCAGAGGTGGATTATCGAGGTTGACGACCACTTAGGGGTGTTGTCGAGGTCTAATTCCAGAAAACTTAGTAAATAAGAAGAAAATTGATTTTTGTGATAAAGTAAAGAAAGAGAAGCAATATAATGACATAAACAATAAGTAAAGAACAATAAAATAAATAAAGAGCCATAAAAGTAAATAAAACAAGTAAACAAGAAGACAAAGAAGTTAGTAGTCCTAGGGAATATCCCAAACAAAAAAAGGTGTGTGCTCAAATGGTCCTAAGACCAACAGGCTGACGACCCTAGTATGGGTTGTCTGTCAGCTGCGTCCTGTTTCCAAATGTGCTGATAAAAGCTTTGTGAAGATCTAACCAAACACTCAACTTCTTAAAACTATTTTCTTATAAAATTTAAAAGATTACAATAACTTGTTTATAAGGTTTATGAGGGGTTGGGAAAGATGGGATCTTGACAAACTCAAGGAAAATGAGAAAAATGGAAGATGAAGGTGAGTCGGGGTGGAAATGAGCAAGGAAAGGTGGCTAGGTTGCTAGGTGGCTAAAATCGGATGGGGGCTTTGGGTGGTGTTTGGTTGCTTCTCTCTCTCTCTCTCCTTTGCCTTCTTCTTCACCTTCACCCCTTCTTTTATAGCCAAACCCATCCAATGGAATGTTGACGCCTCAATAGGGGGTACTGAGTGCCCTCATGTCTCTCCCACGTTGCTTGGAAAGGTTGACATCGGCGGAGAGGTCGCAAAATGTAGCCGATGCCATCCTTTTCAAGCTTATCTACTTATGGTTTTCTGACAATGCTGGTAGGGATTGTCTAGGTCAACAATCCTGGTAGGTCTTGTCCAAGTCGATGATCCAGGTATGGATTGTCTTAGTTGATGGTTCAGGTAGATATTGTCTTAATCGATGATCCCGGTAGAGATTATCGAAGTCGACGATCCTTGTAGGGATTGTTTTTATTTTTCTTCGGGTTGACAAAAAATGACAAACTGAGTTCGGGTCGCATGATACATCCTCTCTCCTTCCTCCGACGGGTACCGCTTGGTTGCCAGCGATCCTCCTCCTCGAGCATCATCAGAAAGAAGGGGTGACATGTAAAAGACCCTCCAACGCTCAAGTCAGTTGTTGCTGTATAAAGGATCTCGTGGAAAAATATTTATCCCCTCCCAAAATAGGGAAAATTGATTCCTTATTTATAGTACTTTGATGAGTGCCCTAGAATTAGTGGTGGATCTCTCTCCCATCGGATGGATGGGGAGAGATCCTCAGTCATTGATTATCCCTGGTTAAATATACATATTTTGTTTGGGATTTTATGGAATCAATTAATGATATTTTCAAATTTAACATATATTATTGGGTTTGAGAATCAATTATTAATAGCTTCAAATCTAAAATATAGGTTGTTAGAATTTAGAATTGTAACAATTGATGGTCCATAATTAAATATATATTATTGGGATTCGGGAGATCAATCATTGATGATCCCAAATCAAATATATATATTAGGGATTTAAAAAATCAATTAATGATAGTTCTAAATCGAATATATAATCTAAGATTTGCATGAGATTATGTGATCTTTGCATTGATGATCCCAAAATCATATTTTCTGTTCGGATTTGAGCCCAAATCTGACTTGATTTTTTTTATCGTCGAATATGGAAAGTTTGACGGGTCGGATCCACATTCAGTGGGCTATCCAGGTCGTAGGTGTTCACCATTCAGGTCTTGGGCCGTTAGAATGTGGAGCATAATTAATAGGCTTAGATTTTGGCCCCTACATTTATTATTTTTTTCAACAAATTAAATGTCACCTTAATTTTCTTTTCAAACTGTTTGGTTTCACACATACTGTAGTCCAGATTAAGGTCAATATAGATGATTCATCTCAGCTCACTCTAATTTTATCATGTGTCGTTCGTCCACCATGGATGTGGTAATTAGATTTAAGAGTCCTGCCAAGGCCAGCACTGGGCAGAGGCCACCAAGGAAATTGCCTAGGGTTCCCTTCCCAAAAAGAAAGGACCCCAAAATTTGGAATATGTTTGTTTGTATATTAAGCATTTTCATATAAACTTATTTTTAAAAATTTAAACATATCCATTCATCTAATTATTTTTTTTTAATTTTTAAAAATCTTATCCATATTTTATAGGATTTATTTATCTATTTATATATAAAAAAAAATTTGACAACTAATCACTTGATTTAAGGATTTTTTATTTTTTTTAGAAAAAAGAAAAAGAGTTTTCCTCTATAAATACGGTTTAGATTTTCAATTTTTGCTTTTTTTGTTATTTTATTTTTTTGAAACATAAGTTTTTTAGTTTGTTATTCTTCATTTTTTATTAGACATTTTTAGTTTAACATTGTAGAAAATATTTTTTTACATTCAATTTTTTTTAATGTAAACGTATCTAGGGCTCATTTTATAAGTTGGCCTAGGGCCTCATCTAAATTCAATAATCTCATGACCGGCCCTGAGTCTTGCTACCCATGCCTTAGTTCTTAGGCCCCACTCACAAGCTTCAAAATTCCTTTGGTTTCCAAAAACAGAAATAACAAAAGAAATCATACCATCAATCTCTTCCATTTCCATCTAAAACATTGAAGAACTAGAATTTTTTGCGACTTCGATTTCAACCCGAAAATTTACAAATTTCTTCATCCTATTGTATGGTCAATTGCAAAATGATTAAGCAATGATTTTTTTCTTTTTTCCGAATCACTTTTGTTATATTGACGGTTTTCAAAATGCAATCATAAGAAAATTTCATTTGCAATTGTGTCATTGATTTTGTTTTTATGAATGATCTGAATTTCAAATAAATCTAATTGCTTGATTTGTATGTACTTTGTAATGTATAATTGTAACTGACTATTTAACAAGCTATTACATTTTTGTTAATTTGAAGATTCATATATGTAACATGTGTTAATTATTTTTTTATACAAATGTAACAGAGTATTACAAGAATGTAACTGACTAAATGGCTGAATGTTACGGTGTGTGTATATATAATGATGTACTTGGAGTCTTCCATTTGTTGTATATGTAACCAGTAATGGAAGAATAGAACTTGATTTTTTACCTAAAACACAAAAATGCATATGAATCCAGATACACACCATGTATCTGAATTAAATTCGAACTCAAAAAATGTATATGATGATTCAAAGGAAGAATGAAAAACTAGATCAACATGTTTTATTTAGATTGAAACCTGAATGGATTGTCATTGTTTGCATCATATCAGGTCGCAGATAAAAATAAATGAATTGTGTAATTCTTCTCTTCTCCACCGATCAAACTAAAACAAAAAATGAATTCGATTTTTGTTTTCACTTCCACCGATCAATCTGAAACTAAAAATTATAAATCATGATTTTTTGGGGGTCGAAAAAGCCTAACCTTGATGGATCACCATTGTTTACACCAAAATCAGTTGGCACAAAAACAAATCGTGTAATTCTTCTATTCTCCACCGATCAAATCTAAATCAAAAAATGAAATTGATATTTGTTTTCGTTTCAACCGATCATTCTGTATCAAGAAATGGTAAATCATGATTTTTTTGTCGTCCAATTGAACTGATATCTTCAAAAAAGGAAAGAATCTCTCAAATCATAACCACCTCGGAATAAACAGGGGCGGTTATGGAAATCTCAATCCGATTAGTTGGGGATAATATGGGTAATTCAAACTTACCACCTCATAGGATTTGGGATGGGTCTAGCAAATGGGGCCCAAAAATCATTATTGTTATATTTGATAAATTCAAGCTTGCCACCTCATGGGGCTTGAGATGGTGTCTAGCAATTGGGGCCCAAAAATCATTATTGTAAAAAAAACTAGGAACTCCGAATTCATACTCTCTGTCTTCTTCATACCCTATCACCAAGGCTGGCTCTGGGTAGAGGCCCCCAAGGCAACTATCTAGAGCCCCCTCCTCAAAGAATGCCTCAAAATCCAGGATATTTTTTTTGTATATTAAGAATTTTGATATAAAATTAATTTTTAAAATTTAAACATATTCATTCATCCACTTAATTTTTTTAAAAATTTTATCCATTTTTTTATTCCTCTTTATATGATTTAGTTATCTGTTTATAAAAAAATAATTATTTTAACAACAAATCCCTTGATTTAAGGATTTTTATTTATTTGAAAAAAAAGAGTTTTCCTCTTTGAATACGGTTTAGTTTTCCTTTTTTATTTTGTTTTTGTTTTTTTATTTATTTTTTATGTTTTTGAAGCATAAGTTTTTAAAATTTGTTATTTTTCATTTTTATTAGACATTTTTGTTTTAACCTTGTAGAAAACATTTTTTTACATTCATTTTTTTAGGGAAAAATTTATATAACCCCTTGTAAACTATTCAATATCCACATTACCCCCTGTATTTTTCTGAAATCCAAAAACCCCCTGTAAATTTCATTTAAATCCAATAAACCCCCTCTGTTAGTACAAATAACCTGGTGGGTGATTAAAATTAACCATAGTTGTACAATTACCTAACTACCCTTAGTTATTTTGTCACCCTAACTTCACAAGGGTGCCTCTAATTGCACCCCTCAAATTAGGTTGCACACCCCTCATAAATGGGTAATCTTCAAAAGATCCGTTTATAATCGGATCCTGTGCACACCCATTATTTAAATACCCAGTACTTCTTTGTTTTTTAAACCTGTTATACATTGCACGCCCTCTGCACAACCACAAAATAGCCTTCTCTTCCCCGTGTGAACGAGAACGCACAGCGGAGGAGGAGGAGTGGTTTGCTTATTGAAGTGGTGGAGGAGGAGAGGTCCGGCTGGCAATGTGCGGTGTGGTGGCACTATCGACGAATTCCGCATACTCATCGACGACGACGAGGTTCGGCTCGCAGCATGGATGCCCTAAAGAATGATGAGGAAAAATCTTACATATGGATTCATGTTCCTCTACATTTGTGTATGTTTAGGGTTGTTGGATGTTTGTCTAGGGTTTGGGATGGTGAAAATTTGTAGGGTTTACCTAGGGTTTGTCTCTATGGACTCATATGCACATTCACAGCCTTGAATGAATGTTGTGCTTAATTTTTATTAATTTTCAAGGTTTCATGAATGTTTAAGATGGGAACACATCTAATTTTAAGGTTTCTGAATTTTTAAAATGTATCAAACATTTCATTTTTAAGGTTTCTTGAATGTTTAAGATGATATACATCTCCTTTTTAAGATTTCTGAATGTTTAAGGTTTCTTGAATAGCGAAGATAGAACACATATCTCCTTTTTTAGATTTTTGAGTCATTAAGATGAAACACACATCTTGCTTTTTAGGGTTTCTGAATTTTGAAGGAACACACATCATAAATAATTTAGGTTTCTTTAATATTTAAGATGGAACACACATCTCATTTCTAAGGTTTCTTCAATTTTTGAGAGTAAACACACATCTCATTTTTAAGGTTTCTGATTTTTTATTAATTTATATGGTTTCTTGTTTTAGGATATCGTTGTCAACCAAAATCATTACATTACTGAAGTGATAGACTCGTGGGAGATATTCACAACATCTATGGTGAGAGATGTTTTTATTGATTTAGTTTTTGTTTAAAATAATATATTGTAACATGTATATTAATTGAATTTTATACGTTTTTCATATAGATATTCAACCATTGTGATGAAATGATTCAGTGGGCACAAAAGTTGGAAGGGAGAATGGTATTGTCATCGTTGTTAGCCGATAAGATTTTTTAGATCCTCACCGTTTACCATGATTGTTTCTTGGTTGCGAAAGAGGAAGATATTATCGACCTCATCATGCATGTAGCCCACCAAAATGAAAGCGTTCATGTAACGCCCCACATTTACCTAACCGCTTATCGGACGGTAAATGTGTCGCTACTAAACTTAATCCAAATACAAAACCAAAATTTACAGCCTTTTTTTTTACTTGAAAAAAAAACAATACTAATATAATAAAAATTGAAAGTGATAAAACATAAAAACAATATCCAAAAGTTACAAACCACTAACGGTCTTACAAAATATCAGAGTCTGACATAAACAAAATACTAGAATGAAAAGACATACTAAACCACCCCTGTGGGAGCCATCTAAACTAAACAAACCTAAATAGTTGATCGCAACTATAATTTATCCTCGAACCGCTACGTCGAAGAAATTTCTGAAAGATGCGAAAATTTCAAACTTCATCTTAATCCTCAGAATACGCAATACCTGGTTATGAAACAACCAGCCCATATCGAATAGGGTGAGCAATTAACTCAGTGAATAAGCCCACTGACAAATTACTTAATATGATAGTTACATATAAAAATAAGGTTTTATGAAAATCAGAATTTCATTTAACAAATATTTTATTTTATTAAATCAATTTAAAATCATAAACTTGAAAAAAATATTTTAATGCACACGTGGCCCAAATCATTGGCCCACATCAGAGAAATCATGAGAGTTAAAAAAAAATATCATTATATATATATATATTTATATATATAAAAAATATAAGAATTTTCTTTTTAAAAAAATCAAATTAAATTCATGAGCTTAATAAAATATAGTTTTAATGCAATCACGTGGCCCAATCCTTGGTCCACGTCATAGAAATCATGCAGCTTAAATGATATGACTGGGTAGGGTTCTCAATCGGAAGAACTGTTCCCCAAAACAGGTGTGCCAAGCCCCAAGCGACTAAATCGCTCAAAAAGCTCCCTCGAGGAGACGTCGGATCTAGAAGACGCTGATGGGTCGCCGCTGCCATCACTACGAGAACACCAGCACAGGATGCCCCGGTTGCTGCAGACTCCAAACAAAGGAATCCGCCGCTGCAAGGAATGCTTTACCACACCCCTCACCGATCTTGGGACTCTTCAAGTCCTAGACCTTCCTCCCCAAAGGCGAAATACTACGGGGGGATTTATTCCAGAAAATATGTCATGATATGCATCTTGATAAAATCTCCTAGGACTAGGTTGTCTCCACTAGTCCTAAATTTTTCCAAAACTCTCGAAATGAAAATCTTTAATCCAAATATTATTTCGAAAGCATAAGCATCAGAAAATATATTATGTTAATTCTTGAAACATGAATAGCATAATTCATGCTATTTTAATGACATGATGAATGAATTAAATCATGCAACTTCATTCAACGAAAATGCAATTTGATCAATGTGAAGAAAATATCCAAATCATGCAAATTTATCAAAATATAAATGCATGGATGACACATAATATCACACAAATATGATTGGCATATGAAATTCAATGTTGTAGAGCAAAAGCTCACACGAAATAAATCGATAGGCCTACTCACCTTCGATCCACGCAAGCATCAATGATACACACTCGCGCGTTGATAACCTAGCATAACAATTATACAATAATAGATCAGAAACAATCAATCACGACCCAAACAACTGACAACCAACTTATAACAGCACTATGCCCAATAATCTCAAAAGCTGATATCTTATAGACCTACAATCAACAACTCACTTCAAATTCCTAATGAAAATCCCAACTTCGAATAAATATTAGAATACTCATATACTCACAATGATCCGATCCGATAATCAATATCCATTTATTCCATAAGACCCATATGATCGATCAATCCTCGAATAAATATTTGGACAAATCCAATAAGGCTCAACTATAATTCCATGATCGAGTAACTCAAATCCAATCAATTTACATCCAAATAACAACAATATCCAATCAATATTCATTGATCCCACTAAACCAAATTATCGATTTAAGATTCTATTTAAGTTCTCAAGATCAATAAAATCATCAAAACCCGCAAAACAAACTATACTTCATTAAACATCAAATATGGGATCATCTAAATCTCTAACATTCATCAAACTTGGTCATCAAGCTAAATATTTGAATTTCAATAAACTGCACAGAAATATTTCAAAAACCATAACTTTCTATCCATAACTCCGAATTGGACGATTAATGATTCGTTGGAAAGCTCTTTTCAAAACCTATTTCTGTTTGTCAAATACATTTTTTCCAAAAATGACTCTATCATAGTCAAAAATACGATTTACGTCCAAGAATAAAATCAACCCGAAAATGGCCATTAAATCCCAAAAACTAATAAATCTAATTTGATCTTAAGAATTCCTTTGAGATCCATAAAAATCAAATCAAATAATCATTAAATTAAATCAATCAAACCCTAACCCTAATCCATCAAACTTCTTCCCCAAACAATTACTTGACGTAATCATATCCTAACAAAAATAAATTAAAACTAACAAAATCAATAGGGAATGATATCTCACCTTAGATCCGATTACACCACCCACCATCTCCATCTAGGGTTAGGTCATCACAACCCTTCATAACTTCTAAGATTTGGATGAAAAACCCTAACCCAAACATGTTATTTAAAGGGGTTTACCGAAATTACAAAACGACCCCTGAAGTGTTTCCAGTTTACAATGACATCCCTATCCGATTTACAAACAGATCCCTATCCGATTTACAGAAATGTCCCAGAAGGCTATAAAAATGTATTCTGGATTCGCAACTAGATCCCTAGGCCCAATAACTTGACACTAAGCCTAAAAATCAAATTTTCCAAACTCCGAATCCCACCAAATTTCAACCAAAGTATCTTAACACTATAAAGATCTACAGAAAAATATAAAATAATTATTTCAACATCAATTTATAATTATCATAATTATAAATCAAATTTGACCCATTTGGGCCCACCGCCAAATCTGAAAAATGAAATATAAAAAATCAAAATTTAAAATTTCCATTATATATTTAAAATAAATATATAAGGCCGAAAAATACCGAAACGTTACAGTTCAACATCTACAAAATGGTGTGGGTGTCCTTTTAAGTTGAAATGCATGAAGTTATCTCTTCTTCAAGATCATTGGATCATTCAAGTGTTGAATGAAAAACACAACCATCCATTGATTGAGCATATGGAGGGTCATTCATTTGTTAGACGACTTCTTAATGAAGAGTATAAACTTCTCCAAGGAATGACAAAGAGGGTGCGTCCTAGAGATATATTTTCACATCTTAAAGACCGTGATGGCTCGAATGCATCTACACTAACCATTATATACAACGCAATCGAAAAAATAAAGAAAGAAGGAGCTGGTGGTCTCACAAATATGCAACAGTTATTTAAGCTAATTTATGATGCTGGCTTTGTGGAATGACACAGAGAGGATTCTGATTCTGGGAGATTAGTGAATATTTTGGGCACATCCAACATCCATTGCATTGGTGAATGCATTTCCTTTTGTTTTTATGTTGGATTGTACATACAAAATAAAAAGGTATAGAATGCCACTTCTAGAGATTGTTGGTGTGACGTCGACTAACAAAACATTTTCAACCGCATTTGTGTACATGGAAGCGGAAAAGGAGATCAACTATACATGGGCATTGCAGTGCTTCAGGGAGCTCTTTGATGATATGACACTACCCTCAATAATGGTGATAGATCGAGAGCAGAGGCTAATAAATGTCTTGAACAAGGTCTTTTCATCCACGACACATTTGTTATGTCGCTTCCACATAGAGAAAAATGTGTTGGCCAATCGCAGAAAAGAATTTGTACCAAATGAAATGCGAAATCAATTTTTTGAAATGTGGGCTAACATTATGAGAGCTACCTCAAAAGAAGAATATGTAGAAAGGGTGTTTCAGCTTGAAAAGGAGTTCGAAAATTATATCTTCGTGTTGAATTATGTTCGTGACCTTTTACAAATGAAATAAAAATTCGTCTATGCATGGGTTGATAAACATTTTCATTTGGGAAACACGACCACCAATCATGTTGAGGGTAATCATGCAAAGCTGGAAAAAGTACCTATGCTCATCCGTGCAGAACCTTGTTAGTTCATGGGGAACTATCAAAGGCTTGTTAGATCAAAAAGTCATAGATATCAAGGCGTCTTTTGAACAAAGCTTGACAAATATCCCTCATTCATTGAGAAGAGCAATTTTGAAGGACTTAATTGGGATAATATCTATTACATCACTACTACAGATGAAAGGTCAGATCGAGATTAACGACAACATCGGGGTGGATCCTAATGCATGCGGTCATGTCATCTTCCACACACATGGGATTCCTTCTGCTTGTATGATTGTACAATACAAGAGAGAGGGTCGACTCATCCCATTGGAGGATATTCATCCGTTTTGGATGAAGCTTTTGATTACACCATAAATGGATGGGATTGAAGAGGATGTCGATATCGCCACTGAGATGGACGTGATATCCAAAAATTGGTCCTCGTACAATTACAATAAAAAAATGAAAATGAAAAGAAAATTAAAGTTATTGGGTGACCCTACCACAACCCACTTGTTAGAGCCAATGGAGAAGATTAATGTGAGGGGAAGGAAGAGCATCAAAACACAGAAAAATCAAAGGCTATTGAAGAATTGTCTACGAAGCGTGATCCATCTCATTGGGAGCATGTGCTCGCCTCCATAGAGTTTGAAAACCTCAAAAACCCCATTCAAAGATCTCAAAATATAGTTAAACCAAAAGAGGCAGGGGTGAAACCTAAGAAAAAAATGATGAGATATTCTACTAAAGAGGAGCTTTTGAAGTTGGAGTTCCCCACACCATTGTTGCCCTACATAAAAAGAATCATCAACGTCACATTAGATGGACATTGTGGCTTCAGAGTTATAGCTGGTTCACTTGGATTGGGTGATGATAGTTGACGACAGGTGAGGCGTGATCTTCTAGCCAGTTACGCACACAGATTTTTACACTCCAATTTTCTATGGAAACGAGCACATGAAGGAGCTTAGAAATTCCCTACTCTATAAAGCCACTGTCGCAGACAAGGATCATTGGATGATAATGCCGGATATGGGCTATCTAATAGCATCTTGTTACCGAGTGATTCTGGTATGCATTTCATTGCGATTGTGCCTCACATTTCTCCCTTTATGGTCTCCAGTTTCATCTTCAACCCCTCACTATGTTTTCCACAAGGATTTTGTCAATGGATGTCACTTTGTCCGTATTGAAATGGACGTGAATGGCCCAATACCCCCGGTGTCAACGATTTGGTCAAAGCATCATTACATTTGTGCATTTGACTGGCTGACACAATATGTGGATAGGATGAAATTGTTCAAAACTCTTTTCAAAAGTAATGATGTTGCGATGACAGATAACCCATTCAGATCAACTAGGTGTTGCATGCCCGCGTTTTTTAGAGGGTTACGAAATATCTTCCTGGACATATTTTGAATGGTTATCAATTACTTGTCAAATATCTTAGGTATACCATGTAAATGCAATGTATAAGCTGTATTTTTTTATTTTTGTAAAGCTAACCCTCTATGCTGAATTGGTGAATATATGATGATTTTTTGGTGTTTTATAATTATGTGACAAGGTGAATGCATAAAATGCTCATTTTTAATTACACTTGTACACCTAGGTGTAGCGACCATATCAATGTCTCCATTTGTCTTTTATGTTAACAATCCGTGTGTCGCGGGGTTCAAAAACCTGAACATATAGCATCTGGATCCTTCACGACACTATCCATGTCGACATTTGGTATTTACTTCAACAGGTCTTGTGTCGCGGGCTTCAGAAACCTCAAGCCGTAGCATCTGGATCCTTCGCAACACTGTGTGTGTCGATATATCACATTACCGGTGCAGGTGAGGTCGGGGGTATGCCTTCGGGGGAAGTATGATAGGTTATACACGCAAGAGGAGGCGTGGGGATCGACCGGTGGCGGTCGAGGAGGTGGTTTCGGTGGTCGGCGGACCGGTCGAGGGCGCAACCAAGGGGATAGGGGCTGAGGGAGTTAGTGAGGATGTGAGGGCATCGTTGGATGCCATTGTAGGGATGCTGGGTAGGGAGGCCACGAAGGCCAGGGATGAGGAGGAGGAAAGAAGGGCTATGGGAGCTTTTGCGGAGTTTGTCTCCGGCGCGGGGAGGGTGGAGGGGACTGGGGATGTTAGGGACGAGGCCGGGGAGGCCGATGGTGCAGGCACCGGGGCCACAGAGGCCGGTGTTGGTGCTGAGGCTGAGGCCGAGGAAGCTGTGTTTGAGGAGGATGAGGAGGAGGGGGACGATGATGGGATGGACGATCCCGACGAGGCTGAGGTGGACGTTCCTGGGTCCACACGGGCCACGGTAATTTCTTGAGCCCTTCTGTCTTAGCCTTTTATTTACATATATGTGTTCATATGTCTTCATAGTATGGAATAGGCGATTCATGTGTAATATTTGTACATGTGTGTGTTAGTAAGCATGCTTGGACGTATGGTTTTATCATGATGGGATGTGTAAGTATGCTATATGTTGACATGGGTTTGTTTTTAGGAAGGGGGGCAATTTTCATACACATATCAATGTTCGTTTTTTTAGAAAGAAGGGGGGAATGGTGTGGCTAGTATGCTTGCATGCGATATATTTTTGTGTGCATATAGTTTTTAAGGTGTGACTTCGCATGTGTTTGATCGTGGTAGAGCATGAGGGAGTATATGCATGTATTTCACGGGTCCAAGTATTTTCCACATGCTTAGGTGAGTTTATGGAAAGTATACAAGCATAATAGACCGTGATAAAAGAAGTGTGTAAGTGGTGACCATGGTGGGATCATCGTGTTGTGCGAGTATTGGACCGATGGCTTCTTTAGTTGCGGCTATATAGAGAAGCAGAGGTCGTCCGGGTACTAGGGATAAGAGGACTGGGGGATTAAGAAGGTATTCTTTTAATTTATCGAAGGCCTTTTGGCATTCGTTATCCCAGTTAAACCTAACTCCCCCTTTTAGCAGTTTGTAAAAGGGGCAACATCTTTTAGCATGTTGTGAAATAAATCTTCTAATAAATTGCAACCTTCCTATGAGTCCTCTCAATTCCTTTAGGTTCTTAGGTGGGGGCATTTGGGCGATGGCTTTCGCCTTGGTTGGATCTACTTCGATCCCTCTTTTGCTTACCATGAATCCCAAAAGTTTCCTGGATGAGACACCAAAGCGATATTTCTTTGGATTCATTTTGAGCGAAAACTCTCTGCATCTCTGTAATACTTGCCTAAGTATGTCTGAATGTCCTATTCGAGTCCTAGATTTAACTAAGATATCATCCATATAAACTTCTACTAGTTTATGCATTATATCATGAAATATTGAGGTCATAGCTCTTTGATATGTTGTGCCCGCATTTTTAAGCTCGAAAGGCATTACTATGTAGCAGTAAGTTTCCCAGGGTGTGATAAAGGAAGTCTTGTCTTGGTCTTTTTCTGTCAACTGAATCTGATTGTATCTAGAAAAGCCATCCATGAAAGAGAGCATCTCATATCCTGCCGTGTTGTCGACAAGGAGGTTGATATGTGAGAGTGGGAGGTCATCTTTTGGGCACGCTCGATTGAGGTCCCTGAAATCGATGCATACCCGGATCTTACCATCTTTCTTGCATACCGGAACGATATTAGCTACCCATTTTGGGTATAAGACTATCCGAATAAACTTAGCCTGGTGGAGCTTGTCCACCTCATCTTTAATTTTTAAAGCCACCTCAGGATGAAGGCGCCTCAATTTTTATTTTACTGGCTTTGCATTGGGCTCTAGGATTAACCGATACTCGACTAAAGAGGTGTCGAGTCCGGGCATATCTTTGTAAGACCATCCAAAGACGTCTATATACTCATGTAATATTTTAACTAGGCTCTCTCTCTCATTGTGATTTAGTCCCGAACAAATTAAAATGATTTTGGGGTCAGCCCCCGTCCCCAGGTTTAGCTCTGTCATGCCCCAAGGGAGCCGTCCCCGAGACATGGCATATATATATATGATATCAGCAATCCATACACGAGATCAAATAAGGACTCCACAACATCAAAGGCAATAAATCAATAACCAAGTAACTGACATCAAATATATACAAATAGCGGAAGCTCAAACGACTAAGTCTGTAATTCAAGGACATATTTACAGACTTGAGTACACAATCAACTTTCCTGTGAGATCCAATATACACAACAAAAACATCAACAGTCCACATACTATGCACAAGCACAAGTATAATACATACAAGGAAAAGGGAATGCTGATGGCCTCTCACTCGCAAGACATTCAACGCGAATGCGGGTTTCCTACTCGCACTGCGCCAAGGAGAGCTCTTCTCTTTGATTCGACTCAGCGTCAACTAGAGAAAAACATAAGCGAGGGGTGAGCTACAAGCTCAATGAGTGGTCAGAAACCAAACACCAACATAATCATTCGATAGTAAGGCAATCTATTATCAAGGAAAGCCATGGGTAGAAACCCAAAGGTTAACAAGGTCACACGGCAGTGCGACCATACCCCGCCCTCGCCCTAGCCCCCACAGGGGTGAACCTAAGGACTTGAAGACAAAACTTGTTGTTCTACACAGTTCGTCATCAGGTAGCGCTCTCCCGGGCAGCCTCTAACTGGAGCCGGCCACGGTCAGTACACTGTCGAGTGCATTGATGGTACCTACAGGTGGGGGTCCACCCAGGGTGGCTCGTACCTAGGAAGCATCCACACGGATCCGGTGAAGGGGAGAACGATTCATGCTCGCAATATCGTCCGGTGGTCCACCCTCGTGTAGCCTCATCTGGTACACTCCCATGATCAATACATCCACCAAATGCATCGGGAGTACCTACAAGTGGGAGTCCTCTGTCAGGGCAGCTTCAACGACGGGGCCCCGGTATACGACGATATTGGGAAGAACCATTACATGTTCGCAACGCGAACCCCATGGAAAAACCAACTAAACAAGCTAGTGGGTCGAGTATCAACTCGAGCCCACCACACTCACACCAACACCCTCACCCTCACCCCGACGGGTGACATAGGATTTTGAGAAATTGCACAAACTGGCAGATCGAACCAACGCCGACCCACCACACCCACACCCTCACCCCCTCCTCGGGGTGAAATAGGCTCTTGGGAAAAAGTCAATTGTTCTACACCGCTCGTCATCCGGTAGTCTCTCCCGGTGTGGCCACTACTACCTGGTAGCCTCCCAGGTCCCTATCTCTGCTATAAGGGCACACCAACAAGCGTCGTGGACAGTTCCTAGGAGCACCTCATAGGGTTCTGGCCTCTACCGGGTAGCCTCCCATGACCGCTACCTCGGCTGTATGGGCACACTAACACGCGTCATGAGTAGTATCTGGGAGCACCTCAACGGACTTTACTACGCCGGGCAGTCTCTACTAGGAGCTGGCGAAGGGAAGAATACTCGACACATGCGAATACGATCCCTATGGATCCGTCATCATCGGTTATCAAACACCGATAAGTGCAACGAATTCTCATGAATTCCCTCCAGGGCGCATAACTCAGATGCGGGGAAGACATTTTATTCTAAGTCTCAACGCCATGGTATGACCCTATAAGAGGTCATAAACTTGCCTAAATGCATTAGGCAAGGCTCATGGCCAAATAGGCATATACATAATATGCAATTAATATGCGTACATGGCATCAACCAGTCAAACACACATGTTACAACCTAACATACGTTGTATAACACCAATGTAGAAGGGAAGGGTTAAACGTGATCTGCGCAACAACAGGTGCATGCCAATAATTCCAAGCAAGCCTAAGTCAAGTAGGAACTACATCTACTTACTCAGCTCGCGAAAAGAGGGAGGGCGAGAGAGAGGGAATGCCTCATCCTCTCTTGAAGCGGGTCATAGTTTTGCCCCAACTAGATAGGTGCAACAATTATACCACACCCTCAATTCCTAAATCAGAGAAATATTATGCATACACCCCGTTATTAACCCAAGTTTAAACATGCTTGATAAATAGGGTTATTATTTCAAATAAAACTACCTAGTCATGCCATATTCTATACAATACATAGGCAAGTATAAGGTAGAATAGGGGTTCTACACAATATACGAGCTATACAACCTAGCATGCGTGATATCTAGCATATTTAGGGTGCAATTAAAGCCCCATGGAAGCGCGAAGCACGACTACGTGCATTGAGCGCTCCCAGATGGGTTGGAATCAAACCACTCACCGATACCCGGGTTGATGCGCATCCAATCCGACGAGATCTATAAGTCAAGGGTATCAAAATGATGAGTTCAACAATCATACAAACACATAGAATCGATTATGCATGCCTAAGGCTAGACATGCACGCAAACGGGCTCGAACGCACGCAAGCATGCACACACGCACGCGTGCCCGAGGCCCCCCCCCCGGACACGCACCCGAGCGTGCCGACCCTCGGCACACCCGAACAGGTCCCGGGCAGCCACACACACCCCCGAGGGGCCCCGGGCGCAGCCCCGGGCACCCCGCGCGCAGACA
Organism: Acorus calamus; assembly: GCA_030737845.1. Taxonomy (NCBI): domain Eukaryota; kingdom Viridiplantae; phylum Streptophyta; class Magnoliopsida; order Acorales; family Acoraceae; genus Acorus; species Acorus calamus. Next base: position 11,879,077 of record CM060877.1, on the reverse strand, counting down.
CGCGCTCCAACGCGCGCACACCCGTGCGGCCCCGCACGAGCCCTCGCGCCCCCTACCACATGCTCCATGCGTCCCGACGCGCGCTCCGTGCGTACCCGGGCGCCTGCATCCGCACGCGCGCGCCCGCGTGCAGACCCGTGCGCCCAGGCCCCCATACCCCCTCCCAAGCCCCCCACATGCACCCAACTCAAAACACCTCACATGCATGCCCTCCCAAGCACCTATACATGCATGAAAACCAATAAAAGAAGAGGAAAAACTCACCCAAATGAGAGGGGGAGCATAGGGGGAGATGTAGGGGCTCACAAGCGCACCCTTGACCACCTCGACCGCCACCACCGCTGCCACCACCTCCATCTTGCTTCCCTTGCTTCTTCTTCTTCATTGAGACATAAACACAAACACATGGGGGGCTGATTTGGAGAGGGGGAAAGGAAAAAGAGCAAGGGTGGGGGAAGAGAGGAAGGAATCAACAACAACTATCAACAACCACCACTCAAACATACCTTCTTGGACTCTATTTTGTGCTTCTTCATCTCCATCACCTTCACCTCCTCCACCCAAACACACACAAGGGCTGAACCAGAAAAGAGAGAAGAAAGAGAGCCCAAGTCATAACATTTGGGGGAGCTTAAATAGGCAAGGGCGGTTGAATGACCGAGCTGTCCTCGGACTTAAAACCCTGAACAGCCTTCACTTAAACGACCATAACTTCCTCCATGATATTTGACACTTAGGTCAACAAATATAGTGTCGCGAGCTTCAAAAACCTGAACCTGTAACAACTGGACCCACCACGACACTATCAATGTCTCTATTTTACATTTACATCGACAATTCGAGTGTCGCAGGCTTCAGAAACCTGAACCTGTATCATCTGGTTCCACTATGACACTATCAGTGTCGCTAATTGACATTTAAGTCGATAAGGCTAGTTTCACGGTATTCAAAAACTTGAACCGTAGCATTTGAATCCACCACGACACTATGAGTGTCGATATTTGACATTTAAGTCGATAGGTCTAGTGTCGGCGGGCTTCAGACTTTTGAACTCGTAGCATCTGGATTCACCACGACACTAACAGTGTCGATATTTGACATTTAAGTCGACAAGGCTTTTGTCACGGGGATCACATAACTAAACTCATAGCATCTTAAACATGTATGACATTAGTAGTGTTGATATATAGGGTAATCAATTACATCATTTTTGTGGAATGTGATTGATTTAAGAGACTTGAGTGTGTTAAGAAGGATGAGAATCAAAGGGAGGTAATCTATTCAACCACAAAAGGGTCTTTGTTGATGACAATGCTATATATCAACAATGTCACTGTCAATAGTAACAGATTAATTAACATAAACATTTATCAACCATTAACCTACAGAGCTGAATATAGAAATCTGTCAAGTCACTTTGAGGTATTAATCCAAACATTCACACATTGAGACATTAAAACCTAAAAATACAAATATTATAAAATTCAACCACAAAATCAACATATATACATTGCAACTGCAAAATGCCTAACGTTCTTGCTTTTAAAATATTACTATTTCACCATAGGTTACAAAAAATTGGCATACTGTTTCACCATAGGTTACAAAAAATGCCTAATAGAAAACCATTGATGATTGACCTACTGTTTCACCATAGGTTACAAAAAATTCAACTTCATCCTTTTAGAGACAGTTCGTGGAATATCATTCAAGTATTTATCACCCTCTGACTGCGGTCTCGAACAAGTGACACAAGTTGAGGTGTCAGTGTGGGTAGTGGTGTGTTGTCTTCGCAATAGTCAATAACATTCTGTATGTGCCTTTGTAAAATGTCCGCCGTATGTCTCCCTTGTACGAGTGGATGCAAGTATTGCACTATCGCGAAACGCTACAATAAAATTTAGTTCTTTTAAATGTCTAACCATGTAAATTCTAAAACCAGAAATTGAATGAAGGGGATCCATACGTACCCAATTCTCATCTGAACTCATGGGCACTTCAGAAGTACCAATTATCTGACCAATTCTTCTATTCTCAGGGTTTTGTACGATTAAATGGCTTACCCTACAAAATCACTCCATATATTATAGAACCATCTCCCACAGCCTTTGACACATGGGGCCTCTATGATTCAGAGCTAACACATGGTCCTCCCACTACTGCTAGTAATATTACCACCATAGGTCACTTTGTAGCTACCAGCAATGCGTAATCTTCTTGCCTTTCCTTCTGGTTGAGTTGGCTCTCGTGGGATTGTTTGGATGTGCCCAAGTTGTTGAATGAATCGATCTGGCATGTATGGCTCATAAACCCGACTTCCAACCAAGCATCCTTTGAAGAACGCATATTCTGGCAATGGAGAACGATCACGCATGGTACAATACGGATCAAAGTCAACCTACACAAAAGTAGATCATATTTTCTAAGTCAGTAAGCAAAATACACAATACAACCGAGCTTTTGAAATAACAAGTAAAATGTAGATTTAACAAGTGAAGAGGTCATCACCAGCTCTGGGCACAAAGAATCAAGTAATTTTCTTATCATTTTCACATTGTTTTTTTGCAATCCTTGTGAATTTCTACAATTCTTCCATGTAGATGCACGAGGGAATCCCTTTTGGCTATGATCAACTAGTTCTGGCCTCAGGGGGAGAATATGCTCATACACCCAAGTCTAGATAATGAGAAACAGAATTTTGTATTGCATCATGTATAAATGATTTAGGAGATATGAAAATTAAGACTGTGAAATACCTGAAGGAGTGTGAGGTAACCGAAAATTTGTCTGCAATTCCCCCTCTATGCAATCCCCAATTAACGATATAAATGGACCAAAGCAGCTCCCTTCATGCATAATCCTTTACCTTGTCAAGATCCTCAAGATATTGAAGGTACTCCACTGAGACCAATGAGCCACTCTTATCAGAGAAAATAGTGCAACCCAATTGGGGATGGTCTTTGTCTTTTTAGCGAGGTGGTCCTTTAACCATGACAGTCTAACCGCTCTATGTCCTTGTGCGTCTAGTTCAGTAACAATGTTCGTTTGATTGATCTGTAGAGTGCGCCAGACTAAATTCACATTTTCCAAGGTTGGAAACATTGGCCTAGACACCGCACGGCCCATTACCAGAATGTCCACAATTTGATACACATCATCCAATGTAATTCCCATCTTTCCAATCGGTAGATGATAAGTATTCGTCTCTGGGTACCACCTCTCAACCATAGCTAAATTAAATCACAATTTACTGTTTTGAAACTGTACTGTGCCAATGGCAGTAGGTCACTCTCCCTAACTTTTTCAATATAGATGTTGGCTTCATCACCTAGACTCCAAATGTCCAGTAGTGTTACAGGTTGTCGACATCTCAATATGGAACGGTCCTGTACAAAAAAAATGAATATGTTATTCTAATTATCATATCGTAAATTAAATATAATTTACTTTACAAATCATATATTCATTTCCATTCCAAATACGATATGCCAAGTGGTGCCGGTAGTCAACAAGAAGCTCATTATTTATTGGTCCACTAGGAAAGTGACCCTTCTTCCTAGCTTCATCAATCTCTAAGTCTACTACTACCTCTACTTCTTCCCTTTGCTCCCCTTCTTCTGTCTTGATCGTAACTTCAACATTTCATAACTAGAGCCTACGTCTTTAGATCGATTTTTCCTATTGGAAGCGGTAGTTCTTTAGCATTTTTTAGGGGCCATATGGCATCGCTCCAATGAATCAAGAATTAAAGCAATTTGAACAATTCATAAGAAAGAAAAGAAAACAATTTGAAAGCAAAGGTTTATAAGGGAAATCCCATATCAATATCCAGTTGATAAGAAATGAATGATATATCAATATGGTCAGTTCAAATAACAGCTACATTATAAATGATTCATTTTATAGATTACATGCATGTCTCCTTCTGAAAAATGAAGGACTACAAGCAGAGCTTTGTAATTGAACTGAAATCGAGCAAAAGTCACATAATGTACTACACTATGGGTACATCATTTTTGGCCATACATATCGACTACATTCTCGATTGGAAATCTGACTGCATATTATGGGTCCTGGTACTATTCACAATTTCAAATTTGCTACGTTTGGTATATGAGAACATAGAAACTCGAGACACGAGTGTCAAGTAGAGCTCTTTGTGTGTGTTTGTGTGTGTTTTTTTTAAGATTTTAATATCTTCCTGTTATAAAAGAAAATTTCGCATGTAAATATTTTTGTACGCGCGCATGCGGCAGCGGGCGCGTCTCTGCGGGCGCGCGGGGACCATCTCTTCTGCGCGTGTTTTTTTTTTAATCAAACATATTGACCATGGAGTATGGACCTTTATTATTCATACCTCAAGAACATAATATATAGTCTACATCAAAAAATTTCTTTTTTAATTGTTGAAGGTTTAAACTATAAATTTAAACACTCATTCAGACATCAATGACTTACTGGCCGCTATGCGACTTATAGTTCATCCATTGTACATACTCATTACAAATGATTCATTTTATAGATTTGCAATACAATTATAGACACCTAAGTCCCTGGAAAATCCGCGTAGATTATGATGTCTCCTTCTGAATAATTTTATATGCAGGGCGTAGAACCTTTATCTCATGATTTTCGAGTTGTTTTCAAGTCACCCCATATATATGCTCGTCCTATGATGAGTGACTTGATACTCGCCACATAGGTATTCAAATAAGAACGGATGATGATGGTCCTGATCAGCATACCAGTAGTCCTCAAAATAGACCACAATAGAGCTTAAATTCGGTACACATGAGAATGCTTGGAGCAGGACTGAAAAGTAGAATAAAAAGGAAAAATATAGAAAAATAGAAATTAATTATGGGAGATGAAGAAAGAACTTAATTAATATGTGTGAACTAAACTCGAAGATATAGAGGCTCAGATGAGATATCTTCAGGACTAGAGAAAAACAAAAAACAGAAGAAAAAATAAACAAACAGAAGGAAAGACCTCTAAACAGCCTCGTTTCACCATACAACAAATCCTCCTTTCAAAACCTACTCTTTCAGACCCAATATAGAAAATGACCCCCCCTCCCAAAAAAAAAAATGAGAAAAAGAAAAAAGAAAGAAAAACCCTATTTTGATTTCTTCTATCCTTAGTTCTCTCTACTATATAAACTTAGCACTTGAATAGTTTCTCGCTATGTAAATAAGCATTTACATCGTGTAAAAGGAAATAGGAGACCATAAGGAGTTCAATCTACCTTGGAAAATCTAATTGCCTTACCCATTGGTCAAACGTGTTTTTTATTTAATGAAACACAACAGCATGTTACCACTCACCTAATTAACCTGTTTTGGGTTAGATAGCAATTTTACCACTTCAATCTACTTTCCTGTCTACTTCACCTAATAGGCCACTCTCTATCAAGCACAAGGAAGCTAGAGGAAAGTCATAAGAATTCAACAATACATACTGCTTCTGTATAATTTTCAGTTTTTGTTTTTTCTTTGTTTTTTACCAATATCAAAGTGCCCACCTGATATAGATAATACATGACAATGGACGCTACGTGTCATCATATATGATGCTTGGATACTCATACAAAGGCAAGGAGACGGTACCATGCGCACAGGTTGCCCCTTTCACTTGACTTATAGGTCTCCATACCAGGCTTCTTCAGAGTTCAGAGAACCTTAAATGACTAGGCAGCATCACTATGCCACCACTGGTTCAAATTAAACTCAAAAAGTTTGCATGACAATGAAATGTTGCGGCAAGAATAAAATCAGTGGTAATGGGCCTGTGTTAAGCATTCTTATTAAGTTAACTTCCACAAATAACACATGATTTTAGAATTGGGTTGACATCAGGTTAACAGTAAGTCATAAATTTAGGTTCATGCATGATGTGGGACCCCAGACTCTAGAGGCACTTCTTGGGGCAATGACAATGTGCTTGGTTGGGCTAATAGGATAATAGATAGAGTCAAAATAATTCTTTAGCTAATGATTTATAAAATCCTCACCTAGAACTTTGTACTCCTAAAGGTTCACCAAGACATGGTAGATACAATGCTTCTATTTTCTTGAGTTCAATCTAGGAATATAGCTACACATATTGGATATACCTAGGAGAAAAATAAAGTGGAAAAAACTAATAAAAGAATATTACATTGTTCTAATCAATACCCTAAATTCTCCAAATTGAGATGAAACTGATTCTTTTATAACCATGATATTTCTCTCAATTGTGTGAATTATGCTTCCAACTCATAATCACCATATTCTGAGTGCAGTTAAAATACCAAAGACAATAAGTGAAGCATTATCAAAGAGATTAGCAGTGTTGCAATTCATTTGAAGGTCAATTTGAGAATGTTCACACAAATAGTCTTTCCATTTGCCCTGATTAGTATCCACAGAACATCAGGTAAGATAATATACAAGCATTAAGTTGAGCACAAGACCTCATGATCATCAATAGGCATAGAGATTTATTTACTTGATTTATCTCTGTAATTTTCTTTTACTTATTGAAATTCAAAATAGAGCAATTCAAATGACAGAAATGAATGTGAGAGGACACAATCATTGACCCATCCCATGAGAACTTTCTCTCATTTGTTTAATCTTTTTCCTACTCTTCCTGTGTGAATGCTAACAATCCTAAACTTTTGCATAGCTAAATCTAAATTTATAATTTGAGATAATGATATTTCATAACTATATACAAAACAAATACGAAAAATAGGAAACAACAAACAAGAAAAGCAGGAGAAAAATCAATATCTAACATATGAGTTGTTAGAGAAAAGCCTATAGAATGATTAATCCATACAACCCCTAGAAGGAACCATCAAGCCTTTACTATCTGTAGAATTCAGTGCACAATGCATGACAAATAAAAGAAAGCGAATCACATTTCGAAAATCAAATAAATAACATCCATATCTCGAAAACAAATAATTTCACACATTTTAACATACATATAAGAATGGCATTCAGCAAAGCCAAATAAACAACATGCACATATATAAAAAAATAAATCCACAATTTCAATCACACAAAACCCAATTCACTAAGACATAAAGAAAGACATGGACGCAGCAAAAAAAACACATTTCATCACTCTCTTTTTCTCCTTTTTCACGAAATCTCTCTCTCCCCCTAAATCAAATAAATAAACAAACAAATCCCCCTCCAAAATAATGGATTTATCAACAACAACATCGGCTCTGACAATACCTTGGGATCGTCTACGTTGAAGGTCTGCACGGAGAGGATGATGACGGCAAGAGAGCGAGAGCGGACGACGAGGAGGGGTGTCCACGGTGAGAGGGTCGAGAGATTTAGGGTTTCTTAGTTTTGAGAGGGGTTTTGCTGTTTCATGTCATTAATATTTTGAAAGGGTGGTGTGCATTAAAAATTAGGTGCACCAATTAAATAAGGGGGGTGTTTAAAGAATTTCAAGGTTAAGTGATAAGTGTGTAAAAAAAGGGGTGTGCACTCCAATTTGAGGGGTGCAATTAGAGGCACCCCTTCACAATCCGTTGAACTCTCTCCTCCCTCATCACCGCTGGCCTCACTGAATGGAGTCTTTGATTTTTAGATCTGAATCCCAAATGAATCTCATCAGACCCAAATATTTGTTTTGGTTATTGATTTAGGTTTCATTTTTATTGTTTAAGGATTTTCAAATGTTTGAATTAGGAATTCTAAAATAGATCCATTTTGCATATTAGTTGGGGTTTCTATCATTTTTGTCATCAAGAATTTTGATGTGTGGTGAAGAAGAGGGAGGGGCGGTAGGGGTTGTGGTTACTGGCTAGGAGGGGTGATGATGGTGCTTTGGGTGTTGATAGTGGTTGGGAGGGAGGAGACAGTGGGGGGTGTGTGGTGAGGAGGGAGGGGGCAATGATATGGTGGTGGTGGTTTGTGTGCAGTGGTAGAGGGAGAGGTGGTGGTGGGAACTGGGGAGGAAGGGAGGGGGCGGTGGTGGTGGTGGTTTGAGTGATAGAGGGTGGTGGTGGTGGGGAGGATGGAAGGGGCAGAGTGGTGGTGGTTTGGTGGTTTGAGTGATAGAGGGTGGTGGTGGGAGGAGGCAGGTGGTGGTGAGGGAAGAGGGCAAAAAAGATGGGCAGTAGGTTTGTTGGAGAAGATGGGTTTGGAGGGGCAAAAATGTCACGCCCCAGGGCGGCCGTCCCCGAGACGTGACAAATATATATAATATTAGCAATTCATACAGAAGGTCAATAAAGACTCCACACAACAACAAGGGCAATAAGGCAGTTAACAAATCAGCTGACATAATATATATATACATATAACGGAAGCTCAAAAGACTAAGTCTGTAATTCAAGACATATTACAGACTAGAATACATAATCAACTGTCCTGTGAGAGCCAATATACAACAAAGACATCAACATACATGTACTGTGCACAAGCACGAGTAACAATACATACAAGGAAAAAGGAGGATGCTAATGGCCTCTCTCACTTGCAGACTCAAAACGCGGACACTGCTCCGCTACTAGTACTACGCCCCTGGGAGCTCCTCCTACAGATCTGGCTCAGCGACAACTGGAGAAAAACATATGCGAGGGGTAAGCTACACGCTCAGTGAATGGTACAATCCATGCCACACAACACATATTAACTTTTAAATTCATCAAAGTCCCAAAATGGGAGCAACTGCACAGTTGGTGGGTCGTAGCGACACCGACTGATCCCACCCTCACCCTCACCCTCAAGGGGTGACATAGGCCTTTTGGGAGAGATTAGATTGCTTTAAACCCTTGGTCCACCAGTAGCCCTTATCTCGGATAGCCTCTACCTGACATACTCCCATGATCAGTACGTCCCTAGATGCATCGGTAATACCTACAGATGGGAGCCCGGTTCCAGGACAGCGTTTTCAACGTCGGGAAGTTCCTACACATATCCAATGAAGGGGAGGAACAATCTACACTCGCAGATACGATTCTCTTGGATCCGTCGTCACCGGTTACTAAACACCAATACAGTAACGAATTCTCAAGAATTCCCTCCAAGACGCATAACTCAGATGCGGGGAAAACCTATCATTCGTAATGTCGATGCCATGGTATGACCCCGTCAGAGGTTATACAGTTGCTTAACCTCATTAGGCAAGGTGCATGACCCATATGTATAAATAAATATACAACAATAATTCATTAAACAAAGAATTAATCATGAAAACATTTTAAATGGCAATAACAAGGATATAATATCATCTAAGACATGCTAATACTTATATAATCACATTTTGGTTTAAACAATTTAAACTAGATGGGGACACACACGAAATCAGGGTATGCTAACATGGAACATGGTATCTAGATATGTATGGGCTCCTATACATGATACATGGGTGTATAATCCTAGCATACAATGTGTAACATGTCATGGGTTATGGTGTATATGGTGTATATATGGTGTAACATGTCATGGTGCATATATGTATTTATTCCACAAGTCAATATGCAGTTATGGTGCCCCAGGGGAGGGCAATGCACGACAATGTGCATCAAACACCTCCCAACTGGGTTGGATCGACCCACAGACCGCAACCCGGGTTGTTGCGTGATCGTTAACCAAGATCTGCAAGACAAGGGCATCCAAATTGGTGAGTATAACCACAAAGAAATACTTAAAATTGACTAGAAATGTCAAAGACTTAGACATGCACGCATACGGCCTCGCGCGCATGCGAATACGCACACATGTCCGAGTGCCCTGACACCTACCCGAGCCCTTGGGCAGCCACACGGGTGGCCCCCGTACTCTATGGCGAACTGACCCGCGCCCATCCGCGCATTCGGACGTGCTGCCCGCGCACCCAGACCACCTGCCGCGAGCCCAAACGTGCAGCCCGCGCACGCTCGCGCTCTCGCACCCCCCCCCCCCACGCGCGCACTGTGCCCCACACCCCCACGCGCGTCTACGTGGTCGCCTGCGCCTACCAGCATCCGGCAGCGCGCGCGCCCAAGCCCCCTTCTAACCCCACCCCCCGCCCTCTCACACACCCCAACCCAAATAAATGACATGCATGACTTCTACCACATCCCCTAACATAAGAAAATCAGAAATACAAGTAGGGGGGAGGCTTACCAAGAGAGGGGGAGTGAAAGGGGGAGATCCGGGCCCTCCACACACCCGCAACCTCTTCAACCGCCACCACCACTACCCCCACCTCCTCAGCTTCTCCTCAGCCCTTCTTGCTTTTGAAAACAGGAGATAAAGGGGGGTATGAGAGGGACCTAGAGAGAAGAGAATCAACAACACACCCACACATGCACACTAACCTTCTTTGCACTCTCTTGTGCTTCTTCTTCTCTTGATTTCACAAACATACACACAAACACACACACAAAGGGGGCTGGAGAGGGAGACGAACAGAGAGACGTGAGAGTGAGAGTATGAGAGAGGGAGCCCCCTCCAAAACTCACTTGGGGGGGGGGGTGAAAAGAGAGATGAAAATGGGGGGGTAAGATTAGGCTTAACCTCACCTTCTAATAGCCAAAATAATCAAGTGATTACTTGGTGGCTAAGCAAGGGGGGTGAGCTTACCAAGGGTCACCATAACCACCCAAAATATCTTTTACTATTCCACCAAATAAACCAGTAATGATAAAAACTCAGATACGGTTCAGAACTGCATAATTTTTAAAACCTTATTGGAATTCGATGTAATTTTTATGGGTAGTATAGAATGGTACCAGGACCCATAATATACAGTTAAATTTTCAATCGGAGTATTCAAGCTCATGCAGATGGCTAAAAGCCAAAATTTTAACGGCTCCGATCGAAAAAAGAAAATTTTGAAAATGACCAGAAATGACCCAAAGGTTACCCATATGCTAAAAAATGATACATATGTAACAAAAAATGTCTTTTTAAGGGGGTTATTTGCATTTTTAGTTGTTTGTAGGGACTCATCTATATGTTTGAATTTTGGGTGGTTTAATGTAATAGAACATTTTGAGAATATTCCACTTCAGTTAGGTTAGTTTTAACCCAGGGTTTTTTTTTGCGATTTTGTGAAGTTTTTGGGGGTTATTTGAATTTCACCAAAAGACAGGGGGTTATATGGATTTTAGCAAGTTTGTAGGGGGTTATATATATTTTCCTTTTTTTAATGTAAATGCATTAGAGCCTTATTTTATAGGTTGGCTTAGGGCCCCATCTAAATTCACTAATCTCAAGGCTGGCCCTACCTATCATACAATTATTTTATGAAATAAAAATACATATAATGTATTTACAATGAAATACACTTTTTTTTATAGGCAAAGTTAGTCCTTTTGTGATGATATACTTATGATAATATACACTTCTTGTATAATATTATAAAACAACCCCTGTAATAATGAGATCAAGGCTTCTAAGGGCTTCTTATCTAGTAAGAAATTTTTTATATATAGTCCTTTCTCCTGTTCTAACTCCACTCCACACATGTTTTTGTTTTTTAAATGATATATTTTAATATATCTCATCTAATGAGATAAATGTATTTATAAAAATAAAAAAATGCTATTGTAGGAATTCATTTATAAAAAATGAATTTTTTTAAAATATCTTGTTAATGTGAGTATGATGCTAAGGAGGGATAAGAGACTGGAGTTAAAGCTGAAAAAAAAGATTGTATGCAACAACACTCTATTTCTACATTTTGAGTGAGCTAACTGCATAAATGGACCAGAATTTTTAATGATAATTATAACATCAATCTCAAACATTTTATCTCTATCTCTACTCATGTAACAATTAATATATATATTTCACTGGATTTCTAACAAAATATATAAGATTTCATTTTAAACTAAAAAAAAAATTGAGTGTGACAGCGGCCCTTAGCTTCAAGGCACATTCACATAAACACCATGGATAGTCATGACATGGTTTTAAACCCATCCATATCAAAGCCTTAATTCATAGGGTTGGTAGTTGAGCTGGTCCACACTTACGCAGCCCACCTTTAAATGTGGCCTTGATTGAATTCAATGACTTGGATTGAGTTGATTACTGAAGATGGGGGGAAAAAAAACATTTGTCACATTCAAGTCTTTAATTACTTGAATGTGACCTTGTGAGTGATTGATGCAAGCTCCCACCTAAAGGATCAATCACAACCACAAGTTATAACCTTGTGAGGAGATTTTGATTTTTCGTATAGATGGCATGGCATGCAACATGATTTTGGATGAATTTTGGGGAAAAAAAAGTTAGGGGAGAACAATAACATGGACATATAGTGCAAGTAACCCACGTGGGGTTAACAATTCACTATTACAAAAACTGTAACAGCTCATGGTACTAAAGATCACGGTTCGCGTTAAACCGTGATAATAACCATTAAATATCATGGTTTGTGTTAAACCATGATCATTTCCTGCTAAAAATCAATTTTAAATTTTTTGACATTAACATTTGATCACGGTTACAACAAAAAGCGTGATTAAATCTACTATATTATCACGGTTTTAGTTGACTGTGATCAAATAACCATATTTGATCATGGTTTGTAAAACTTACAATCACGGTGATATTCAAAACGTGATTAAAAATTATGTTCATAATTTTGAAGAATTAAAAGATCACGGTTTATATAATTATGTGATCGAATAAATTATTTTTGCTCCCAAATATTTGCAAGTCATTTTGAACTATAGAAAATTATATCTTTGACGTTATTTAAATTTTTGTCCGTGAATTTATGATTTACTTATATGTGTAATGCCCAAAGCAAAGAGGAAATATCGAATGTGGTTATTTTGTAATGAAGTATATGAAAGATATCATCGAAAACTTAGATATTCACATTCTTCAAAAGGTAAGATTTTTATTTTTTGTTTGGGTTGATATATTTAATTAAATTCATTAGCTAATTAATATCATAATTATTTTGTATATGTAGTTTGAAGGAACAGTATCCTACACAGAAGATGAAATAACTACATTGAGAAATGAGTGGTGCAACATAATTCAAAAATTTATATAGTTGAATATTGTGAGTACAATTACAGTTTTTTATGATATTGTAGTTTTTATTTTGAAATTGGTGCTATTATTGAGTAGTTGAGGATCAACATGATATTTTGATATGTTTGATTCAAATGCAAGATTTATTTTGGATATTTTCAGCTTGTATTTGCATGGAAACAGGTGGATGTATTGGAAATTGTTTTTTGGGTATAATGAGGTGATTTTATTCATAAATAATATTCAATATATATGTAGTTTCGAGAAAAAGATTACGGTTCAAATGCAAATGTAATCATTTCATATTGTAAATGATCACGGTCACCAAAATAAACCGTGATTCATACTAAGGAAATAATCACGGTTCTCATAATCACCGTGATAGTTAACCAACTAACAATCACGGTGTAGCCTAAAACTGTAATTGTTGCCTAACAAAAGATTACAGTTGCGTATAAAATGTAATGTATTCGGACTTATAGATCACGGTTTGTATGTTAAATGATCATGGTCGAATAATAAACCGTGATCATTAATAAGGATACAATCATAGTTTACATAAATATTATGATAGTTAACCAACTAACAATCACGGGGTAGCCTAAAAACGTAATTGTTGCCCAAGAAAATATCACGGTCGTTAGTTAAATCGTGATATTTACCAATAAACAATCACGGTTATCAACCGTGATGTTTTCATCAATGAAAAGATCACGGTCACCAACAAAAGATCATAGCTCGGTAGAACCGTGATCTATAACTTTTGATCACGGTTTTTAGCCGTGATCTTTAACATTTTTTATAGTAGTGATTTGCTAGTCATGAGTTTGTTTTTAAGAGGACTCACATTCAAATCCTCTCATACTTATCCGATGTAAATATTTTAAGGGTGACTTTGTGCATCAAAATTTTTCGATATTTATTTTGAGAAACGGTAGACAATTGTTATCTCAATTTTATTAAATTAAATCAAAGTTATAAAAGTAGACATGCAGAAAATAAGATAAAAATTGATAAAAGAAAAAAGGAGAAAAAGGGGAACAAAAGCAGGTAAAGAGCACAGGGATAGAAGAAAATTCTAACCCCAAAAACTCACCCTCACCCGCCTTTGGAATCTCACGCCATGATTCGCAAGGAGGAAAGCAGATAAAAGAGCAGCGGGATAGAAGAGAATTCTAACCTCAAAGCCCCACCCTCACCCGCCTTTGGAATCTCACGCCATGATTCGCAAGGACGCACTCTGCATCTTAATGGCATTAGCACCCAACATTTGGAATTTTCCGACATTATGAAAATAAATTGTCTGAGGTTCCTCATCATAAAATAAATAATGTAGAGCAACAAATGAGTAAAAAACTATTAACCATCAAATCTAATTTTTGTAAGTGGGCTCTCACCCCTTTGTCCAAAAAATTATCATCCAATAGGATCGATTATGAAATTAACAATACTGATCGAGGTCATAAGCAAACTTTTGAAATGGAGCCCTCAAATGTATCTAAACAAAAATAAAATGGAGAATATCACTAAAAATAAATTTAGACAAGTTTTATATTTTACCCTCAAAATAAATAAAAAAGTGAAAATAAGACTTAACCCAAAAAGAACATTTACCCTTCTTTTCTTAATAAATAAATGAAAACCAAAAATTTCCTTAAATATATTGATGATTTCGAAATATTCAGTTGATTGTAAACCACTAAGAATATATTGATGATTTTAATTTTTTTTATTTGTATTTTTATTCAGTCTTACATTGAATTTTTTTATTTATTTTGATGTTAAGACTTAAGATAGATTAGAATCTTTTGGACTATTTAAGTGGAGCGGGCCAAATGGCCTGGTTTGGCCTTTACTCTATGGGCCGGCTTGTGCTTGGTCTCTCTATCTCTCCTCCATCGCAAAAGAAAGCTGTTACACCTATATCCATTTTCAGCACCAATTTCAATCCTATTTGCGTTGATAGATTTCTATCGACGCATATGCTCACGTTAATAAATCATATGTTTCAAAAGAATTTTTTTACCTTTTTTATAAATGCATACATGCAATTTATTAGAGTATATGCTTCATTTTTTATAAAAGCATATACCTCATTAGATAAGGTAAACTATTTTTTAAAAATTTAAAACGCATCTAGACTGAAAATGAGACTGAAAATTGGGCTGGATGTAACATTATCCTAAAAAAAAAATTTTAATTTTAAATCCCGATCAAAGAGATGCATTGGGTTGAATTTTAAATTCAAATGTTTTTCAAAACATTATTTTTTAGATAAATTGTGGTCATTTTTATTTTAAAATATTTTTTATAATGTGCGAAGGGATGAGAAATGGAAAAAGTCATCGAAAAAACAGAGAATACAAAAAAAAAAAAAGCAAACCACAGCCATGGAACGGATATAATAGATTTCATAACTTTGAAATCATGAGTTCACCGTTTGATTGATAATGAATAAATTATTAATAAAATGTGATAAAAAATTAAAAAATGTAAAAAATAATTTGACATGTGATCTCCTTATTTGTAAAAGGTGTTTTGACTATGGACCCCTTTATATTAGTAGCATAGATTGAATATAATAGCAAAATTTCAGGGACGTAGAATGTCAATACAAATTTATTCTTGCATATTTGTCGTATATATACCCACTTATTCCTTATAAATAAACAAGTTTTGAGTAGAAAATATATATTATGCTTTGTACTGACATTTATAAATTACTAAAACTATATATATATATATATATATATATATATATATATATATATATATATATATATATATATATATATTGTTTTGGTAGATAGCCCATTGGGCAAAACTATATATTAGTTGGGAGTTAACGTAAATTCATGGCATTGCATATCAATTAATAATTAAGTAGTGTATATTCATCGACACATGATTTATAATATAAATTAAGCTGACAACTAGCTTTTATTTACTCCATGCAATGTTGTCTTTTTATGTGGAGCTTTTGATAAAAGCTCGAGGCCACCGAGAGCCCGGCCCGGGCCCGTTCGTGGGCTGGGCCGGCCTGACCACTTTTCTCGTGGTTCGAGGCCGGTCCTGATTTTGAGGCCCGGCCGAACTGGGCCCATTCTTGACTTGTCGCCCGTGGAAGTCAATACAATAAATTAGTCATATGTAATTTTATGTTATTTTTATTTGAATTATAGTTGAATTATGTAAATTAATAACATTTATATAAGTGTCAATCTAGTTAGGTACATGTAATTATTTAGTTTTTTAAGTAATTAATTCATTTAATATGTTTATTTTTTAAAATTCAATAGATGTAAATAATTTTTCAACATTATATTTTCAATTTTGTGTTATTTAGTTGCCGATGCTTACTTTGATATGCACAATTTTTTTTTACGAAAAATATATATGCGCAATCTTATAAATCATTTTTAGCCATATATATTTATTTAGATGTTATATGCACTATAAAATACAAAAGAAAAATCTATCAAAATGCACATGACTTTAAACAAAGAGTATAAATGATTTTTAAGGTGATTTTTTGGGCGATATGTATTTTTTTTCTTTTTTGCGGGTTAGGCCTCCTTATAACCTTGCAATTAGTAGTCCAAATGCCATATTTGAATGGAATATTGACATGCAATATTTAGGTACTATACTTGCAGTGGTCTTTATTTTTTGAGCTCTGCTACACAGGCCCCATTATATAAGTCTCACTCATAAGCCCCATTAGGTGTTCCATTTCTATTGGCTATCTAGTTGTCCTTTATAAATGGATAAAAAATCAAAGTACAAAACTACCTTTATTTCTAACTGTTATTTCTAATACATATCCACCACTTAAAAAAACTATTATGGCCAACCAATTCATTATCGTCGAACGGCGTCACCACCTTTGGATTGCTTTCGTCGCTCTCTATCATATGAGAGGTAGTTCGACCATCTTTTTTTTCCTTCTCCGGATTCCACATTTTTCAACCTTTATATCCAATTTTTAATTAATATAACTCACTTTTAATAAAACATTAAGATCATATAAAAATAATTGTAATAAATGTAAAAAAAAATAATAAGAAATGTTATACATGAATCGACAGACATTGAAAACGATAGCCAAATCGATCAATTCCACAAAAAAAGCTAGTTACAATTGTGAAATATAACTAACTTTTACAATATATTCATATAACAAAACAGTTACATTCATAAATATAACTTATTCATAAAAAGTGTATAAATATACAAATTAGTTTGAAATGTAATTATCTTTAGAAAATTAATGCATATAAGTCTTATAAATTATGAATATGTAACGACTTTAAATATTAACAATAACATTCCATATTTAAACTTCAACATCAAAACATCAAATCACAAAAACATGTGAAAAAATATCACATAAACTAATGCAATCGGTTTGTCACATACATTTTAAATGCATCTGAATTTCAAAAAAACAGTGGATATGGAGGTTGGAGGAGGTGGAGGCTGGAGGAAGGCTTAAAAGGTAGTCAAACCACCTCTCATATGATAGAGGACGACGAGATGAATCTAGAAGTGGTGACATTGGTCACCAGAGATAAACAGGCAGACCAGAATGATTTTTTAAAGTATTAGATGACTTATGAGGGTATAAAAGGAATTCTACATTTGTCTAATTGTCTCATTTATACGGTAAATGTAAACCAAATTGAATTTAATGGTATTATGGGTAATATCATCACTGCCATCTCATAGGGGTTACATGGAGCATATGTAATGGGGCTTGTGAATCATTTTTCTTATTTTTTTAAGGAAAATCTTAGATCTTTTATAAGTAGATGAAACAGTTATAAAAAGTCTGAATGTAGAGATGAAGAAGGGAAAGAAACAAGAACTCAAGATAAATCTAAGGGGATACAAGGATAAATCTCATGGGATACAAGGATAGAGCGTGTGAGCTGGCCAGTGTGCATGTCAATCCCATAGACCTGCCGAGACTCACCTAGGTTTGCCGTTTGTTAAACAAAGGCTTTTATTGAAGGACTCTGGACTTCTCTGGATTGGTTAGTTAAACAATTGCATTATATTCTTTCGAGTAGAGAAGTCCAGAAGAGTCATTAGATCCAAAGCTCTGTTTTTCATTGATCCTTGGCCCGAATAGAGACTACTGTCCCCCCGAACTCAACAGGCAGTTAGATCCAAAGCTCTGTTTATGAAAGCTGAATTAGGTCCAGGATGTTTAAACTTAATAGAGTGGATTTGAAGTATAAAATGCATGCACTGCTAATAAAGAATCTTAAGATTCTCTTTAAGACATGACACCCATTCCTTTTGAGTGGGAGATCTAGTGGGGGCTCCATGAATCTCCTAAAGTGACAGGTATGAGATCTTCAAATGCACATGGATGTTCTCTAGCAAGTTGGATCCGTACCAAGATTCCTGTAATTTTACACCTGTCAACTGTTGCCCTTATTTTATTGCATTCTTCAGTTATTTGCACGTGGGATCTTTTTTTTCTCTCCATTCTGAAGCTGGGATTGCAAATTTTACCCGGACGGTTTCTGAAGCTGTTGCCCTTACCAATGGAGCTTCAAAAACAAGACTTGAAGATGATTTTTGATGTTCCAGCTCTAATGGAGCTTCAAAATGAAGACTGCAAGTCTTCAAATGGGTTTTGGGCTCCATATTTGAAGATCTTCTATTTGGGTCTCTATATGTCACATCAAAGTTTTGTAATCCCATAAATGTTTTTTATTAACTTAGAACAATTTTTAATAAATGATATTTAACTCTAACAAAATCATAAATTCTTAATTTTCCATTTGTATTTATTAAAAATATGGAATTTTGAAAAAAAGTGTGTTATTTTTCACCAAAAAATTTCATTTAAAATTCAAAAACCAAACCATTCATTGAACCGGAAAATGAATGAGATAAGAGTCAGTGGTTCAACTGTAGGGTTATTGGATTTGAACTGTAGCATTATCGTGACATAATAACAAAAATGAATCATTAAAATTCAAGGGCAATGTTCAAAACCTAACTATTTATTAAACCAAAATAATGAATATATGGGATAAAAGAGTCACCGGTTCAGATTTATATGTAAATATAGAGTTAGTATAACTTAGTCAAATATGAACAAACCCCCCCCCCCCCCCCTTCTCATTTGAAAATGCAGGTAATTAGTAAAGATGCATAATGCGTAGGTTCTCTATTGCACACCCCATGTGGTTTTTAATAATCTTGGATTTTCATGGTGCTTCAAAGTACAGACAATGAGTTCACATACATATATACCTGAAGAGGTATTTTTCCCCCTTCAATTAAAACAATCGGTCGTCGGAGCCTCTTCTCGAATCCATGCCCGGTTGGATGCTGATCGAATTCAGGGGGACACAATTGTAGTGCCAGTCAAAGGGTCTTCGAAGAGACGTATCAGTAAGAGAATTCAAAAGTTAATTTCACTAATTTGGTGGCTTGTGTGTAAAATAAAAAGTTAGGTACCTTAACTCATTCATCACCTCCCTTTTTATTGGGGTCCTTGGCTTAGGTAACTGTTGTATCGACATTTTTGTAAAGACTGCTTAGTGAGAGATTTTGGTTGTAACCGTCTTATTTTATTGTAGCTGAACGTGCCCTTAATTACCCACGTTCTACGAATAATAGGCTTTAATAATTCACTTGACAGTTACAATTGTTATGGATGTTTGACTGTTTCTCCGGTCCATCTCGTGGTTTTGGCTTGATCGTTTACATGTGGTCTTATTCGACGTGTACATAGTCATTTACTCATGAGGTGTAATACCGTCCAACCAGACCTTTAATTTGGTCATGTTCCACTTACTCGAAGGTTTTCGAATTTAGATACGAACTTTCAGATGTCGGACATGGCGGCTCATACCCATCTAAACTCTGACACGTGTCATCTTTTAATATTGTATAAATTTTTTCCTCCACGCTTATACATAGATGATGGACAATGAAATGTCAGGACTTAATATGGGTATGAGCCGCCACTTTAGTTTTGTTCCCGCTTGAGAGCCTTCATGATGTTACATCAAATCAAAAGTCTTTTTAAGAAATTCAGATTATGAAAAGTTGTAGTTCCGTATTTCCATTTCTCTTATTTGGGTGCATGGCCCAATTTTTCTGATCGTCATTGGGGTTAGCTTTTGTTTAGCTATTCTTCCATGTAATCACCTTATCATAATATATTTATGGATGGAAGCATCAAACACAAATTAAAATAGCTACTCCATAACATAAAAAATATTAACTTCCTATCCTATTTCTATAGGTACATTCCAAATGCAATCTCAATGGTTTAATGATATATGCTTTGATGAAAAGTGTGTATCATTTTATAATAAATTAAATGAATTTCATTTTTAATAAGTGTAAATTTTATTTAACGAAGCATACCTCAACTAAGGAGTTATATATATACCTTATTGGATAACTAACAAGATATATATGAGCTGCATTTTAGATTGTAAAAAAAGACTATAACAACACACATATATTTAGGCAGGACTTCAAGCCAACCCTTGGTGACACGGGGGAGAGCCGGAGAGGGAGACATAAAATTTAATGGTCCTCCAAGGATGCAACCTGACTTTTAGCTTTGGAGGGTTAGGTTATAGGTTGGGGGTATGGGGGATGTGGGCATCGTCAGGTGGTCCCTCCCAACAATTATTGAAGAGCATTCCAAGCATGTCTGGCCCAAAATGTTTTGTGTGTGCCGCTGAATCTCTCTCTCTCTCTCTCTCTCTCTCTCTCTCTCATTGACAGCCCCAGACAGACCAAAGATGCCATACTTTGTGGTGTAGTTAATCATTTTTGTGATTGGTCGGAATAAAACCCCGCGCCCGCAAACACAATCAACTAACTATTCTCAAAAGATTTGATTGGTGCTATATATGGATGGGTAGGTAAGAGTTAATGACAATGTGCACATTGGAAGGACAGATAATATCATCTCACATCATTGCTCATAATATGAGGAATTGTTGTGATGCAGAAAAAGTGGCTGAATCACCAGAAGTAGTCCAATTAATGAATGAAATCACAAAAGAAATAGTCTACATAAAATAAAATCCAACGTTGAAGGAGTATTTTGTGAAGGAGATCAAAATTAGTGGTTCATGTAAAATTTTGTGTTAAACTTTATCATTAATGTTGTAAAATAAACATCTTTGCTATTATAATAATTATTCATGTTTCTTTCCTCAAAGTTAGAATTGAATGACATCAATTCTAACCAAGTTGAAGGGCCTCAAAATCATTTACTAATAATGTTTATTTTATTTTTTATTTTTAATAATTTTTATTTCTCAGCTCATTTATATGTTCCTTGATGAGTTTAGTTGAGCCGTTGTATGAAGGAACTTGTAGTTATCATCTTCTATCAATAATATTGAGTGTTTTTTAAAGTTTTGCTCATTTTTGTGATATTACGAGATATTAACAAAGATCTGATTCTTTTACCATTTTCTGTTGCATTCCCTTGGGTTTTAGCGTTGATAGGAACTTGATTTAATGAGTTGATTCATATTCTCTTCTCTATTCAGATTCTTTATATCTTTTCCTCTATTTTTTTAGTTTTTGCTTCAGGGGCCATTTTGAAACATATTTGAGTTTATTTTTATTTTTGCAAAAATAAAAAATATCAAAACATGCTTAATTAAAAAGTTTGTTTCAACATTTAATACAAAAAAATATGCCTTTTTCAAAACAAAGAAAATGAGTTTCTTAAAAATCAAATTTTATTAAACCATTTTATACAAAATCACACTTTTCAAACAGGTTTTCAAATGGCTCCTTAAATTTTTTTCATTTTTCATGTGACAACAATAGCTTTCATAACAAAAATAGACAAACATTATGTGGGACAGATTTTGTGGTGTTAACTAGAGAGTAATTTTCCTTTTGTTTTCACTCTCTTTGTTTTGATATTATGGCTGCTGGATTCACGATCTACACTATTAGATTTAGGCAATTAGCAAAAATAACATTGTTTAAACTAATATTAGCAAAAATAACACCAGATTAAGAATAATTTAATTGTAAAACTTAGCATTGGCCAACGCTGACCATTTTTTTTTACCGTGGAGGCCCATATATATATGGCACTTCTAAATGATTTTGCATTCTAAAGGGAGGCGCCGTATATATATGACGCCTCCTTTATTTTTTTCTTAAGCTCACTATTTCTTCTCATTTGATTAAATATTAATGGCTATGACTCTTTTATCAACTATTTAATTAAATTTTAATGGTTGAGATTTCTTTGTTATGAGAGAAAATCATGAAAAAATTGTTTCTATTAATCGATTAAATTTTTAATTAAATTTGATTGGCTAAAAAAAATTTTTTTCCATATATTTCTCCACCAAATCAAAAACTCTATCCTTAAAAATCTTACATGATTTTCTCTCTCAAATAAATAAATCTTCGAATATATGTAAAAAAAAAATCTCAGTCATTAAAATTTAATTAAATAGTTGATAAAAAAATCTCAGCCCGTATATATACAGCGCTTCTTTTGAAACGCAAAATATCACTAGAGGTGCCTCTAATGTAAAAAGATAAATGGTCAGCGCTAACTAATGTTAGTTTTTGTAAATATTACTCATCCAATGCTATTTTTGCTAATATTGGTTTAAATGAGTTATTTTTGTTAATTGCCCTTAGATTTTCTATCTTTCAGTTCTAGTAAACTTCATTGAAACATTTTTATCTTTTATATGCTTCAACAAACGCAATCTAGATTATTAACGACCGAAATGGTGTTACGGGATAGCATAAACCAGTCCACTTTCAAACCAAAATGACCACACACCTTAAATGATATTTACATACAAAATATTATGCATGCACTCCTTAAATTTTTATTTTACCGCTTGCTTTTATCGATTTTTTAAGGTGTGAGACTTTATATGAAATTTAAGACACTGTTCAATCACTATTGAAGACTAAATACTGATGGAGATGAGATCCCCAATCTCAAGAGAAATAGAGGAAACGCATGGAGAAATACAGGAGCGGCTGGCGCGGACCATGTAAATTAAAGTTACTAAGCAGTTTGAAGTATGTAGTTCTCCAGCCAACATATCATTGCATGATACATTGAAGTATACAATGTCTGCTTTTCTTCATCACATCAATGTCATGTTCTACTAAGTACTAACTAACAAAAGTTGCGAATGCATCACCTCACGCGCAAATTTGGCTGGCCGTGCTATAATTTATTTTTGATGTAAGGGCGTACGCTAATAAATTGGTGAAACCTATGCGGCTTTCACAGAACCTCACAAAACATATATATCAGTCCATGTACATGTTTACGGATCACTTTTTGATTACGCCTAGCCAAGCCAAAGCTATATGATCAACACTGATGAGAACAAGACCTTAGCATCAACTTCACAGAGGAGGAGGAGTGATTGTGACGGTGGTCCATGGTCTCCAAAGGCAAAGCATCAAGCATGTGATACCAGAAATTGAAGATGATGGAACACAAACAGACATTCACTAAACAGTTTGTCCCATGTCTTCTTATTCATCATCGTCTGTCATGACGCATGTCCATTCATTTGTTTGCGTATGCGAGTGTCCCGACTTACATGAGTAGTGGTAGGGGGCACTATCTAAAGTGCACGTGCTTTCACGTGGAACTCGGAAAAGGGTTGTGGCTTAATAATAATAATAATAATAATAATAATAATAATAAATGAATGAAATTAAACTGACAGTTACATAAACATGAACAAGTTTGATAATGTCACCGCGCAAGAAGGCGAGATACTTGTGATTAAAAAGATCTTTCATTCATTGAGCCAGTCAAACTTACAGACGCTTTAGTATTAGAACTTGCTTTATATAGATCAGTAGAGCGACCTCTTCTTCAACCAATCAAACTCATGACCCATCAATAAATATTTACACCAAGCTTTGACAGATTCACCCAATCAAACCCCCTCAACCCTTCAAAAAAACAAATTTTGATGACAACATTCACCGCTGTACAAATAATAAGGCACTCCAGCTGGTTAGCTCTCTTTCACAAGGAAAATACAAATTTACTGATCCTTAACACTTTTTCTCTCCCCTCCTACTCTAGCC
The DNA here is from genome assembly GCA_030737845.1 of Acorus calamus. Classification (NCBI taxonomy): domain Eukaryota; kingdom Viridiplantae; phylum Streptophyta; class Magnoliopsida; order Acorales; family Acoraceae; genus Acorus; species Acorus calamus. Next base: position 11,854,985 of record CM060877.1, on the reverse strand, counting down.
AATTTTCTTATGGTACGTTGAGTTTGGTGGTGGTAAAGGATGAAGAAACAAACAACAAAGCCATGCATGAAGTGCAAATAGTCAAGCATGGGCCTTCCAGCAGTGCTCGATGTCCTGAGCAATCCTCAGGGCATCCATAGAGGAACCCATTAAGCCTCGCTTCGTGAACCCCACTGCGTAGAGCCCCTTCTCCCCTTTCCAACCATTTGGGAATGGTTTCCTTGGCAGCCCATCTACGTCAGAGAAGAAATCGCTCTCCTGATGACATGCCAAACACCTCTCACATAAATGCTTAATTAATTAAGCTCACCATATATATATATATATATATATATATATATATATATATATATATATATATATATATATATATATATATATATATATATAATATAGGTCCTCTTTTACATGCATGCATGCTTTTGTTGGGTGTCATTAGTGTGCTTGAACAAATTAAAAGACCTAGAAGTGTGATGTGATGACGATTAAAGTATTTTTTCATTGGCAATTGATATGTATATAATATATACCTTTAACCAGGAGGGTACGTTGCTCCGGTAGCCAGTGGCCAGGACGACAGCATCGAAGTCGTCGACTCTCCCATCGATGAATTCTGCGCCATTCATGGTCATCTTCTTTATTGCCGGACGAACCTGAAAATGCACACATGAACTACATGTTACGCTAGCTTATCGCGATCGCAACGAGCATTCATGTTGCAAGCTTTGTATATCATAGACCTCGATGTGGCCGGACTTGATCTTTGAGAGGGTGCCAATGTCAAGGACAGGGGTCTTGCCCGAGACGGCCTTGAGCTCGAGAGGGCCGATGGAGGGGCGGTTGAGGCCTACAAAGGAAGTGTCTCCTAGCATTAACCAAGACATGAAGAGGAGGAAGGTGTCGACCACTCGCACGGGAAACCACTTTAGCAGACACATGGACAGCCCAAAAGTGGACCTTCCCAGTATCTCTCTAGGAAGAACGTGCACCTGCCACACATAACATAATAAAGAGAAAAAGAGTGAATACTAAAGCTGGTTGAGAGATCCTTGGTTTTCCTTTAGTTGATGCTCCACCATTATGTAATTAATTGCTGTCATCGATTGGGTATGACAAACATTAAAATAGACTACTTTAATCTACTGGCAACTCAAATATATAGCAAGTCAAGTGAAGACTATTCTCAGTTCTAGGGTTTCTACTACTAACAATATATTATTGCATGAAATAAACCATAAGATGAACTCTAATAAAGAGAAGGATTGCAGGTGTCATTTCTGTCCTATTGGTATCTCGGTTACGGAGAGTACACCATGCGTGCGGGAGTTTGAGCTCAGTCATGCAAGGCATCTCCGCGTGCTCATACACCCCAAGAAAAAAATAAAAAAAAGTGTTGTACCAAGCAAATGTGAAAGAATAAAAAAATCAAAATTTCTTGTTAATTAAATGTTATTCTCTAACTCTTCCTTTCAAAGTAAAAATAAAACTGCACATAAAATAAAAAAGCGGGGGATTTTCATCAAGTCATTAATGAATGAATGAAGTGACACACATATACATACCGCATCTCTGACGACAAGGGTTGGATGAGCATGGTGGTTGCAAAGATCCAAGGCGATCTCCATCCCAGAATTGCCACAACCCACCACCAACACTTTCTTCTCCCTAAAGGCATCCCCACTCCTATACCAATTTGTGTGCTCCACCGGACCCTTGAACTCCCCCATCCCTTCAATTTCCGGCACCACCGCCTCCGCGTTTTCTCCTGTCGCTACAACCAACCACCTACAAACATACTCCGTCATCGCCCCCTCCGCCGACCTCGTATGGACCCTCCAAAACCCAAGCGCGTACGACGCCTTCTCCACCGTCTCGTTGAACACCGGGTTTAGATCGAACCTCTTCGCGTACGCCTCGAGATATGTTATGAATTGCTGCTTCGTCGGATAGGTCGGGAAGGAGTCGGGGAACGGCATGAGGGGGAGCTCGCAGAATTTCTTTGGCAGGTGGAGACGGAGGCGATCGTAAGTCCTCAGCTGCCAAAGGGAGGCGATGCAGCTGGACCTCTCGATGACCATGCTTGGCACGCCCTTCACCTTGAGACAGGCCGCCGCCGCCAGCCCGGATGGACCAGCCCCGACAATGACTGGCCCCGGCACCCACACTTGCCTAGTCTTCATCATATCCTTGGTTTTTAAAACGATGCCTTCTTCCCCACCTCTGTTTAAGAGAATGGGAAGGCAGTCATGCATCGCTTTGTATTCGGCCTCCCTGAAACAATCCATCATGAACATGTATCTATTTATATAGGAGTCAGGGTCTATTTGAGATGGTGGTGGAGCTTGTTTCTCGATCTCCCCGAGGGTCTAAAGACCCATGAGAGATGGAGAGAGAGAGATAGAGAGTGAGAGGTTTTAAATTAGGTTAAGAGAGGGTGGGATGTTGAAATCGAAATCTATTTGTGTGTTTATCTAAAAGTGGATATTGAGATCTCCTCCTTTGGTGGAAATGACGGTAAACGTTGAGAGAAGACTTATCCACTTGTTATTAGGATGCGCTCCGTTCTTTCTCCTTATATTTCTAGGGTTTGGAGGAGGAGGAAGAGGAGGAGGAGGAGAATTGGGAGGGCATTTCAAATAAAGAAAACAAAATAGGTGGCCAAAGAGAGAGAATAAAGAACATATAAGAGAGAACAGGAGAGGTAGGGGTTAGATATTTATATGTGGAACTTATCTATATTTATATGTGGAACTGTGAACTTATCTATACTATATGGCTTACAGCCTCTATTGGATTTCTTTTATTATTATCATACGATGGAATACGTATTTATATTTATTATATTAGTTATATGGGGGTGTGTTTTATTCGGAGTGATATATTTGTATATATAAAATGGGGTGGGGTGGATGGATACTAAGTTATCATGCTTGTGGGGGCAACCCTATTGTTATATATATCATTTTTGTTCCTTTGTTTTTTAATTAATGTACTTCTGTTCAATAGGAGAGAAAAATATAATATCTAATATATATATATATTGAACAATCTTTATTATCACTATGAAAAAAAGAAATTTCCCCCCTTTTTGCCCTTTATTGACTTGTTCCTTGTTGGGTTTAGGAGGGCTTTTGTGCTAGTGTTATTAGATTTCATCTATATTTTAGTTTCATTTATAGTTCATATATTATGATAATATAATATATTAGTGTATGAATACGTAAAAAAAAATTCTTATTTTTTTCAAAACGAAAGAAAATACATTATTATACTTTATTATATACTTTATTTAATAGCAATATATATTTTAATGAGAAAATATAATTACAAAATAAAAACGGTGTGCACTGCCTATGGTGTTTATATCACTTGGATCACTTGGACCACTTCCAGTGTTCTTTTACCCTTTCCCAAAAAAAATTAAAAATTCAAATATCATCAATTTCCAATTGGAAAAAATGTTACATACTACACTTAAGGCTTGCGTAACATTCAAATTTATTGTATTTTCCTTCATTTATTGAAATATTATATTTTATATGGTAAACGTTATCTATTTCTCTGAAAAATACATTAAGGGCATGTTTGGGTACTGTGCAAATGGGGATGGATTTTCAATTGCACATGATTAAACATAATATATTGTTTGGTTATGATATTTAAAGTGAAACAAATGAAATCCCAACTAACCCATGTGTTTTCATTTGTAACGGATTTTATTTTCACACCTCTAAAATGTATGTAAATCAATTTTACATTTTTACCCTCTAACAAATTTATTAAAATCCATATTAGCCAAAACAAATATTTCATCTCCTAATCTTATCTTAAGAATTAAAATAGATAATTATATTTTATAAATTTATATAACTTACAATAATATAATTGTGTGGTATAAAAATATAAATGTTATTATATTAAAATATATCAAGAAATCTTAACTAACTATCATAGATATTATCCAACAAAATTGTTGTTTATAAAATATAAAAAAACCTTGTAGGATTATTTGTTAGTTGGAATCAGATTAATTTTTATTTATATTATATTATATTAGAACTTTTTTTTAACCACATTGACTTATATATAAATTAAAAAAACTAATATACGCAATATTTAAATTTAAAATTTTTATATATAATATATTTTTCATATTGTTTTTGGGTTTTAAGAAAATAATATATTTGATAATCATTTGAAAAAAATATTTTATCTATTTATAATATTATTATCTTTTAACATAATAAATTGACACATATATAAACAGTTTCACATATGTAAACAAACAACTATTAACACGAACATGTGTGTAAATGATAACACAACATGAAAACAGACAAACATGTGCAAACAATGTACAAAGTTTCCCTGCACGTGCAATGTAAAATTTGCATGTGCACAAAAACACGTGCAAATAATCACTGCATCCAAACGTGCCCTAATTATTAGAAAATGAATTCGTATAAGTCATCAATGAAACACGAGATCGAACACAAAAATATAACAAAATCACACGAATAACACAAAAATATGTGATATAGCCTATGTCTACATCCGGGAGGGGAAAAGAGAATTCACTATAATAATTGAGATATAAAAAATCTTACAAACTCTCTAATGGAGTTACCCTCTCTTGAACCCTTTCATATGGATCTCTACATTTTGTATGCCATACCAAGTTTTGCTATAATTAAACCCTAGAGTATATTAATATAGATAAATAATTTTCTCATAATCTTCTAGCAAACAAATTTGTTTATCTAATTTTAGGAGATTCATTTTATATCTTAATGAAGGTAGAATCTTAATTAATTTATTAATTACGTGTTCACCCTAATTTGAATCATCATGGCCATCTGATGTTGATACACTGAATCCAGACATAATTTCAATATTAATAATATTTACAAAAGCAAATAATAACTAGTGTTACAGAAAATTTGGTGGCCCAAATGAGGTGGAGCTATAAAAACATAACCAATGTTCTCTCGTAATCATATGATGACATTTCTCTTTATTATTAGATTAAATATTATTAAATTGATGAAATTTTATATTGCTCAATCATACTCTTATATGTTAAAACGGATTAACACTATTCACAAATCTATAACCTTGTATATTAAAGAGAATGATTTCTAATTTTACATTTAATTTTTTTTTTGGAACTTTTGATTGATATCTCATTTTCCATTTAATTATAAATATATATGAGGATTTTATATTGTAGAAAATTTACATATCAATATATTTATTCTTTGTAATATTGTATTCATGAAACATATTCTTCATACAATATACCACAGGTTTTTTTATGTTTCGATTTAAAACATATATAAAATATTTATTGAACAAGCTTTTTATGCACAATATACCATGCTTTTAGCACGTGCATGAGACTAATAAAACTTTAGAAAACGTTATTATTTATGGGTAGACAATAATATATTTTAAAAATACTTCATTATTCTTATGATACATATAACCCCTGTTTGGGGTGAAGAATAAACAATGGATAGAGGAGAATACAGTAGAATAGCCCCCAAACAGCTGTTTGTTTGACAAGAATAAATATTGATAATTATGTCTGGATAAGCTAGGATAAAGCCTGACAACTATTATCAGAAAAAGCTATAATTGTTTATCAGTGTTTATCTATACCAATGGATAAAAATATCATTCTCTATCATTTTAAAAAATTTATCTTACCTAACACTATCTGCACACATTCCAAAAACTGTCACATCTATCATATCGCACACATACCTCTCATATTTACTCCTAAACATAAATAATTTGTGCAGGGATAGAATTGTCATTTAAAAAGTCATAAACTCTTATTCATCTCTTATCTACCATTTATCCTTACTTTATCAAAGGTGAACCAAACAACAAAAAGATCAATTTTACGTTTCCCAATGAGAATAACAGAAAAGACAAAACAAAAAATTACATATTCAACATGGATTGTTATCTATCCCAGTATAACTATCAAAGGCAAATAACCTTATGTCATATCCCAAACGGGGGGGATAAGGTTTTAAATGATTGAAGATAAGATTTACAAAATCAATAACCCTTAGGTGGTATATTCTATGCATCCCCTGTTTTATCATTACCGTTGGGTTTCATGGTCTTAGAGAAAAAGGGTGTTGAGTGATTCACTTTTGACCCAATTTTTAACCCAAAGTTCGGTTTGGACAGTTAGAGGCTAGAGCTCCTTGAAGGTGGTACCCCACCCCCAATTTTATCTTTTATGGGGTGGGGTTCTTACAAGGAAAAAAAGAAGAAACATAGAAGAAAGAGAGAGAGAGGGGTTGGGTGGTGGAGGGTGACAGAGGCAGATGGAGGGTAGCAACGGTGGATGAAGGAGGTGGCAACAACAAGGGTGGAAGCGGCGGAATGGGAGGGATTGAGGGAGAGAAAGGAGAGAAAGGTGATTGAGAGGGCAGGGTTTCTCCTTACGGGGTAAAGTAGTCTCTTATTTAATCGATAGCTGCCGGAACCCAAAAGACGGCGGGTTTCCTCAACTTCACGCGACGGTGGGGGCGGTGGTGGTAGAGGGGCTAGCAGAGGGGTAGGGAGAGAGAGAAAGAGAGAAAAAAAGAGACAGTTCTACGCTTACTGCGACTGCTGCACCCCACCACTGCCCAGCTAAAGGCCCCCTCTCTCTCCCACTCTTCTTTTTTGTCTATTTTTGGGGTGGGGTGGGTTTAGTTGTCCCGTTCATTTTAAATCAATGAGAAAATAACATATCATTATGTTATTTTTGGAATCCGTATGAATTGTAATTTTTTTTCATAGTGTATATCAATTTTTTCCATCATTCTTTTAGTTACTGGATGTTTTTAAAAAATATTAATTAGAAGCAAACAAATCTAAAGACATGGTCTTGAAAACATCTTTGGGAGGGAATAACTTATCAAATGGTTTAGCCCAAACAATGACTTCGATAGTGTTTCGGGGTCAGTGGTTCTATGTATGAGAAGTTATGGATCATCCGGGATTGGGGGAGATTCATCGCAGGAGCCAATCTCATTGAGTTTCATGGGGGTGGGGGGGGGGGGGGGTGTTATAAATCACTTCGTTAGAAATCGGCTCGTATCCTCATGTATTTAATAGAACTCTCTTCTATTCAACATTTTTTTCTGATTTTATTTGTTTTATGTTTTGTTTTGATGTTAATTTCTCTCCCTACTCTTTTTGGATGTTATAGCTTCAATTTATTAATATAATAAAGGTATATAAATTGTCTACTGGTTCCCTTAAAAAAAAAACAAAAAGGCCAAAGACCTACTTTTATAGCTACTGCTTCACTTGGATATGTTGCACGCATGTCCAAGCTAGTTTCAATAGAAGTGCGATTGGTTGTTCCAACTAAACAAGGTGGGGGTGCGTGATCGTACACAGTGAAACAAAATGCGCATATATAATATATACATATATACTTATTATACAAGGGAGGGGTGCATGAAGGACTGCCAGATCCGACCTACCGCAACAGGAGAGGGCCATGTCTCATCATAATCGCACAAATATCCATTTTGATTGAATCCCCTTCAAACTTAAAAAAAAAAAAATCTGAACATAGAATATCTCCTTTTTCAAGAATCATTACTCGTGATATTCTTTCATTAAAGATTTTACATTTGAAATATAATTTTGAATCAAATAGTTTAAATAAAATCGAATGTTATGAATTTCACTTTCACGTTTTTCAAAATTAATAGTTTTTGTATTAAAAATTATAAGTAATTTTTTAATTAAATTTATGTTTTTCACTTTTTAAAAAACAGAAGCGCTTTCAAATACATTTTCAAATGTTACCTCACAGTAATACTATTAAATATTGTCACATGTAAATTATTTCATTTGAATGTTTAATTAATTTGTTTATTGTAAAAGTATATATTATTATTAGACAATCATATATTTTAAAATTTAAAATGTGTTGAACAACAAAAAAAGAAAAAAAAAGAAAAAAAAAGACTAAGAGTAACATTTTTCTATAAGAATTCCTCCGCAACTCCTACTTCTTTAGCCAATTAACATGTACATTTTTATTTATTTTTTTGTATTTTTGTACATGTTAGTACCACCCGGCCATCTCGGGTTCAACACAGTAAGGGGCCTTTTTTTTATGGGAACTCAGCATCCCATTTGCACGTCCCCTATACATATTCATGGTGGATCTTCAGTCTTTACTAATTTATATCTCTTTTAGTTTGCACCAATTATAGAATCCGTATATATATGATTATATGAGTGTTGTTATGTATAGTTTGATTTACAAACCATGCAATAATATTATCTACTAAAAGTGTATGTTGAACTGTTTAAACAGTGTGTTCCATGATATTTGCTGTGTAGTACAACATATATAATAACAAACAATATAATTTATCTGTGTGCAATACATGACAGCATGCATTATAGATCCAATGAACATCTTTTTATAGCAAATTGCCAACTGGGAGGATGATAAACAGAATGGTGGGCAGAGTATATGCTGGAATCTCCACTAGCAGCAGTTTCAATTCAGGTTGGTTCCTCAGGCAGCTACTAGGTTGTGAATCATATTGCATTATTATTATTATTATATAGATTCCACCTTCCAATACCTCGTATGAAAGCCTGGCTAGCTGAATAATAAATGACGATATCATGTGCACTTTTTCTGTTTTGTTCGAGCATTGTCGGGCAACAACAACTATGCAATGAGGGAGAGAGTTATAAGTGGAGACCAATTCAATGGGCATTTACAGGCTCAGAGTGTCTTTTGAGTGGTTTATGAACACTGTGGGTAGACGAGCATATATATCTTTCAGAATGACCTGGCCCGTGGCATTGATCTAATCCTTTTAATTAGATTGCTCATGTGATCGACTTGGCTTAAGGTTGTCCATAGAATTAAGGTTGACCCTCATCTCCAGAAAACAAAATCAATGGATCTATCAAATCCTAAATGATGGGAGGCCCCAAACTACAACCCACCAGTTGGATTATTAGGATGGTAGTGTTGTTTTGCTGGTCCCAACAGCTGCATATTCAACTAAAAAAAAAAAAATTAAAGAAAAAAGGTGGACCTAGAAAAATCTCATGTGCAATATTCCATCTGGTTTGCTCCTGTGGCTCCCATGCAGTGATTATGATGTTCCACAACTTGGGGATTCTAACTAGCCCTCTCCCTCTCCCCCTCCCCCTCCCCCTCCCCCCCCCCCCCCCCCCTCTCTCTCTCTCTCTCCCAATTTGCACCATTTTTCCCAACATATTCCACATAACTGTGACGCATGTGGGATTATAGACAGTTTAGTGCACTAAATTTAGAAACAGTTCACAACATCCAATCAAATATGCAACAAAAAAACAAATCAGATTCCTATATTCACTTACTAATGCATTTTTCATAGTATATGGGAAACTTCAGTGTCACCACGAGTTTCCAGAGGTAGAGGACCTTTAGCCCCCATTTGAATATTGAATAACCTAGGAAATAAGTGAGAATAAAGTTGAATATATGGGTCCACTGATAAATCAACTAATATCACTTCTTATAAATCACACGTCAAATCAACTATTATCATTTTTTCACATTTTATAAATATTTATCTACACTTTATTCAAATTTTATTCAAACATTTAAAATTTTATTATTACGTTTTTCAACGAGAATAATTCAAAATACAACCAAACACAAAATCACTTTATCTTTATTTATACTTATTTATATCGGAATAACTGGATACCCAAGAATAAATCTTATTCTATATCCAAATGGACCATTAATGTCATAGCTCGCTTATTGTTGGGAATATTTGGGGAAGTCAACAACAAACCCAAAAGTAATTACAAACGCCTAAATTTATGTGATTTAGCATAAACCTACATTCATATGATAAAATCCCATATCATCTATTATAATGCACGAGTTGAATGTGGCCCAAACTTCAAGAGGGTGTGTTGGTGATGACATTGTCCCGCTTATGATCGTATGAACGACTTGTCTCCTTGGAAAAGGCAGAAGTCTTACTAGTTGAAAGTCTACCCAATATGATTTCATCATAACCATCTTATATAGACACACGGAATTGAAACAATCCATTAGAGCATTTACAATCCTATACCTAAACCTTTACTCAAACTTAAATTTAATTAAAAAATACCCAAACCCTTTTCCAACTATTTTACTCAAATCTTTACCTAAATGAAGGGAAACTCAAATTTTTATCCAAATTTTTAACATATCTTTTTTAACTTTTATCTCCACATTTTCTTCCAATGTGACATTTTTTTTCCTTCAACTCCACATTTAATGTAATTATATTAGATGTTTTCTCACCCCCCAAAAATTTCATCATCTCTTGAAATAAAAAAAAAATTTCTTTCTTAAGTCTTCATCTTTGTTTTTTAACTTTTTAAAATATTACTTTTACCTTTTTAAAAAACAATTGGATGATAATAATTTTTAAATTTAAATATTTTGAAGGAAAGAAAAATTGAGTAGTAAAAATGTTTGGGGATTGAGAATGTTTACAGGAATTAGAAGATGTAAAGTTTTTAAAAGACTTGAGTAAAATACAAAGTGATGGTTGGACTCACATCATATCAAATCAAACGTTTACTCAAATTTTAAGTGAAATTTGGGTATAGGTGACCCAACAATAGTATGTCTTGATACCATGTCTCATTTTTATATGCTTTCACACAGTGATTTTTAGTTTTATTAATTCTAATTAATCACAAAAACAAATGATTGAGTGGGAATGAGGTACCAAATTAAACCAGGTCCAATTTAGCTGTAGTTCTGTGTGAGTGAATCAATGGCTAAGAGGGACCACCATGATTTCATTTCACCACACCACCTGACCCATGGAGATCTGAAGGGAGCAAAATGCAGGGGCACAGTCAGACAAATCATGCTTAAGTTGTGGCCACCTCTGTCCCCTCATGGAGCCCAACCTCCTAACAATTCCACCCATGTCTTAATATCCTTCATCAGACTAACCAAACCCAATCTGAATGCATATTTAGTTCCTCCAATAAATCAACAGCTTTTTGGAGCCTTTTTTTTTTACCCAACCTTTGTAGAAAAGTAAATTAGCGTCTCTTGTGGCAAAAGCAATGTAGTATAATGGATATTAGTGTGATTCCTTTATTCAAAATTTTATATATAATGCAAAATAAAAGGTTCCACAGTCCCCTGCTTTTAGCAGTGGGCATCTCTAGCTTTTAAAGGCGAAGAGCAGCTGCGCATGCTGTTCTCTGTTCTCACTCTTCTCCACCTCTACTTTTGATCTTTCTATTAAGCACACCAAGTTTGTGTTAAGCATATGATTATCATATTCTATGCACAAAGCTGTGATTGCTGGTTCTGTAATCCTCGCATCAAAATTACATGTGTATAATGTCCTATCTTTTAATCTTATCTCAATTTTTTCCCAATGTGCACGCACTCGCTCATTAAGATCATTCGGAACTAAAAGCATGCATCGAGCGATTAACCCACCGAAAACATTCCTGTCCCCTATAATTTTGTGCATTCATCCACTCTACTAATTAACTTAATAAAAAAGTTAGGCGAAGTAGTATAGGTGGAGTAGTGAATTTGATCCACACAAGTGTACCAAGCTTCTTAGCACTTCTATGCCTGCGTGCTCCCACATACACTCACACAGACACACAAATTAATATAAATAAATACTTAATTAAATGTAATCAATTGGAGAGAGAAGGTGAGGGCGGCTTGGATTGTGACCATCTGAGTTGACAATCACGGAGAAAAGAGAATTCCAGTAAGATTGCAGATGTGTTAAGTGCAACCTTTGCAGACAGATATCATATGCAATTATGACATTGTTTAAAAAATCAGTCACCATATAAAAACATTTCTAACTAAGGTATTATAATTTTCTGCTATAAATAATGCAACTAAAGTTGATTTTGACAAAAAGGAAAGGCAGGGAATCGATCGCGTTTCAAAAGTGTTACATTGTTAATTAGCACTAAGTCCATAAGATTTTAAATAACAATAAAAGAGATTGTGCGTGCTGCAAGGGTCAAGTGCATACTTATATTATGCCGTAAAAATGCACCTCCCATTGAGTGAATTGTATGATTACCTACCAAAAAAAAATGGAACTATGTGATTGGTCCTGTTTGATGATTTAACTATTACAGGTTGAGATTAATTTAAAACTTGATTCAGTTGGAATATCACTTTATATATTACTGCATATGGGAGTGGTATCTCTGGTGGTAACCAATGCCATTTCATCCATAAAGCTCAACTTCTCAGTTTTACCCCCTTTTCCAGTGTCTGACTTTTGCTTTTGTAGGTGAAGTAGGGTATATGCTCTACTTTAGAAACATCTTTGGTATATTTTTACTTCCCCTTTTTTCCCAGTTAGTTTGTATTTCTTTAGTTTATAGTAGTCCCCTCCACAACACAAGTTACTCTAGCACTTCATCATCACCATCAGATAAACAAAAAGTGAGCACAGGAAGTGACACTCACTTCATTATCTCCGAAATAAACTATCCAAAGAACAGCATCTCCATGTTGAACTCATTGCACATGATTCATTTGGTAGGTATAATAAACTTTATCTAACTTTGCCAATCAATAAATAAGAAAACTAAAGACAAAATTCTCACCTTATTAATCATTGCTAAGTAAATATATATAACATCATTAAATGTAGAAAAGCTCAATAGTTTATCATGAGATCAGTAATCACTATTTTTTTCATTTGAGTAAAGGCTGAAGGTAAGCTTTTCAAAAGTCCCTTTCAATAACTAATCAAATCACAATTCTTAAAAGATCATTGTCTTCGAATGATGTGTCGGATGTGATAAAGTCGTGAAACCGAAAAGAAGTATATGGGGCTAATTGGAATCTCCATAAAGTTTGAGGCAGGGTTCCATAACGTTAATTTATATAGACAGATTGAGCTTATCGTAAAATTAAACAGGGGAAGCACGGAATCAATTATGCTTTATGTTTTCCCACTCAATCTCCACCTTTGCAACCTTTTCTCGAGCGGGAAGGGATGTTAATTTGCTAGTGTGTGCATCACTAAAGAACACAGAAGACCAGGATTTGAAAGTTGTGGAACTCTTGTTTTGTAATGATCTAAAGCATTTCTGTGATGAACTCTCTTAACTTTTTACTCTTTCAGAAAATAGAAAGCCATGGCAAGCCCTTACTAATAGAGAAGACATGCTTTTGTACTTTCCCACAAAGTGACGTGGATTGGATGATAAAGAAATTCCGTTAGTAGTAACCATGATTGTTGATTTGGATAGTTCTCATTAAGAGTTTCTTTTCTTCTCTTTTCTTTTGGGGGATGTGGGGGTGTGGATGCTCACATGCACTTTCTCCATGTAATGAATAACTCAAGAAGCACTAACTTTGTTGAACTTAAAGAACAAATTTGGTTGAACTTAAAGGAAAAGTTTTAACTAAACATCAAACACAGTGTTTGGAGGAAATAAAAATTCTCCAAAGAGCTACCCCACCAAGGAAACAAAAATATTCAGAACCCTGTAAGAAAAGATGCATTAGTGGAATTGCATACATGTTGAGGGCAATGGTAGTGCGCTTTACGGGCACAAATGATCAAAGAGTTAAAGGAAATGGAGAGTCATGTCTTTAGTGGTACTTTTTTTTTGGAATTGTCGTGTGTGTGTATTGCGAGGAGAAAGTGAAAGCGAGCTCCTCTGCATTCACACCATATTGCTTGCCCTCAGGCCTCAGCTAACGTGCCATACATTTTTTTTTAGTAAATACATGTACATTAAAAACAATTTGGGGCTTCAGACTCCCTCCTTGGGAACCCAGGCGGGCCACCTAGCCTGCCTACCGTCATCATGACGAAAGTTAATATTGAATTTTCTTTTAGACATTCAAATTGGAAGGAGACGTGTGTGTGTGTATATATATATATAAAATATAATATAATATAACCTTCATCAGTCTAGTTATATAGCTCACCTATGCGCGACACAAAAAATCAAAGAAGATGGTCAGATCCATTTAGTCATATTGTTCAAGATATGTGGTGGTGGACTGAAAATGGCATCACTAGCTACATTTTCATTCTGCCCGTGAATTAGCCAAGTTTCCGAGGTAACTGGAGATAGAAATGCAAGGAGATAATTGCTAACTGGAGAATATAAGCCAAGCTATGTTCAACTAAGATAGAACATATTGTTCTTATGGTTGAAAATATTTTAAGCCACTATGAATGGAAACACGGATCAAACTAGTGTTTAACTTGCAAGAGGAAAGGGGAATAGTGGCACTGCAAAGGTAACACGTGTAATGGCAGTTTTATAATTTATGTGTTTTGTGTAGGGACCCTTTGGTAAGCTACGTACACTCATTTATTAGGGCCCATAGCTCATCAGCCCACCGCTCAACGGAAACAACAGCAGCCCACCAGCCACCACTCAAAAAAGAAAAGAAAAAGCAAAAAAAAACCACCCATGATCCATGTAGATGGATCCATGGGTGTGGTGTGCCCTCACCAATCACCCATTTTTTTAATTAACCCTCTCTCCTTTAGATAAAACAAAAGCCCCCTATTGACTTTTCTTTTTTCCGACTACTAAGCTTCATTCAATATCTATATTGCGCAAATAGCCATGGAGGCATGAACCCCACTCCTCTGTGTCCCCGTCCAAGGCATCTTAAAAAAAATAAATTTTGAAATCTCTTTTATTTTTTTTTGTATCTCAACTGTTCCTAATATCAATCATCATTTCTTAAAAAATCTCTAATTTATACATTTTGTTCCATTAATCGTGACACAATCTTTTAGAATTTTTTAGTGATATATTTTATGTGAATGTCATTGTTTCATTTTATACATATTCATTTTTTAATATATCTTCTTGAAATTTAAAAAAAATATATAATGATATAACCTTAAAAAATATTTACATAAGCCACATTAGCCCCTCTCTCCCTTCTCCCCCCCCCCCCCCCAATAAAAATCGTGGCTCCGCCACTGTTTGGTAAGTAAAACCTTTTTTATAGTCTAGGATTTTGAATGAGAGAATCATATTTGTAGCCCCTTTAAAAATAATGGAAAATTCTCTCTTCCTTTGCCTGGACTTACACAATCTTATACCAAATCACATAAATCTTCTCTCTTGTGATTGTGTGTTTGTTTCTCTTTCTTCTTTACTTTAATTCGTGGGCCTATTTTTCAAATTGGTTCATCTCCCATGACTTGGCACAGAATCTGCTTCTAGGCCAAATCTTTTTGTATGCGTCTGAGGTGTCCCAGCCTACTCAACTGCTAGTTTTGGCCCGTGCAATACAATGAACCCAGGGAACTATGGATTTCCATGGAGATGACAATTGTGCTCCATTCAAAGTGGTACCATGCTTGGATCAATAGACTTTAGCAAGGTTTCCAGCATGAGCAGGCATTGGGTCCATATAGCAGCCTCTGCTATTCACCCCAAGTAATGCTTGTTGACATATATTTTCGGCATCCACTTGTTCATGTGGACTGTAGACAGAAACTTATCTAGTCTGTGTCTGCACTGAATTTTATCCGCATTCATTTACCAGAGTGAGCATCATCCAAATGGAATCTTGGGGAAATGTGCGCTTAATTAGGACTACACAAGCATGACTAGAATGGATCAGGCCAACGATCATGGACCCAAGATGAGGTGTTTCACTGTCTGGTCTGGCTATTTCATTTCAAGAAAATGAAAAGAAAAAAAAAGCATTGGATTCTTTTCCTCAACATGTTACATTATCCCAAAATCTTTTCAGCTGATGCATTTTGCCTCTTCATCTGTTTATAACCATGAAAGACATGGTGAGGGACCCCTTCTCTGAATGTACTCGTCACGGATGCATGTATTTATATTCCCACTGAACATATATTCACATAATGACAGTCCAATCTCACTTAACAGGAGAACAAATGCATGAATTTGCCAAATCCAACTACAGAAAACCAGTCTTTCCCAATTGTGACAATTGTCCATATGTATAATTTTTATTCTCCAATAATTCATTATAGCTATACACTCTCATTGTTGATGTGAGAACTTTAGTTTACAGCTTTAGTTTCCTTTGGCTTGAGTGAAAATTAGGCATTAACTGATACTTGCTTGTTATCCAAGGGTTTGAAGTCTCTACCTGTCACCCACTCAAATATAACCCACTATAAAGCTTGAATTAACTTCCCTAGTGAACAACCAACAAAGGAAAAATAAATTATTAATGGGACCAAAAAAAAGAAAAAAAGTTTTGAAGAGAAAAATTTGGAGTGCCTGACATGTTAAGTAGATCTTACTTAGCTTGCTGACAAATATAACTAACTAGTAAGGTTGGATGTCGCATTCTGATCACACCTACATGTACAACGTCAAGTTAGGAAACAAAAAAAAATTGAGATGCCCTACCGGATTAACAATACAGTACATGTTTGTTCTTTTTCATTTTGATTAAGTGGTTTAAATTGGTTGCATAACTAGAGAAGCTGAACGAGAGTTCACAGGAGAAGAAATGTTGCTGAGGAAGTCCATAAATGAGGCAAAGAAGCTGATCAGAAAGACCATTAAGAGCTTCCAAGACATGTTCTTTTGTAGTGGTTATGAGAGGCTGCCCGATTCCCCTCCACCACCGGATACAATATTGTTCGCTCCCTGGAGAGGGAATAAGTGTCGGCAGAATAGTTTCCATGACTACCACGATATCTACGATGAATTCAGAGACCAACAGAGAACCACCAACATGAAGGATAATAATAAACAGCTCCCCAACATCGAAGGCCATGCGCGCCAAGGGAGGCCATGCTTTGCGCAGACTAAGCAACATGAGGTGGCGAGAAAAGTATCAGTATCTACAAGGGATGCGCAACTGATATCAACTAATCAGGATTCAAAGTCATGCATATCTATAATAGAGAGGCTGGAAGAGTTGCTTGAGAGGGTGGATGCCCGCGACGTAGAACAAGCATCAGACATAGAAGAGGCTATTTGTTACTACACACGCATCACTTGTCCCCTGTATGTGGATATTGTTCATAGATTCTTCATGGACACATGCCCTGACTTACATTCTCAAGTGCTGCCATCTCCCATTGTTGTTGGTCTGAGCGGGAGATCCCTTCTCAAATGAGTCCTAGATCAAATTTAGGCTAGCCTTTTTTCTTGTGTTCATGCCACATTATCTCAAATTAATGTTCATCTATGTGTGTGTTTTATTGTGCTGTGAATTTCATGTTTATGTAATCATGTATTGGGATTGTGTGTTTTTTTTCTTCTTTTAATCATGCTTGGACCTGTGATGGCTAATGAATGAATTGTTCTGTTTCCTGTTCTTACATGAGTGACCAGTATTGGCTGATCAATATTTTTTCAGTATTCACTATTCAGTAGTAGCTACAAGAATATGTATAACAAAATAGTGTTTTGTGAATTGCCAAACAAACGCCAGGCAAAAGAGAAGACCGGGTGCCTTCTAGTGGAGGATGCTCGGCCTCTGGCTGGTCAATATAATATGAGATGATACACTTATCCGTCTATTTTGCAGTCCAATCTGCAACTCTATACATTATGATAATGCATATATATTGTGTTATCTTAGTGTATAAGTTCTATCATGATGCATATCATTAAAAAATTTTCATTTTTTCCAAACCAAAAAAATATACTATTATATATCAGTATATACATCATTTTATTTAACAGTATATATTTCAAAAAGATAGTATGATTTAAAAAACGAAAAAAAAAATTGGTGTGAGCTGCAAATAGGACTGCACAAAGAGCTGGATATATCATTTTTCACATAATATGCTTCATTAAGCATGTCAATTTTTTTTAATTATTTTTCAATTAAATTCATTTAAAATACATGTTTCATATTTTATAAAAATACATAGTTTGTTATATAAAATAAATAAAAAAAAGTTATGAGAACTATATCATGGAGGCCTTTATTTGCACCCCTTTATGTACTCAACCCACCCCCTAAAAAATGAAAAACTTATTTTTATGTGCAGAAAAGAACCCACCCCTAGCCCTTCTCTCCGTCTGCCTCTCCAACCACTCCTTCCCCATCAAAGACCTCCCCATCTTCACGTTCCCAGAGCACGAAAACATTTGATTTCTGCAAAATTTTGACCTTCGGAGCCATGTACTTCCTCGCCCTTCGATCTTCATCATATTGCTGTCCGATCTCTTCATAGAAGAATTGATGGGGGATTCGATCGTGTAGTCCTCATCGGGGACGTCCCCAGCGAGGATGGACGAGCCAAATTAGCAAATCATGGTGTTGAAGGAGGTCTTCGTGACGAGCATGCTCGAGCTATCGAGGGGGCTGTGGACAAACGTTAGCCGTCGATTCGGTGGACTCACGGCGGCGGCGTGGTAGTGGATGTACCTGACCCTGGGCGAGGTCTGCCGCGACTCGCATCCGTGAGAGCCACGTGGACAAGATGGTGAATTCAAGGTTCCTAGGGTTCCGGAGGCATTCTGAGAGGGTCGCGCCAAGGATGTGCTTGTAGACGACGTAGAGGTGGTTGGATATAGCGGTGGTACCGAGGAGATGAACAAGGCTGACGTGGTGGCCACAGGAGACAAAGGCGAGGGGGTCACAGAGTAGGCAGCGCCATCTCGGGGTGATTTCCTCTCTACAAAAGAAAATGGAATATTCAAAACATTAGGGGTGGATTGAATATATCCGGGGGGGGGGGTGTTGATATACTCAGCCCCAAATGTAGCCCGGCTCACAGTCTCCACCTCAGCAATCCGATGTGACAACAATCTGATGTGGTTTTTCTTTGCTTTCTTTATTTTTGGGTCGACAGATTTTGAAATTCAAAATTCTATGACACATCAATTAATGATCTCTCTCTCTGTCTCTCTCTCACACACATACGAAATCTCATGCCAAATCACTTCTTTCCTCTCTCTCTTTAGTTTCTTCTTTTTCTCTAAATGGGGATCTGTTTCTTCTTGTTCTCTCTTCCTCTCTCTTCTTTACATCTAGTTCTCTGTTCCTCTCTCTTCTTTTCATCATCTTGTTCTCTCCTCCTCTCTCTTCTTTACATCTAGTTCTCTGTTCCTCTCTCTTCTTTTCATCATCTTGTTCTCTCTTCCTCTCCAACACACATATATCAGTTCCATTGATGATGCATATTCGTGTTAGAAGAAGTGTGGTAAGTAGATGTGGTGCTTTGTCTTATGAATCTTTTTTTGTGTATGATATGTATGCTCCTGTAAGAAGAACGTTTTTTCTCCTATTTGATGCATTGTTTTGTTGTTTCTTTTATGATTTTTTTGAGATACAACCTATACAAAATTTTCCCTTCCGATTTGATTGTAGTATATTTAGAGTTTATTTTATTTTTGTAGTTTGTCTTGCATTTTCTTTTTGTAGATTTACATTCAATTGATACACTATTTGAAAATATATTAATCATATACACTGTTTGAAATTATATTAGTATACACTTTAATAGCATAGTGTATGCATTGTTATGATAGTACATGCTATATTTCATTTAGAAAACAGTATTGATTGAATAGTACATTGATTTAACGCGTACACTATACTAACATAGCGTATACTATGCTAGTATAACGTATACACTATTATAAAAATATAAGTGGTTAATATTATTTTATATTATATTGGATTCTCTGAGAAGCTGTGAGATTTGATTTGACAGCTGATAATGGGCTAGGTGGACTTCCATGTGTAGGCATAGCGTATGCATTCATAACGTAACTTATATTTTCTATAATAGCGTATGCTTTCTTAACATAACATATACATTTCTAACATAGTGTATACGTTTCTAACATAGCGTATTCGTGTCTAACATAGCGTATGCATTCCTAATATGTTTAGGCTTGGTTCTGCATTGCCTAGCCTCGGCTGGGATGGCTCAGGATCCATAGGTGGGCCGTGAAGGGGTTGCCAGGACCCATCTGTACTCCGCACTCATTAACAGTCTGAAGGACTCATACATTTTGAAAAAGATGGTATTCAAGGCCAACAAGCTTTCGTATCTCGAGGATGACGTTATCTCAGCTGTCACTGGAGGGGTACTTAAATCGGTGCCACAACCCCCGCCCCGACCACTGGCAACAGATGAGATGGAGGCGATGAGAAGAAGGTTGGAGGAGCTCACTACCACCATCAACTTATTGATGGCTGAACGGCGTGCAATCTCGAACCACGGTCCACTAAAAAACCAAGAACAACATCTAGTGCCCCTCAAAAAGAACCATTCACCAGCCAAGCAGCCTCGATGTTTCCCATGAAAGGGGAACAAAAGAAAGGAGCCAGAGCTCCCTACTGAGGTCATCGATAAGCACAAAAAGAAACAATCACAAAAGGTACGTGTTACAGATTCAATTAGAAGATGTGGTATAGAATTATTTAATGACTGCAGCATGTTTAACTGAAATGTAATATTGTTATTACAGACAGATTAGAATACCGATGAATATTTCATGCAGGACATTTGAGGGGATGTGCAAGCAGATCAACCCTCGAATCCTGCTACCAACAAGACGATGTCAATCGGGGCTTCAGTTTCTCTGACGTCTCTTTTACCACAGGAGGATGGGAGTTGTAGATACCCCAATTTTGACTGTCCAATGAGAAGAAAATTACTTCAAGCAACATTTTTAAATGACCACTTTTGAATCAAATAGAAAACTACTTTAGAGAATTAGATGAGAAAAGAAAAAGAAAACCTGGACCAACAATTGAAAAATTTAATGGCCTGAAATAGGTCGGCTACTCCAAAGTAGCCGCCCCTCCTTAGACAACTAAATCCAAGTAGCCGCGCCCAAACCACTTTCTAGAGATGGGACATAAAGCAGCATTTAATGCTGATGATTGTGGCGGTTTGTTCCAATTAGCCGCTCCTTCTCTGACGGTTCAACCTTAGTAACCGCCTCAAGCCACCGCTGGATCCTGGTCATCATACCGACGGCATCTTTTAACTAGCCGCCCCTCCCTGGGTGGCTAATTACAACCAGCCGGCCATGTTCAACGGCTGCATTAGGGTAGCCGGCCCTCACCTGGACTCATCCATAACGCATAAAGCAACTTTACTTAGGTGTGAAGTTACTTAGCCTCACCCTCTTGTCCAATCCATGCTATTACCCAATAAACCATTGAATGCGTCTTTTTGCAATGATGGTTACTTAGCCACACCCTCTTATTAACCCATGCTATTGTCCAAAGAATAATCCTATGCATCTTTTCTACTATAAAATGAGGGGTTGTGGTGAGAACCGAAAGGGTGGACAAATTCATTTAAAAAATGTGTGAAAGAGAGAAAGAGAGAGAGAGAGAGAGAGCCTTAGTTGAGAGAGAAGAAAACCCATTCCCAACCAAAATCCCTCTAACTATTGTCATAAACCTCTCTTTGCCCTAGCCAAACAAATCCAAATTCCTACCTAGATGCTGCCCAAATCTAGAAGAGGAAACCACCAACACCACTTTCAATCATCACTACCACCACCCTAGCCAAAGCCAAACACTTCCCCACCTAGGTTCTGCCCAAATTCAGAAAACCAAGAGCTAGGTACCAGGCGGCTAGTTCAAACCAGTCGTCGGACCCAAACAGCTAGGTTCAAGTAGCTGACGGTTTACTGTTATTTCTATTTATTTATAATTACTTGCTCTATTTATCTACTTTACTTATACATCTTCAACCAATACTCGACGTTTCAACTAGAGGCGGCTAACACCCCCTAGTTGAATTCTGTACGGTGGTCACTTTTTTTTTTTTACAACTTTTATTTACTTGTGCTATATATCTGTTTTTCGACCAATACTCGACGTTTCAACTAGAGGTGGCTAACAGCCCCTGGTTGAATTCTGTACGGTGGTCACTTTCTTCTTTTTACAACTTTTATTTACTTCTGCTATATATCTGCTTTTCGACCAATACTCGACATTTCAACTAGAGGTGGCTAACACCCCTGGTTGAATTCTATACGGTGGTCACTTTCTTCTTTTTATAACTTTTTATTTACTTCTGTTTTATATCTGCCTTTCGACCAATACTCGACGTTTCAACGAGAGGCGGCTGACACCCTCTGGTTAAATTATGTACGGTGGTTACTTTTACCTTTCCTCCCACGTGTCAGCAACCCCTTTTCAAGTTCTTATCTAGCAGAAAAGGATTCTCAGTTTTTCACCTTTGTGTGCGGCATGCTCGTAGCTCAGAGAGGAGAATCCACCCAATTTACCCGCGAGGCGATCAACAGCAACACCAACTTTTCCAGCTTTTTGAGAAAGTAGGTGGTGATCACAACAACAAACCCCATCTTTTCTGAGAAGCAGTCGGGCGGCTCTGAAACGACTCTCCGGGTGGTGATCTAATCAATCACAAGACAGATCAGGACCAAGTTCACAGAACCCCCACTTTTACATTCCAACAGGAGCGATATCCAAAAGAGCAATACTTTCAGTAGCAAGAATAACAATAGGAACAACACCACAAACAACAGAAGCAATAACAACAGCAACAACAATGCCACCAATAGCAGCAACAACACCAACACCAACACCACCAATAGCTGCAATAACACCAGTAGCAGCAGGCGCACCAGCAACAGTTGTTGCAAATTAACAAGTAACAGAAGCAGCAATGACAACAATATAAGTACCAGCACCAGCAACAACAGCAACAATAGCAGCAAAAGCATCAGCACCAACAACAACAATAGCAGTAGAAGCAGAAGTACCAAAAATAACAACAGAAGCACCAAAAATAACAACAGAAGTAGAAACAACAGCAACAAAAGCAGTTTATACTTCTAATAGAGCATATATTTTTCTAACATAGTGTATACATTTTTAACATAGCGCATATCGTTGTAACATGGGCTACACTTTTCTAAAATATCGTAGAAAAGTCTAACATAACATATGCTTTATTATAAAAGTATACGCTTCTAATAAGGTATATATTTTATAGGCCATTTGACATTAGAGCCTAGTGAGAAGAAAATCTCCATAAAAATACGGACTGGGAGGGGCAGTATGATCAAAGGGGATGCCACTAAGACTGCTAAGAAGGTCATTGTACATGGAAGAATTACTAGGGGTAACCTTTCTGCACTCTCAAAAGTATAATTCAAAAGACCAAAGAAGGCAAAGGTAGTCTCAGATCCAGAAGAAGAAGACACAGAACTGCAGAAGGCCACAGAGTTATCAAGAAGGAAGCTGAAGCAGAAAAGCCCGTATATAAGGAAGTAACCCTAGCACTAATCGATGTAATTACCATATCGATAGCTTCAATGCTGTAAAACATCTTTTCATTTAACTTAGAATTAACTTCCTTTTATTACTTTTGTAGAATTTTCCTAGAAAATCGGCAATTTCAAATGAAGAATGTCGGATGATTTTGGAATTCTTCCAGGTTGAAATAAACAAGTGAGTTTGATATTTTCTCCATTTTTTAAAATTCTCATTATTTGATACTTTCCTGACATTGCGTATACACTGCTCACATTGTGTTTACTTGGCTAACATAGCATATACATTTCTAATATAGAGTACACATAACTGACATAGCATATATTAATCTAACATAGCGCATACGAATCTAACATAGCATATATTAATCTAACATAGCGCATACGAATTTAGCATAGCGTATACTAAACTAACATAGCATAAATGTTCCTTTTTACAAATTGCAAACTTCATCATGCCTTGTAGTGTTGTGGCCTAGAAGCAAGAAGACGTTGACGTGAGAAGGCGGAACCTATTGTCTGTGATTGAAAATGATTGGCTGGGTGAAGAGGTCATCGATGGCTTAGAATTGATGTTCGCTAATAGGGAGTATATGCATAACCCTGTTGACAAAACGAAGTTTGTGAAGTCCACTTTCAATGTGCGTATATCCTTTTTTTCTTTGGTGGTATATCCTTCTATTGGTATATACTAGATGATTTTCTAATTTAGATATATTTTAAACACAATCATATGTAAGGCTGGTAAACGAGCCGAGCTTCGACCTACTCAAGCTAGGCTCGTTTATTATTAGGCACGACTCATCTTGGTTACGTGCTTAATTTTGTGTTCAAGCTCGGCTCGCTAGGTTCGTGAAAAGCTCGGCTAAAGCTTAGCTCGGCTCATTTACAAACGAGCCGAGCTTGAATAAGGCTCGTTAGAAGCTAATATTTTTTTGGGCATTTTAGAAGTCAATTTTGACAAATCACAACACCTTATACATGTTCAAAATTTCACATTAATAAAAAAACATATTCAAAATAAACAACATATTCAAAATTTATCAGCTTGAACAACTCCAGTCAACACCAAACATATTAATAAATAAATTGAGGGATATTCAACCACCAAACAGAGACATATCCTTTCATAATTCAACCACCAACTCAACAACCTTGGACTCCTTATATAAATCCAAACACTTTTCTATATATACAGACAGAAATCCTTTTATTTGAGGGTTATGTAGACATGTAGTAGAGCAACATAAAATTTTCTAACACTCTCTCCCGTGGAGGTAAAATCACAAAAATCATACAAGACAAAAAAATAATCTAGATTATAAGAAAACATGACAAGAAAAAACAGGTATCACTAATTAAGCATCCAGATTATCATGCATCATATTCAATGTTTTTGAAGAACAAGAAATAAGAAACCACCAAAGGCATCACTAAAGTCTAAACAAACATATTTGACAATAGATAACATTTCACACTAATAAACAAACATATTTAAAGTTCCAAACTACCTTGAATCCCTCCAGTCAATGCCAAAAATATTATTATCATGACTAAATTGATTGAGGAAAGAACTTGAACACCTCTGATCAACACCAAACAGATTACTGCATTAAACAAAAAAGTAAATTTAGTCATCGTTATTACTGAAATGAATGTAAATTACTGCATTTTAACTATAGATATGAAGTTATTTTAGCGCATAACCACAAAAATAAATAAAATTATATTATCTGTCTAGCACCTCTCCCCCATATATAAAATAGCAAAAGAAGCGTAAGTTCCAATAGTGGATTGATCTTTGATAGAATGGATTAATACAGACAATGAAAAAGCCAAAGATTTAAAATTTAAATGAGATATACCTTTGCAGCAGTCTCTCTGCTGAATATCCCTTTCCCTCCACTTCAACCTTTGGTGAAGGCGCGCCTCCACCCCTCTCAAACGGGTCCTCGATCCCCCTCAACCTCTCCGCAAGCTCCCGTGACCTCGCCTCCATGGCTCTGAGTCTATCCTTGCTCGATCGGAGCACATCCCGGACCCTATCCCCAACAGCGTGAAGGGAGCGAAGCAAATCTCCCATCAAACCCCCGGGAACGCCCGTCGACGCCTCCAACTCTGACACCTTCATCTGGAGGGAGTCCCTCTCACGGCCCATGATGGTGAACTCCTCTTCTCTCGAGGCCATCACGGACCTCAACCGACCCACTTCCTCCTCAATACGTACGGCCCTGCCTCTCGCCTGGCCAAGCTCCATCCTCGTAGCCGCCAACTCACTCCGGGCCACATTCAACTCCCTCGTCAACCCGAGCTCTCGCTCGAAAAATCATGGCTGGAGGAGGGGTAGAAGAAGAAGAAGCACCATCGGCTCTTGCTCTCGACAGAGCATCCACCTGAGCCTCAAGGACCCGAACTTGGTCCTGCAACCGATGCCTTTGAGCCCTCCACTTGCTCACCACGCGCTCGGAGGTGCTCATTGGCCGTCTGAAGCTTCTTCTCCAGCTCATTCAACTCAACCTACAAAGTGACATCACTTAGAAAAATACTTAAGGAGAAGAAAAGAAATGAAAAGAAGAGGAGAAAGACTTGCGTAGGCATCCGGGATCTCCTCCTCCATAGTCCCAAGGATGCCGGCATACTCCTGGCGGTACCAGGCCAAGTACTCCTCGTTGCTGGTCACCTCAGGACGGCGCTCCACAAAGGCACCCCTGCTCATCCACCCCGCCACATACGTCGCATAATTTCTCGGGAGGTTCGTATCCCAAGGAATTGCGGCCACAGGAATCGAAGGACGCCGTGGCAGAGGATCTGGCACCCATTGATGGTATCCAAGCTGGCGGATGACCTGGCTGATCAAATGAAATACGACCTCATTAAAGTAGATCAGCCAGACGTCCCATGACAACTCCTCGGGGACCTCCTCCTCCGTATAGGGCCTCCATGTCATCTATAAAGCATTAAAAAGGAAATAGGAAGAGCGCTTAGTCAAAAGAAAATTAAATACAAGCCAAGAAAACTCGGAGAAAATATATACCTCTTCCTCTATCAAGATGCGGAAGGCCTCCCGGAATTGAGCGAGGCGGTGTAAACGCAGAGATCCCCTGGGTGCCCATCTCATTGCCTAAGGGAGAGAACGGTTGAACGGCGCTGGAATCGGGCGGTCAACCGTAAAATGCTCATACCCAATGACCTGCAAAGCGAGGAAGAAATTAACAAAATCAAGTGAGTTAAACCAACTAGAAAACACTCTCTACTCACACATACCTGGAGAAAGGGAGCAAAACCGCCGAGATTCTTGCCTCCGGCCCGCTGCACCTTCTTCGAGAGTTCCGCAAAGAGGTGGGCGAGCATTGCGGCTCCCCAAGCAAAGCACCCCATGCCCTCCAAATCCCTCATCAGCAATAGGGAATGAGAGGAGACTTTGTCAGAAGCCGTTGAGAAGAGGACCTGGCCAGAGAAGTAGAGGAAGAACGCTCTAAGCTCCCTCTGTGTCCTCTATGGGCACGCGACCGCCTCTCTCGCCTCAATCATCGCCCTTCTCCTCTCGAAGCTAGCTGCAGCTTCACCCTTCTTACGTTGCATGAAGGAGCTGTGGCCGTACTGTCTCGACAATTTTCCAACGGGATCCGATTCAGCGTCCTCACACGCTCCACGCAGTCCCACTCCCCGATCAACTCCTGGAAGAGCGCCTTATAATCAGCAAGGGTGACCGTGATCATCACCTCCCCTGAAACTGGAAGACCAGTAATCCGATGGACGTCCTCGAGAGTCGGCATGACGGCACCGGTGGGGAGAATGAAGGTACAACTCTCCGGATCCCACCTCTCCGCCAAGGCCTCCACGTAGGGCCGGTAAACGTGGAACGGCTCGATCAGGAAGAAGGCACGGAAGCCCACCCCATCCACCAAACTCCTCCCCCCTGGCCCAAGGCAGCGTACCACCTCTTCATCCCATGCCACAGAGCCCGAATGCGGTTCGGTCACTACAAACAAAACGAAAGGAATGTGGGTTAGTTTAAAAGTGGTCGAGAGGTAAGAATCCAAGTCTACAAATTTATTTAGAAACCATGCTTAGCAAGATAAACTTTCATATGCTAAATCAAAACAAAAGCATGAAAATAGAAGACTTCACACATGGGCCCACCTTCCGTTATTCGCAAAACACTTTTCATTTGACCACCCGTTCTACCCTCTTATCCCACCGTGGTCATTACTTGCATGCCTTCTTTATTTACCGTCTAACATGATTATACACCTTTCATGAACCCACCCAAGCATGTGAAGGAACATAGTGTCACGCCCCAGGGCGGCCGTCCCCGAGACGTGGCAAATATATATAAATGATATCAGTAATCCATACACGAGGTCAAATAAATACTCCACAATAGAAAAGACAATACACAAGTAACTGACATCAAATATATACAAAAAGCGGAAGCTCAATGACTAAGTCTGTAATTCAAAAACATATTACAGACTAGAGTACACAATCAACTGTCCTGTGAGAGCCAATATATACAATAACTGACATCAACAGTCTACATACCGTGCACAAGCACAAGTATAATACATACAACGAAAAGGGAATGCTGATAGCCTCCGACTCACAAGACATCCAACGCGAACGCAGGTCTCCTACTCGGATGGCGCCAGGGGAGCTCTTCTCTTGAATCCGACTCAGCGTCAACTGGGGAAAAACATAAGCGAGGGGTGAGCTACAAGCTCAGTGAGTGGTCAGAAACCAAACACCAACACCAACATTCGATCCTAAGGCAATCACCTATCAAGGAAACCATGGGTAGAAACCCAACGGTTAACAAGGTCACACGGCGGTGCAACCATACCCTGCCCTCGCCCTAGCCCCCACAGGGGTGAGTCTAGGGACTCGAAGGACAACTTGCTGTTCTACACCGTTCGTCATCCGGTAGCGCTCTCCCAGGCAGCCTCTACTGGAGCCGGCCACGGTCAGTACACTGTCGAGCGTATCGATGGTACCTACAGGTGGGGGTCCACCCAGGGCGGCTCGTACCTAGGAAGCATCCACACGGATCCGGCAAAGGGGAGAACAATTCATGCTCGCAATATCGTCCGGTGGTCCACCCTTGCGTAGCCTCACCTGGTACACTCCCATGATCAGTACATCCGCCGAATGCATCGGGAGTACTTACAAGTGGGAGTCCTCTGTCAGGGCAGCTTCAACATCTGGGCCACGACATGCGACGATATTGGGAGGAACCACTACTTGTTCGCAGTGCGAACCCCATGGGAAAACCTACTACACAAGCTGGTGGGTCGAGTATCAACTCGAGCCCACCCCACTCACGCCAATACCCTCACCCTCACCCCGATGGGTGACATAGGATCTTGGGAGCAATACCCTCACCCTCACTCCGACGGGTGACATAGGATCTTGGGAACAATACCCTCACCCTCACTCCGACGGGTGACATAGGATCTTGGGAAATTACACGGACTGGCAGATCGAACCAATACCGCCCCACCACACCCTCACCCTCACCCCCTCCTCGGGGTGACATAGGCTCGGGGAAGAGGTCGATTGTTCTACTCCACTCGTCTTCCGGTAGTCTCTCCCGGTGTGGCCTCTACTACCTCGTGCACAGGGTTCAGGCCTCTACCGGACTAGTCTCCCAAGACCGCTACCTCAGCTGTATGAGCACACCAACACGCGTCATGAGTAGTATCTGGGAGATCTCCACCGGACTTTACTACGCCGGGCAGTCTCTACTCGGAGCCGACGAAGGAAAGAACACTCGACACCCGCGAATACGATCCCTATGGATCCGTCATCATCGGTTATCAAACACCGATAAGCGCAATGAATTCTCATGAATTCCCTCCAGGGCGCATAACTCAGATGCGGGGAAGACATTTTATTCTATGTGTCAAAGGCACGGTATGACCCCATAGGAGGTCATACACTTGTCTAATCTCATTAGACAAGGCTCATGGCCCAATAGGCATATACAGAATATGCAATTAACTACCCTACGATGGCTTACTTAAACATGCATACATGGCATCAAACAGATAAATATACACAAATTACAACCTAACATACGTTAGATAACACCAACCTAGAAGGGAAGGGTTAAGCGCGATCTGCGCAACAACAGGTGCATGCCAATAGTTCCAAGCAAGCCTGAGTCAAGTAGGAACTACATCTACTTACTCAGCTTGCGAAAAGAGGGAGGGCGAGAGAGAGGGAAAGCCTCATCCTCTCTTGAAGCGGGTCATAGTTTTGCCCCAACCAGATGGGTGCAACAACTATACCAAACCCTCGAGTACTAAATCAGGAGTATTACGCATACACCCCGTTATTAACCCAAGTTAGACATGCCAGATGTGTTCAATTAATAATAAGGTAGTAATTCAAACAATATTACCTAAGTCATGCCATATTCTATACAATACATAGGCAAGTATAAGGTAGAATAGGGGTTCTACACAATATACGAGCTATACAACCTAGCATGCATGATATCTAGCATATTTAGGGTGCAAATAAAGCCCCATGGAAGCGCGAAGCACGACTACGTGCCTCGAGCGCTCCCGGAAGGGTTGGAATCAAACCACTCACCTAACGAGCGCATGGCTCGCGAAACGGAAGAGAGCGACGAGTTGAATCCGAAGCCTGAAATCAATCCACCAAGGATCATCCAATGGCTGCATTTGGCTATAACAAGCTGCTCGACACCACGAAGCACTCCGAACGCGTCTGAGCGCCGCAAGCACGCCCTCGAGTATCCCGTGCACGCTGCCCATGCACCCCGCACGCATCAAACAACGTCAAGCACGTCCTCGAGCACCTCGTGCATGCTTCCCACGCACTCCGCACGCATCGGGCAAGGCCAAGCACGCCCTCGAGCACCTCGTGCACGCTGCCCGCACACTCCGCACGCATCGAACAACGTCAAGCACACCCTCGAGCACCTCGTGCACGCTGCCCGCACACTCCGCACGCATCGGGCAAGGCCAAGCACGCCCTCGAGCACCCCGTGCACGCTGCCCACGCACTTCGCACGCATCGAACAACGTCAAGCACGATCTTGAGCACCTCGTGCATGCTGCCCACGCATTCCGCACGCATGCGAGCACCTCATGCACGCTTCCCGCGCCTCCGCACGCATGCGAGCACGCCGAGCGCGCACCCGCAGCCCCCGCATACCTCTTATGTGATCTCGAGTGTACCAATGCGTCAATCCCACGCCCCTTTAGTACACAACACAAGTTTAGGTGACGCATGAGGACTCCCATTGGTAAGAGGAGAAGAATATGCATATATGGTTCACTCACACATACTCACAAACAAGTGGTGTGCACACATACACAACACATAACACCCATGCAAGCCCTCCCCAAGCACCCCCACATGCATTTAAAACCAACACAAGAAGAGGAAAAACTCACCAAATGAGAGGGGGGAAGGAAAGGGGGACGTAGGGGCTCACAAGCGCACCCTCGGCCACCCCGATCACCACCGCTGCTACCCCCACTTCTTCTATGCTTCCCTTGCTTCCTCTTCTTCACTTAGACATTAACACAAACACATGGGGGGGCTGGCTGATTAGAGAGGGGAAGGAAAAGAGAAGGGATGTGGAAGAGAAAGAAAGAATCAACAACAACAACAACAACATAAACACACCTTCTTCTTCATCACCATCTCTTCCTCCTCCCAAAACACACAACAATGGGGGCTGGACCAGACCCAAAAGGGGGTGAAAAAAATGGCTAAGGTCGTAACATTTGGGGTGGTATTTATAGGCAAAGTCGGGCTGAAAGACCAAGTCGTCCTCGGACTAAAATCTCTGCGCAGCCTTCACTTAAACGACCATAACTTCCTCAATACAGCTCCGAATTGCATGATTCCAGTGGCATTGGAAAGATAAGACGATTATCTACAACTTTCATGTTTACACCTAGATCAAATAACCCCTCGAGCTATTTCTAAATCTAGGCTAAACATCTTACAGGGCTGCAGCCTGGATTTCTCAACTTCGGGGTATACATGGAAAAATACCCATAACTTTTAATATACGAATCCAGTTGATCCAATTCCACTTCTATATGGAAGCTATCTCCAAACTTAACATCTCGTAATAATATCGGATTTTTACCTCATCATCTTGGATTTTAACAAAATCAAATCCGAATACCAATTCAAAACTGCATAATTCCAAAAACGTTATCGGAATTAAACGAAAATTTTATGGGCAGTACTAAACAATACCAGGACCCATAATATGCAGTTATATCTTCAATCAGAGTCCTTAAACCCCAGAAGGTAGCTAAAAATCAAAATTTTAGCGACTCCGATCGAAATTAGGACTCTAAATGACACAGGTCTAACATTCTCCCCCCCTTAGGAAATTTAGTCCTCGAAATTTAAGGAAACCCAAAGGGAAGACCGAACATAGAAGTGTCGCCCATAGAGTCCCTTGGCTCCCGAGTGGTCCGGACACCAAACTGGTGCTACCACGCACTTTAACCGAAGGAACGGTCTGGGTACGGAGCCTCTCTCACATTGGTCCATGGTCTCGATCAACTGCTCCCGAACGACAAATCCTGCTCGAGGATGAGCGGCTCGAACGGAATGACATGAGCATGATCGTGGACATAATGTCTCAGCTATGAGACATTGGATGACGTCACAGGCACGAGTCAGCCACGGGGGCAAGGCTTCATGACAGCCACCTCCCCTAATCCACTCAAGGACGAAAACCGGTCCGATGGAAGGCCGACTCAACACGCCCCGAACGTCGAAACAGAGGATGCCCTTAAACCGGGACACCATATGCCAACATGGTCGCCGAACCCGAAGGTAGGCTCCTGGCGACGATGACCTGTGTAGCCCTTCTGACGGTTCTAGGTGGTGCAGAGGCACGCACGAACCATCTCGGCCACCGCTAGGTCAATAAAATGACTCATGGCCCCTCCAACAGGCGCTCTACAACCGTCCCAGCACAGGGGAGGTGTAAAACTGCGCCCGTAGAGTGCCCCTTTTTCCATTTCATCTGGATGCTCGAATGGCAGTCGTCACACAGGCAGACCCCTACCCAAAGGGTGGTGCCTCATCCAACTGCCCCAAGTCGAGCACGCAGGCAAATAGCATGTCCTCCAAGGCCTAAATCGTCCTCTTGCCTGGCTGTCCGTCGGTATCGAAACGCTGTACTTAAAAGGGAGGCTCGTGCGAAAAGCCTGCCAAAGGCTGCGCCAGAACCTCGAAGTAACCCACGCGTCTCAGCTCGAAATAGCACCGACCGGAGTGCCATGAAGACGAACAATCGCGAAGGCTCAAACACGCGTCGAAACGTCCAGAGACTCAATCAGCTAGATAGGGAGGAAAGTGCGGACCTAGTCAGTCGGTCAGTGATCACTCAGACAGCACATGACCCAGACGTGACTTTAGCGAGCCCACAACGAAATCCATGATAACTCACTCCCACGTCCACTGAGGAATCTTGATGGACGAACGCACTCCAATGCGACGATCAACAACTTCGCCTGAGGGTATGCCAACCAACATCCTCAACGAAGGCTACCTCAGAACAGCCCACGGAGGTCCAATAACATATTTGAGACCATTGTAGGCATCTGGCGCATTCGTCTACCCCGACGGCAGTACTCAAAATTCGTAGTGCCCGAAACGGTCACGAAAGGCCAACTAAAGAATGCCCAACTCCCGGATCTCCAATAGGGTACCTTGCGCGAAGATCGATCAACAGAAAGACACTAGCTCCCAAAGCTGGTCAAAACAGATCATCAATTCGCGGCAAGGGTTACTTGATCTTCAACCCCTATGGGGAGATCAAAATAATTCCTGGGAACGATTAAGTCCAACTCTGCTCCTCGAGCAAGGCTGACGCTCATGATGACCCTTACATGCTGGGTAAGCCGCTCTACCGCACTTAATCCGCAAGACACACAATAGGAGGTCGTCGATTCCCGACAATGCCTAAGCGACGTCATCTACCTGATATGGCGGTTGAGTCCCATCACGAACGCTTAGCGTCGCATCTCCTCATTTACGACCCATGTGGGGGCAAAACGCGACAGTACCTCAAACTGTGCTTCACATGCCGCCACCAACAGGTCGCCCAACTATAACCGTTGGAACTCCAGCATCATGCACTCAATGGGCAGATTCATCACGGGGAGTCCAAGCTCTCGACGTCATCCAGTAGCACTCTTCCGGTGTGGCCCCTACCTGGTAGCCTCCCATGTCCACTATCTCTGCAATGTGGGCTCCCAACATGCGTCGTGGATAGTCCCAGGGAGCACCTCACAGGTCTCTTGCCTCTACCGGGTAGCTACTATGCACGATGATATATCGAAGCGACCCCAGATATGGCTATGGAACCCTAGTCCATAAGCGATCGCCCACCAAGCTGCAATAGGATGCACCCAATCCCGATCATATGCATCACCACCCGCTATCGCACCTCCCAAGTAAGGAAAAATCAATCATCAGTTGATGCTTCAAAGGTATTCCTTGACTGGGAAAAGAACCTCGGGAGGGCCTCATGAGGTCCCGATATAGGATATCCCGACAACCAAACAAGGAACACGGAGTACCCTAGCCCGGGTCTCAACGCTGACCCTGCAAGGCCCCTTATCCTGAGTAGGAAGGCTAGAAGAAGACATCACCCCTTAATGAATACTACACCACATCCTCAACGCTTGAAACTGGTGCCGCACGAACTCTATGGTATACCCCCGATAAACAGAACGGAGGAGAATGCGGTCTCCAACCGGTACATGGGGTATCTCTGGCACCACTAGTGGACCTACCGCTAAGGGTATCTACGGGATCGCCACGCGGGCCGCCCGCAGCTCCTGGATCTCTCGCGCCTGCTCAGCCAACGCTCCAGTCTATGCCTCCAGTGCTCTAGTCTGAGTGTCCAGAAGATCTTCCATCTCAGCGTTAGCTCGCGCCCACGCTGGAGGCATCCCGCGCAAGTCCTGGCCCAACAGCCGAGAACTCTCAAGTAGACTCCTCGCCTCCGGTAGGTTCGAAAACCTCCGAAGCCCAAGGGTGACCACGTCCACGCGCCCGTCTCCGAGGAGGCATATCAGCAACTAAGGAACCAGCACTAGGATCAGAATACTCATCTCGAAATCCTAGGACTCATCTCAAGGAAACAATTGGCTCTGACAGGACATGGCTCTGATACCAACTTTTGTCACGCCCCAGGGCGGCCGTCCCCGAGACGTGGCAAATATATAAATGATATCAGTAATCCATACACGAGGTCAAATAAATACTCCACAATAGAAAAGACAATACACAAGTAACTGACATCAAATATATACAAAAAGCGGAAGCTCAAATGACTAAGTCTGTAATTCAAAACATATTACAGACTAGAGTACACAATCAACTGTCCTGTGAGAGCCAATATATACAATAACTGACATCAACAGTCTACATACCGTGCACAAGCACAAGTATAATACATACAATGAAAAGGGAATGCTGATAGCCTCCGACTCGCAAGACATCCAACGCGAACGCAGGTCTCCTACTCGGATGGCGCCAGGGGAGCTCTTCTCTTGGATCCGACTCAGCGTCAACTGGGGAAAAACATAAGCGAGGGGTGAGCTACAAGCTCAGTGAGTGGTCAGAAACCAAACACCAACACCAACATTCGATCCTAAGGCAATCACCTATCAAGGAAACCATGGGTAGAAACCCAACGGTTAACAAGGTCACACGGCGGTGCAACCATACCCTGCCCTCGCCCTAGCCCCCACAGGGGTGAGTCTAGGGACTCGAAGGACAACTTGCTGTTCTACACCGTTCGTCATCCGGTAGCGCTCTCCCAGGCAGCCTCTACCTGGAGCCGGCCACGGTCAGTACACTGTCGAGCGTCGATGGTACCTACAGGTGGGGGTCCACCCAGGGCGGCTCGTACCTAGGAAGCATCCACACGGATCCGGCGAAGGGGAGAACAATTCATGCTCGCAATATCGTCCGGTGGTCCACCCTCGCGTAGCCTCACCTGGTACACTCCCATGATCAGTACATCCGCCGAATGCATCGGGAGTACTTACAAGTGGGAGTCCTCTGTCAGGGCAGCTTCAACATCTGGGCCACGACATGCGACGATATTGGGAGGAACCACTACTTGTTCGCAGCGCGAACCCCATGGGAAAACCTACTACACAAGCTGGTGGGTCGAGTATCAACTCGAGCCCACCCCACTCACGCCAATACCCTCACCCTCACCCCGATGGGTGACATAGGATCTTGGGAGCAATACCCTCACCCTCACTCCGACGGGTGACATAGGATCTTGGGAACAATACCCTCACCCTCACTCCGACGGGTGACATAGGATCTTGGGAAATTACACGAACTGGCAGATCGAACCAACGCCGACCCACCACACCCTCACCCTCACCCCCTCCTCGGGGTGACATAGGCTCGGGGAAGAGGTCGATTGTTCTACTCCACTCGTCTTCCGGTAGTCTCTCCCGGTGTGGCCTCTACTACCTCGTGCACAGGGTTCAGGCCTCTACCGGACTAGTCTCCCAAGACCGCTACCTCAGCTGTATGGGCACACCAACACGCGTCATGAGTAGTATCTGGGAGATCTCCACCGGACTTTACTACGCCGGGCAGTCTCTACTCGGAGCCGACGAAGGAAAGAACACTCGACACCCGCGAATACGATCCCTATGGATCCGTCATCATCGGTTATCAAACACCGATAAGCGCAATGAATTCTCATGAATTCCCTCCAGGGCGCATAACTCAGATGCGGGGAAGACATTTTATTCTATGTGTCAAAGGCATGGTATGACCCCATAGGAGGTCATACACTTGTCTAATCTCATTAGACAAGGCTCATGGCCCAATAGGCATATACAGAATATGCAATTAACTACCCTACGATGGCTTACTTAAACATGCATACATGGCATTAAACAGATAAATATACACAAATTACAACCTAACATACGTTGGATAACACCAACCTAGAAGGGAAGGGTTAAGCGCGATCTGCGCAACAACAGGTGCATGCCAATAGTTCCAAGCAAGCCTGAGTCAAGTAGGAACTACATCTACTTACTCAGCTTGCGAAAAGAGGGAGGGCGAGAGAGAGGGAAAGCCTCATCCTCTCTTGAAGCGGGTCATAGTTTTGCCCCAACCAGATGGGTGCAACAACTATACCAAACCCTTGAGTACTAAATCAGGAGTATTACGCATACACCCCGTTATTAACCCAAGTTAGACATGCCAGATGTGTTCAATTAATAATAAGGGTAGTAATTCAAACAATATTACCTAAGTCATGCCATATTCTATACAATACATAGGCAAGTATAAGGTAGAATAGGGGTTCTACACAATATACGAGCTATACAACCTAGCATGCATGATATCTAGCATATTTAGGGTGCAAATAAAGCCCCATGGAAGCGCGAAGCACGACTACGTGCCTCGAGCGCTCCCGGAAGGGTTGGAATCAAACCACTCACCTAACGAGCGCACGGCTCGCGAAACGGAAGAGAGCGACGAGTTGAATCCGAAGCCTGAAATCAATCCACCAAGGATCATCCAATGGTTGCATTTGGCTATAACAAGCTGCTCGACACCACGAAGCACTCCGAACGCGTCTGAGCACCGCAAGCACGCCCTCGAGTATCCCGTGCATGCTGCCCATGCACCCCGCACGCATCAAACAACGTCAAGCACGTCCTCGAGCACCTCGTGCATGCTTCCCACGCACTCCGCACGCATCGGGCAAGGCCAAGCACGCCCTCGAGCACCTCGTGCACGCTGCCCGCACACTCCGCACGCATCGAACAACGTCAAGCACACCCTCGAGCACCTCGTGCACGCTGCCTGCACACTCCGCACGCATCGGGCAAGGCCAAGCACGCCCTCGAGCACCCCGTGCACGCTGCCCACGCACTTCGCACGCATCGAACAACGTCAAGCACGATCTTGAGCACCTCGTGCATGCTGCCCACGCATTCCGCACGCATGCGAGCACCTCATGCACGCTTCCCGCGCCTCCGCACGCATGCGAGCACGCCGAGCGCGCACCCGCAGCCCCCGCATACCTCTTATGTGATCTCGAGTGTACTAATGCGTCAATCCCACGCCCCTTTAGTACACAACACAAGTTTAGGTGATGCATGAGGACTCCCATTGGTAAGAGGAGAAGAATATGCATATATGGTTCACTCACACATACTCACAAACAAGTGGTGTGCACACATACACAACACATAACACCCATGCAAGCCCTCCCCAAGCACCCCCACATGCATTTAAAACCAACACAAGAAGAGGGAAAAACTCACCAAATGAGAGGGGGGAAGGAAAGGGGGACGTAGGGGCTCACAAGCGCACCCTCGGCCACCCTGATCACCACCACTGCTACCCCCACTTCTTCTATGCTTCCCTTGCTTCCTCTTCTTCACTTAGACATTAACACAAACACATGGGGGGGCTGGCTGATTAGAGAGGGGAAGGAAAAGAGAAGGGATGTGGAAGAGAAAGAAAGAATCAACAACAACAACAACAACATAAACACACCTTCTTCTTCATCACCATCTCTTCCTCCTCCCAAAACACACAACAATGGGGGCTGGACCAGACCCAAAAGGGGGTGAAAAAAATGGCTAAGGTCGCAACATTTGGGGTGGTATTTATAGGCAAAGTCGGGCTGAAAGACCAAGTCGTCCTCGGACTAAAATCTCTGCGCAGCCTTCACTTAAATGACCATAACTTCCTCAATACAGCTCCGAATTGCATGATTCCAGTGGCATTGGAAAGATAAGACGATTATCTACAACTTTTATGTTTACACCTAGATCAAATAACCCCTCGAGCTATTTCTAAATCTAGGCTAAACATCTTACAGGGCTGCAGCCTGGATTTCTCAACTTCGGGGTATACATG
Source organism: Acorus calamus (assembly GCA_030737845.1). Taxonomy (NCBI): domain Eukaryota; kingdom Viridiplantae; phylum Streptophyta; class Magnoliopsida; order Acorales; family Acoraceae; genus Acorus; species Acorus calamus. The sequence continues at coordinate 11,816,789 of CM060877.1, read as the reverse complement.
GAAAAATACCCATAACTTTTAATATACGAATCTAGTTGATCCAATTCCACTTCTATATGGAAGCTATCTCCAAACTTAACATCTCGTAATAATATCGGATTTTTACCTCATCATCTTGGATTTTAACAAAATCAAATCCGAATACCAATTCAAAATTGCATAATTCCAAAAACGTTATCGGAATTAAACGAAAATTTTATGGGCAGTACTAAACAATACCAGGACCCAAAATATGCAGTTATATCTTCAATCAGAGTCCTTAAACCCCAGAAGGTAGCTAAAAATCAAAATTTTAGCGACTCTGATCGAAATTAGGACTCTAAATGACACAGGTCTAACACATAGACCCATAAATTGCATGCACATACTCTCTCTTACTCCACCATGATCAAATACATATGAAAATATACTCTGAAAAATATATGCATACAAAACCATCACATGCAAGCATACCTTGAATGTACATATGAAAATTGTCCCTTTTTTCAACCCGAACCCACTCTCACATATGCACACAATCCCACCGTGATTAGTTTTCTACATACACACGACAAGCATACCTATTAAAAATACTTATATATAAATATCACACACGAATCACCTATTCATACCACAAAAGACATGCATATATATAAATAAAAAGCTAGAGCGGAAGGGTTAAGGAAATACCACGGCTCGTGTGGACCCAGGAGCGTCCGCCTCTGCCTTGTCGGGATCGTCCATCCCGTCGTCATTCTCCTCCTCCTCATCCTCCTCGAACACGGCCTCCTCGGCCTCAGCCTCGACGCCAACCCCGGCCTCTGTGGCCCCCATATCTACACCCTCGACTTCCTCGGCCTCAACCCTGACACCCCCAATCTCCTCCATACCCACCGCACCGGAGGTCAGCCCCTCAAACATGACTATGGGCCTTCTTTCCTCCTCAACCCTGGCCTCTGTGACCTCCCTATCCAGCATCCCAACAATGGCATCCAACGATGCCCTCACGTCCTCACTAACTCCCTCAACTCCTACCTCCTCGGTTACACCCTTGTCCGGTCCTCCAACCTCCGAAACCACATCTTCAACCCCTGTCGAAGTGCTAGGGTCAATATTCATCACATGCTGCTCATTGACAACCTTGCCGATTTCGTTCCTTTGAATGGATCCATAGACGAGCATGGTTACACGCCGCATCACTCTTTCATCCCCACTCCTTGGTCACTTTACGACCAACTTCTGCTTCTGGTCAAGCTACATCATCTCGAAGGAGACCTACATCTTCTTCGAGTCTCGTTGGGTGCTCTTTGGCATGATGAAATATGGTACGCCGCCGAAAATGACGTCGATAACCCCTGCCGAAGTGCTGGGGTCAATATTCATCACATGCTGCTCATTGACATCTTCAACCACCGCCGGTCGATCCCCACGCTTCCTTTTACGCGTGTACCAAATCACCCCACCAGTAGAGCCATTCCCAACCTTCGGGACAGCCTCCAAAGGCGTGCCCCCGACCTCACCGGCACCGGTGCCCACCGACGGCACCTCCGTCGCACCCATAACTTCCCCCATGGCCTCAACCTCCGGCCTATCGCTCTCCGATGATGAAGAGCTCGGGCTACGCTCTCCATGAGCCACCCGTGGTCGTTTCCCCCTCGAAGCAATCACCTTTGACCTTGTCATCTTCCTCGGATTGAAAAAAAAAGGAGAACCCAAGCCTAGGGTTTCAAAATCAAGAGAGAAAAAAAGATCTAGGTCGAAATGGAGGCGGAGAAGGCAAAAGAATCAAGATTTTTGGTTTAAAACTGAAGAGAAGAAGAAGAGAGGGAAGAGAAAACCATTTTTGAAAAGTGGGGAGAGAGAGGGTCTCTTTCGGTTATAAGGGACCCAGTTATGGGGCGGCTACCCACGAGTAGCCGCCTCCTCTCGGGTGGCTAGTTTCAACTAGCCGCCCCTCCCAGTTTTCCAACTTCCACTTAAGACCCCTTTCCAACTTCTTTCCAAACCCTAAATTCAAGTTTTCTAAAGACAAACAACCATTTATTGGTTTATTTCCAAGCACTACTTGATCAAACACGACTTTTCTGAAGTTTCACCATAATTTCAGTACCATTCAGTTCGAATTTCTTCAGTTTTGGTTCTTTTCAGAGTTTTTTTTATCCTTCGGATGATCCAAATCACCAATTCAACTCTTTACTTGCTTTCTGTTGGTGATATCCCCTCCTTGATGAGTTTTTCCAAGCATGGGAATGGTAGGCACGAGGAAACTGATGCTGGACTGATCCGTGCACGATAGCTAAGAACCCCGACCGCGGGTTGGATCACTTACCATTTACTTTTCCCGCCTCCCACCTGGATCATCCTTTTGGTTGAAAATTCCAGTCAAGACCTAGCCTCTGATAGTCTAAATCAACTCCCTGAATAGTGTTGTTCGTGTTGTCTTAATTTCTTAAAAGTTGGGCCGGCCAAAATAGGGGTCTCTTTCCTTATCATCTGTCGAAGTCTTCCCTGCTTCGCGCAAAGACTCTGTCCGATGAGGGACAATTGTAGATACTCCAATTTTGACCGTCTAGCAAGATGAAAATACATCAAGTAACACATGGAAATAACCCACATTTGGGCATCAAATAGAAAACAAATCTCAGAAAATCGAAAACCCTAAACCCTGGTCCAAACCTTAGAAAACCTCAAACCGTGGAAAAGGGTGGCTAACCCTTACTAGCCGCCCCATATCAGGCGACTAGTTTGCACTAGCCGTCCCCCTGGTCGACCCTAAACCGCTTCCCTAGATGGGACATAAAGCAGCATTAAATGCTGATCATTGCTGTGAGTTGTGACCTTTAGCCGCCCCATCTTGGCCGGTTCAATCCAAGTAACCGACTCAAGCGACCGCTTGTCAGAGATGGGACGTTTGGCAGGTCAAGATAAGGGAGGCTACCAGGAAGTAGCCTCCCCATCTTGGGCGGCTAGTTTCAACTAGCCGCCCTTCACCTAGTCTCTGATAGAGAAAACAGAGAATTAATGAGGGGTCTAATCAAACACACTATTACCCAAGGCATTTTATTACCCCTTGGATATTCCCCTGCCTCTTTTTTTACTATAAATAGAGGAGGTCCCAAGCCTTTCCAACATATTCACACACCTTCATAATTCCCAACCTTCAATTCCAATTCCCACACTCACACCCACTACTTGAAATCCCTAGAGAGAAAGAGAGAGAGAGAGAGAGAGAGAGAGTCCCATTTGTCAGAGAAAAATCCATTCACTACACAAAACCACCCTCTCAACTCAATTCACCCTCCGAAACCCAGGTTAAATCTAGCTTAACCTCTGCGAAAACCAAACCCATTCCCCCACTCAGGTTCTACCCAGGTTGATCCAGGCCCCGGATGGCTAACCCGAGCTAGCCGCCCCATACCCGATGGCTCAAACCCACTATCCGCCCCCACCTACACCCCACTTGACCCAAGACTCCTCTAGCCAAGCAAGAAGTAGAATAGGATTACCTGTTTTTCACCTCTGAGTACGGTAAATCCGTGTCCCAGAGCAGAGACCCCACAAACTCCCCCACGTAGGCGATCAAATCAGACCAAACTTTTCCTGCTTTTTCGAAAAGCAGGTGGTGATCACACACACCCGTGAATCCTCTTGAGCCACTAACGGGCGCCTCGACCAGGAACAACACCCCACCACCCTTTTGTGAGACAATCTAGTCGAGCCCGCCAAGGTGCGCACCGGATCTGAATCCCCGAAGAACAACTACATGCCCGAAAACGCGGATTCCTCGACACCCGATCGAATCACGCACACCGACAAACGCCGAAGCGCGGATTCCTCGACACCCGATGAATCCCACACCGACACCACCTATACTATTTGAGGAAGGTAGAACATGCTTACTATCTGCAAGCGAGACCAAGCATGGTTCATCTCGTGGAAAGGTTTCCTTCCTCTGACAATGGATGGTGGGAAGAATGCCTCGTGCAGTTGAGCAGCCCTTGGGTGCTTCCTACCCCCATCCAGGTGACAAGCCCAGGGTGCCTTGTCATCTTTGTTCGGTGAAATTAGGTTAGCATAAAAATCATTGAACTTTTATGCCTCTTTCACCTTCCTTGCCACAGCTAACGAGTCTTGTTTACTTCTCAAAGATGTGTTGGAGCGCGCGACCCCAGATCCATCAGTGGTGAAGTTCTATCAGATCGCTAGGGCCCAAGAGCTGGAGGAAAAGAATTTCCGTAAAATCCTCAACCATCTTGCCCCCAGAGCATCTAGTTCCTCCTCGAAGACTACCGGTTCATCTTCGGGAATTGATACACCTTCTGCTTCTTCCCCTGCCATTGCCAAAGAGGTGGTCGAGCGGACTGCTGCCCCCAAGACCAAATTTACTTCAAAAAAGATGCCTAGGTTGCCACTCCCTTCAAAACGGAGGACTTAAGCTCCTCGCCCGGCCTCGCCAGTCGAAGAGGCGGACTCAGAGGATAGAGTAAATGCCTCATCTGATGTCTTCCAGGCTCCTCCTCTGGGGAGTGATTTGCCTTCAAGTGTTGTTGGCGCAGCTGCCGTTGAGGCTACTGTGCTTTCCATTGAAGAGAGATGTCTACCAGGTCCTGTTGTTAGTTATTGCCAGATACGGTAGAGGTTCCCTCTTCTCCATAAGTCGACGTGGTTATGGCCCCTGCCTTCGATCCTCTGGTAGCAGCGTCCAGAGTTTCAATTGACAAGTTTCGTGTTGAGCCATCTCTTGTTGAGGAGGTAGTGACCATGTCTCCCTCAGCCTCTTCACCTAGGGTTACTCAAGTTGCGACAATGGATTTGGCACCTGCGGTTGTTACTTCGTTAGATGTGCCCCCACCCGAGATGATGGAGACCACTCTCGTCATGGCTTCTCCTTCAAGGGTGCCCCCAGTCGATCCGACTGCGGCTGCCTCTCCAGCTTCTCCTCATTCGGATGCACCCGTTGTTATAACGTCCGAGGCTGCTGATGTTCCTCATCCGGCCTCCGTGGAAGCCCCTTCTACTTCGGCCTATGCTACTATGGCATCGGCCAGTACTTCTTCTGGAGGTCCTCTAGCTGATCGTGCCAGCAAAGAGCTGGCCTGTGCCCAACTTGGACAGTGCTCGTTTTATTTCGAAGCTCCTTTTTCAATGTTCTAATCATTTGATTTTCAGAATTCTGTCATCTAACAAGTGCTCAACGAGCGGATCCTGGATGCTACGAGGCATGAAGCTCTCATCAAGTCGGCTCAAGAACTTGCCCATCAGAGAGAGGCACAATTGAAGTCGGTCGAGGAGCAGATTGTGATTGCAAAATGAGCTAGCCTTGCTACAGATTTCATTGAATCTTCTGCTCGTCGGGATTTGGCTGTTGCTCAAGCTCAAGCTTTCGCTACTGAAGAGTGAGTGAGAGAACTCCTCGAACTGAAGCTTTCCCAATCTTTTGATCATGCCACCTTTTCCTTGTGAGCGCATAACGCAGAAAAGCGAGTTGAGGCCCTGACACAAGAGTTACAAGAATAGCAAGTCAAACTCTGCGGGCTTCAAGCCGACTGTGCTGTTGCTAGAGAGGATGGTTTGTCAAAGGGTTGAGATGACGCTTTTGCATCAATGAGGCACCAGAGAAGAACTACAATTGTGGATATCGTCAAGGGTATGAAGTTAGATCCAACAATGTCTCTCTCCGTATTGCTGCCGCTCCTCCTTCTGGTTTTGATTCTGGCTTTGATGGTGGGTCTCAGATCTAGACATTTTATAAACAACGATGTTTTAATAAACAACTTGTCTTTTACATGTCTACTCTTTTTTTTTGCATGGTCTGAATACTTGTGATTGGAGTGCTTATTATCGAGATAATAGGGTCATGCCCTATTAAAGTTTAAGCCCATTTGGTGGACTAATTCCATTTATCCCATCATCGCGACCTCCATAAGTTGGTCATAGAGCCTGGGCCCTTTGAGACCTGGTGAGCATAGAAAAAATTGTATTATCAATCTCATCCTGTGAATGTATCTTGTGCGTTCCTTCTCCTTCTGCTTTAGACGCTTTTAAGATGGAGTGCTTAGGATGACAGGGTAGCACCCTTTCAGAATTTAAGCCCATGGACTAATTCTACTTATCCTTTCCTTGTGACCTCCAAAGGTTGGTCGTAAAGCCTGGGCTCTTTGAGACCTAGTGAGCATAGGGGAAGCTTGTGCTTTCTACTGACCTCATCCTGTGACTGTATCCTATGTGTCCCACTTTTTTTATGCCTTTTACTCGAATGCTTATCGATGGATGGGGCGTCCCCAGCGCGACCTCTTCCACAAAGAGTGCTCATCCGATCGACCTGAACTGGATCAATGTGCGACCTCCTTAGAGTGCTTTTCTAGCGATCTATTTGGAGTGCTATCCTCGCGACCTCTTGTCAAGAGTGCTATTCTCACGACCTCTTTTCAAGAGTGCTTATTTGAAACCAAGTTCATGCGCGTTCTCGAACGGGCTTTCATTCACATAAAATATTCACAATGAATAGAGACCAAGCGAAAAACTTTCATTTCAAAAGTAGTACTTTTTCAAATGCATTACATTGCGAGGTCTTATGAGTGCCTATCCATTCATTCGTTCTAGATAATCTCCTTTGGGACCCAGTCCGGTTACCTTGTATGGTCCCTCCCAACTGGGTCCAAGCTTACTATCAGATCATTTTCAGGATTCAGGGAATACCTCTTACAGGACTAGATCTCCAACTTGAAAGCTTTGTCTCAAAACCCTCTTGTTGTAGCTTCATGTGATCTGTTTCCGGTAGTTTGCCATTCTGATGGAAGCCGCTTCCTTTCGCTCGTCCCTTAGGTCTAGGTCAGACCCGAGAACTTCTTTGTTAGCCTGCAGCTCAAAGTTCTCAATCAAAATGGTTGGGATCCCGAACTCTATGGGAATCACAGCCTCGACGTCAAAGGCCAGAGAAAATAGAGTTTCCCCCGTAGTGTGGTACACCCATAACACCGAGGGAAGATCGTTCACCCAGTTGCCTTTGGCAGCGTTGAGCCGCTTCTTTATTCCGTCCAGGATTGTACGATTGGTGATATCTACTTGACCATTTCCTTGGAGGTAGCGAGGAGACGAGAAAATATGTTTTATACCCAACTCCTCGCAGAACTCCCTTATGGTGGCGTTATTGAATTGTGTTCCGTTGTCGGAGATTATAGTGTTTGGCACTCCGAACCTACATACAATCTTCTTCCAGAGAAAACTTCGTACCTTGATGTCCTGGATTCTGGCTAGAGCCACGGCTTCCACCCATTTGGTGAAATAGTCAGTGGCGACCAGGAGGAACCGCTTCTTGTAGATACCCCAATTTTGACCGTCCAGAGAGACAGAAATACTTCAAATAACACACGGAAATATCCCACAAGTGGACACTGATAGAGAACCAAAGGTTCGGTAAACCAGAAACCCTAACCCTAGCCTTGACCTAACCCTAAACTGGAAACCCTAAACCTTGACCTAACCCCAAACCCTAGCCTTGACCTAACCCTAAACCGGAAACCCTAGAACCTTGACGTAACCAAACCCTAACCCTAGCCGTGACCTAAACCCAAACCCTAGCCCAAAACCTAAACCTAATCAAACCCTAACCCTAAACCCTAATCCCAGCCTTGACCTAACCCTAGCCCGGACCCTAAACCTAAGCCAAACCCTAAACCAGACCTAAACCTACCCTAAAAACCTAAAGCCCCTGGAAAGGGGTGGCTATCCCTAACTAGCCACCCCTCACTGGGCGGCTAGTTCACACTAGCCGCCCCCCTAACCGCCCCCTGGCCGACTTTGGACCAGTTCCCTGGATGGGACATAAAGCAATATTGAATGCTGATCATTGCGGCGGGTCATGACCTTTAGCCGCCCTCTCTTGGCCGGATCAAACCAAGTAGCCGACCCAAGCCACCGCTTGTCAGAGATGGGACGTTTGGCAGGTCATGATAGGGGCGGCTACCAGGAAGTAGCCGCCCCATCCCGGGCGGCTAGTTAGAACTAGCCGCCCTTCACCTGTTCTCTGGCAGAAGAACCAGAGCATTAATGAGAGGTCCAATCGAAGCCAACCCACTCCATTACCCTCGGGATATTTTCCTACCTCTCTTTTACTATAAATAGAGGAGGTCCCAAGCCTTCAACAACAACCAACACACCCAACAATAATCCACAACAATCACCAATTCATCTTCAAACCCTTCCACCACCAGAAATCCCAAGAGAGAGAGAGAGAGAGAGAGCCCTTTTGTGAGAGAAACACCCATTCCCCACATAAAATACCCTCTCATCCCACCCTCCATAAACCCAGGCTAAACCTAGCTTAGCCTCTGCCCAAAACCCCACCCTTTACCTACCAAACCCCTGCTTAAATTTCCCAGACCCTGGATGGCTAACCCTAGCTAGCCGCCCCCTGGCCGACGGCTAACCACAACTAGCCGCCCCCCTATCCACACCCCATATCAACATCCCTTTGACCCATAACTCCTTTAGTCAAGCCCGGAAGCAGAATATGATTACCTGTTTTTCACCTCTGTGTACGGTATATCCGTGTCTCAGAGCGGAGACCCCACAAACTCCCCACGTAGGCGATCAAATCCGACCCAAACCCTTTCCTGTTTTTAGAAAAAGCAGGTGGCGATCACAAAACCCCTTGAATCCTCTTGAGCCGCTGTCGGGCGTCTCAACCAGGAACGACACCCTCACCCTTTCCGAGAAGACGATCCGACCGAGCCCGCCAGGGCACGCATCCGATCTGAACCCTCCGAAGAAACCCCACACACGCGGATTTTTTGACACCGACACTTCTGAGATGGCGCCATGGGTATCGATCCAACTATATCGAACCATCATTAAGCAAACGGTCAAGGACTTGATAGTGTATTCAAGTCCCCAGCGGGTCGGTGAATCAGCGAGCCAAACCTGCTGACACTTGTCACATCTCCTCACCAGATCAAGAGAATCTTTTGCAAGGGTTGGCCAGAAATATCCAACGGTCAGTATGCATTTTGCCAAGGACCTTGAGGCCGTTTGGCTCCCGCATATTCTTGAATGCATCTCCTCTAGCACTTACTTGGCTACTTCAAGGGTGATGCATTTAAGGAGTGGGCATCTAAGCACTTATTTGCCCTTCAATAGTACGGAGCTAACATCATGGTCGAAGGCTGCAATGTAAAAAAGCAAAATGTCTCCCAGGGAATGGCTTACCAGAAGTGGCGGCGTGCTAAGGTACTTTTTGAATTCCTCAAATGCCTTTTGATATTTTAGCATCCATTAGAACCTTTGAGCCTTTCGCAATAGTTGAAAGAATGGCTGGCATTGATCAATGGCTCTGGAGATGAACCGGTTGAGAGCAGCCAACCTCCCAGCTAGTTTTTGCACCTCCTTTTTGTTTCACGGAGGCACCATCTCCATGATTGCCTTGATCTGATCGGGGTTGGTTTCAATTCGTCGCTGTGTCATCAAATACCCCAAAAACTTGATCGAGGTGACTTCAAAGGAGCATTTCATTGCATTTAGTTTAAGGTGGTATTTACACAACACAGTGAAGACTTCCTCCAATTGGGACAAATGGTCAATTCGGCGCTCAATTTTGACCATCATGTCATCTATGTAAACTTCCACGGTCTTGTCGATCTGGCACTGGAAGACCTTAATAACTAGCCTTTGATAGGTGGCCCGGGTGTTTTTTAACCAGAACAGCATTACTTTATAAAATAAATGCTAGTGGGCGTTATGAACGCCGTTTTCTCCTGGTCGAGATCGTACATCGGGATCTGATGATAGCCTGAATAAGCATCCATGAAACTCATTAGTTCATTATCCGATGAGGAGTCCACCAGCTGGTCGATCTTTGGAAGTGGGAAGTTGTCCTTTGCACATGCGCTGTTTAGGTTCGAGAAGTCAATGCAAACCCGCCACTTCTTATTCTTCTTGGGTACCACCACGGTGGCCAGCCACTCGGGCTGTCGTACCTCACGGATGAACCCGGTGGTCACGAGTTTGTTCACCTCATCTCGCACCGCTTCTGCATGTACTGTGACCATTCGTCACTTTTGTCAGACTGGACAAATGGTGGGCGAGATGAACAGCTGATGGTTTGCCACTTCGGGGTCAATCCCCAACATGTCTTGAGGCTTCCATGCAAAGATGTCCTTGTTTTTGACAAGGAGGTTGAGTATCGCCCTTCTTTCTTTTGATGAGAGTAAACTCCCGACGAGAAAGAATTTCTTGGGGTCAAGGAGATCTATTGGGACATGTTCAAAGTCTTCAAAAACCCTATCTTCAGGACCGGGCCGGCATCATCGGCCTTGACTCGGTCTTGAAGTAATTGCTATATTTTTGGATGAATTTCTCCCTCCTCGGGCAGCTCCTCGAACTCGGGCAAGGACGACTTCCCTGCCATTGCCGCCATATAGCAACGCTTCATGACAACTTGGTCCCCTCGGATCTCCTATTATCCCCTCAACTGTGGAGAAACGGAGACGTTGGTGGTAGGTGGACGGGAGATCCATGATGGTGAACTCCGTCATGGTGGTCTGGTTCCCTGCTTGGACCGGTAATGCAATACGTCTAGCTGGGATGACTCGTGCTCTGTTGAAAAATATATGCATACAAAACCATCACATGCAAGCGAACCTTGAATGTACATATGAAAATTGTCCCTTTTTTCAACCCGAACCCACGCTCACATATGCACACAATCCCACTGTGATTAGTTTTCTACATACACACGACAAGCATACCTATTAAAAATACTTATATATAAATATAACACACGAATCACCTATTCATACCACAAAAGACATGCATATATATAAATAAAAAGCTAGAGCGGAAGGGTTAAGGAAATACCACAGCCCGTGTGGACCCAGGAGCGTCCGCCTCGGCCTCGTCGGGATCGTCCATCCCGTCGTCATTCTCCTCCTCCTCATCCTCCTCGAACACGGCCTCCTCGGCCTCAGCCTCGACGCCAACCCCGGCCTCTGTGGCCCCCATATCTACACCCTTGACCTCCTCGGCCTCAACCCTGACACCCCCAATCTCCTCCATACCCACCGCACCAGAGGTCAGCCCCTCAAACATGACTATGGCCTTCTTTCCTCCTCAACCCTGGCCTCTGTGACCTCCCTATCCAGCATCCCAACAATGGCATCCCAACGATGCCCTCACGTCCTCACTAACTCCCTCAACTCCTGCCTCCTTGGTTACACCCTTGACCGGTCCTCCAACCTCCGAAACCACATCTTCAACCCTTACCGAAGTGCTAGGGTCAATATTCATCACATGCTGCTCATTGACAACCTTGCCAATTTCATTCCTTTGAATGGATCCATAGACGAGCATGGTTACACGCCGCAATCACTCTTTCATCCCCACTTCTTGGTCACTTTACGACCAACTTCTGCTTCTGGTCAAGCTACATCATCTCGAAGGAGACCTACATCTTCTTCGAGTCTCGTTGGGTGCTCTTTGGCATGATGAAATATGGTACTCCCCCGAAAATGACGTCGATATCCCCTGTCGAAGTGCTGGGGTCAATATTCATCACACGCGATGATCCACAACTTAGCTTGAGGGCATGCCGACCAACAAACCTTAACGAAGGCTACCTCAGAATAGCCCACGGAGGCCCAATGAAACTTTTGAGATCCTTGTAGGCATTTGGTGCATTCGTCTACCCCGATGGCAGTACTCAAATTCGTAGTGTCCGAAACGGTCACGAAAGGCCACCTACGGAATGCCCAACTCCCGGATCTCCAATTAGGGTGCCCTGCGCGAAGATAGATCAACAGAAAGACACTGGCTCCCAGGGCTGGTCAAAACAGATCATCAATTCGCAGCAAAGGTACTTGATCTTCAACCCCTACGGGGAGATCAAAATAATTCCTGGGACGATTAAGTCCAGATTCCCGCTCCTTGAGCATGGTTGGCGCTCATGATGTTACTTACACGCTGGGTAAGCCGCTCAACCACACTTAATCCGCAAGACACGCAATAGGAGGTTGTCGAATTCTGACAACGCCTGTGCAACGTCATCTATCTGATATGGCGGTTGAGTCCCATCACGAACGCTTAGCGTCGCTTCTCCTCGTTTATGACCCATGTGGGGGGAGAGGCAAAACGCGATAGTACGGCAAACTGTGCTTCTCATGCCGCCACGGACAGGTCGCCCAACTATACTCATTGGAACTCCAGCATCCTACACTCAATGGGCATATTCATCACGGGGAGTCCAAGCTCTCGACGTCATCCAGTAGAACTCTCCCGGTGAGGCCTCTACCTAGTAGCCTCCCATGTCCACTATCTCTGCTATATGGGCACACCAACAAGCATCGTGGATAGTACCTGGGAGCACCTCACAGGACTTCGGCCTCTACCGGGCCGTTACAATGCACGATGATATATTGAAGCGACTCCAGATGTGGCTATGGAACCCTAGTTCATAAACTATCGCCCACCAAGATGCAAAAGGACGCACTCAATCCCGATCATACGCATCACCACTCGATATAGCACAATTCAAGTGAGAGGGAAAGGCAATCATCAAAAGATGTTTCAAAGATATTCCCTGACTTGGGAAAAGAACCTTTTAGGAGGGCACCATGAGGTCCCAATATAGGATATCCTGACAACCAAACAAGGAACACGGAGCATCCTAGCCCGGGTCTCAATGATGACCCTGCAAGGCCCCTTAATCCCGAGCAGGAAAATGGGAGAAGACATCGCTCATTAATAAACAATATGCCACATCCTCAAAACTTGAAACCGGCGCCGCACGCGAACTCCATGGTTAATAGCAATAATGATGTCCGGGAACGAACTTCCATAGTCAAGACGCGATCCAACCTTAGAAATTGCAACGATCCAATTCAATACAACACAACTGGGCTGGAAACTCCTTTCCAAGCCTTAGTCCCACAACAGGGGACCCAACAATGACCCTGATTAGTCGACCAAGTCAACAACTTAAGGGGATCCAGGGGTGGCCACGTCCACGTCCACGGAAGCGAGGAGGCATGTCAGCAACCTAAGAAAACTTCTAAAACCAGAGTACTCGGATAACAATCCTACGACTCATCTATACGACTCGACTTAGGGTCTAACAGGACCAGGCTCTGATACCAACTTTTGTCACGCCCCAGGGTGGCCGTCCCTGAGATGTGGCAATAATATAATATCAGCTATCATAAACAAGAGGTCAACAATTACTCCAATAAATAATACACAAGGCTAATGAAGCAAAGACAACTGATGACACAACTGAAAAGCGGAAGCATAAACTATTAATAAGTCTGTGAACCAAAAATATTATTATGGACTCGAATACACAATCACTGTCCTGTGAGAGCCAAGTCTAGCCAATAAAATACAACAAGTGTCACACGCACGATTTACAAATACACAAGACTCTAGGACTGCTGACAGCCTCGCACTCGCCAATCCGTCGGACAGAACGCTCCCACGCACGCAAGACCACGCCATAGGGAAACTCCAGCTCCACGCCCAACAACGCCCCTGTAAAAGAAATAGTACGCGAGGGGTGAGCTACAAGCTCAGTGAGTGGTTGAAAACCAAACACCATAACAACAATTTAATGTTAAGGCAATTTCCTTTCATGGAAAAACATGGGTTGAAACCCAATGGATAATAGGGTCACACGGCGGTGCAACCCACCTCACCCTCACCCTCACTCCCGAAGGGAGACTCTTGGGACTCTTGGGGAGAGACAATACCGTTTGTCAAGGAGACGCGGAATTACTGGTCTACACAACACTATTGGATCATCTACATAGAGATAATTGCCATTGATGTCTCTCAACATTGATACCTAACCGGACCTAGCAAATATGGGAACGGATGAACAAACGAATGGGTCACGTAGCGACGTGACTCAACACATTCCCCACCCCCGCCCCCGAAGGGGAGCTCCAGGGAGACCCGGGGACAAACGAGGGTTAATCATAACATCATGTGTTACTGGTTAACAATACACAACGCGTCCATCTGCTACGAGGTAGAGATATACTTCGATACCTCAAGCATTAGGAGTAACAAACTCAGAGTATACTCGATGGGTATTTGGGTCACGTGATGACGTGACAACAACTCATCCTCACCCTAGCCCCCGGAGGGGTGACTCTAGGGACTTTCAGAACGATCTCAGTTGCTCTACACCCATCGTCATCCGGTAGCCCTCTCCCGGAGAGCCTCTACCTGGTAGCCTGTAACGCCCCACATTTACCTAACCGCTTATCGGACGGTAAATGGGTCGCTACTAAACTTAATCCAAAGGCAAGACCAAAATTTGTAGCTTTTTTTTTCTTATATGATACCAATATAACATAAATATAATAAAACCGATAATAATAAAATAAATAATACTAATGGTATTAAATCATTGACTTTACAATATATCAGAGTTTTTTTGCGGAGACAAGATACTGAAAAGAAAATACATAACAAACTACCCCTGTGGGAGCCATCTAAACTAAACAAACATAAATGGTCAGTCGTAACTATAATTTACTCTCGAACCGCTACCTCGGAGCAATTTCTGAAAGACGCGAAAAGTCCAAACTTCATCTTAATCCTCAAAATACGCAATACCTGGTTATGAAACAACCAGCCCATATCGAATAGGGTGTGTGATTAACTCAGTGAATAAGTCAACTGACAAATTACCTCATATGACAGTTACATATAAAAATAAGGTTTTATAAAAATCAATTTCATTTAATAAATCTTTTATTTTATTAAATCAATTTAAAATCATGAACTTTTAAAAAAAATATTTTAATGTACACGTGGCCCAATCCTTGGCCCACATCAGAGAAATCATGAGAGTCAAATGATAAAATCATATATATATATATATATATATAATATTAAAAACAAGAAATTTCTTTAATAAATCAATTTAAATTCATGAGCTTAATAAAAAATATATTTTAAAGCAATCACGTGGCCCAATCCTTTGTCCACGTCATAGAAATCATGCAGGTTAAATGATATGACCAGGTAGGGTTCTCAATCGGAAGAACCATTCCCCAAAACAGGTGTGCCAAGCCCCAAGCGACTAAATAGCTCAAAAAGCTCCCTCGATGAGACGTTGGATCTAGAAGACGCTGATGGGTCGCCGTTGCCATCACTACGAGAACACCAACACAGGATGCCTCGGTTGCTACAGACTCCAAACAAATGAATCCGCCGCTGTAAGGAATACTTTACCACACCCCTCACCGTTCTTGGGACTCTTTGAGTCCTACACCTTCCTCCCCAAAGGCGAAATACTATGGGGGGATTTATTCCGAAAATATGTCATGATATGCATCTTGATAAAATCTCCTAGGACTAGGTTGTCTCCACTAGTCCTAAATTTTTCCAAAAGTCTTGAAATGAAAATCTTTAATCCAAATGTTATTTCGAAAACATCAGCATAAAAAATGTATTATGTTAATTCTTGAAACATGAATAGCATAATTCATGCTATTTTAAATGATAAGACGAAGGAATTAAATCATGCAACTTTATTCAGTAAGAAATGCAATTTGATCAATATGTAAAATATCAAAATCATGCAAAATAATCATAATATAAATGCATGGATATCACATAATATCATACAAATATAATGAACACGTGAAATTCAACGATGTAGAGAAAAACTCACATAAAATAAATCAATAGGCCTACTCACCTCGAATGGACCCTAAGTCCGGAGAATGAAGCCCACAACAAAAACCATAACCTAGATAAACCAAATGAATTATTAATTAAAACCTATAATTTAAGCCTAAGCCCAAGACCTAATTACCTATCAATTATTAATAGGTATAAATTTTTATACCCAACAATCTAAACCTATTTCATATATACTACAACCTAAAAGATAGACTTATTTACCATATAACCAGACACTACAGGACAAAAACCAGAAAAGACAAAACAGAAAAGACAAGACAGAAAAGACAAAACAGAAAAGATAAAAATCCAGAAAACTAAAAATAATAATAAAATACCCAAAAATTCATAAAACTATATGAAAAAATCATTTTTTTTTCTATATAAAAAAAAAATTATTACTTTGCAAAAATTGAAAATAAATAAAACTTAACATATATTTGTTTAGGTCATAACTCTTGTATAAATAAAAACTTATATTTTAATAATCTAAACATAGATCTAATCTTTAAAATAAATAATAAATCAGAACCCTAAGTTTATGAAGATTCAAAAATTAAAATACCTAACATGCATAGATCTAATAATAATAAATAGTAGATCGAAACCCTAGTTTTCTTAAAAATTTAGAAATCCAATAACATGAACATATATATATTAAAACTCTAATTTTATTAAAATCTCACTACATAAAAATATATTTAATCCATAAAATAAATAATAAATGAAAACTCTTTTTTTTTTTTAATTAAAAGTTTAAAAATCAAAACACCTAAACATTGATCTAATAAATAATAGGAAAATCAAAGGATAAAAAGAAAAAGATTAAATACCTTTTTTTTCTCTCTCTAACCCCTCTCTCTCTCTGCCGAATAGACAAGGCCGTGCAGATGAAATACACGGCCACCCATATATTTAGTTATCTAGACCTAACAAAATTACAAAACGACCCCCAGATTGTTTTATATTTACAAATAGGTCCCTATCTGAATTACAGATAGGTCCCTACAATATATTACAAGAAATTCACAATTCAAAACTAGGTCCCTCAAAATCAATAACAATGAAATCTCAAAACTTAATCTTTTGAGCTCCAAATGTTAATGAGATTATAACCATTTAAGATTTTAAAGATCTTAAAAATATATATAAAAATTTCAACATAACAATTAATATTTAAAATTGTAAACTGAAATGAGCCCAAAAGGATATACTAAATGAGCCAAAACTTAAAAACACACAAAATACACTAATTTTAATTTAAATATCTTATTTATATATTTAAATCAAATATATAAATAAGCTAAAATTCACGGGTGTTACACACTTCCCCCCTTTAGGAATTTAGTCCTCTAAATTCAATGTAGAACAAAAAAAAAGATATATAACATTCAATGATAACAATAATCCAACCAATAGTTGTAAGAGTAGTCTTACGATTCTAACTCATAACAACATCAATACAATCATTTCACCAGTAGGTTTACACGTCCGTGTAATACCTAACAAGCACAATAATATAGAAAATAGTATAAGAATCCAACTTATACCCAACAAACAATCAAACAAATGTACATCCATACAATAATTGTATAAGTCAGCTTACAAGTCTGACTCATACTCAACAAGCTCAATAATGTGAAAAATGGTATAAGATTCTAACTTATTCCCCACAAACAATATTCAATCGAATGCACAAGCAAAACTATCAATGATTTGCATTGAAGTTCCAACAAATATTAATACAGACAACTATCATACAACAAAATAACCATATAAATCAGATCCACAATTCTTCCGCTGCGCCACTCTGATAGTGACCCAAATCACAGGTGGATGAACTTATACATCACCAACAATGACAAAAATCATTTACAAAAATTAAATGTGTAGGTCAAATCCACCAATGTTTCACATCATAGGTGTTATAACTCATACAGTATAAGCAATGACAAATAATACAACGAAAATATACAAGTCACGCTCACCCATATCCCATACCATGGGTGATTCAATTCGTACGGAATAAGCAAAGACATAACAAACAACAAATTGCATAAGTCAGCCCACCTACGTCACATACCATAGGCGGCCCAACTAATACAATACAAACATAGACAATCTATATAGCAAAAGAATCAACATCAAACAATTTCATACATAATTGTACAAGTTAGGTTCATCTACGTCCCATACCATAAATGATCCAACTTGTACCATCAACATATGGGCAATAGTAATGACAACAAGATGATACTAAGATGAAACTAAAGATATTTACAATCTTTAAAATTTATATATAAGAAAATCATCTACTGACATGGACATTCACGGATTAATTGAACCATCCGTGATGCTATACAAAACGTGAAAAACATCCTAATAAAATTGTGAATACATGGCTACACTGAACAACTTAAAAGAATTAGTTGTTAAGGTATGTCTCTCTTGTATGCACACTTCGACATATATTTAGTATGAATGATCATCCACCATATAATTCTCTTACATAGAGTGACATCTAATAAGAATTCAAATCTTATATGCATCAATCCTAATTGACTCAACTCATCCTAGGCATCAAAGGAATGACTCTCGTACTGACTTATCTCGAGGCTCTTACCTAAAAAATAATTTATAATGAACCAAAATAACTAAGCTCTCTAAGATAGGGTATCCAAAAAAATCAGGTGGGATATCCTAAGATCCAATAATGCAATCGAAACTCTTAAAGATAAAGCTTGATCTATACGCGTTCTAAATGCATATGAATCTGAATTTACAAGATGCAACTGTAATATCGATATCATAGCATAATGTAGAAAAATATTTAATACATTAAAATATTGTATATAAAATAAAAATTTCATGATAAACAAGTATAAATAATGTTTTAAAAGAATTTAAAGCTCATTCAATTTAATATATATAGCATAGTAAATTTGTAAGCCATGTAAAATATATATAAAGTTACATTGTAATAAAATTAATGTAACAAATATGTAAAGAGTTTAATTAAGAAAGATCTAGTAATTTCTTTATTTTTGAATTATTAAGATTTAAATACATCGATATGATTTTCTTAAATTTGACTTGAAAAACTTAAAATATAATTACAATTTATATAAATCTCATTTGAAATCTTTCATTTAAATAAATAAATAAACAAACACAAGTAACAGCTAAATTTATCTCAAGGTAAAAACATATATATATATATATATATATATATATATATATATACGCCGATGATAATATGCGGTCGTGCGGTCGCGGTCGTGGGCCGTCCGATCGCGGGTCCATCGCATCCAACGGTCGACGTGATTCGCACCCGACCGTCCGATGCGATGGACCCGTGATCGCGGACGCACCGACCGCACGACCGCACGTAATCACTTTCCTATATATATATATAAAATGGGTCACTTCTCCTTTAATAAGAAATTAATAGATTTAGGCTCTGATACCATCTGTAACGCCCCAAATTTACCTAACCGCTTATCGGACGGTAAATGGGTCGCTACTAAACTTAATCCAAAAACAAGACCAAAATTTGCAGCTTTTTTTTTCTTATATGATACCAATATAATATAAATATAATAAAACTGATAATAATAAAATAAATAATACTAATGGTATTAAATCACTAATGACTTTACAATATATCAGAGTTTTTTTTGCAGAGACAAGATACTGAAAAGAAAATACATAACAAACTACCCCTGTGGGAGCCATCTAAATTAAACAAACATAAATGGTCAGTCGTAACTATAATTTACTCTCGAACCGCTACCTCGGAGCAATTTCTGAAAGACGCGAAAAGTCCAAACTTCATCTTAATCCTCAGAATACGCAATACCTGGTTATGAAACAACCAACCCATATCGAATAGGGTGAGTGATTAACTCAGTGAATAAGTTCACTGACAAATTACCTCATATGACAGTTACATATAAAAATAAGGTTTTATAAAAATCAATTTCATTTAACAAATCTTTTATTTTATTAAATCAATTTAAAATCATGAACCTTTAAAAAAAATATTTTAATGTACACGTGGCCCAATCCTTGGCCCACATCAGAGAAATCATGAGAGTCAAATGATAAAATCATATATATATATATATATATATATATATATATATATAATATTAAAAACAAGAATTTTCTTTAATAAATCAATTTAAATTCATGAGCTTAATAAAAAATATATTTTAATGCAATCACGTGGCTCAATCCTTTGTCCACGTCATAGAAATCATGCAGCTTAAATGATATGACCGGGTAGGGTTCTCAATCGGAAGAACCGTTCCCCAAAACAGGTGTGTCAAGCCCCAAGCGACTAAATCGCTCAAAAAGCTCCCTCGAGGAGACGTCGGATCTAGAAGACGCTGATGGGTCGCCGCTGCCATCACTACGATAACACCAGCACAGGATGCCCTGGTTGCTGCAGACTCCAAACAAAGGATCCGCCGCTGTAAGGAATGCTTTACCACACCCCTCACCGATCTTAGGACTCTTTGAGTCCTAGACCTTCCTCCCCAAAGGCGAAATACTACGGGGGGATTTATTCCAGAAAATATGTCATGATATGCATCTTGATAAAATCTCCTAGGACTAGGTTGTCTCCACTAGTCCTAAATTTTTCCAAAAGTCTCGAAATGAAAATCTTTAATCCAAATGTTATTTCGAAAACATCAGCATCAAAAATGTATTATGTTAATTCTTGAAACATGAATAGCATAATTCATGCTATTTTAAATGACAAGACGAAGGAATTAAATCATGCAACTTTATTCAGTAAGAAATGCAGTTTGATCAATATGTAAAATATCAAAATCATGCAAAATAATCATAATATAAATGCATGGATATCACATAATATCATACAAATATAATGAACACGTGAAATTCAACGATGTAGAGAAAAACTCACATAAAATAAATCAATAGGCCTACTCACCTCGAATGGACCCTATGTCCGGAGAATGAAGCCCACAACAAAAACCATAACCTAGATAAACCAAATAAATTATTAATTAAAACCTATAATTTAAGCCTAAGGCCAAGACCTAATTACCTATCAATTATTAATAGGTATAAAGTTTTATACCCAACAATCTAAACCTATTTCATATATACTACAACCTAAAAGATAGACTTATTTACCATATAACCAGACACTACAGGACAAAAACCAGAAAAGACAAAACAGAAAAGACAAGACAGAAAAGACAAAACAGAAAAGACAAAAATCCAGAAAACTAAAAATAATAATAAAATACCCAAAAATTCATAAAACTATATGAAAAACTCATTTTTTTTTCTATATATATAAAAAAAAATTATTACTTTGCAAAAATTGAAAATAAATAAAACTTAACATATATTTGTATAGGTCATAACTCTTGTATAAATAAAAACTTATATTTTAATAATCTAAACATAGATCTAATCTTTAAAATAAATAATAAATCAAAACTCTAAGTTTATGAAGATTCAAAAATTAAAATACCTAACATGCATAGATCTAATAATAATAAATAGTAGATCGAAACCCTAGTTTTTTTAAAAATTTAGAAATCCAATAACATGAACATATATCTATTAAAACTCTAATTTTATTAAAATCTCACTACATAAAAATATATTTAATCCATAAAATAAATAATAAATCAAAACTCTTTTTTTTTTAATTAAAAGCTTAAAAATCAAAACACCTAAACATTGATCTAATAAATAATAGGAAAATCAAAGGATAAAAAGAAAAAGATTAAATACCTATTTTTTCTCTCTCTAACCCCTCTCTCTCTCTCTCTCTCTGCCGAATAGACAAGGTCGTCCAGATGAAATACACAGCCACCCATATATTTAGTCATCTGCTGCATCGACCCTTCTAGACGGGTAAATAGAGTTTCTTGCATGGATTCCATCACCCGCTTGAGGTCCTGGACCTGACTGACTAGGGTTCCAGGCGAGCCATCAACAACAACTTCAGATGGGAGGACGTCTCTTTCCTGCCGCCCCCCGAATTCGTGTTACTCGGATCTGACATTACGAACACTGGCCTTTTGTTTTGTTGGAAAATAATTTTCAAATGATAACTTCTTAGAGATTTTTGGTGGTAAAAAGAACTTGAACTATATGAATTTCTGACTATGCCTTTAGAGTGTTGTCGTGCGACCTCTTTATAGGCTACCTACGTACCCCTTTTGGTCAAGCCTCATGTAGTTCCCCTTTTTACCCTTGTAACTGCCTTGCCACTACGTGGGATTTTATTCCAAGAAAACGTCCCCCACATTTAGGCTCCACATCGGGCCCTTAATTACCCACGTTTTATTGGTAATGGGCCTTAATTGCCAACGTGACAGTTACAGGAGTTAGTGGTCTTCTGACCGTTTCTTCAATCTGCTCGGTGTCCCTTAGTATGCTTGCCCATACGTTACATCTTCGAGCACGTCTATGAGATGAAAGATTGCCCAATCAGACCTCTTGTCCGTCGTGTCTTTTCTACTCGCTCGCGCGGATTAAGGTCGACCAACCAGACCTCTAATCTGGTCATGTCTTAGACTACTCGAAGCGACATTCACCCACAAAGTGTCTGGCTATCCAACTAGCCCCCTCAGTCTAGTCGTGCCAGCTCACTCAAAAGTTTCATCATGCTTTGTGGATTCGGATCCGATCTCGTGGGCCCCAAGTGAGATGGCCCATGTCCATCTTGTCCTGACACGTGTCCTAGCGTAGATTTTTACCTCCAAAACATCCATCATTTTATGTCATTTCTCCATGAATTCATTCACGGTGAGGCAATTATAAACAAGATTCATAAGTTGATCTTTGAAAGACTTGTAATATTTCACCTAGATTCACAAATTGAACTTATTATAGTATATACTATTACTAAACGGTATACACTATGTTAAATAAGTATATCCTATTTTAACTGAGTATGTACTATAATACAAAGGTATTTGCGCTTTCATAAATGTATACGCTTTAAGAAGGTTATACATTAAGTGAAACATGTATATGCTACATTTAGAATATACAAAAGCTCTAGAAGTTTGTATTTTAAGTCGAGGAATTGATGATAATAATATACATACCATGCCCAATTTTTCTAGAACTTTTTTCAAGATATGTCTGAGATAAAGATAGTATCGAGCATGAGGAAACACTTTTTCAACGGCTCCCCCGATGAATCTGCATTGGTAAGTGATATCGCTTTAGGGGGACGGTTCCCCATGCACGCCAACCAAGCCTTGAAAATTCATACATATGTCTCTATCGTCTCATTGGCTAGCAAGCCGCAGCCTAACAGAATGGAATGTCCATGGTGGTTGACGCCAACAAATGGAGCAAATGACAAACTAGAATTTATTTCTTGCTGCCTACTAAAATATTGAAGGAGTGCTTCTGCATCACCTTCCCTAAGCTCGATACGTCTTACTTTACCGAGGAAATTTCGGCAATCCCTTTATGTGAATGGAAGTTGATCATATCCCCCTCCTTCAACAGCTAAGGCATCAAATGTCTTGCATGGCAGAACCCTAGCAGCATCATTTATTGCCAGTTATTTCATGGCATGTGCGGTCAATCCCCAATGATATTTGTGCAATCATGAAAGCTTTGGATCCAGCTCATGACTATGTTCAAGAATGAGCAGGTCTAGCACCCACATACCATCTCCATATGTTTTAATTTACATTCTCATCTTACAGTTGGTCTTACAAACTGGTTTATGACTATGCACAGATTTCACCGGGTTGCTCTCGGTTGCCTTCTTCCTCTGCTTACCTTCCTTTGAACACGCAAATATCATGGCCTTTACATCTCCTTCAACAGTGTATTTCCTTCCCATTTTAACGACGCCGAACCCACAATGAAAAGCATATTCTTTAAAGGATTCAAAGGCTTCGTCGATTATCTTGAATTCCATTCCAACCTTCAGTTCCACATCTCCATTTCCCTCATCATTTACGATGACATTGTAGCAAACAAAAGTTTCCCTTACAAATTTTAAAAATATATGATATGCTCGTAGAGCAAATCAATATATAGGAAATTGTGGGTAAAACTCGATCTTTTAATCCTCGGTCTCCTTCGAATAGTATCTTGAGAATTACAACTTTAGGGATTTTTACAAGTTTGTGAAAATTTAAAAGGAAGAAGAGAGCGGTGCGTGATCCTTCGGGCTTTTTTGAATTTGGGCCTTGTTGTTTAGGACTAGCGGTGCTTTGCTCTTCACCCTTCTTGAATTTCTTGACTTGAGATTTGATTTGAGGTCGCTTTTCTTGATCTTCCCTTGTCTGGACTTTCTCCTTCGTGAACAGAATGAAGATATTCTTCCAGAAGAAGGTGGAATCGAGGGAGAGTTAGAGATTTTCTATTTCACTCCCTTGGATTTTCCTCACACTTCTTCTTCTTCTTTCTTTGACTTTTCTTGGCTTCTTTTTTTGGTGGATTCTTCAAAAAAAAGTAGGTGGAATTGAGGGAGAGTTAGAGATTTTCTATTTCTCTCCCTTCGATTTTCCCCACGCTTCTTCTTCTTCTTCTTCTTCTTCTTCTTCTTTAGATTTCCTTCTTCTCTGCCTTGGCCCTTCCTTTTCTGTTGCCTTCTCACCTTGGTTTTTCTCTCTCCCCCCTCCCTCCTATTAATAGAGGAAGGGGGATGGTTATAAGGGTTGTGGGTAGTTTTAGGAGGGTGGCATTGGAATAGCTAGAGAGGTTATTTGATCTAGGTACAATATGAAAGTTGTAGATAATCTTCTTGGCTTTCCAATGGCATTGGAATCATGCAATTCGGAGCTGTATTGTGAATGTTATGGCCGTTTAAGTGAAGGCTGTAAAGAGTTTTTAGTCCGAGGACAGCTCGGTCATTCAGCCCGCCCTTGCCTATTTAAGCTCTCCTAAATGCACAACCTTAGCCTATTTGTTTCCCCTCTTTTGGATCTGGTCCAGCCCTTTGTGTGTGGTTTGGGTGGAGGAAGTGATGGTGATGGAGGAGGAGCACAAAAAAGAGTCCAAGAAGGTATGTTAGAGTTGTTGTTATGTGGTTGGGATTGTTTCCCCTTCTCTCTTGCTCCCCCTCATTGTTTTTCCTCCCCTTTGGATTTCAGCCCCCCAAGTGTTTGTGTTTATGCCTAAGTGAGGGAGAAGAAGAAGGAGTGCTTGGATGATGGTGGAGCAAGAAGTGGAAGTGATCAAGGTTAGTATGTGTGCATGTGAGAGGAGTTGTTGTTCCTTTCCTTCTCCATCCCCCACCCTCTCATGACCTCCCATTCCCCCCTGTTTTCAGCAATGAAGAAGAAGAAGCATGGGAAGCAAGATGGAGGTGGTGGTAGCGGTGGTGGTGGTCGAGGTGGTCAAGGGTGCGCTTGCGAGCCCCTCCATCTCCCCCTACGCTCCCCCTCTCATTTGGGTGAGTTTTCCCTCTTCTTTAATTGGTTTTAATGCATGGTTGGGAGCTTGGGGAGGTATGCATGTGGGGTGGTTGGGTTTGGGGTGCATGTGGGTTGGTTGGGTTTGGGTGGGTTTTGGGGCTTAGGCGCGTGGGTGCAGGCGCCCGGGTGCACGCGGGGACGCGCTTGGGGGGCGCTCGGGGCTGTGCCCGGGGCTCCCTGTGGGTGTGTGTGGGGCTGCCCGGGACCTGTTCAGGTGTGCCGAGGGTCGGCATGCTTGGGTGTGGATCTGGGGGGGTTCGGGCTCGTGTGCGTGCATGCATGCTTGCGTGCGTACAAGCCCGTATGCATGGATGTCTAAGCCTTAGGCATTCCTAATTGATTTTATGTGTTTGTATGTAATTTTACTCACCCGTTTTGGTACCCTTACCTTGCAGACCTCTTCGGATGGGATGCGCGTCAGTCCGGGTATCGGTGAGTGGCTTGATTCCAACCCTTCCGAGAGCGCTCGATCCACGCAGTCGTGCTTCGCGCTTCCATGGGGCTTTATTTGCACCCTAAATATGTTAGATATCATGCATGCTAGGTTGTATAGCTCGTATATTGTGTAGAACCCCTATTCTACCTTATACTTGCCTATGTATTGTATAGAATATGGCATGACTTAGGTAGTTTTGTTTGAAATACTACCCCTATTTATCAAGCATGTTTAACTTGGGTTAATAACGGTGTGTATGCGTAATATTCCTCTGATTTAGGACTTGAGGGTGTGGTATAGTTGTTGCACCCATCTTGTTGGGGCAAAACTATGACCCGTTTCAAGGGAGGATGAGGCATTCCCTCTCTCTCTCCCTCCTTCTTTTCAGGAACCGAGTGAGTAGATGTAGTTCCTACTTGACTCAGGTTTGCTTGAAATTATTGGCATGCAACTATTGTTGTGCGGATCGTGCTTAACCCTTCCCTTCTAAGTTGGTGCTATCCAACGCATGTTAGTTTATATCGTCTGTTTTCACATGATTGTTACCATGTATGCATGTTTAAGTAGGCCATCATTGGGTACTAATTGCATATCATATATATGCTTATTTGGCCATGAGCCTTGCGTAATGCATTTAGGCAAGTGTATGACCTCTTATAGGATCATACCATGGCGTTGAGACTTAGAATAAAATGTCTTTCCCACATCTGAGTTATGCGTCCTGGAGGGAATTCGTGAAAATTCATTGCGCTTAATCGGTGTCTGATGACCGATGATGACAAATCCAAGAGGATCGTATTCGCGAGTTTAGATTTGTTTCCTCCCTTCATTGGATCCGTGTTGGGACGTCCTGGTTGAGACAGCCAGCCTGACAGAGGGCTCCTATCCGTAGGTGCTACTGATTTGTGAGGATGTGCTGATCATGGGAGTATACCAGGTAGGGGCTACCCTGGATACGGGCTAGTGGTGGACCAAGGGCGTAGAAACAATCTAGATTCTTCCCCAAGAACATATGTCACCCCGAGGAGGGTGTGAGGGTGAGGGTGAGGGTGTAGTGGGTCGGCGTTGGTTCAATCTGCCAGTTTGTGCAATTTCTCAAAATCCTATGTCACCCGTCGGGGTGAGGGTGAGGGTGTTGATGTGAGTGTGGTGGGCTCGAGTTGATACTCAACCCACCAGCTTGTGTAGTTGGTTTTTCCATAGGGTTCGCATGGCGAACATGTAGTGGTTCCTCCCAATATCGTCGTATATCGGGGCCCCGACATTGAAGCTGCCCTGATAAAGGACTCCCACTTGTAGGTACTCCCGATGCATTCGGCGGATGTACTGATCATGGGAGTGTACCAGGTGAGGCTACACGATGGTGGGCCACCGGACTATATTGCGAGAGTGAATTATCGTTCTCCCCTTCGCCGAATCCGTGTTGATGCTTCCTAGGTACGAGCCGCCCTGGGTGGACCCCCACCTGTAGGTACCATCGACGCGCTCGACAGTGTACTGACCGTGGCCGGCTCCAGGTAGAGGCTGCCCAGGAGAGCGCTACCAGATGACGAACGGTGTAGAACAACAATTTTTGTCCTTCAAGTCCCTAGGTTCACCCCTGTGGGGGCTAGGGCGAGGGCGGGGTATAGTCGTACGACCGCGCGACCTTGTTACCCATTGGGTTTCTACCCATATTTTTCTTTGAAAGAAAATTGCCTTAGTATCGAATTGTTATGTTGGTGTTTGGTTTCTGGCCACTCACTAAGCTTGTAGCTCACCTCTCGCGTACTGTTTCTTTTACAGGGACGTTGTTGGACGTGGAGCTGGAGCTTCCTTGTGAAGTGCTCATGCGTGCATGGAGCGTTCCGTCCGGCAGTTGGCGAGTGCGAGGCTGTCAGCAGTCCTAGAGTCTTGGGTATTTGAAATCGTGCGTGTTGCACCTGTTGTATTGTATTTGGCTAGACTTGGCTCTCACAGGACAGTGATTGTGTATTCGAGTCTGTAATAATATTTTTAATTTACAAACTTATTGATATTTTTATGCTTCCGCCTTTCATTTCAGTTATCAGTTATCATTGCTTGCTAGCCTTGTGTACTATTTGTTGGAGTCATTGTTGACCTCTTGTGTGATAGCTGATGCCTTATATATTTGTCACATCTCGGGGACGCCTGGGGCGTGACATATGTCGGTATGTCGGATTTCCGTGGGTGTGGGAAAGAATCCGCCAGTGGAGGGTGTGCGTGTGTGGGGGTTCTACGGGGATTTGGATCGGATGCGTGCCCTCGCGGGCTCGGTCGGATCGTCTTCTCGGAAGGGTGAGGTGTCGTTCCTGGTTGAGGCACCCGACAGTGGCTCAAGAGGATTCCAGGGTTTGTTTGATCGCCACCTGCTTTTTCTAAAAGCAGGAAAAGGTTGGGTTTGATTTGATCGCCTACGTGGAGAGTTTGTGGGGTCTCCGCTTTGAGACACAGATATACCGTATACAGAGGTGAAAAACAGGTATCCAATTCTGCCTCCGGGGCTTGGCTAAAGGAGTCTTGGGACATAGGGGTGCAAATGGGGTGTGGATAGGGGGGCGGCTAGTTGAATCCAGCCGTCGGGAATGGGGCGGCTAATGGGGTTTAGCCGTCCGGGGCCTGGGATGGTTTGGGCAGAACTTCAGTAGGAAATGGGTTTGGTTTTGGGACAGTGGCTATGCTAAGCTTAGCCCGGGTGTCTGGAAGGTGTTTTATGTAGGGAATGGGTATTTCTCTCACAAAAGGGGCTCTCTCTCTCTCTCTTGGGATTTCTAGTGGGGAAAGGGAATGAATATGATGTGTGTTTTTTATTGTGGATTGGGAATTATTTTAGAAATGCTTTGGGAAATATCCAGGGGGTAATGAAGTGGCTTGGTTAATAGTGTGTTTGATTAGACCACTCATTAATTCTTTGGTTCTTCTGTCAGGACCAGGTGAAGGGTGGCTAGTTCTAACTAGCCGCCTAGGATGGGGCGGCTACTTCCTGGTAGCCGCCCCTATCATGACCTACCAAACGTCCCATCTCTGACAAGCGGTGACTTGGGTCGGTTACTTGGATTGATCCGGCCAAGATGAGGCGGCTAAAGGTCACAACCCGCCACAATGATCAGCATTTAATGCTGCTTTATGTCCCATCCAGGGAAGCGGTTTAAGGTCGGCCAGAGGGGCGACTAGTGCTAACTACCTGCCTGGTATGGGGCGGCTAGTTAGAGCTAGCCGCCCCTTGCCAGGGACTTGGGGTTTTTGGGATTTTAGAGCTTCTCTTAGGTGGGGTTCCCGGTTTGGGCCAGGGTCTGGTTTAGGGTAGGGTTTAGGTTTTAGGTCTGGGGCTAGGGTTAGGGTTTCCGGTTTGGGCCAGGGTCTGGTTTAGGGTAGGGTTTAGGTTTAGGTCTAGGGCTAGGGTTAGGATTTTCGGTTTCCTGAACTTTTGGTTCTCTATTAGATGTCCAAATGTGGGATATTTCTGGGTGTTACTTGAAGTATTTATGTCCTTCTGGACCGTCAAAATTGGGGTATCTACAATTGTCCCTCATCGGATGAAGTCTTTGTGCGAAGATGGAAAGACTTCGACCGATGATAAGGAAACAGACCCCTATTTTGGCCGGCCCGACCTTCAAGAAGTTATGTCAACACAAACAGTACTATTCGGGGAGCTGATTTAGACCGTCAGAGGATAGGTCTTGACTTAGAATTTTTAACCAAAAAGACGATCCAGGTGGGAGGCGGAAAAAGTAAATGGTGAGTGATCCAACCCGCGGTCGGGGTTCTTAGCTATCATGCAAGGAGCAGCCCAGCGTCAGTTTCCTCGTGCCTACCGTTTCCATGCTTGAGAAAACTCAGCAAGGAGGGGATATCACCTACAGAAAGCAAGTAAAAGTTGAGTTGGTGAATTGGATCATTCGAAGGATAAGAACTCTAGAAAAGAACCAGAACTGAAGAAATTCGATTTTGAGTGGTATTGAAAGGGTGGCAGAACTTCGGGAAAGTCGTGTTTGATCAAGTAGTGTCTGGAAATAAGCCAATACATGGCTGTTTGGTATAGAAAACCTTGGAATTAGGGCTGAAAAGTGTTTTGGAAAGGGGTTTCAAGTGAAAGCAGAAAACTTGGAGGGGCGGCTAGTGGTAACTAGGCGCCCGAGAGGGGGCGGCTACTCGCGGGCAGCCGCCTCCCGACTGGGTCCCTTATAACCGAAAAGACCCTCTCTCTCTCCATACATTTCAAAACGGTTTCTCTCCCTCCATTACTCCTTCGTTTAAACAGAGAGACCTTGATTCCTTTGCCTTTTCTTCCTCCATTTCGACCTAGATCCGTCCTTCTCTCTTGATTTTGAAACTCTAGTTTTGGGTTCTCCTTTTTCTTTTCAATCCGAGGAAGATGACGAGGTCGAAGGTGATTGCTTCGAGGGGGAAAAGACCACGGGTGGCTCGTGGAGAGCATAGCCCGAGCTCATCATCATCGGATAGCGATAGGCCGGAGGTAGAGGCCGTGGGAGAAGTTATGGGTGTGGTGGAGGTGCTGCCGGTGGGCATTAGCGCGGGTGAGGTTGGGGACTTGCCTTTGGGGGCTGCCCCAGAGGTTGGGAGTAGTATGATAGGATATACACGCAAGAGGAGGCGTGGGGATCGACCGGTGGTGGTCGAGGAGGTGGTTTTGGGGGTCGGAGGAGAGTTTGAGGGTGCAACATAGGGAGTAGGGGCCGAGGGAGTCAGTGAAGATGTGAGGGCATTGTTGGATGCCCTTGTTGGGATGTTGAACAGGGAGGCCACAGAGGCCAGGGCTGAGGAGGAGGAAAGCAGGGCTATGGGGGCCTTTGCGGAGTTTATATCCGGCGCGGGGAGGGTGGAGGGGACTGGAGAGGTTAGGGATGAGGTCGAGGAGGTCGAGAGTATGGGCACCAGGGCTACAGAGGCCGGTGTCGGTGTTGAGGCTGAGGCCGAGGAGGCCGTATTTGAGGAGGATGAGTAGGAGGGGGATGACGACGGGATGGACGATCCCGACGAGGCCGAGGTGGGCGCTCCTGGGTCCACACGGGCCGTGGTATGTTCCTAACCTTTTAGTTTTAGCCTTTTTATTTTGGTGTATATGCATGTGTTTTGGTGGTATGAACAGGTTGTATATGTGTATTTTTAATAAGCATGCTTGGTGTATAAGGTAATCACGGTGGGATAGCATGCTGATATGGGTTTGTTTCTAGGAGGGAGAGGGGCAATTTTTCGTATATATATCCATGTTTGCTCTATTTTAGAAAGAAGTGAATGGTATGGCTTGTATGCTTGCATGCAAAACTTTTCTATGTGCATGTGACTTCGGATGTGTTTGATCATGGTAGAGCATGTGGAAGTGTATGCATGCATTTCACGGGTCCAAGTTTTATATGCTTAGGTGTGTTTAGGGAAAGTATATAAGCATGATAGGCCGTGACGCAAGAGAGAGAGAGTAAGTGGTGACCACGGTGGGATGTTTGATGTCGTTAGCATGTGTGATCATATAGAGGGTGTTTTTTTTGTAAATAATGAGAGAAATCTTTAAGCTTTAAGCTTCTTATTTTCATGCTTTTGTCTTTGATTTAGTATATGGAAGTTTCATTTTGCTAAGCATGGTTTAAAAAATGAATTCACAGACTTTGGATTCTCACCTCTCGATTGCTTTTAAACTAACCCATGTTCCCTTTGTTTCGTTTTGTAGCGGCCGAATCGTATTCGGGCTTTATTGGTTTAGTTTAAGGTTAGGGTTTAGGGTTATGTTTAAGGTTTCCGGTCAGGCTTGGGTTTTGGTTTAGGTCTGGGGCTAGGGTTAGGGTTTTCGGTTTAGGTCAGGGCTAGGGTTTAGGGTTTCCGGTTTCCTGAACTTTTGGTTCTCTATTAGATGTGCAAATGTGGATATTTTTAGGAGTTACTTGAAGTATTTCTGTCCTTCTAGACGGTCAAAATTGGGGTATCTACAACATACTCAATAAGTAAGCACCGTTGGTGTAGACTTCCTTGACAATATGCGGGCCATCCCATTTAGCATCGAACTTCTTCCCTGCTCTATGGGACACGATGATTGGACGTTTAACCACCAACACAGGATCATCTTTTTGAAAGGTGCGGGGACCCGCTCTCTTATTGAATGCGCGAGAAAGACGTGCTTGGTAGCATTCGAGGCGTTGCTGTGCTCCAAGTCGCTTTTCATCTAAAGCTTCCAGTTCTGCTAGACGGAGACGAATGTTGTCATCTTGAGTAAGCCCTTCTTGAATAGCGACTCTTAATGAAGGAATTTGAAGCTCGAGAGGAAGATTGGCTTCTACTCGTATACAAGAGAATATGGAGTCACTTGTGTAGGAGTTCGGAATGATGTATGGTAAGCCCAAAGAACTTCACCCATACGTTTGTGTCAATCTTTTTTCTACTTGGAAACTACCTTTTGTAGTAGTTTACACAAGGTCTTGTTGAAGGCTTCTGCCAATCCATTGGCTGCAGCATTGTACATCGTCGAGCGCCTTTGTATGATCTTGATTTGTATGATCTTGAACTTGGCACAAAATTGGTCCATGGCAACATTTTTGAACTGTTTACCATTGTCTGTCACAATAAAGTGAGGAATGCCATATCGAATAATAATATTATCTTGGATAAAGTTAATCACCGAATTCCGATTTACTTCTTTGAGAGGAATCGCTTCAACCCATTTGGAGAAGTAATCTGTTGCGGCTAGGATATAGCAAATGTTGTTTAGATGACTTCGGTAGTGGTCCGACTATGTCGAGTCCCCAACTATCAAATGGCCATGATGCAATAGAATGTAGGGGCGCTGGAGGCTGATGAATATAGTCCCCATGGAACTGGCAAGCTTGACACCCTTTTGAAAATTCGATGCAGTCTTTAACCATAGTAAGCCAATAATAACTCATTCTTTTGATATGAAGATGAAGCTTTGGCCCAGATTGATGTGTGCCACATATACCGGAATGTGCTTCTTTGAGAGCTGTTTCTACTTCTTCTTGCCTTAAACATCTCATCAAAATACCATCATAACTACGACGATATAACTCATTATTTAAATAAAGGAATCTTGATGCACGACAATGAATATCAGTTTTGTGTTTTGCATCATCTGGAAGCCTGCCATGAACAAGATAATTTATCATTGGTTGCCTCCAATCTTGCTCTTCTGTCACAAATACATGTACCACATCTGCTTGTACTGGAACTTGATTGCTTGTATCATCTGTAATAACCACCCACTTGCGACAAACAAGAATAACTAAACGGTTATCCGAGAGAGTAAGAGTACTAGCCAAATTTACCAGAGCATCTGCTTGTCGGTTGAAGCCCCTTGGAACATGTTGAATAGTGGCATCATCAATAATGTGGAACAATGTCATTGCCCTTGTATGACATCATCATCAAGTCTTCTTTATTAACTTGATACTCCCCCATAATCTGAAAAATAACAAGCTTTGGATCACCATAAATTTGGAGTCCTCGAAGGCCCATATCGATGGCGAGTTCGAGACCGATAATCAATGCTTGATACTCTGTCATATTATTAGAACATGGCTCGGATAGGATGAAAGAGAATGGGAGAACTTCATCTTTAGGTGTGACAAAAAAGATTCCTGCCCCTGCCGCTTCACATTTTGCAGCGCTGTCGAAGAACATCTTCCAAGACAGAACAATGACAATAGAGAGCACTTCTTTATCGGGCAAATTTTCAAAAAATTCCCATTCAGTAGGGATCG
Organism: Acorus calamus; assembly: GCA_030737845.1. Classification (NCBI taxonomy): domain Eukaryota; kingdom Viridiplantae; phylum Streptophyta; class Magnoliopsida; order Acorales; family Acoraceae; genus Acorus; species Acorus calamus. The sequence continues at coordinate 11,783,523 of CM060877.1, read as the reverse complement.
GATAATCAGCTAGAAAGTCAGCCAATGCTTGTCCTTTTATAGCCTTTTGAGAAACAAAGATGATTTCAAACTCACTTAGAAGTAGAGCCCATTTCGCTAGCCATCCTGAGAGAACTGGCCTGGACATAATATACTTGAGGTGATCTGCTTTAGAAATAAGTCTGATCGTGTGTGCGAGCATATAATGCTGAAGTTTCTTCGTGGCAAAAATCAGTGCAAGACACATCTTCCCAATCGGCGAATAGTTTAATTCGGCACCAACAAGAGTATGACTGAGATAATAGCATGCCACTTCTTTGCCAATGTGATTTTCTTGAGCAAGGAATGCCCCGATAGAGTGTTCTTGAGCACTGATATAAAGAATAAGGGGGACACCAGGGACTGGAGCAGATAGAACCGGTGGATTCAATAAATATTGCTTGATACCATTGAGGGCATTTTGACAAGTAGCATCCCACTTGAAGATGGTGTCGTTCTTCATGAATCGGCTAAAGGGGTGACACCTTCTAGCCAAATTTGAAATAAACCTTCTGATGTAGGCCAAGTGACCTTGTAGACTTCTGAGGTCATGCAACGATTTGGGTTCGGGCATGTTGATGGTAGCATCAATTTTGGATTGATCTATCTCAATGCCACGGCGCCTAACAATGAAGCCAAGAAATTTCTCTGAAGTAACTTCAAATGTGCATTTGAGCGGGTTCATTCGAAATTGATATCTTCATAAACGACTGAAAATATGTCGAAGATCATCGAGGTGAGAGGTCCTTTGCTTAGACTTCATGACGAGATCATCAACGTAGCATTCAACCTTTTGGTGGAGAATATCATAAAAAATCTTCTGCATGGCGCATTGATAAGTGGCGCCTGCATTCTTTAAACCAAATGGCATCACTTTATAGCAATAGATGCCTTTTGGAGTGTGAAAAGCTGTGAGTTCTTCATCTTTGGGGTCCATTCGAATCTGATTATAACCAGAAGATCCATCCATGAATGATAGTGCTTCATGACCAGTTGTTACATTCACCATAAGTTCAGTAATTGGCAATGGAAAATCATCTTTAGGGCACGCATTATTCAGATCTCTAAAATCTACGCATACCCTGATTTGTCCATTCTTCTTTTCTACTGGGACGATGCTCGAGATCCAAGTAGGTATTTGACCTCTCGGAAGAAGCCAGCTTCATTTAGCTTATTTTTGATATGTGGGACCAAATCGGGTCAGTAGTGTCTTTGTCCTTGTTTAATAGGACTGACGCCATGCCGAATAGCAAGTTGATGTACAATAATTTTTGGATCCAATCCTGGCATCTCCCTGTAAGACCACGCAAAGACGTCTTTGTACTCCTAAAGGAGTTTAACGTATGCAGCTTCTTCTTATGGAGCTAGAAGTGAACTAAGAAAGGTTGGACGTAGTTCTTCTTCGGTACCCAAATTGACTTCTTTTAAGTCATCTACAGTGTATTGTTCTCTTTCATCAAGGTCAGGATGTGCGCCCACCAATTCGTCGTCCGAATGAGAAGTATTCTCAATGTTTGGCCCATCATGAATGGAATTGTGGTTGACGGAGATGACAATGTGTTAGGCCTATATCATTTAGAGTCCTAATTTCGATCGGAGTTGCTAAAATTTTAATTTTTAGCTATTTGCTCGGGTTTGAGGACTTTGATTGATATTCTAAATGTATATTATGGGTCTTGGTACTATTTTGTACTGCCCATAAAATTTTTATTTAATTCCGATAACGTTTTTGGAATTTTACAGTTTTGATGGGTATTTAGATTTGATTCCGATATTATCATGAGATGTTCGGTTTTGAGCTAGATTTCGTACAAACGTGAAATTGGATCAACTGGATTCATGTACCAAAAGATATGGGTATTTTTCCGAGTATACCCCGAGGAAATGAAATCCTGGCAGCAGCCCTATAAGATATTTAGCCTAGATTTTAGAATAGCTGGAGAGGTTATTTGATCTGGGTATAATATAAAAGTTGTAGATGATCTTCTTGGCTTTCCAATGGCATTGGAATCGTGCAATTCGGAGCTGTATTGAGGAAGTTATGGTCGTTTGTGTGAAGGCTGTCCAAAGTTTTTAGTCCGAGGACAGCTTGGTCATTCCTCCCTCTTTGGCCTATTTAAATGTCCCCAAATGTTATGACTTGGACCTCTCTTTTGATCTGGTCCAGCCCCCTTTGTTGTGTGTTGTTTGGGTGGAGGAAGTGAAGGTGTTGGAGAGGATGGAGCACAAAAAGGAGGTGTGTTAGAGTTGTTGTTGTGTTGTTGGAATTGTTTCCCCTTCTCTCTTGCTCGCCCTCTTTGTTTTTCCCTCCCCTTTGGATTTCAGCCCCCCAAATGTTTGTTGAAATGCCAAGGTGAAGCCATGTAAAAAAGAGAAGCCAAAGAGAGGTGGTGGTAGTGGTACTGGTGGTCAAGATGGTCGCGGGTGTGCTCGAGGGCCCCAACATCTCCCCTTCCCTCCCCCTCTTATGTTTGATAAGTTTTTCCCCTTCTTTATTTGATTTTTATGGCTTTAGGGGTTGTTGGGGAATCATGCATGTCATGTGGTTGGGTTTCGGTGCATGTGGGGGCATGGGGGGAAGGTTTGGAGATTGGGCGAGCGGGTCCACATGCGCGAGTGCGCGTGCGGGCGCACGTGGGGTGCAGGCGCACTGGGCGCGCGGCACGCGCGTACGGGGCGCTCGGGGCTGCGTGCGGGGCTGCCCGGGGTCCGGGTTGGGTGTGCTGTGGGCCGGCACGCTGGGGTGAGTGTCCAGGGGGCTCGGGCTCATGTGCGTGCGTGCATGCTTGCATGCGTACGAGCCCGTATGCGTGGATGTCTAAGCCTTAGGCATCCACGAGCCCGTATGCGTGGATGTCTAAGCCTTCGCGCTTCCATTGGGCTTTATTTGCATCCTAAATATGCTAGATATCATGCATGCTAGGTTGTATATATCGTATATTGTGTAGAACCCCCTATTCTACCTTACACTTGCCTATGTATTGTATAGAATATGGCATGACTTAGGTAGTTTTGTTTGAAATACTACCCTATTATTATTCATATTGAGCATGTTTAACTTGGGTTAACAATGGGGTACATGCATAATATTCATTTGTTTAGTACTTGACGGTGTGGTATAGTTGTTGCACCCATCTTGTTGGGGCAAAACTGTGACCGGCCTCTAGAGAGGATGGGCCATTCCCTCTCTCTCTCCCTCCCTCTTTTCACGAACCGAGTGAGTAGATGTAGTTCCTACTTGACTCAGGTTTGCTTGGAATTATTATCACGCACCTATTGTCGCGCGGATAGCACTTAACCCTTCCCTTCTAGGTTGGTGTTATCCAACGTATTTTAAGTTGTAACTTGTGTGTTTGACTGGTTGATGTCGTGTATGCATGTTTAAGTAGGCCATCCTTGGGTAATAATTGCATATCATGTATATGCTTATTAGGCCACGAACCTTGTCTAATGAGATTAGACAAGTGTATGACCACCTATGGGGTCATACCATGGCATTGACACTTAGAATAAAATGTCTTCCCCGCATCTGAGTTATGCGCCCTAGAGGGAATTCTTGAGAATTCGTTGCGCTTATCGGTGTTTGATAACCGATGAAGACGGATCCATAGGGATCGTATTCGCGTGTGTCGAGTGTTCTTCCCTTCGTCGGATCCGTGTAGAGACTGTCCGGCGTAGTAAAGTCCGGTGGGGTGCTCCCAAGTACTACTCATGACGCGTGTTGGTGTGCCCATACTTTCGAGGTAGCGGTCATGGGCGGCTACCCGCTAGAGGCCAGAACCCTTTGAGGTGCTCCTAGGTACTATTCATGACGCTTGTTAGTGTGCCCATATAGTAGAGATAGTAGACATGAGAGGCGACCAGGTCGTAAAGGTCACACCGGGAGAGACTACCGGATGACGAGCGGTGTAGAATAGTCGACCTCTTCCCCAAGAGCTTATGTCACCCCGAGGAGGGGGTGAGGGTGAGGGTGAGGGTGTAGTGGGTCGGCGTTGGTTCGATCTGCCAATTTGTGCAATTTCTCAAATCCTATGTCACCCGTCGGGGTGAGGGTGAGGGTATTGCTCCCAAAATCCTATGTTACCCGTCGGGGTGAGGGTGAGGGTGTTTGTAACGCCCCCGTACCCATTATTCACTATTAAGGCATGCGATACGGTGCGTCACGTCAACCATAAACTTTTTCAATGAAATAAATTAACATATTAATTCAAAACACATAAGTTTTTTTTTATAGCATAAACATAAACCAAATTCAGGATCACAATAATTCATTCTTAGACGAATGATTACATTCGAGTACTTTATTTGCTTAAAATAAAACATCTCCGGGTTTTGCTGCTAACGCTAAGGACGTCCACTACATGCCAAGAAGAAGGCTTATTCAAGCACCTACGAATGCAACGGAATAAACGAGAACTAGATCACCAACGCCCACCACGAACGACGATCGCCAACGGCTACTCTGAAAGGTTGGGAAAAAGGAGGGGTGAGCTACCACACGCTCAGTGAATGGACCTTAGCGCCCCAATAGTAATAATAATAATAATATTATTAAAACTTCAAAAAAATTTCCAAAATATCCGAACCAACAGAATATAAATTTTCACAAATATTGCGATGAAATGGAATGCATCTCATTAGAGGAAATAACCATCTCATGCTATCTACATGATGCGCATGATGCAATGGACATGCATGCCCGTATGGCATGCAGCTAAAAACGCTCCAACTAGAGCTTGATCACGTAGACCAATCATCATGCAGACGGCGTCACGCAGACACGGTCCTACTAGACTGAGTCACGCAGACCCTCGTCACGTAGACGATGTCACGCAGACGAATGATATGCATGCAAGATGACCTCTACAATTCACATATTTTCATGCAAGAATAACATAATAATCATTATACGGTTCATACGCAAAATAATGCCTCAAAACATGATGTCATGCTCATGCAATTCTATACTCAAGATAACAGTCGTATTCATAACATAAGCATGATGCGAATATGATAAATATAGGTAGTTTTTCAAAAGCTACTAGAGACTAGACCCACTCAGCTCCAGTCCTACACAAGACTACTGAACTAACAAGGAAGCTAACGAGAGTCTACTGCTCCTCAAGATTTTCATACCAATGAACCAGATCAGAAACGGAATATAATGATTAACTAAATCAAAGATCACCAAAAATACTGGGCTCAGGCGGCTACTCAATTGTAGCCGCTTGGCTTCTGACGGCTACTCAAACCTAGCCGCCTAATCTCAGACAGCTACTTTCAAGTAGCCACCCCCGACAGACCAAAAACAGCAAATATGCCCTTAAGGACCCCGACTTCCCACCCAAACATTCAAAAACATGTACCTACTCTCTGCCATACAGAAAATACAGATAAAAACACATTGAAAACATTTAATTTTGATCCCCTAATTGATCGATTCGATGATAAATCAAAATACCGAAAAAAAATGATGAAACCTCTATAGAGCAATTTGAAATATGATAATATTAACACCATATATTTTCATGCCTTAAAGTAATGTTTAAATATTAAATAACAGTGGGTTGATGGTGATAAAATATCCTAATACAAGTTTCTATCATGCATGAAAAATTTGTGGAGACCTAGGCATGTTTTCTATTCAAACATCGATAAATCGATAAAACCCAAATAATAATAATATAAATCTGAATACATAAAAACTAGAAAACATCATAACCATACAAAGATCTAGATCTAATAAATTTAATATGATGATCATGCCTTCCTAACCCTAGATCCATGCAAGGCAATGAGTAATGCATTGAAAGCTTATATAATCCATCCGAAAAACCTTGAAAACCATAGATCTAATATATATACGAATAAATCACATAGAACAGCGATAAAATCATCAAAACAGTGATGAAATCATATGAGGTTCGGGTTCGTGCAAGGTGGTACCCAAAACAAGACATTAGAAACCCTAAACATGCTTTCTATCTTAAGAAAAATAACCCTAACCATGATCTATGTATAAATATTCAAAAACAGCATGTAATTCTTGTAAAAACATCTTAAAAACCTCATCAATGGATTAACATAACATCAAGATCCAAAACAATTCAATATCATATAAAATCATGAAATAAAATGAAGGAAAAACCCAGAAAACCACACAAACCCGAATCACCTCGAGATGAACCCATCATTGGTGATCAGTAGCAATTAAAACTTTAAAATTATTAAAGAAAAATGAAGTAAAAGAACCCACCTTATTCCACAAAGGGCTTTCTTTCAAAAATCACCCAAAAGACCACTTTTAGGGTTTGATAAAACAAGAGAGAGAGAGAGGACTCGTATTAGGGTTTTCAAATGGGTCCTAGGGCATCTAAAACTAGGCATTTATAAGGTTAAACACATGCAATGACTTACCCCCGAAGAAAACAATCAAATATTCGACAATTCCATCAAATCAATAAAATTTCTGCGTTTCTGCGCACAGGTGCCCGACGGCTTGTTGAATTGAGCCGCCTGATGAGGGACGGCTACTTTCGAGTAGCCACCCCTCGACAGGGACAGCTACTTTCAAGTAGCCGCCTCTGGGCAGTTTTCTCAAGGCACAAAAATGGCTATAACTTGCTCGATACAAGTCCGATTCATGATCCATAAAAAGCGTTGGAAAGCTAACAAAACAAGGATCCCAACCACGCCAAATTATAAAAATTTAGAATATAAGAAGTATGACTAAAAATCAGTTTAATTATGGTCTAAAAGTCTCAGTTGTCACATCCTTCCCCCCTTAAAGGAATTTAGTCCCTAAATTCAAGGCATACTTGAAGAGGATGCAAACAACGCTGGATACTTTTCTCGAATATCCTCTTCGCCTTCCCAAGTCATTTCGGGCGTTCCATGATGATACCGCCACTGCACTTTGACCAATGGAATGGTCTTGTTGCGCAAGACTTGCTCTTTTCGATCTAAGATCTTTACCGGCCGCTCGATGATAGATAAGTCTTCATGTACTTGAACCAAATCTGGTTCAATGACATGAGAAGGATCATGCATGTATTTTCTCAGCATCGACACGTGAAAAATGTTGTGCACCCGGTCTAATTGCGGCGGCAATGCCAAGCGATATGCCACTGGTCCATCCCTCTCCAAAACTTTGAATGGTCCGATGAAACGTGGATTCGGCTTTCCCCGTTTTCCGAATCGAACTATGCCCTTGGATGGAGATATCTTCAAGAACACGTAATCTCCCACTGCAAACTCCAACTCCCGCCTTCGACTGTTAGCATAGCTTTTCTGTCTACTCTGCGCTGTCTGAAGACTTCTCTCACCAACTTCATTCCAGCACAGAGATGTGCGGCAATTTCTTCCATACAGTGCTTCGAAAGGTGACATCTGAATGCTTATTTGAAAACTATTATTGTATGCAAACTCTGGCAAGGCTAAGTGATCTTCCCAGCTTCCACCGAAATCGATCACACAAGCCCTCAACATGTCCTCCAAAATCTGGATCGTCCTCTCAGACTGTCCATCCGACTGAGGGTGAAATGTTGTGCTGAAGTTCAATCTCGACCCTACCGCCGCTTGGAGAGCACTCCAAAATTGTGAGATGAAACGCGAATCGCGATCCGAAACAATACTGACCGAAGCTCCGTGGAGATGAACAATCTCTCGTACATATAATTTCGCCAGCGTTTCTAGTGAATCATTCACGCGCATTGCCAGAAAATGTGCGGACTTCGTCAATCAGTCCACTACAACCCAAATAGCGTCATGTCCCTTCTTTGACTTTGGTAGACCAGTCACAAAATCCATGGTGACATGTTCCCACTTCCACTCTGGAATTTCCAATGGTTGTAGTTTTCCAGCTGGACTTCGATGTTCCGCCTTAACTTTCTGACACATCAAGCATTTCGACACAAACTCCGCAACATCCTTCTTCATCCCATTCCACCAGAAGTTTAATTTGAGATTCCAATACACCTTCGTACCACCAGGGTGTACGGTGTACCGAGATCTATGTGCCTCCTCAAGGATTCTCTTTTTCAACTCGGCGTCCATAGGAACGCAAACATGACCTCGAAAACAAAGGACTCCATCAGCTTGGATGGCAAAGTCTGGCTTCAATCCTTGGTCATTGTCGGATGAGACCTTCTTCAACTCTTCGTCCTCCAACTGTGCCTTTTTAATTTCATCGATTAGATCCGGTTTAACAACAAGCCATGCAATGAAACCTTTCTCAGATGATCGCACCACAATAAAAAGGTCAGCCGCTTCATTCAATAGTCAACACTGACCCACCATCATGTACGATAAAATTCCCGAAGGTTGACGACTTAGTGCATCCGCGACCACATTAGCGTTGCCGGGGTGATACTGGATTTTGCAATCGTAGTCCTTCAGAAATTCAACTCATCGCCTCTGACGATTATTCAATTCTGGCTGAGATTGCAGATACGTCAGACTTTTATGGTCCGTGAAGATTTTAAACTCCTCGCCGTATAGATAATGTCTCCAAATCTTTAGAGCAAAGATTTCTGTCGCTAATTCCAAGTCATGAGTGGGATAATTTTCTTCATGTACCTTCAGCTGACGAGATGCATATGCGACTACCTTCCCATTTTCATTAACACAAAATCCAAGCCTCGATAAGAAGTGTCGCAATACACCACGTACCCACCAGGACCAGATGGAATGGTCAAATTAGGAGCAGACTGTCGGTGTCGAGAAAATCCTGCGTGTGTGGGGGTTCTTCGGAGGGTTCGGATCGGATGCGTGCCCTGGCGGGCTCGGTCGGATCGTCTCCTCGGAAGGGGTGAGGGTGTGGTTCCTGGTCGAGGTGCCCGACAGCGGCTCAAGAGGATTCAAGGGGGTTTTCTGATCGCCACCTGCTTTTTTTAAAAACAGGAAAGGGTTTGGATTTGATCGCCTACGTGGGGAGTTTGTGGGGTCTTCGCTCTGAGACATGGATATACCGTACACAGAGATGAAAAATAGGTAATCCTATTCTGCTCCCGGGCTTGACTAAAGGAGTTATGGGACAAAGGGGTGTGAGTATGGGGTGTGTATAGGGGGGACGGCTAGTTGGATCTAGCCGTCTGGTCAGGGGCGGCTACTAGGGTTTAGCCGTCCCAGGTCTGGTTTGATTTGGGCAGAGGTTTGGTAGGAAATGGGTTTGGTTTTGGGCAGAGGCTAAGCTAGGTTTAGCCCGGGCTTTTGGAGGGTGAGATGAGAGGGTATTTTATGCGGGGAATGGGTGTTTCTCTCACAAAAGGGCTCTCTCTCTTTCTCTCTTGGGATTTCTAGTGTGAAAAGGGAATGTGAATTGTGGGATGTTGGTGTGGAATGGTTGTTTGTGGATTTGTTGATGTTATATTTGGGCTCGGGACCCCTCTATTTATAGTAAAAGAGGGGCAGGAAAATATCCTGGGGGTAATGGAGTGGGTTGGCTTTGATTGGACCTCTCATTAATGCTCTGGTTCTTCTGCCAGAGAACAGGTTAAGGGCGGCTACTTCCTGGTAGCTGCCCCTATCATGACCTGCCAAACGTCCCATCTCTGACAAGCGGTGGCTTGGGTCGGCTACTTGGTTTGATCCGGCCAAGAGAGGGCGGCTAAAGGTCATGACCCGCCGCAATGATCAGCATTTAATATTGTTTTATGTCCCATCCAGGGAACTGGTCCAAAGTCGACCAGGGTGTGGTTAGGGGGGCGGCTAGTGTGAACTAGCCGCCCAGTGAGGGGCGGCTAGTTAGGGCTAGCCGCCCCTTTCCAGGGACTTAGGTTTTTTTTAGGGTTTTGGTTTTGGTTTAGGTCTGGGTTAGGGTTTGGATTAGGTTTAGGGTTTGAGCTAGGGTTTGGGTTTAGGTTAGGGTTTAGGGTTTATGGTTTGGGGTTAGGTTTAGGTCAAGGCTGGGATTAGGGTTTAGGGCTAGGTCAAGGTTCAAGGGTTTTCCGGTTTAGGTTTAGGTCAAGGCTGGGATTAGGGTTTAGGGCTAGGGTTTGGGGTTAGGTTTAGGTCAAGGCTGGGATTAGGGTTTAGGGCTAGGGTTTGGGGTTAGGTCAAGGTTTAGGGTTTCCGGTTTAGGTTTAGGTCAAGGCTGGGATTAGGGTTTAGGGCTAGGTCAAGGTTCTAGGGTTTCCGGTTTAGGTTTAGGTCACGGCTAGGTTTAGGGTTTCCGGTTTACCGAACGTTTGGTTCTCTTATTTGTGTCCACTTGTGGGAGATTTCCGTGTGTTACTTGAAGTATTTTTGTCTCTCTGGACGGTCAAAATTGGGGTATCTACAATTGTCCCTCATCGGACGGAGTCTTTGTGTGAAGCAGGAAAGACTTCGACCGATGATAAGGAAAGAGACCCCTATTTTGGCCGGCCCGACCTACAAGAAGTTATGCCAACACGAACAGTACTTTTCAGGCAGTTGATTTAGGCCGTCAGAGGCTAGGTCTTGACTTAGAATTTTTATCCGAGAAGATGATCCCGGTGGAAGGCGGAGAAAAGTAAATGGTGAGTGATCCAACCCGCGGTCGGGGTTCTTAGCTATCGTGCACGGAGCAGCCCAGCGTCAGTTTCCTCGTGCCTACCGTTCCCGTGTTAGGGAAAACTCAGCATGGAGGGGATATCGCCGACAGAAAGCAAGTAAAAGGTTGATTTGGGGGAATTGGATCATCCGAGGGATAAGAACTCTGGAAAAGAACCAGAACTGAAGAAATTTGAATCTGAATGGTACTGAATGTGTTGCAAAACTTCGGGAGAGTCGTGTTTGATCAAGTAATGCCTGGAAATAAGCCAATACATGGCTGTGTGGTATGGAGAACCTTGAATTTTAGGGCTGAAAAGATTGGAGGGGGGTTTTTTAAGCAAAAGAGAAAAACTGGGAGGGGCGGCTAGTTGTAACTAGCCGCCCGAGAGGGGGCGGCTACTCGCGGGTAGTACGGCCTCGGTTCCTTCACAGAGCGCCAGAAGGGCGAAGCTGCAGCTAGCTTCGAGAGGCGGCGGGCGATGATCGAGGCGAGAGAGGCGGCCGCGTGTCCACAGAGGGCACGGAGGGAGTTGAGAGCGTTCTTCCTCTACTTCTTTGGCCGGGTCCTTTTTTCGACGGCCTCTGATAAGGTCTCCTCTCATTCCCTTCTACTGATGCGGGACTTGGAGGGCATGGGGCGCTATGCTTGGGGAGCGGCGATGCTTGCCCACTTGTCTGCGGAGCTCTCGAAGAAAGTCAAGAGGGCTGGAGGAAAGAACCTTGGTGGCTTCGCACCATTCCTTCAGGTATGTGTAAGTGATGAGTGTCTTCTTCTTGGTTTAGCTTTACTTTGGTCATGATAAATTCCCTCTTGCTTTGTCAGATCTTTGGGTACGAGCACTTCGCCATTGATCGCCCGACTTTGGCTCCGTTCGATCATGCCCTCCCTTGGGCCATGAGATGGGAACCCCGGGGATCTTCCCGTTTGCACCGCCTCGCCCAATTCCAAGTGCGTGAGTGAAGTAAAAGTGCGGGAGACCAGGCTTTAGTGCGCAAGGAAGGGATTCCAAGTGCGTGAGTGAAGAAGAACTTATGTGTAGGAGTTGGGGACAATTTCTTCTCACGCATGTGTGGAAGGGCATGAGGTGAGTGGAGACAATTTTAATATTTGTGGGGACAATATGTGGGGACAATTTTAATATGTGGGGACAATTTTCAAGAAAATCGGATGCCAAAGTGTTTTGGAAAAGGAAAATGCACGCTTATGCGTAAGTATATGTGGCATAAGGGGGCATTTTAGTTCTTCAATGACTTTTTTAGGTGAGAGGGCAATGTTCTTGATTTCCATAAGTAAAAGACGCCATCAAGTCCCCGTGGAGGAGCCCTTGTGGTCACTCATGTCCAAACCAGGATTGTATTTAAGAGGTATAAGCCTTAGGCGTCGATTTTCCTAGGTTCATGGTTTTCAAATGCTTAATCGTATTATTCTAAACATGCTAAAAAATCCATGAGTGTACCAAGAGTCAAGTCAAACAAGCTTCCTTTGGATAGGCAAGTTTCTAAATGAATTCGTGTGAGTGTGTGTGTAGGTGTAAACCTGGACGTGATCTGCCTTCGGTCAAAATTTCGCTTTTCCTGGTGGACATAGCTCAATTTTGAACCCCCATTGCAAAAACAATAAAAAAGGGGAGAGGGTGAATGAGGTAAGAGTAATATCTTCCTTTCGGGCAATATTTTGGAGTTGTTCCAGTCTAGCACATGTCTTACTTCCTAGGTCCCTCTGGCTTTCTTCTTTTTACCACTTCTTTATTTTTGGGTGGAAAGGTACAGTCCGTTGTTTGGATTTGTACTGGTATAGCCGTTGTTTAGCGTATACCGTGCGTAAAGGCGTGAAAGCCTGCTAAATAGAGAGTTTAACCCGTTCACTTGGGTGTTTGGCCTCTCCTTGCCTAACTTTCTCATTTTTTTTTGTTTTTTTGTTTTTGATTCGAGTTGGGGGGGGGGGCTCTTCTGTTTTTCACCCCGATTCTTTTCATGCTTCCCCTCTAGAAGTGTTTATATAGTGCCAGAGCCAGTTTTTGGGACATTTGCTAGGTCCGGGTAACTCCGCATTTTGACCTAGGGTTAATACGAGCGGGGCGAAAATAAGGGATATTTTGCTTTGGGGAGTTTTAAATTGTCCCAGTCTACGGGGTAGGCAATTTTTCTTCCATCAGGCAAATCTAGTCCAGTTATACGTGTGTGAAGGGAATGACATGATTTGGCGGAAACGCGTTCAAATAGATACGAGTTTATCTTTGAGAGTCTTACAATTCTATCATCAAGTACTAAACGCTGGAAATCGCAGGAAGGAAGAATAATAGTTCTTAAGTATTGAAAGCTTTTCATGCATGGAATTTCTTTAGATAAAGATCATTCCACGAACCTGGAACCTCGACTCCTTCGGCATCTACCAGGCGGTAGGCATTCCCGGAATAGGCATGGGTGATCACATAGGGTCCCTCCCATGTGGGTTGCAGCTTTCCTCTCGGGTGAGGCTGTCTTGATGGCATGATTTGCTTAAGTACTAATTCCCCGATTCCGAATTTTCTTTTTATCACCTTCTTTTCAAATGCCCTTGCCACCCTTCTTTGGTAGGCCTGGGCATGGTTTGCCGCTCTTAATCTCTTCTCGTCCAGTAGTTCGAGGCGTTGTAAAGACAAATGTATAGTTATGTTTTTGAAAAGGGGCCTGTGTCGGCGAATAGATATGTTTTTGGAAAGAAAAGAATGGAGATAAAGTTTGGAAAACGATTTTGTTTTTAGAAGACGAGTATGGAAAGACCATTTGTAAAACGTTTTTTCGGTGGAAATCATGGAAGTATGGCTTTGTAAAATATTTTGCTTTGAAGAAAGGTGTGGGAGCGTAGATTTGAAAAACATTTTCGTTGTGAAGAAGAGTGTGGAAATGTAGTTTGTAAATATTTTTGTTGTTTTTAGAAATGATGTAAAGACAGTTAGAAAACATATATATTTTTTTGGTTTTGTTTTTTTTTTTTTTGTTTTGAAGAAAGATGCTTGGAAACAAGTATGTTCAAGGTTGAGAAATGAAAGCTGATTAGCATGTATATTTTTTTGGATTTTTGTTTCTTTTTGGAAGCAGGTAAACAAATATGTATAGGAGTTGAAAGCGAAAGCTAGTAAACAAATATACTTCACACAAAGACTCCGTCCGATGAGGGACAATTGTAGATACCCCAATTTTGACCGTCCAGAGAGACAAAAATACTTCAAGTAACACACGGAAATCTCCCACAAGTGGACACAAATAAGAGAACCAAACGTTCGGTAAGCCGGAAACCCTAAACCTAGCCGTGACCTAAACCTAAACCGGAAACCCTAGAACCTTGACCTAGCCCTAAACCCTAATCCCAGCCTTGACCTAAACCTAAACCGGAACCCTAAACCTTGACCTAACCCCAAACCCTAGCCCTAAACCCTAATCCCAGCCTTGACCTAAACCTAAACCGGAACCCTAAACCTAAACCTAACCCCAAACCCTAGCCCTAAACCCTAATCCCAACCTTGACCTAAAACCCTAGCCCAAAACCCTAACCTAAAACCAAACCCTAGCTCAAACCCTAAACCTAAGCCAAACCCTAACCCAGACCTAAACCAAAAACCAAAACCCTAAAAACCTAAGTCCCTGGAAAGGGGCGGCTAACCCTAACTAGCCGCCCCTCACTGGGCGGCTAGTTCACACTAGCCGCCCCCCTAACCGCCCCCTGGCCGACTTTGGACCAGTTCCTTGGATGGGACATAAAGCAATATTAAATGCTGATCATTGCGGCGGGTCATGACCTTTAGCCGCCCTCTCTTGGCCGGATCAAACCAAGTAGCCGACCCAAGCCACCGCTTGTCAGAGATGGGACGTTTGGCAGGTCATGATAGGGGCGGCTACCAGGAAGTAGCCGCCCCATCCCGGGTGGCTAGTTAGCACTAGCCGCCCTTCACCTGTTCTCTGGCTGAAGAACCAGAGCATTAATGAGAGGTCCAATCAAAGCCAAACCACTCCATTACCCTCGGGATATTTCCCTGCCCCTCTTTTACTATAAATAGAGGGGTCCCAAGCCCAAATAGAACATGACCAATACATCCACAACATCAACAAATCCACAAACAACCCTTCCACACCAATATCCCACAATTCACATTCCCTTTTCACACTAGAAATCCCAAGAGAGAGAGAGAGAGACCCCTTTTGTGAAGAGAAACACCCATTCCCCACATAAAATACCCTCTCATCTCACCCTCCAAAAGCCCGGGCTAAACTTAGTTTAGCCTCTGCCCAAAACCAAACCCATTTCCTACCAAACCTCTGCCCAAATCAAACCAGACCTGGGACGGCTAAACCCTAGTAGCCGCCCCTGACCAGACGGCTAGATCCAACTAGCCGTCCCCCCCTATACACACCCCATACTCACACCCCTTTGTCCCATAACTCCTTTAGTCAAGCCCGGGAGCAGAATAGGATTACCTGTTTTTCACCTCTGTGTACGGTATATCCGTGTCTCAGAGCGGAGACCCCACAAACTCCCCACGTAGGCGATCAAACCCAAACCCTTTCCTGTTTTTAGAAAAAGCAGGTGGCGATCACAAACCCCCCCCCTTGAATCCTCTTGAGCCGCTGTCGGGCGCCTCGACCAGGAACCACACCCTCACCCCTTCCGAGGAGACGATCCGGCCGAGCCCGCCAGGGCACGCATCCGATCCGAACCCTCCGAAGAACCCCCACACACGCGCCGAGACCATTTCTCGACACCGACAAATTCTGGCGATCACGGTGGGACCTCCCTCGTGAAAAACAACAAAAGGTAATCCTCTTCTGCCCCCTTTTACTAGCTTGACTAGAATGCTATCAACCCTCTAGGAAGGTTAGAGTTTCTCACTCCTTGAATTAAATCCTCTTCTACTGTGCATTATAACATCCTTTACTGCTTTCGTAAGTCGCACACAGCTGCGCAATCCTTTACTGCTTTCGTAAGTCGCACACAGCTGCGCAATCCTTTACTGCTTTCGTAAGTCGCACACAGCTGCGCAATCCTTTACTGCTTTATTTACTGCTTTCAAACTGCATTCATCCCCCCACTCTACGTCATGGAATCCCACATGGAAGAGGAGATATTAGAGGAAAGGAATCACCAAGAGGGTCAGGCCACACAGTTCCTGACCCACCTAGAGGAAAGGATGTCTAGTGTATCAAACGGTAGAGGACATGTTTCATGACCTCGTTGACTACCGTCATGCCAAGACCTCGAGACAGGAAACCCCTGTCGAAACCCCTAAATCCACTCCCAAAGCCCCACCAACACCCAGTCACTCGGTCAGCCCGAGTGTCTTTTCATTCACCCCCTTTCCCCCACGAATCCAAAATTCCCAGTTGTTTCCACCCCAGGCCCCTACCAAACCACCCCAAACCCGGGACCGCTAGACAGCCCTCCCCGGGGAGAAACACTGGACGATACCATCCGGAGAATTCTCTCCGAGACTGGTCCCTCGGCCCCAAACACATGTCTCTACATAACCTGAGACAAATCCCGTCAGTCCACCTACCGGAGGGATTCAAAATCCCCAAATTTCACCGGTATAACGGTCGTGGAGACCCAGACATTCATTTAACTGCTTTTTATCTAGACGCACTCCCGTTTCTAGATAATCAACCTCTACTAGTCTTCCTCTTCCAGAAATTATTGGAAGGAGAAGCACTACAATGGTTCTCCACCCTCCCTGTAGATCACTTGTCGAATTTCTCGGCTGTAAGCGAGAAATTCTTGGGCCGCTACGGTTACCAGAGGATTAGGACCCCCTCTATTTCAGATCTAACCGTAGAGAGAATGAGGCCTAGGGAGGAATTCGAACAATACGTGTCTCGGTGGCGCACCCTTGTCCACCGAACCGGCCTGCAACTCACAGAATGTCAAGAAATTGACATGATGTTACAGAGCCTGAGTCCAGAGCTCCGTACAAGCCTTTCGTACGGAGACTGCACTACGTATCAACTTCTGATTGACCGCCACAACAGGATTTCCCGTTGTGCAGCCCCAGCAGTACAAACCCAGTCCCCACCTATCAGCCATAGGGTTGGACAACCGCCTCGTAAGGCGCAAACCCCCACGGTAGAGGGGATCATTAACCAAGTATCGGCACTCTACCCGAACGGAGCACGAGTTCCTGACCGAGGAACAGCTCCGAGACAGTACACGCCCGGATCATCCGGATATGCACCGCCTCGGCAAGCAAATCAACATTTTACCCCTCGATCAGTACCCGTCCCCGTGCCAATACGACAAAACCCCACAGTCCAAAATTTCCCACTCCAAAGCCCTATAATCTAGAGCCAAACTCAAACTCGGGCTCCCTTTTACTCCGCCCCCGCAAGAGCACAAAATCCAACCCCTAGGCAGCCCGTACAAAGCTCTTATAACGAGGTTAGACCTCCCGCATCCTACGACCAAAGACGAATGGGAAAGAGGGACTCTTACCCTCCCCTCCCAGAAACTTTAACTAGGATCTTTAGGGTGATGTTGGACACAAATAGTATCTCCCTCCCCGACGCCAGGCCTTCACTACCCGGGGCCAGCACGGCGCGTTACTGTCAATACCATCAACAATATGGCCATACCGTAGAACAATGCATTGTTTTTCGGGACTTCGTTTATGATCTTAATGATGACAGGCGCCTTGACTGGGCCATGATCAAAGGCCATCTGAGCCAGGGAAATCCCCAAGCACCCAAGCCACTTGGCATATTGACTGACCCCTTGCCAGGACATACCCAAGCCTCCACATCTAGAGCCCACGCGGTCAACATGATCAGGAGAGGGAGACAACCATCGCCAGAACCAAGCAGCTCGGAAGATGCTACTGAT
This sequence comes from Acorus calamus, assembly GCA_030737845.1. NCBI lineage: Eukaryota > Viridiplantae > Streptophyta > Magnoliopsida > Acorales > Acoraceae > Acorus > Acorus calamus. The sequence continues at coordinate 11,766,143 of CM060877.1, read as the reverse complement.
GGCAGCCTATCCGAAGAGTCCGAGGAGGAAGAGTAGAACGAGCCCTTCCAGCTGAACCTCGACGACCATGACCTCGCCATACTCTATGGCGAAGAAGAAGACGCGCTCCTCGCCCTCCCCGCAGTCATCAACCTCGAGTCCGTCGAAAGCGGACTAGAAAACCCGGGAGAAGACGAAGAAGAAGAGCCATTCGAGGAAATCCCCGAAGGAGCTAGCGAAGGACCCGAAGGAGGGGAATGTACGTCGGATGATCTGCATCCGGACGACAATGGGTCCTCTAAGAGTACCGACACTGTCAATGGCCCCCGCCGCCCAATGACCATTTCATTCACTGACCAGGACCTTCCAGATCCCCGACTACGAGTCTACCCCCTACACATCCGCGGGCGACTCCAAATGTTGTGGCTGAACAACATCTTTGTAGACCCAGGATCGGGCATATACATAATGACATGCTCCACTTACCAGAAGATACCCGGACTAGGCCGTCCTCCCGTCCACCCGGCCCACCATACTATCCAAGCTTTCAACCATACCGGGAAGACTCTCCGCGGCCCCGGAACATTCGAGCTATCAATCGGACCTCTCATCTGCGAAGTAGCCTGCTTCGTGGCCGACATCGACACGAGGTACCCATTGATGCTGGGGAGACCGTGGTTAGACAACATCCAAGCTATCTGTTCCCCCCGACACCAATACCTTCGACTGCCCTTCTTGAATCATGTACTGACAATTTGGGGAGAAGCACGCCTCCAATACGAGAACGAGAACAATTGGGCCATACACAATATGTTCACCTTAGCCCTCCGACCTGGGTCCCCTTGTGACAACAACTCTCCCTCAGAAGAAGCGGCCAGGACCCAGCATCCACCAAGCAATCTTGCGGTGCCCAACTCGATCACCTTCCTCCCCCATGAAGTCGCAAAAGCCAGAGCACGTTCCGCACCCCTCTCAATCACCGCCATACTCGGGGGAAGGGAATTCCGTCACATTCTCATTGACACGGGAGCGGAAACTAACGTCCTTACATATTCCGCCTACCAAAAGCTAGAAGGCCAGGTTCCCAGATTGGAGCCCTCGGACGAATACATTTACGCCTTCGACAGCACACGCAAGAACGCCTGCGGACTAGTCACGCTCCCACTGAAGATTGGCCCAGTCTCCACCATCGTTAACTGCATGGTGATGAACATTCAATCACCCCACCCTCTGATTGTTGGGAGGACATGGCTCAACAGCATCGAAGCCGTCTCATCCACCCGGCACCAATGTCTTCGCTTCCCGTACCGCGGGAAGGTAATATCCATATGGGGAGAGGCGCGCTCTAATAATACTCAGGCCCGAAATTGGAGCGTCTGTGCCATGCGCATCCGGCTAGAGGTGCTCGCATGTTGGCAACCAGGCGCCACAGACGAAGAACTACTTCATCAAGGGAGGCCTTTGAAAAGACTCAGGGAGGGAGAATTTGGGAACAGGGGACCCCCACCAGACATCAGCCGGCCATCAAAAAGAAGCCCACCCGAGGAGGCAATACAAATTCAAGAACCAGGTACCGATCCTCCCGGGTAAGCTTTCAACTCCTGTACATATTTGTTTACAGCTTTTCCTCCAAAAATACAAAAGACCAAAATATTTGTTTACTAGCTTTCGCCTTCAACCCTGTACATATTTGTTTACAGCTTTTCCAAAAATACAAAAGGCCAAAATATTTGTTTACCAGCTTTCCGCTATCAACTCCTGTACATATTTGTTTACAGCTTTTCCTCCAAAAATACAAAAGACCAAAATATTTGTTTACCAGCTTTCCGCTTTCAACTCCTGTACATATTTGTTTACAGCTTTTCCTCCAAAAATACAAAAGACCAAAATATTTGTTTACCAGCTTTCCGCTTTCAACGCCTGTACATATTTGTTTACAGCTTTTCCTCCAAAAATACAAAAGACCAAAATATTTGTTTACTAGCTTTCCGCTTTCAACTCCTGTACATATTTGTTTACAGCTTTTCCTCCAAAAATACAAAAGACCAAAATATTTGTTTACCAGCTTTCCGCTTTCAACTCCTGTACATATTTGTTTACAGCTTTTCCAAAAATACAAAAGGCCAAAATATTTGTTTACTAGCTTTCGCTTTCAACTCCTTACATATTTTGTTTACCTGCTTCCAAAAAGAAACAAAAATCCAAAAAAATATACATGCTAATCAGCTTTCATTTCTCAACCTTGAACATACTTGTTTCCAAGCATCTTTCTTCAAAACAAAAAAAAAACAAAAAAAACCAAAATATATATGTTTTCTAAATGCCTTTACATCATTTCTAAAAACAACAAAAATATTTACAAACTACATTTCCACACTCTTCTTCACGACGAAAATATTTTCCAAATCTACGTTTCCACACCTTTCCTTCAAAGCAAAATGTTTTACAAAGCCATACTTCCATGATTTCCACCGAAAAACGTTTTACAAACGGTCTTTCCATACTTGTCTTCTAAAAATAAAATCATTTTCCAAACTTTATCCCCATTCTCTTTCCAAAAAAAATATATCTATTCGCCGACACAGGCCCCTTTTCAAAAACATAAGTATACATTTGTCTTTACTACGCCTCGAACTACTGGACGAGAAGAGATTAAGAGCGGCAGACCATGCCCAGGCCTACCAAAGAAGGGTGGCAACGGCATTTGAAAAGAAGGTGATAAAAAGAAAATTCGAAATCGGGGAATTAGTACTTAAACAAATCATGCCATCAAGACAGCCTCACGCGAGAGGAAAGCTGCAACCCACATGGGAGGGACCCTATGTGATCACCCATGCCTATTCCGGGAATGCCTACCGCCTGGTAGATGCCGAAGGAGTCGAGGTTCCAGGTTCGTGGAATGCACTTTATCTAAAGAAATTCCATGCATGAAAAGCTTTCAATACTTGAGAACTATTATTCTTCCTTCCTGCGATTTCCAGCGTTTAGTACTTGATGATAGAATTATAAGACTCTCAAAGATAAACTCGTATCTATTTGAACACGTTTCCGCCAAATCATGTCGTTCCCTTCACACACGTATAACTGGACTAGATTTGCCTGATGGAAGAAAAATTGCCTACCTCGTAGACTGGGACAATTTAAAACTCCCCAAAGCAAAATATCCCTTATTTTCGTCCCACTCGTATTAACCCTATGTCAAAATGAGGAGTTACCCGGACCTAGCATATGTCCCAAAAACTGGCTCTGGCACTATATAAACACTTCTAGAGGGGAAGCATGAAAAGAATCGGGGTGAAAAACAGAAGAGCCCCCCCCTCAACTCGAATCAAAACACAAAAAAAAAAAAGAAGAGAAAGATAGGCAAGGAGAAAGTTAGGCAAGGAGAGGCCAAACACCCAAGTGAACGGGTTAAACTCTCTATTTAGCAGGCTTTCACGCCTTTACGCACGGTATACGCTAAACAACGGCTATACCAGTACAGATCCAAACAACGGACTGTACCTTTCCACCCAAAAATAAAGAAGTGGTAAAAAGAAGAAAGCCAGAGGGACCTAGGAAGTAAGACATGTGCTAGACTGGGACAATTCTAAAATATTGCCCGAAAGGAAGATATTACTCTTACCCCATTCACCCTCTCCCCTTTTTATTTTTTTGCAATAGGGGGTTCAAAATTGAGCTATGTCCACCAGGAAAAGCGAAATTTTGACCGAAGGCAGATCACGTCCAGGTTTACACCTACACACACACTCACGCGAATTCATTTAGAAACTTGCCTATCCAAAGGAAGCTTGTTTGACTTGACTCTTGGTACACTCATGGATTTTTCAGCATGTTTAGAATAATACGATTAAGCATTTGAAAACCATGAACCTAGGAAAATCGACGCCTAAGGCTTATACCTCTTAAATACAATCCTGGTTTGGACATGAGTGACCACAAGGGCTCCTCCACGGGGACTTGATGGCGTCTTTTACTTATGAAAATCGAGAACATTGCCCTCTCACCTAAAAAGTCATTGAAAAACTAAAATGCCCCCTTATGCCACATATACTTACGCATAAGCGTGCATTTTCCTTTTCCAAAACACTTTGGCATCCGATTTTCTTGAAAATTGTCCCCACATATTAAAATTGTCCCCACGTATTGTCCCCACAAATATTAAAATTGCCTCCACTCACCTCATGCCCTTCCGCACATGCGTGAGAAGAAATTGTCCCCAACTCCTACACATAAGTTCTTCTTCACTCACGCACTTGGAATCCCTTCCTTGCGCACTAAAGCCTGGTCTCCCGCACTTTTACTTTCTCGCATTTATATTTCCATTCCGCCTTAAGATGGATTGTAGCCCTTGACAATTCAAGCAAGAAGGGCTCGAAAGTCAGTGCAGGGGCACAATCTGGACAGATTTAACACTTGGTCCATGAAAAGAATGTTTTTATAGGTATTGGGGGATAGAACGGTCGCAAATACTTTCAGCAGCAGCAGCACAGGAGCAGCAGGGCCCAAACTACCCCAGGCAGGAGGCGGCTAAACCCGACTAGCCGCCCCTCACTGGGCGGCTAGTTTGTACTAGCCGCCCCTGCCCTCTGTTCCAGGTAAGGAAGCCCCAGGCAGGGGGCGGCTAAACACAACTAGCCGCCCCTCACTGGGCGGCTAGTTTACACTAGCCGCCCCTTGCCTGCACCCCTGTCAGTTATGTCAGCCCATATGTAATCAACTCTTCAATACTTCTTTACCTATTAAAATCAAATTCTTTCCAAAACCTGCACGTACACATTACATACACACATTTCATACGCATATACATTCATAAAACCAATATAAATACACTCCGAAAACAACCATATCTCGAAATCATATATCCATCCATGAATCAAACCTATGAAACCAAGATTCATCTACACAAACATACATATCCATGAACCATCCATGCTAAACTACTCTAACACATGCATATAAAGGAGAATGATTCAATTGTCCCACTCAAAACCCAAAAGAGGGCATAAAAACTAAAAGACTGTTTTTTTCTAAAAAAAAACTAAAAGAGGGCATAAAAGGGAATCTCTTACTTCAAAGCGCTCCAAAATCCGAAAGTCTTGAGCTATATCTCACCAAAATATCACCTAAGTCAAAACAAAAGAAGAAAAGCATGAATTCATCGCATATATACTATTCTTCTACTTAAAACCAAGACACAAAAGCTATACCTCGGCGTATCATCATCCGCTGGAGGCTGAGTAGGAGGAACGTCCTGACTTGGCTGAGAAGGGAGCGGCGGATGAGGAGAAGACTGAACCTCTGGAGCATCGGGAGCAGCAGGAGTCTCTCGAACCGAAGACGCGGCCCTCGCGTATATCCCACGACTCCGAGACGCCGAAGGACGAGAGGCACGGCTAAAGTGGCCCCGGTAGCCAAGGAAGCCGAGAGAGAATGGTCAGGCTCAAGTGGAAGAAGATCAAGGTCCGCCTCGGTCATAGAGCCCCCTCCGACCAATTTCCCCCTCATAGTCGCCTCCCAGAGACGGACCTGCTGCATATCCTGTCCCTCCTCTCCAATCTCTGTCGGAGGCGACTCTCCGTCCCTCTGGCCCGATCCTCGGTGGCCCTCAACCTCTCCTCCAACTCCCGCGCCCTCGCTTCCGACGCCCTGAGTGCCTCTCTGTCCCTATCCCCGGCCGCCTGGAGAGAACGAACCAGGTCTCCCATCAAACCTCCGGGAACACCCGCCGAAGCCTCCAACTCCGACACCCTCATCTGGAGGGAGTCCCTCTCACGGCCTAGGGTAATGAACCCCTCCTCCCTCGAGGCTATCATGGACCTCAGCCGGTCCGCCTCCTCCTCAGCCCGAGAAGCCCTGCCCCTCGCCTGGCCCAACTCCATCCTTGTGGCCGTCAGCTCATTCCGGGCCACATCCAACTCCCGCGTCAACTCCAGCTCTCGCTCGGACATCATGGAAGGAGGAGGGACGGAAGAAGAAGAAGCGCCATCGGCCCTCGCTCTCGACAGAGCATCCACCTGAGCCTCGAGGACCCGGACCTGGTCCTGCAAGCGTCCTCTCTGTGCCCGCAACGCCTCTATCTGCCTGGCCCGCGCTTGGAGGTGCTCGTTGGCAGTCTTGAGCCTCTTCTCCATCTCATTCAACTCAACCTGCAAAAGGAAATACCATTCAGAAGAGTTCAAACAAAAGAGAACGAGGAAAGAAAAGGGATTCTTTAACTTACATAAGCGTCCGGGATCTCCTCCTCCATCGTCCCGAGGATATCCGCATACTCCCGACGATACCAAGCTAGGTATTCGTCACTCGAAGTCACCTCAGGACGACGCTCCACCAAGACGCCTCGACCCATCCATCCCGCCACGTACGTCGCGTAATTCCTCGGGAGATTCGTGTCCCGAGGAATCCCGGCCACCGGAATCGAAGGGCGCCGCGGAAGAGGATCGGGCACCCACTGATGGTACCCAAGCTGACGGACGACCCGGCTGATCGCATGGAACACGACCTCATTGAAGTAGATCAGCCAGATGTCTCGCGCCAGGGCCTCAGGAACCTCCTCCGAGTAAGGCCTCCACGTCATCTAAAAAAGCATCGAAAGATAGGAAGAGCGCTTAGTCAAAAGAAAACCAAGTACAAACCAAAAGGATTCAAAGAAAACTTATACCTCTTCCTCCGACAAGACGCGGAAGGCCTCTCGGAATTGGGCGAGGCGGTGCAAACGGGAAGATCCCCGGGGTTCCCATCTCATGGCCCAAGGGAGGGCATGATCGAACGGAGCCAAAGTCGGGCGATCAATGGCGAAGTGCTCGTACCCGAAGATCTAACAAAGCAAGAGGGAATTTATCATGACCAAAGTAAAGCTAAACCAAGAAGAAGACACTCATCACTTACACATACCTGAAGGAATGGTGCGAAGCCACCAAGGTTCTTTCCTCCAGCCCTCTTGACTTTCTTCGAGAGCTCCGCAAACAAGTGGGCAAGCATCGCCGCTCCCCAAGCATAGCGCCCCATGCCCTCCAAGTCCCGCATCAGTAGAAGGGAATGAGAGGAGACCTTATCAGAGGCCGTCGAGAAAAGGACCCGGCCAAAGAAGTAGAGGAAGAACGCTCTCAACTCCCTCCGTGCCCTCTGTGGACACGCGGCCGCCTCTCTCGCCTCGATCATCGCCCGCCGCCTCTCGAAGCTAGCTGCAGCTTCGCCCTTCTGGCGCTCTGTGAAGGAACCGAGGCCGTACTGCCCCGAAAGCCGCCCCAAAGGGATCCGGTTCAGCGTCCGCTCCCGCTCCACGAACTCCCATTCTCCGATCAACTCTCGGAAAAGCCCCCTGTAGTCCGCTAGGGTGGCCGCGATCACCGCCTCCCCCAGAACCGGAAGGCCGGTGATCCGATAGACGTCCTCGAGCGTCGGCATGACAGCACCGGTAGGGAGGATGAACGTGCAACTCTCCGGATCCCATCTCTCCGCCAAGGCCTCCACATATGGACGGTGGACGTGGAATGGCTCGATCAGGAAGAAGGAACGGAAGCCCGCTCCATCCACCAAACTCCTCTCCTCCTGCCCCAAGGCGTCGTACCATCTCTTCGTCCCGTGCCATAAAGCCCGGATACGATTCGGCCTCTACAAAACAAGCGAAGGGAACATGGGTTAGTTTAAAAGCGAGCGAGAGGTAAGAGTCCAAATCTACGAAATCATTTTAAACCATGCTTAGCGAAATCAAGACTCCCACATGCTAAAAGAATGAAAGTAAGAAACTACACTCATATGATCACACATGCTAGACAAATATCAAACACATCCCACCGTGGTCACCACTCATGCACTTTCTTACATCAAGCCTATCAAACACACCTAAGCGATACAGCCATATAGAACACGAACCCATGAAACGCATGCACCCCCTCATGCTCTACCACGATCAAACACGTACGAAATCACATACACATAGAAAACTATCGCATGCAAGCATATTAACTATATCATTTCTCTCCTTTACATGCATATGACAAACATGGATATATATATATAGCAATTGCCCCCTCCCTATAAAAACAAACCCATGACAGCATGCTTACACATCCCACCGTAATTAACTTATACACAAGCATGCCTATTTAAAAAATAAACACACATATACGAGTATAATACACACATACAACCTGTTCATACCACCAACACATGCATATACACCAAAATAAAATGCAAAGACTAAAGAGTTAGGAACATACCACGGCCCGTGTGGACCCAGGAGCGTCCACCTCGGCCTCGTCGGGATCGTCCATCCCGTCGTCATCCTCCTCCTCATCCTCCTCGAACACGGCCTCCTCGGCCTCAGCCCCAACACCCACACCGGCCTCAGCGGCCCCAGTACCCATACCCTCGGCCTCCCCGGCCCCGTCCCTAGCCTCTCCTATCCCCTCCACCCTCCCCACGCCGGAGATAAACTCCGCAAAGGCCCCCATAGCCCTACTCTCCTCCTCCTCAGCCCTGGCCTCTGTGGCCTCCCTATCCAACATCCCGACGAGGGCATCCAACGACGCCCTCACCTCCTCGCTAACTCCCTCGACCCCTACCCCCTCGGTTGCACCCTCAATCGATTCTCCAACCCCCGGAACCACCTCCTCGGCCACCACCGGTCGATCCCCACGCCTCCTCTTGCGTATATAGCCTATCACACTCCCCCCTACCTCCGGGACAGCCCCCGAAGGCAAATCCCCGACCTCACCCACGCCAATATCCACCGGCGGCACCTCCGTCGTACCCATACCCTCCCCCACGGCCTCGACCTCCGGCCTATCGCTCTCCGATGATGAAGAGCTCGGGCTACGCTCTCCACGAGCCACCCGTGGTCGTTTCCCCCTTGAAGCGATCGCCTTCGACCTCGTCATCTCCTCGGTTTGGAAAAAGAAAAAGGAGAACCCAAACTAGGGTTTCGAAATCAAGGGAAAGAGAAAGATTGAGGTCGAAATAGAGGAAAGAAAGGCAAAGAAATCAGGGTTTTCGAGTTTGAAACCGAAGGGAAGAAGAGAAGAGGGAAGAGAAACCGTTTTAAAAACATATGGGGAGAGAGAGGGTCTTTTCGGTTATAAGGGACCCAGTCGAGGGGCGGCTACCCGCGAGTAGCCGCCCCCTCTCGGGCGGCTAGTTACAACTAGCCGCCCCTCCCAGTTTTTCTCTTTTGCTTAAAAAACCCCCTTCCAATCTTTTCAGCCCTAAAATTCAAGGTTCTCCATACCAAACAGCCATGTATTGGCTTATTTCCAACATTACTTGATCAAACACGACTCTCGAAGTTTTGCAACACGTCAGTACCATTCAGATTCAAATTTCTTCAGTTCTGGTTCTTTTCCAGAGTTCTTATCCCTCGGATGATCCAATTCACCCAAATCAACTTTTACTTGCTTTCTGTCGGTGATATCCCCTCCTTGCTGAGTTTTCCCAAGCACTGGAATGGTAGGCACGAGGAAACTGACGCTGGGCTGCTCCGTGCACGATAGCTAAGAACCCCGACCGCGAGTTGGATCACTCACCATTTACTTTTCCCCGCCTTCCACCTGGATCATCTTCTCGGATAAAAATTCTAAGTCAAGACCTAGCCTCTGACAGCCTAAATCAACTCCCCAAAAAGTACTGTTCGTGTTGGCATAATTTCTTGAAGGTCGGGCCGGCCAAAATAGGGGTCTCTTTCCTTATCATCGGTCGAAGTCTTTCCTGCTTCGCACAAAGACTCCGTCTGATGAGGGACAATTGTAGATACCCCAATTTTGACCGTTCAGAGAGACAGAAATACTTCAAGTAACACACGGAAATCTCCCACAAGTGCACACAAATAAGAGAACCGAAGGTTCGGTAAACCAGAAACCCTAACCCTAGCCTTGACCTAGCCCTAAACCCTAATCCCAGCCTTCACCTAAACCTAAACCGGAACCCTAAACCTTGACCTAAACCTAAACCGGAACCCTAAACCTTGACCTAACCCCAAACCCTAGCCCTAAACCCTAACCCCAGCCTTGACCTAAACCTAAACCGGAACCCTAAACCTAAACCTAAACCCAAACCCTAGCCCTAAACCCTAATCCCAACCTTGACCTAAAACCCTAGCCCAAAATCCTAACCTAAAACCAAACCCTAGCTCAAACCCTAAACCTAAGCCAAACCCTAACCCAGACCTAAACCAAAAACCAAAACCCTAAAAACCTAAGTCCCTGGAAAGGGGTGGCTAACCCTAACTAGCCGCCCCTCACTGGGCGGCTAGTTCACACTAGCCGCCCCCTCTTGGCCGGATCAAACCAAGTAGCCAACCCAAGCCACCGCTTGTCAGAGATGGGACGTTTGGCAGGTCATGATAGGGCCGGCTACCAGGAACTAGCCGCCCCATCCCGGGCGGCTAGTTAGCACCAGCCGCCCTTCACCTGTTCTCTGGCTGAAGAACCAGAGCATTAATGAGAGGTCCAATCAAAGCCAAACCACTCCATTACCCTCGGGATATTTCCCTGCCCCTCTTTGACTATAAATAGAGGGGTCCCAAGCCCAAATAGAACATGACCAATACATCCACAACATCAACAAATCCACAAACAGCCCTTCCACACCAACATCCCACAATTCACATTCCCTTTTCACACTAGAAATCCCAAGAGAGAGAGAGAGAGAGACCCCTTTTGTGAAGAGAAACACCCATTCCCCACATAAAATACCCCTCATCTCACCCTCCAAAAGCCCGGGCTAAACTTAGTTTAGCCTCTGCCCAAAACCAAACCCATTTCCTACCAAACCAGACCTGGGACGGCTAAACCCTAGTAGCCGCCCCTGACCAGACGGCCAGATCCAACTAGCCGCCCCCCCCCCCTATACACACCCCATACTCACACCCCTTTGTCCCATAACTCCTTTAGTCAAGCCCGGGAGCAGAATAGGATTACCTGTTTTTCACCTCTGTGTACGGTATATCCGTGTCTCAGAGCGGAGACCCCACAAACTCCCCACGTAGGTGATCAAACCCAAACCCTTTCCTGTTTTTAGAAAAAGCAGGTGCCGATCACAAACCCCCCCCCCTTGAATCCTCTTGAGCCGCTGTCGGGCGCCTCGACCAGGAACCACACCCTCACCCCTTCCGAGGAGACGATCCGGCCGAGCCCGCCAGGGCACGCATCCGATCCGAACCCTCCGAAGAACCCCCACACACGCGCCGAGACCATTTCTCGACACCGACAGTGCTGGCCCCGGGTAGTGAAGGCCTGGCGTCGGGGAGGGAGATACTATTTGTGTCCAACATCACCCTAAAGATCCTAGTTAAAGTTTCTGGGAGGGGAGGGTAAGAGTCCCTCTTTCCCATTCGTCTTTGGTCGTAGGATGCGGGAGGTCTAACCTCGTTATAAGAGCTTTGTACGGGCTACCTAGGGGTTGGATTTTGTGCTCTTGGGGGGGCGGAGTAAAAGGGAGCCCAAATTTGAGTTTGGCTCTGGATTATAGGGCTTTGGAGTGGGAAATTTTGGACTGTGGGGTTTTGTCGTATTGGCACGGGGACGGGTACTGATCGAGGGGTAAAATGTTGATTTGCTTGCCGAGGCGGTGCATATCCGGATGATCCGAGCGTGTACTGTCTCGGAGTTGTTCCTCGGTCAGGAACTCGTGCTCCGTTCGGGTAGAGTGCCGATACTTGGTTAATGATCACCTCTACCGTGGGGGTTTGCGCCTTACGAGGCGGTTGTCCAACCCTATGGCTGATAGGTGGGGACTGGTTTTGGACTGCTGGGGCTGCACAACGGGAAATCCTGTTGTGGTGGTCAATCAGAAGTTGATACGTAGTGCAGTCTCCGTACGAAAGGCTCGTACGGAGCTTTGGACTCAGGCTCTGTAACATCATGTCAATTTCTTGACATTCTGTGAGTTGCAGACCGGTTCGGTGGACAAGGGTGCGCCACCGAGACACGTATTGTTCGAATTCCTCCCTAGGCCTCATTCTCTCTACGGTTAGATCTGAAATAGAGGGGGTCCTAATCCTCTGGTAACCGTAGCGGCCCAAGAATTTCTCGCTTACAGCCGAGAAATTTGACAAGTGATCTACAGGGAGGGTGGAGAACCATTGTAGTGCTTCTCCTTCCAATGATTTCTGGAAGAGGAAGACTAGTAGAGGTTGATTATCTAGAAATGGGGGTGCGTCTAGATAAAAAGCAGTTAAATGAATGTCTGGGTCTCCACGACCGTTGTACCGGCGGAATTTGGGGACTTTGAATCCCTCCGGTAGGTGGACTGATGGGATTTGTCTCAGGTTATGTAGAGACATGTGTTTGGGGGCCGAGGGACCAGTCTCGGAGAGAATTCTCCGGATGGTATCATCCAGTGTTTCCCCCCGGGGAGGGCTGCCTAGAGGTCCCGGGTTTGAGGTGGTCTGGTAGGGGCCTGGGGTGGAAACGGCTGGGAACATTGGATTCGCGGGGGAAAGGGGGGTGAATGAAAAGACACTCGGGTTGACCGAGTGACTGGGTGTTGGTGGGGCTTTGGGAGTGGATTTAGGGGTTTCGACAGGGGTTTCCTGTCTCGAGGTCTTGGCATGACGGTAGTCAATGAGGTCATGAAACATGTCCTCTACCGTTTGATACCCTAGACTAGCCATCCTTTCCTCTAGATGGGTCAGGAACTGTGTGGCCCGACCCTCTTGGTGATTCCTTTCCTCTAATATCTCCTCTTCCATGTGGGATTCCATGACGTAGAGTGGGGGGATGAATGCAGATTGAAAGCAGTAAATAAAGCAGTAAAGGATTGCGCAGCTGTGTGCGACTTACGAAAGCAGTAAAGGATTGCGCAGTTGTGTGCGACTTACGAAAGCAGTAAAGGATTGCGCAGCTGTGTGCGACTTACGAAAGCAGTAAAGGATATTATAATGCACAGTAGAAGAGGATTTAATTCAAGGAGTGAGAAACTCTAACCTTTCTAGAGGGTTGATAGCATTTTAGTCAAGTTTGTAAAAGGGGGGCAGAAGAGGATTACCTTTTTGTTGTTTTTCACGAGAGAGGTCCCACCGTGATCGCCAGAATTTGTCGGTGACGAGAAAATCCTGCGTGTGTGGGGGTTCTTCGGAGGGTTCGGATCGGATGCGTGCCCTGGCGGGCTCGGTCGGATCGTCTCCTCGGAAGGGGTGAGGGTGTGGTTCCTGGTGGAGGCGCCCGACAGCGGCTCAAGAGGATTCAAGGGGATTTTGTGATCGCCACCTGCTTTTTCTAAAAACAGGAAAGGGTTTGGATTTGATCGCCTACGTGGGGAGTTTGTGGGGTCTCCGCTCTGAGACACGGATATATCGTACACAGAGGTGAAAAACAGGTAATCCTATTCTGCTCCCGGGCTTGACTAAAGGAGTTATGGGACAAAGGGGTGTGAGTATGGGGTGTGTATAGGGGGGCGGCTAGTTGGATCTAGCCGTCTGGTCAGGGGCGGCTACTAGGGTTTAGCCGTCCCAGGTCTGGTTTGATTTGGGCAGAGGTTTGGTAGGAAATGGGTTTGGTTTTGGGCAGAGGCTAAGCTAGGTTTAGCCCGGGCTTTTGGAGGGTGAGATGAGAGGGTATTTTATGTGGGGAATGGGTGTTTCTCTCACAAAAGGGCTCCCTCTCTTTCTCTCTTGGGATTTCTAGTGTGAAAAGGGAATGTGAATTGTGGGATGTTGGTGTGGAATGGTTGTTTGTGGATTTGTTGATGTTATATTTGGGCTTGGGACCCCTCTATTTATAGTAAAAGAGGGGCAGGAAAATTTCCCGAGGGTAATGGAGTGGGTTGGCTTTGATTGGACTTCTCATTAATGCTCTGGTTCTTCTGCCAGAGAACAGGTTAACCGGGATGGGGCGGCTACTTCCTGGTAGCCGCCCCTATCATGACCTGCCAAACGTCCCATCTCTGACAAGCGGTGGCTTGGGTCGGCTACTTGGTTTGATCCGGCCAAGAGAGGGCGGCTAAAGGTCATGACCCGCCGCAATGATCAGCATTTAATATTGTTTTATGTCCCATCCAGGGAACTGGTCCAAAGTCGGCCGGGGGGCGGTTAGGGGGGCGGCTAGTGTGAACTAGCCGCCCAGTGAGGGGCTGCTAGTTAGGGCTAGCCGCCCCTTTCCAGGGACTTTGGTTTTTTTTAGGGTTTTGGTTTTGGTTTAGGTCTGGGTTAGGGTTTGGCTTAGGTTTAGGGTTTGAGCTAGGGTTTGGGTTTAGGTTAGGGTTTAGGGTTTATGGTTTGGGGTTAGGTTTAGGTCAAGGCTGGGATTAGGGTTTAGGGCTAGGTCAAGGTTCTAGGGTTTTCCGGTTTAGGTTTAGGTCAAGGCTGGGATTAGGGTTTAGGGCTAGGGTTTGGGGTTAGGTTTAGGTCAAGGCTGGGATTAGGGTTTAGGGCTAGGGTTTGGGGTTAGGTCAAGGTTTAGGGTTTCCGGTTTATGTTTAGGTCAAGGCTGGGATTAGGGTTTAGGGCTAGGTCAAGGTTCTAGGGTTTCCGGTTTAGGTTTAGGTCACGGCTAGGTTTAGGGTTTCCGGTTTACCGAACGTTTGGTTCTCTTATTTGTGTCCACTTGTGGGAGATTTCCGTGTGTTACTTGAAGTATTTCTGTCTTTCTGGACGGTCAAAATTGGGGTATCTACACAGACGTAAGTCTCCGCTTCAGCTCTTAGAAACTCTTCTCGCACTGCTTAGACCAGACATATTTGGTGTTCTTCTGAGTTAGACGGTTTAACGGAACAGCAATCTTTGAGAAATCCACAACGAATCTTCGATAGTAAGCCGCTAAGCCCAGAAAACTCTGAATTTCCGTAGCATTCATCGGTTGCTTCCACTCCATCACCGCCTTGATCTTCGAGGGGTCGACTGATATTCCGGTTTCAGAGATGACATGCTGACGAACGTCACGCTCTCTAACCAGAACTCACACTTACTGAGCTTTACATAGAGTTGATGCTCCTTCAATTTCTGGAGTACCAAACGAAGATGTTCAGCATTCTCTTCCTTGCTCTTTGAGTATATCATACGTAGCGTAATTCCTCGCGAGGTTCATATCCCTGGGAATCCCAGCCACCAGAATCGAGGGGCGCTGCGGTAGAGGATCGGGCACCCACTGATGATAGCCAAGCTGGCGGATGACCCGACTGATCTCATGAAACACGACCTCGTTTAAGTAGATCAACCAGACATCTCGCGCCAGAGCCTCGAGAACCTCCTCTGGATAAGGCCTCCACGTCATCTAAAAAACGTCAAAAGATAGGAAGAGCGCTTAGTCAAAAGAAAACCAAATACAAGCCAAGGAAATTCGAAGAAAAACTTATACCTCTTCCTCCGACAAGACGCGGAAGGCCTCTCGGAATTGGGTGAGGCGGTACAAGCGAGAAGATCCCCATGGTTCCTACCTCATGGCCCAAGGGAGGGCATCAAATGGAGCCAAAGTCGGGCGATCAATGGCGAAGTGCTCATATCCAAAAATCTAGAAAAGCAAGAGGGAAATTGTCATGATCAAGCGAACTAAACCAAGAAAAAGACATTTACCACTTACACTATCTGAAGAAATGGCGCGAAACCGCCAAGGTTCTTTCCCCCGGCCCTCTTAACTTTCTTCGAGAGCTCCACGAAGAGATGGGCGAGCATCGCCGTTCCCCAAGCATAGCGTCCCATGCCCTCCAGGTCCCTCATCAGCAAAAGAGAGTGAGAGGAAACCTTATCAAAGGCCGTCGAGAAGAGGACTCGGCCGAAGAAGTAAAGGAAGAACGCCCTCAATTCCCTCCGTGCCCTCGGTGGGCACGCGGCCGCATCTCTCGCCTCGATCATCGCCCGCCTCCTCTCAAAGCTAGCTACAGCTTCGCCCTTCTGACGCTCCGTAAAAGAACCGAGGCCATACTACCCCGAAAGCCTCCTTAAAGGAATCTGGTTTAGCGTCCGCTCCCGCTCCACGAACTCCCATTCCCTGATCAACTCTCGAAATAGCCCCCTATAATCTGCAAGGGTGGCCGCAATCTCCGCTTCCCCCAAGACCGGAAGGCCAGTGATCCGATGGACGTCCTCAAGGGTCGGCATAATGGCGCCAGTAGGGAGGATGAACGTGAAACTCTCCGGGTCCCATCTCTCCGCCAATGCCTCCACATATGGGCAATGGACGTAGAATGGCTCAATCAGAAAGAAGGAACGGAAGCCCGCTCCGTCCACTAAACTCCTCTCCTCCTGCTCCAAGGCATCATACCACCGCTTCGTCCCATGCCAAAGGGCCCGGATGCGATTCGGCCGCTACGAAACAAACGAAAATGGGTTAGTCCAAAGCAATCAAGAGGTAAGGATCCAAGTCTAAACGAATTCATCTTCTAGTAACCATGCTTAGCACAATAAAACTCCTACACAGAAGCATGAAATATGAGACTTCATACGAAAACTTACCCTCCTTTATTTGCAAAACATGCCTATAACATCACATGCTTTACCCTCTTACCCCACCATGGTCATTACTCGTATATTTCCTTTTCAAATATACCGCTTATCATGCTTATAAATACTTTCCACGAACTAAGCATATGAAGGAACTTAAACCCATAAAAATGCATGCATATACTCCCTCTTATATTCCCTCTTATTCCACCATGGTCAAATACACATAGAAACATACTTTGAAGATTGCATACATGCAAAACCATCACATACAAGCATACCAAGCCATTCTCTTTCCTTTCCTTTATATGCATACAACAAACATGGATGTATGTATGAAGAATTATCTCCTTTTCTTTCTACAACCCGTACCCGTTCGCATGCTTACTATCCCACCGTGATTAACTTATACACAAGCATGCCTATTTAAAACACACATACGAGTATAATACACATATACAACTTGTTCTTACCACCAAAACACATGCATATACACCAAAATAAAAGGCTAAAAACTAGAATGTTAGGAACATACCACGGCCAGTGTGGACCCAGGAGCGTCCACCTCGGCCTCGTCGGGATCGTCCATCCCGTTGTCATCCCCCTACTCTTCATCTTCCTCAAACACGGCCTCCTCGGCCTCAGCCTCAGCACCCACACCGGTCTCTGCAGCCCCGGTGCCCATACCCTCAGCCCCAGCCTCATCCCTAACCTCTCCTGTCCCCTCCACTCTCCCCGCGCCGGAGATAAACTCCGCAAAAGCCCCCATAGCCCTACTTTCCTCCTCCTCAGCCCTGGCCTCTGTGGCCTCCCTGTCCAACATCCCAACAAGGGCATCCAACGACGCCCTCACATCTTCACTAACCTCATCGGCCCCTACTCCCTCGGTTGCACCCTCAACCAATCCCCCGACCCCCAAAACCACCTCCTTGACCACCGCCGGTCGATCCCCACGCCTCCTTTTGCGTGTATACCCTATCATGCTACTCCCAACCTCCGGGGCAGTCCCCAAAGACAAGTCTCCAACCTCACCCGCGCCGATATCCACCGGCGGCACCTCTGTCACACCCATAGCCACCCGTAGTCGTTTCCCCCTCAAAGCAATCGCCTTCGACCTCGTCATCTTCCTCAGATTGAAAAGAAAAAGGAGAACCCAAAAACTAGGGTTTCTAAATCAAGAGAGGAGGATGGATCTAGGTCAAAATGAAGGAAGAAAAGGCAAAAGGAATCAAGGTTTTCAGTTTAAAATGAAGAAGAAGAAGATAGGAGGGAAGAGTAACCGTTTTAAAAACGTATGGGGAGAGAGAGAGGGTCCCTTTTCAGTTATAAGAGACCAAGTCTGGAGGCGGCTACTCACGAGTAGCCACTCCTCCCAGTTCTCTACTTTCACTTAAAACATCACCAATCAACATCTTCAACCCACCATCCTCACCTGATCAATCCTTCCACCACTAGAAATCCCAAGAGAGAGAGAGAGAAAGAGAGAGCCCCTTTTGTGAGAGAAATACCCATTCCCTACATAAAATACCCTCTCATTCCACCCTCCAGAAACCCGGGCTAAACCTAGCTTAGCCTCTGTCCAAAACCAAACTCATTTCCTACCGAAGTTCTGCCCAAACCAGACCAGGCCCCGGACGGCTAAACCCTATTAGCCGCCCCTCACCAGACGGCTTGATCCCACTAGCCGCCCCCTATACACACCCCATTTGCACCCCTATGTCCCAAGACTCCTTTAGTCACGCCCCGGAAGCAGAATAGGATTATCTGTTTTTCACCTCTGTGTACGGTATATCCGTGTCTCAGAGTGGAGACCCCACAAACTCCCCACGTAGGCGACCTTTCCTGCTTTTTAGAAAAAGAAGGTGGCGATCACACAAACCCTGGAATCCTCTTGAGCCGCTATCGGGCGCCTCAACCAGGAACGACACCCTCACCCTTCCGAGAAGACGATCCGACCGAGCCCGCCAGGGCACGCATCCGATCCGAATCCCCGAAGAACCCCACACACGCACGCGCACACCGCGCACCGCCGGGATCCTTTCCGACAGCACCGACAGTCTCGGAGATTCCGACGATACCGACAGTAACCCCCGGCTCCCCTCTTCTTTTCCAGGTAAAGCTCTCATGCAGGGGGCGGCTAAACGCAAGTAGCCGCCCCTCACCTGCTGCCCAATCTGTCCTGTCAGTCCCAATTTTAGTCAACTCTTCAACTTCTTAAAACCTGTTAGACCTTTCTTTCCAAAACTGCATACACACATTTCATACACGTATATATTCATGAAAACTAGCATAAGAATACTCCAAAACTACTGTATTTAAAAAACGCAGGTCCATCCATGTATCAAACCTACGTAGTCAAGATTCATCTACACACATATACACATCCATATAAATTAAAAAACTTTTCGAAACACTAGACATCCATACTAACTACACCAAACCATGCATAGAAACCATAAAATTGTCCCACCAAGACCATAAACATAAATTGTCTTCTGAAAACCTAAAATGTAAAAGTGAGGAAGAGATAGATCCTTCAAGTGCTCCAAACTTGAAAGTCTTGAGCTATCCACCACCAAAATGATCACCTAAGCCAAAAGAAAAGAAGAAAAGCATGAATTCCTTGCATATATACAATTCTTCTACTTCAAACCAAGACTCTATACCTTGGCGTATCGTCATCTGCGGGAGGCTAAGTAGGAGGAACGTCTTGACTTGGCTGAGAGGGGAGTGGTGGCTGATGAGAAGACTGGACCTCTGGAGCATCAAGAGCGGCAGGGGTCTCTCGAACTAAAGATGTGGCTCTCGCATATATCCCTCGACTCCGAGACACAGAAGGACAAGAAGCACGGCTGAAAGTGGCCCCGGTAGCTAAGGAAACCGAAAGAGAACGCTCGGGCTCAAGAGGGAGAAGATCGAGGTCCACCTCGGTCATGGCCCCTCCGCCAACTAACTTTCCTTGCATGGTAGCCTCCCAAAGGTGGACTTGCTGCATATCACGATCTCTCCTCTCCAACCTCTGGCGAAGGCGCACCTCCACTCCTCTTGAACAGTCCTCGATCGTCCTCAACCTCTCCTCGAGCTCCCGTGACCTCGCCTCCGCGGCCCTGAGCCTATCCTCACTCGATCAAAGCGCATCCCGGTCCCTATCCCCAGCTGCCTGATGAGAGCGAATCAAATCCCCCATCAAACCCTCGGGAACACCCGTCGACAGCTCCAACACTGACACCCTCATTTGGAAGGAGTCCCTTTCACGGCCCAGGATGGTGAATTCCTCTTCTCTTGAGGCCGCCATCACGGACCTCAGCCGACCCCCTTCTTCTTCAACATGTGCGGCCCTGCCTTTCGCCTGGCCAAGCTATATCCTCGTGGCCGCCAACTCACTCTGGGCCACATCCAGTTCCCTCATCAACACGAGCTCTCACTAGAAAATCATTGATGGAGGGGGAGCAGAAGAAGAAGAGGCGCAACGGCCCTAGCTCTCAACAGAGCATCCACCTGAGCCTCGAGGACCCAAACCTGGTCTTGCAACCGATGCCTCTGAGCCCTCAAATGCTCCACTAGCCCACCACGAGCTCGGAGGTGCTCGTTGGCCGTCTGAAGCTTCTTCTTCAGCTCAATCAACTCAATCTACAAAGCGACACCACTCAGAAAAATACTTAAGGAGAAGAAAGAAAAGAAAAGAAAATAAAAGAAAAGGAGAATGGCTTACATAGGCATCCGGGATCTCCTCCTCTATAGTCCCAAGGATGCTGGCATACTCCTGGCGGTACCAGGCCAAGTACTCCTCGCTACTGGTCACCTCGGAATGGTGCTCCACCAAGGCACCCTGGCTCATCCATCCCGCCATATACATCGCGTAGTTCCTCGAGAGATTCGTGCCACGAGGAATTCCATCCACGGGAATCGAAGGACGCCGCGGCAGAGGTTCGGGCACCCGCTGGTGGTACCCAAGCTGACGGATGACCCGACTGATTACATGAAACACGACCTCATTAAAGTAAATCAGCCAGACGTCCCGCGACAACTACTCAGGGACCTCCTCCTCCGCGTAGGGCCTCCAAATCATCTACAAAGCATCGAAAGAGACAGGAAGAGCGCTTAATCAAAACAAAATCAAATACAAGCCAAGAAAACTCGAAGAAAATGTATACCTCTTCCTCTGTCAAGACATGGAAGGCCTCCCAGAAATGAGCGAGGTGGTGCAAACGCAAAGATCCTCGGGGTGCCCATCTCGTAACCCAAGGGAGAGCACGGTTGAACGGCGCTGGAATCGGACGGTCAACCACAAAATGCTCATACCCGAAGACCTGCAAAGCGAGGGAGAAGTTATCAAGATCAAGTGAGTTACACCAACTAGAAAACACCCTCTACTCACACGTACCTAGAGAAAGGGAGCAAAGCCACCAAGATTCTTGCCCCCGGCCCGCTTCACTTTCTTCGAGAGTTCCGCAAAGAGGTGGGCGAGCATTGCGGCACCCCAGGCATAGAATCCCATGCCCTCCAGGTCCCGCATCAGCATTGCGGCTCCCCAGGCATTTATCTTCTCTTATTTATGATCACATGCTTTACCCTGTTATCCCACCGTGGTCATTACTTGCATATTTTTTTCCTTTTTTGTATGCCTTTTACAAACTCACTCAAGCATATGAAGGAACTTAGACATATGAAATACATGCATATACTCCCTCTTACTCTACCATGATCAAACACATACGGAGGCACACCTCAAAAATTGTATGCATACAAAAAAAAACGTCACACGCAAGCATGCTAGTCATACCATTCCTCTCTTCGTTTAAAATAGAACAAACATGGATGTGTGTATAAAAAATTGTCCCCCTTTCTAAAAAAAACCCATATCAGCATGCTTACATAACTCACCGTGATCAAACTATACATAGAAGCATGCATATTAGAAACATATATCACCCACTATTACGCTATAAAAAAATATATATACACACATACACGAATAAAAAGATAGAGTAAAAGGGGTTGAAGAAATACCATGGCCCGTGTGGACCCAGGAGCGTCCACCTCGACCTTGTCGGGATGGTCGGGATCCTCCATCCCATTGTCATCCCCCTCCCCGTCGTCATCTCCCTCTTCCTCGAACATGGCCTCCTCGGCCTCAGCCTCAGCACCAACACCGGCCTCTGTGGCCCCTATATCTACACCCTCAGCCTCCCCAACCTCGCCCCCAACAACTCCCCCATTCCCACCGCACCAGAGACAACTCCGCAAAAGCCCCCATAGCCCTTCTTTCCTCCTCCTCAGCCCTGGCCTCTGTGGCCTCCCTATCCAGCATCCCAACAATGGCATCCAACGATGCTCTCACATCCTCACTAACTCCCTCATCTCCTACCCCCTCGGTTACGTCCTCGGCCGGTTCTCCGACCTCCAAAGCTGCATCTTCGACCACCACCGGTCGATCCCCACGCCTCCTCTTGCGTGTATAACCTATCACATAACCCCCTACCTCTGGGACAGCCCCCGAAGAAGCACCAACATCCCCACCCGCGCCAACCAACGGTGTCTCCATCATTTGGGTCACCTCCTCCGCGGCCCTCATCTCCGACTCATTACTACCCGACAAGCCCAACCCCAAGACAGCCCCTCTCTGCTCTCGGGAATGTAGAAACCCCAATTTTGACCATCCACAAAGATATAAATACTTCAAGTAACACCCGGAAATATCCCACATTTGGACATCTAATAGAGAACCAAAAGTTCAGGAAACCGGAAACCCTAAACCTAAACCCTAGCCTGACAAGAAACCTAAACCTTAGCCTGACCGGAAACCTAAACCCTAACCCTAACCCTGACCTAAACCCTAACCCTAACCCTAAAACCTAACCCTGACCTAAACCCTACCATAAACCAGACCCTGGCCCAAACCAGAACCCCACCTAAGAGAAGCTCTAAAAACCCAAAAACCCCAAGTCCCTTGCAAGGGGCGGCTAACCCTAACTAGCCGCCCCATACCAGGCGGCTAGTTAGCACTAGACGCCCCCTGGACGACTTTGAACCGCTTCCCTGGATGGGACATAAAGCAGCATTAAATGCTGATCATTGCGGCGGGTTGTGACCTTTACCCGCCCCATCTTGGCCGGATCAACCCAAGCAACCGACCCAAGCCACCGCTTGTCAGAGATGGGACGTTTGGCAGGTCATGATAGGGGCGGCAACTAGCAAGTAGCCGCCCCATCCTGGGAGGCTAGTTAGAACTAGCCGCCCTTCACCTGGTCCTGACAGAAGAACCAGAGAATTAATGAGGGGTCTAATGTAACGCCACACATTTACCTAACCGTTTATCGGACGGTAAATGGGTCGCTACTAAATTTAATCCAATTAAAAGGCCAAAATTTGCAGCTCGTTTTTTTATATGATACCCATATAATATAAATATAATAAAATCGATAATAATAAAATAAATAATACCAACGATTTTTAAATCACTAATGACTTTACAATATATCAGAGTTTTTGCGGAGACAAGATACAAAAAAACAAATATATAACAAACCACCCCTGTGGGAGCCATCTAAACTAAACAAACCTAAATAGTTGATCGCAACTATAATTTATCCTCGAACCGCTACGTCGAAGAAATTTCTGAAAGATGCTAAAATTCCAAACTTCATCTTAATCCTCAGAATACGCAATACCTGGTTATGAAACAACCAGCCCATATCGAATAGGGTGAGCAATTAACTCAGTGAATAAGTCCACTGACAAATTACCTCATATGACAGTTACATATAAAAATAAGGTTTTATGAAAATCAATTTCATTTAATAAATCTTTTATTTTATTAAATCAATTTAAAATCATGAACTTTTTTTAAAAAATATTTTAATATACACGTGGCCCAATCCTTGGCCCACATCAGAAAAATCATTAGAGTCAATTGATAAAATCATATATTTATATATATAATAATAATAATATTAAAAACAGGAATTTTCTTTAATAAATCAATTTAAATTCATGAGCTTAATAAAAAAATATATTTTAATGCAATCACGTGGCCCAATCCTTTGTCCACGTCATAGAAATCATGCAGCTTAAATGATATGACCGGGTAGGGTTCTCAATCGGAAGAACCGTTCCCCAAAACAGGTGCGCCAAGCCCCAAACGACTAAATCGCACAAAAAGCTCCCTCGAGGAGACGTCGGATCTAGAAGACGCTGATGGGTCACCGCTGCCATCACTACGAGAACACCAGCACAGGATGCCCCGGTTGCTGCAAACTCCAAACAAAGGAATCCGCCGCTGTAAGGAATGCTTTACCACACCCCTCACCGATCTTGGAACTCTTCGAGTCCTAGACCTTCCTCCCCAAAGGTGAAATACTACGGGGGGATTTATTCCAGAAAATATGTCATGATATGCATCTTGATAAAATCTCCTAGGACTAGGTTGTCTCCACTAGTCCTAAATTTTTCCAAAAGTCTCGAAATGAAAATCTTTAATCCAATATTATTTCGAAAGCATATGCATCAGACAATGTATTATGTTAATTATTGAAACATGAATAGCATAATTCATGCTATTTTAATGACATGATGATGGAATTAAATCATGCAACATCATTCAACAAAAATGCAATTTGATCAATATGAAGAACATATCCAAATCATGCAAATTTATCAAAATATAAATGCATGGATGATACATAATATCACACAAATATGATTGGCATATGAAATTCAACGTTATAGAGCAAAAGTTCACACGAAATAAATCGATAGGCCTACTCACCTCGAATGGACCCTAGGTCCGGAGAATGAAGCCCACAACAAAAATTATAACCTAGATAAATCAAATAAATTATTAATTAAAACCTATGATTCAAGCCTAGGCCAAAGACCTAGTTACCTATCCATAATTATTAGGTATAAATTTTTATACCCAACAATCAAAACTCATCCATATATACCACAACCTAAGAAAAAGATCAAAAACTTATTTACAATAAAACCAGACACTAAAAGACGAAACCAGAAAAGACACAACAGAAAAGACAAAAATCCAGAAAATTTAAAATAATATGAAAATACATATTTATTTTTTCAATAAAAATAAACTATTAGTCAATAAATATTGAAAATAAATAAAACTTATTAAGTATAGGTATAAAACATAACCCTAGTATTATTAAAAACTTATATTTTAGAAATCTGAACATAGATCTAATCTTTACAATAAATGATAAATCGAAACCCTAAGTTTATGAATACTTAAAAATTCAAAAATCTAACATAGATCTAAGAATAATAAATAATATATCAAAACCCTAGTTTTTATAAAAAAAACTTAGAAATCCAATAACATGAACATATATCTATCAAAACTTTAATTTTATTAAAAACTCAAAATCTTATAACATAAAAATAAATTTAATATTTAAAATAAATAATAAATCAAAACTCTATTTTTATTACAAGCTTAAAAATTCAAACACCTAAACATGGATCTAATTAATAATAGAAAAATCAAAAGATAAAAAGAAAATATTAAATGCCTTTTTTTTCTACTCTCTCTCTCTCTGTCTGTCTCTCTCTCTCTCTTTCTGCCGCCGAAGAGACCCACCGCACACCCCCATATATATATATACCAGGTTACCTAAACCTAACAAAAATTACAGAACGACCCCCCGTACTGTTTCATATTTACAAATAGGTCCCTATACTAATTACAGATAGGTCCCTATATGAATTACAGATAGGTCCCTGACGCATATTACAATAAATTCACAATTCCAAAACTGGGTCCCTTAAAATTAATAACAATGAAATCTCAAAACTTAATCTTTTGAGCTCCAATGTTAATGAGATTGTAACCATTTAAAATCTTAAAGATCTTAAAAATATATATATATATATAAATTTCAACATAACAATTAATATTTAAAATTGTAAATTGAAATGGGTACATAAGAATACACTAAATGGGTTAAAACTTAAAAACACACAAAACACACTAATTTTAATTCAAATATCCTATTTTTATATTTAAATCAAATATATAAATAAGAGAAAAATGCACAGGTGTTACATACTTCCCCCCTTTAGGAATTTAGTCCTCTAAATTGAAGGGAGAACACAAAAAATATATATATCATCCAATCATAACAACCATCCAATCAACAGTTGTAAGTGTAGTCTTACAATCTTAACTCATAACAACATCAATACAATCATTTTACTAGTAGGGTTACACGTCCTTGTAATACCTAACAAGCACAATAATATAGAAAATGGTATAAGAATTAATCTTATACCCCACAAACAATCAAACAAATGTACATCCATACAATAATGGTATAAGTCAACTTACAGGTCTGACTCATACCCAACAAACTCAATAATGTGAAAAATAGTATAAGATTCTAACTTATACCCCACAAACAATATTCAATCGAATGCACAAACAAAACTATCAATGATTTGCATTGAAGTTCAAACAAATATCAATACCGACATACTATCATATAACAAAATAACCATATAAATCAGATCCACAATTCTTCCGTTGCGCCACTCTGATAGTGACTCAAATCACAGGTGGATGAACTTTTACATCACCAACAATGACAAAAGTCATTTACAATAATTAAATGTATATGTCAAATCCACCTATGCTTCATCTCATAGGTGTTATAAATCATACAGCATAAGCAATGGCAAATAATACAACAAAAATTATACAAGTCAAGCTCACCCATGCCTCATACCATGGGTGATTCAGTTTGTGCAGAACAAACAAATACATAACAAGCAACAAATTGCATAAGTTAGCCCACCTACGTCCCATACCATAGGCGGTCCAACTAATACAATGCAAACATTGACAATAACAAAAACAATCACATCAAACAATTTCATACATAATTGTACAAGTTAGGCTCATCTATGTCCCATACCACAGATGATCCAACTTGTACCATCAATATAAGAGCAATAATAATGACAACAAGATGAAACTAAAGATATTTACAATCTTTAGAATTTATATATATACGAAAATCATCTACTGACATGCAGAATCACGGATTGATTAAACTATCCGTGATGCTATACAAAACGTGAAAAACATCCTAATAAAATTGTGAATACATGGCTATACTGAACAACTTAAAAATATTGGTTGTTAAGGCATGCCTCTCATGTGTGCATTAGTATGAGCGATCATCCACCGCATAGTGCTCTTCCATTGAGTAGCAACCAATAAGAATACAAATCCTATATGCATCAATCCTAATTGACTCAACTCATCCTAGGCTTCAAAGGAATGACTCTCATACTGGCTTATCTCGAGGCTCTAAAAATAATAATAATAATTTACAATAAATAAAAATAACTAAGTTCCATAAGATAGGGTATCCAAAAACTCAGGTGGGATATCTTAAGATCCAATAATGCAATATAAACTCTTAAAGATATAGCTAGATCTATACGAATTCTAAATGCACATGAATCTGAATTTACAAGATGCAACTGTAATATCGACATGCATAGCATAATGTAGAAAAATATTTTACACATTAAAATTTTTGTATATAAAAATAAAACCTTCATGATAAATAAGTATAAATAATGTTTTAAAAGAATTTTAAAGCTCATTCCATTTAATATATAACATAATAAATTTGTAAGCCATGTAAAATATATATAGAGTTACATTGTAATAAATTAACGTAACAAATATGTAGAGAGTTTAATTAAGAAAGATTTAGTAATATCTTTATTTTTGAATAATTAAGATTTGAATACATCGATATGATTTACTTAAATTTGACTTTGCAAACTTAACATATAATTACAATTTATATAAATCTCATTTGAAATCTTTCATTTAAATAAATAAACATGAGTAACAGCTAAATTTATCGCAAGGTAAAAACATATATGTATATAAAAATATGGGTCACTTCTCCTTTAATAAGAAATTAATAGATTTAGGCTCAAGGGTAACCAAAATAATCAAATGATTTATACATATATATATATAGACCAATATAATCTCCTTAGGATGATCAAACTTAAGCTCTAAACTTCATAGGCTAACTAAGCTTAGGCTAATAGAAGATCAAGAATGAGATCGATAGAAAACTCGATGTCACGAATAGGAGAAGGCAAGACAATTCATCTAAAAATTCCTCAAGAAATTCAGATACAGTGGAAGTGTCACTGACTGGGGCATTCAAATTGTAGTGGTTTCCACGATAATGGCTAGATATCCTTTGGATATCCTTTGCATCATTTATCT
This sequence comes from Acorus calamus, assembly GCA_030737845.1. Taxonomy (NCBI): domain Eukaryota; kingdom Viridiplantae; phylum Streptophyta; class Magnoliopsida; order Acorales; family Acoraceae; genus Acorus; species Acorus calamus. The sequence continues at coordinate 11,738,514 of CM060877.1, read as the reverse complement.
AGTAATCTCTAGGCATGAAGAGAAGAGATGAATATGATCAGATTTGATCAACCAAAACCCCCAATGCGAACTGGTTGCTGGCCAGGAATACGAAAGGCCACAACTTTTGGAAAAAAAACAATCAACACTTGCATGGAAGGCTAACAACAAATTCCCAAGATAACATTGAAACCAAGAATATTGATAATGAAGAGATTAGTAAGCATCTAATGCCCATTGATCAGAACCAAGCAAGAGGGAAAGCGAACCTTAGTGACAACTTGTTCACCAACAACAATGGTTATGTGAAGTGTAGATATCGAGATTCTAAACTTTTTTACTAAGAGCTTCACAAATCCGATAAAGTGAATGAATGTGTGGAACCCCAAAAAGAACATACGATGAATGACCAGAATAGAGACAACACTACAATCTCCTACAGTCATAAAAAAAATCCAAAATGAAATAACAAACATCACAAATAATAAGACTTTTTTTTTTCTCTTAGACACAAATCCTAACCTAGGCTCCGACAGAACCTGGCTTTGATACCATCTGTAACGCCCCACATTTACCTAACCGTTTATCGGACGGTAAATGGGTCGCTACTAAATTTAATCCAATTAAAAGGCCAAAAGTTGTAGCTCGTTTTTTTATATGATACCCATATAATATAAATATAATAAAATCGATAATAATAAAATAAATAATACCAACGGTTTTTAAATCACTAATGACTTTACAATATATCAGAGTTTTTGCGGAGACAAGATACAAAAAAATAAATACATAACAAACCACCCCTGTGGGAGCCATCTAAACTAAACAAACCTAAATAGTTGATCGCAACTATAATTTATCCTCGAACCGCTACGTCGAAGAAATTTCTGAAAGATGCTAAAATTCCAAACTTCATCTTAATCCTCAGAATACGCAATACCTGGTTATGAAACTACCAGCCCATATCGAATAGGGTGAGCAATTAACTCAGTGAATAAGCCCACTGACAAATTACCTCATATGACAGTTACATATAAAAATAAGGTTTTATGAAAATCAATTTCATTTAATAAATCTTTTATTTTATTAAATCAATTTAAAATCATGAACTTTTTAAAAAAAATATTTTAATATACACGTGGCCCAATCCTTGGCCCACATCAGAAAAATCATGAGAGTCAATTGATAAAATCATATATTTATATATATAATAATAATAATATTAAAAACAGGAATTTTCTTTAATAAATCAATTTAAATTCACAAGCTTAATAAAAAAATATATTTTAATGCAATCACGTGGCCCAATCCTTTGTCCACGTCATAGAAATCATGCAGTTTAAATGATATGACCGGGTAGGGTTCTCAATTGGAAGAACCGTTCCCCAAAACAGGTGTGCCAAGCCCCAAACGACTAAATTGCACAAAAAGCTCCCTCGAGGAGACGTCGGATCTAGAAGACGCTGATGGGTCACCGCTGCCATCACTACGAGAACACCAGCACAGGATGCCCCGGTTGCTGCAAACTCTAAATAAAGGAATCCGCCGCTGTAAGGAATGCTTTACCACACCCCTCACCGATATTGGGACTCTTCGAGTCCTAGACCTTCCTCCCCAAAGGCGAAATACTACAGGGGGATTTATTCCAGAAAATATGTCATGATATGCATCTTGATAAAATCTCCTAGGACTAGGTTGTCTCCACTAGTCCTAAATTTTTTCAAAAGTCTCAAAATGAAAATCTTTAATCCAAATATTATTTCGAAAGCATATGCATCAGACAATGTATTATGTTAATTATTGAAACATGAATAGCATAATTCATGTTATTTTAATGACATGATGAAGGAATTAAATCATGCAACTTCATTCAACAAAAATGCAATTTGATCAATATGAAGAAAATATCCAAATCATGCAAATTTATCAAAATATAAATGCATGGATGACACATAATATCACACAAATATGATTGGCATATGAAATTCAACGTTATAGAGCAAAAGTTCACACGAAATAAATCGATAGGCCTACTCACCTCGAATGGACCCTAGGTCCGGAGAATGAAGCCCACAACAAAAATTATAACCTAGATAAATCAAATAAATTATTAATTAAAACCTATGATTCAAGCCTAGGCCAAAGACCTAGTTACCTATCCATAATTATTAGGTATAAATTTTTATACCCAACAATCAAAACTCATCCATATATACCACAACCTAAGAAAAAGATCAAAAATTTATTTACAATAAAACCAGACACTAAAAGATGAAACCAGAAAAGACAAAAATCCAGAAAATTTAAAATAACAATAAAATAACAAAAATTCATAAAATAATATGAAAATACATATTTATTTTTTCAATAAAAAATAAACTATTAGTCAATAAATATTGAAATAAATAAAACTTATTAAGTATAGGTATAAAACATAACCCTAGTTTTTTTAAAAACTTATATACAATAAATGATAAATCGAAACCCTAAGTTTATGAATACTTAAAAATTCAAAAATCTAACATAGATTTAAGAATAATAAATAATATATCAAAACCCTAGTTTTTATAAAAAAACTTAGAAATCCAATAACATGAACATATATCTATCAAAACTTTAATTTTATTAAAAACTCAAAATCTTATAACATAAAAATAAATTTAATATTTAAAATAAATAATAAATCAAAACTCTATTTTTATTAAATGCTTAAAAATTCAAACACCTAAACATGGATCTAATTAATAATAGAAAAATCAAAAGATAAAAAGAAAATATTAAATACCTTTTGTTTCTTCTCTCTCTCTCTCTCTCTCTCTTTCTGCCGCCGAAGAGACCCACCGCACACCCCCATATATATATATACCAGGTTACCTAAACCTAACAAAAATTACATAACGACCCCCCGTACTGTTTCATATTTACAAATAGGTCCCTATACTAATTACAGATAGGTCCCTATACGAATTACAGATAGGTCTCTGACGCATATTACAATAAATTCACGATTCCAAAACTGGGTCCCTTAAATTAATAATAATGAAATCTCAAAACTTAATCTTTTGAGCTCCAATGTTAATGAGATTGTAACCATTTAAAATCTTAAAGATCTTAAATATATATATATATATATATATATATAAATTTCAACATAACAATTAATATTTAAAATTGTAAATTGAAATGGGTACATAAGAATGCGCTAAATGGGTTAAAACTTAAAAACATACAAAACACACTAATTTTAATTCAAATATCCTCTATATATATTTAAATCAAATATATAAATAAGAGAAAAATGCACAGGTGTTACATCTAATCACACACACTATTAACCAAGTCACTCCATTACCCCCTGGATATTCCCCTGCCTCTCTTTTACTATAAATAGAGCGGGTTCAAAACATTTCAACATGATCCCAATCCACAACCAACACCACACAATTCACATCCCCTTGAAATCCCAACCTCCCTTTCACCTCTAGAAATCCCAAGAGAGAGAGAGAAAGAGAGCCCCTTTTGTGAGAGAAAATTCATTCCCTATACAAAAACACCCTCTCATTCCACCCTCCAGAAACTCGGGCTAAACCTAGCTTAGCCCCTGTCCAAGACCAAACCCATTTCCTACCGAAATTCTGCCCAAACCAACCCACGCCCCGGACGACTAAACCCTAGTAGCCGCCCCATACCCGACGGCTAGATCCCACTAGCCGCCCCATATCCACACCCCACTTGCACCCCTTTGTCCTAAGACTCCTTTAGTCAAGCCACAGAAGAAGAATAGGATTACCTGTTTTTTACCTCTGTGTACGGTATATCCGTGTCTCAGAGCGGAGACCCCACAAACTCCCCACGTAGGTGATCAAATCCAACCCAACCTTTTCCGGCTTTTAAAAAAAGCAGGTGGCGATCACACAAACTCTGGAATCCTCTTGAGCTGCTGTCGGGCACCTCAACCAGGAACGACACACCACCCTTCTGAGAAGACGATCCGACTGGGCCCGCCAAAGCACGCATCCGATCCGAATCCCCGAAGAACCCCCACACACGCACGCACCCCCCACCGGCGGATTCTTTTCCGACACCAACACGGAATCCGATGCCGACAAATCTGGCGAACACGGTGGGACCTCCCTCGTGAAAAACAACAAAAGGTAATCCTCTTCTGACCCCTTTTACAAGCTTCACTAGAATGCTATCAACCCTTTAGGAAGGTTAGAGTTTCCCACCCCTCGAATCAGATCCTCCTCTACTTCGCATCACAGCATCCTTTACTGCTTTGTAAGCCCCACACCGCTGCGCAATCCTTTAATGCTTTGTAAGCCGCACACCGTTGTGCAATCCTTTACTGCTTTGTAAGTCGCACACCACTGTGCAATCCTTTACTGCTTTGTAAGCCGCACACCGCTGTGCAATCCTTTACCGCTTTATTTACTGCTTTATATCTGCATTCATTCCCTTGAACCATTTCACACACGTCATGGAATCCCGCATAGAGGAGGAGATACTAGAGGAAAGAATCCACCAAGAGGGTCAGGCCACGCAATTCCTGACCCATCTAGAGGAAAAGATGGCCAGTCTAGGATACCAATCCGTAGAGGACATGTTTCATGACCTCGCCGACTACCGTCAGGTCAAAACCTTGAGACAGGAGGCCCCTGTCGGAACCCCTAAGACCATTCCCAAAACTCCATCCACTCCTAGCCACTCGGTCAATCTGAGCATTTTTTCATTCACCCCCCTTTCCCCGCGAATCCAATATTCCCAACCGTTTCCACCCCAGGCCCTTGCCAGGCCACCCTAAACCCGGGACCGCTAGGCAGCCCTCCCAGGGGAGAAACACTGGATGAAACCATCCGGAGAATCCTCTCTGAGACTGGTCCTTCAGCCCCCAAGCACATCTCTCTACATAACCTAAGACAAATCCCGTCACTCCATCTACCGGAAGGATTCAGAATCCCCAAATTCCGCCGGTATAACGGTCGTTGAGACCCAGACATCCATTTAACTGCTTTTTATCTAGATGCCCACCCCTTTCTAGATAATCAATCTCTTCTAGTCCTCCTCTTCCAGAAATCATTGGAAGGAGAAGCACTACAATGGTTCTCCACCCTCCCAATAGATCACTTGTCGAACTTCTTGGCTGTAAGCGAGAAGTTCTTAGGCCGCTACGGTTATCGGAGGATCAGAACCCCCTCTATTTCAGATTTAATCGTGGAGAGAATGAGGCCTAGGGAGGAATTTGAACAATACGTGTCTCGGTGGCGCACACTTGTCCACCGAACCGGCCTGCAACTCACAGAATGTCAAGAAATTGACATGATGTTACAGAGCCTAAGTCCAGAGCTTCGTACGAGCCTTTCGTACGGAAACTGTACTACGTATCAGCTTCTAATTGACCGCCACAATAGGATTTCTCGTTGTGCAGTCCCAGTAGTCCAAACTCAGTCCCCACCTATCAGCCATAGGGTTGGACAACCACCTCGTAAGGCACAAACCCCCATGGTAGAGGGAATTACCAAAGTATCGGCAGTCTACCCAAACGGAGCACGGGTTCCTAATCGAGGAACAGATCCGAGACAGTACACGTTCGGTTCATCCGGGTATGCTCCGCCTCGGCCAATCAACCAAAACTTCACTACTCGATCAGTACCCGTCCCCGACCGATACAACAAAACCCCGCAGCCCATGATTCCCCAATTCTGGCCCCCTCAATCCAAAACTGGGACCAAATCAGGAGCCCCTTCTATTCTACCCTCCCAAGAACGCAAGGCATAGCCCCTAGAGAACCCGCACGCAGCCCCCGTGATAAGGCTGCACCTTCCTCCTTCTACGGGCCAAGATGGTCAAACAAAGGGGATAACTATCCTCCCCTTCCAGAAACCCTAGGAAGCATCTTTAGAGCCTTATTAAAGGTCAATGGCATTTCCTTACCCATGGTTAGACCTTCGCCTATCGGTGCCGACCCCACCCATTTTTTTCAGTATCACCGACATCACGGCCACACCATCGAACAATGCTGCTCGTTTCGAGACATTGTCTACAACCTTGATGAAGAGAGGCGCTTAAACTGGACCACCATCAGGGGACTAAAAAACAACCTAGTTATAAAGTCACTAGAAGTCAAGCCAGCCCCAGAAACCCCCAGCGCTGTAGGAGCCAAAACTCAAGACCCAAGGCCAGCCGCGAAGGCTCTCTTAGAAGAACCAGAGAGCCTAAGCTGTGAAAGTATCTATACCATAACAGCCGCTGACCACGAAGAGTCACCCAAAATCATCCCGGGTGGCTTAATCCTACTGACCTCTTTCCCTGTCCTGCCAGTCCCCTCCCCCATTCTCCCAAGCCCCGCAAAGCTCTCCCTCCCTAAAAAACTCCAACCATTATCCCCCTCACCAATTAACGAAAGCCTATACCCATCAAAACAAAACCCCCGAACCACCATTGACACGCTGAACCATCATACTACTAGAGCAGGCAGAATTTTCAATGTTGTACCCTCTTATAGACACCCCCTGCCTGAAAAAGAGACTGAGGAGACCCGCGCCGGAGATAAGATCGACATCCTAGACCAACTCCGAAAAATCCCCGTGAAAATTTCTATTTTAGAGCTAATCGAAACCTCATAGCACCACCAGCAGGCTCTAAGAATGTTCCTAGAAAGAATCCAAGTCGACCCACAAATCTCTACCCTAGGCGTACCAATAGCACTAGCCACCGCAGGACTAGGGCCCATCATAACCTTTAGACCTAAAGAAGAGATTCGTGATAAAGACGTTAGCACCTCGACCCTATGCATAACCATTAACCTCGAAGGGTACTCGGTGGATAAAGTTCTAATTGACACCGGTGCAGGGGTAAACCTCATGTCGCTACAAACCTTCGAGCACATTGACGGACACATAACTACACTCCTCGAGACGGACACCCGTATATTTGCCTATGTCAAAACGGCTCGTCCGGTTCTCGGCTTTAAGGACTTCCGATTAAAAGTAGGGCCGCTAGAAACTAGCATTAAAGCTTATGTCCTAGAAATGGACTCAGATTATAATATGATCCTAGGACGCAAATGGCTAGCATCCATAAAAGGGGTCTCCTCTCCCCTACACCAGTGTTTGAAGTTCCCCTTAGAAGGTCAGATAATCAAAATACAGGGGGATGCGATCAAAGGACCTAGATCGAGGTTCGCTGATAATGAAACCGTCGCTGTAAAAACCAGTGACTCAAAACCCATAGGAGCCACCATCCACATCTTAGATTTCCCGGTCAATTGGCTAAATCCTCGGAACACTCTCTCCGGTACCACAGAGACAAGCCACCCTAGACTTAAGAACCTGGGCTGGCATATAATGGGGACCATGGGTTTTCTCCCCGGGGGAACCTTGGGACAAAAAAATGGGATCATGGACCCCATCGAACTCCCAGCATGGCTAGATAAAAGGGGCATCGGCTAATCGAAGCACCACCCTAAATTAAAGGAAAAGTACAATTGGAGGTTATACGAACATTTCGTAAGAGGAATAATCGTAGAACCCGCCAAAGAGGCTGTATGCCCCGCCCCGTGGACCCTATCCAAGAAAGAGAGCCAGACTATCTCTCTGGCTCCCTTGAATGGTTGTTCCCATACCCTGATAAACACCTAAACACAAACTCACCACCAGACGATGAACCTCCAGCTGACCCAGCCTCCTTTTCTCGCAGTGCTCAAGCATCGCAATTAAGAAGCGCCAGCTGCTGGAGGAAAGTCGGTTGAAACACTTCCACCAATCCAGTAGGTTGTGAATAATAAGTGTCTTTTCTGTTCAAAACAAAAAACAAAACAAAACAAAAAAAAACAAAACCACAAAAGCACGAAAAAATAGGATGGAAACCAAAACCCTAGGATCCATGTTCGACAAAGATGACTTCACCCCGGCATGGCACCCTTTCAGCGATGACTCTGATCTCCTAAATAAACTACAGCGTCTAGCCAGTCAAGCTAAAAGTCCCAACCCTAGTACCTCGTCCAAAACAGTCAAACATACTAGGAGTCAAATACCTGACCAGATCATTAGCAACTTAGAAGGGTATACCAGGGCCATATTATGCTTAGAAAAATTTGAAACAATAGCAGTTATAAAAGAACCAGACTTAGATAACATAGAGAACCTAGACGATGGTCTAGGAGTCTTCGAAATTTGTGATGAGGATGATGAAGAAAAAGAGGACCTATCTAAAGAATTCAAGCAGAGCCTTCAAAGGTTCGATGAAAAGACGGAAGAAGCAGATGAGAAGATAGAGGAGCTGAACCTAGGGACAAAGGATGACCCCAAAATCATTTCAATTAGCAGAGGACTAAAACACGATGAGAGAGAGAGCTTGGTTAAGATATTACATGAGTATAAAGACATCTTTGCATGGTCTTACAAGGACATGCCTGGACTCGATACCTCTTTAGTCGAACATCAGTTAATCTTAGAACCGAACGCAAAACCAGTAAAACAAAAACTGAGGCGCCTTCATCCCGAGGTGGCTTTAAAAACAAAGATGAGGTGGACAAACTCCACCAGGATAAGTTTATTCGGCTAGTCTTATACCCAAAATGGGTAGCTAATATCGTTCCAATATCCAAGAAAGATGGAAAGATCCGGATATGCATCGAGTTTAGGGACCTCAATCGAGCGTGCCCAAAAGATGACTTCCCACTCCCACATATTGACCTCCTTGTCGACAACACGGCAGGGTATGAGATGCTCTCATTCATGGATGGCTTTTTTGGATACAACCAGATCTGGCTGGTAGAAAAAGACCAAGAAAAAACTTCCTTTACCACACCCTGGGGGACTTACTGCTATATAGTGATGCCTTTCGGGCTCAAAAATGCGGGTGCAACATATCAAAGGGCTATGACCTCAATATTCCATGATATGATGCACAGACTAGTAGAAGTATATGTGGATGACATCTTAGTTAAATCTAGGAGTCGAATAGGACACGCAGACATATTAGGCAAGTGCTACAGAGATGCAGAGAGTTTTCACTTAAAATGAATCCAAAGAAATGTCGCTTTGGGGTCTCCTCTGGGAAACTCTTGGGATTCATGGTGAGTAAAAGGGGGATAGAAATAGATCCGACCAAGGCAAAAGCCATCGCCCAAATGCCCCCACCTAAGAAAATAAAGGAATTAAGGGGGCTCAGAGGAAGGTTGCAATTTATTAGGAAATTTATTTCGCAACATGGTGAAAGATGCCGCCCCTTTTACAAACTACTAAAAGGGGGAGTTAGGTTTTAATTGGGATAGTGAATGCCAAAAGGCCTTTGATAATTTAAAAGAGTACCTTCTTAATCCCCCGGTCCTTTCGACTCCAGTACCCAGACGACCCCTGCTTCTCTATATAGCTACAACTAAGGAAGCCATTGGTGCAGTGCTTGCACAACACGACGACATGGGAAGAAAGGAAAAGGCCATTTACTACCTAAGTAAAACCCTGATTGAACACGAAAAAGCCTACCCTCCCACAGAAAAAAATTGTCTAGCATTAGTATGGGCTTCTCAAAAGTTGCGACATTACTTTCTTGCCCACAAAGTCAAATACTTTGCCAAAATAGACCCAGTAAGGTTCCTGTTCGAGAAAGCTGTACTAACTGGACGCTTGACCCGGTGGCAAGTGCAGTTAAATGAGTTTGACATCACGTACGCCACTCCCAAATCCATCAAGGGACAAGCTATCGCTGACCACCTCGCTCAACTCCCCCTCCCTGATTATGAACCAGTAAAAACTGACTTCCCGGACGAGGAAATATTTGGGCTTATTGAAGAAAAAAATAGAAAGACGTGGACGCTATACTTCGACGGAGCGGTCAACCAAAAGGGAAAGGGAATAGGGATAGCACTAATCTCCCCCGAAGGCATCATTATCCCGCGAGCGTTTCAGCTTACGTTTAACGCCACCAACAATATTGCCGAATACGAAGTCGTGATAGCAGGCTTGAAGGCAGCCCTAGCCCTAGGAGTTAAAAGTTTGGACATTATTGGGGACTCCCTCTTAGTGATCCGCCAAACTCTTAAGAAATATCAGACTAGAGACCCAAAGCTAAAGCCGTACAGGGAACTAGCCATAGTCCTGCTAAAACAATTCCGTGAGGTTACTCACATTTTCATACCCCGAACCCGCAATATTCTTGCAGACTCTCTGGTCTCTCTAGCCTCATCGCTCACCTTCCCCATATCTTGGACATCTGAAACAGTCACTATCCAAAGGTTGGAAACACCTGCCACCGAACTCTGTGACTATAGAACTCGAGATCTCCTGAAAAGGATCCAAACAGACAAAAATGCTAGTACCACAAAAATCCTAGCCCTTGAACTAGGAGATATGGATGACGGAAATCCGTGGTACTTCGACATCAAAAATTACCTTGAAGACGGTTCTTTCTCGAGCTATGCTACTAGCAACAACCAGAAAATAGTTAAAAGGGTAGCGGTCAAATACTGCCTCCGAGGGGGGATACTCTTCCGAGCGTCCTTCAATGGAGAACTACTCAGATGCTTGGACGACGAAGAAGCATTTACCATTGTAGAAGAAGCTCACTCTGGAGTATGCGGAGGGCACGTCAACGCCCCGATGCTAGCAAAAAAGGTACAAAGAATGGGCTACTATTGGCCCACGCTTGAAGGGGACTGCAACAAATACGTTAAGCGTTGTATCCAATGTCAAACCCATGCCAAGAAGATACATGCACCAGTATCCTCTTTACACCCCATGACCTCACCATGGCCCTTCTCTATGTGGGCACTAGATGTGATAGGACCATTCCGGGACACAATAGAAAACACCACCCAAAAAGCCTTCATCCTCACCGCTACAGAATACTTTACCAAATGGGCTGAAGCCGAGTCCTATGTAGTAATTAAAAGCTCTACCCTAGCTCATTTTATCCGCACTCACATCCATGCACGGTTCGGCACCCCCAAAGTAATTATAACTGATAATGGCCCCCAGTTCATACCCCAAGAATTCCAAGACCTATGCAATAAACATCATTTAGAACTTCATCATTCCACGCCATATTATCCACAGGGGAACGGATAAGTAGAGGCCACCAACAAAACCTTGCTCAAAATTATAAAGAAAACGGTAGAAACCCATAAGGCTACCGATTGGCCTGATAAATTGGTAGACGCCCTCTCGGCATACCGAACCTCCATTAGGACACCCACTAGTCAAACCCCCTATTCGCTCACATTTGGGGCCGAAGCAGTAGTACCTTACGAAATTCTCGTCCCATCCTTAAGAATAGTACTAGAAGAAGACCTCCAAATTAAGGAAAGGAGGGAGGCACTTCTACTACGCCTCGAACTACAAGACGAGAAAAGATTAAGAGAGGCAGACCATGCCCAGGCCTACCAAAAAAGGGTGGCAAGGGCATTTGAAAAGAAGGTAATAAAAAGAAAATTTGAAATCGGGGAGTTAGTACTTAAGCAAATCATGCTATCAAGACAGCCCCACCAGAGAGGAAAGTTGCAACCCACATAGGAGGGACCCTATGTGATCACCCATGCCTATTCCAGGAATGCCTACCGCCTGGTAGATGCCGAAGGAGTCGAGGTTTCAGGTTCGTGGAATGCACTTTATCTAAAGAAATTCCATGCATGAATAGCTTTCAATACTTGAGAACTATTATTCTTTCTTCCTGCAATTTCCAGCGTTTAGTACTTGATGATAGAATTATAAGACTCTCAAAGATAAACTCGTATCTATTTGAACATATCTCTACCAAATCATGCCACTTCATTCACACACGTACAATTGGACTAGATTCACCTGATAGAAGAGAAATTGCCTAAAGCAAACCTCCCTTATTTCCGCCCCACTCGTATTAACCCTAGGTCAAAATGAAGAGTTACCTGGACCTAGCATATGTCCCAAAACTGGCTCTAGCACTATACAAACACTTCTAGAGGGGAAGCATGAAAAGAATCGGGGTGAAAAATAGAAGAGCCCACCCCCCCTCAAATAAAAAAAAATCAGGCAATGAGAGGCCAACAAAAGAAAAATAACACCCAGTGAACCGGTTAAACTCTCTATTTTAGCAGGCTTTCACGCCTTTACACACAAGTATATGCCAAAAAAATGGCTATACTAGTATAGGGTCCAAACAACGGACTGTACTTTCCACCCAAAATAAAGAAGTGACAAAAAGAAGAAAGCCAGAGTGACCTAGAAAGTAGGACATATGCTAGACTGGGACAATTCTAAAACATTGCCCGAAAGGAAGTTATTACACTTACACTATTCTCCCCCCCCCCCTTTTTATTTTCGCAATGGGATTCAAAATTGAACTATGTCTACCGGAAAGGTGAAATTTCGACCAAAGGTAGATCATTTCCAGGCTTACAACTACACACACTCACATGAGTTCACTTAGAAACTTGCCTATCCAAAGGAAGCTTATTTAACTTTACTCCTGGTACACTCATGGATTTTTCAGCATGTTTAGAATAATACGATCAAGCATTTGAGAACCATGAACCTAGAAATACCAACACCTAAGGCCTATGCCTTTCAAATACAACCCTGGTTTGGACATAAGTGACCACAAGGGCTCCTCCACGGGAACTTGATGGTATCTTTTACTTAAGAAAGTCGAGAACATTGTCCTCTCACGTAAAAAAAAACCATTGAAGAATTAAAATGCCCACTTATGCCACTCGTACTTACGCATAAGATCGTATTTTCCTTTTCCAAAACACCTAGGCATCCGATTTTCTTGAAAAAAAAAATTAACCTCCCGTACCAAGGCTAAAATTACCCCCACCTACACTCGTTTCATGCCCTTCCGTACATGCTTGAGAAGAAATTATACCACTTTCACAGATACTTAAGAGTTTTTTTTGCTCACGCACTTGGAATCCCTCCCTTGCATACTAAAGCATGGTTTCCCGCACTTTACTTTCTCGCATTATCTTTTTACCTTAAGATAGATTGTAGCCCTTGACAATTCAAGAAAGAAGGGCTCGAAAGTCAGTGCAGGGGCGCAATCCGGACAGATTTAACACTTGGTCCATGGAAAGGATGTTTTTATAGGTCTCGAAAGTCGAAACGGTCACAAAGGTTTTCAGTAGCAGCAAGTAGGAGCAGCAAAACCAAAAGAATTATCCCAGGCAAGGGGCGGCTAAACCCGACTAATCGCCCCTCACCAGACGGCTAGACACCACTAGCCGCCCCAGCCCTTGGTTTCAAGTAAGCATGCCCCAAGAAGGTGGCGGCTAAACCTAACAAGCCGCCCTCTGTTGCTGTCAGTCCCATCTTTTCCAACTCTTCAACTCCTTTGATACCTATAAAAAACATTCTCCACCAAAACCTGTGCACACACATTTCATACATCCATGCATACATCAAAACAATATGACTACAATTCAAACAACAACCAAAACGAAAATCATACAACAAACCATGCACCCATTCATCCTTTCATCCACCCGTACAACCTTATAAAAACCATTCCACATACACGACCAAACTAAATCCAATAAACCAAGTTAAAAACACCCATGTTTGTTCATACACCAAAGAAAGAAAGAAATAAAAAATTGTTCATGAGGAAGAAAGGTAAACCTACTTAAAACTGAAATCAAAATTAAATAAAGATCCATAGGACGCTTCCGTCAAAGTCTTGAGCTACAACACCGTTGAAATGATCACCTGAGTCAAAAGGAAAAGAAGAAAAGCATGAATTCTTTGCATATATATTATTCTTCTACCTAAAACCAAGATGCAAAGAAGCTATACCTCGGAGTATCATCATCTGCTGGAGGCTGAGTAAGAGGAGCACCCTGACTTGGCTGAGAAGGGAGCGGCGGCTGAGGAGAGGACTGAACCTCTGGAGTCTCTCGAATCGAGGGCAGCCCTCGCATATACCCCATGACTTCGAGATGCCGAAGGACGAGAAGCACGGCTGAAGGTGGCCCCAGTAGCCAAGGAAGCCAAGAGAGAATGGTCAGGCTCAAGCAGAAGAAGGTCGAGGTCCGCCTCGGTCAAAGAGCCCCCTCCAACCAATTTCCCCCTCATAGTTGCCTCCCAGAGTTGGACCTGCTGCAAATCTCTATCCCTCCTCTCCAATCTCTATCGGAGGCGACTCTCTGTCCCTCTAGCCCGACCCTCCGCAGTCCTCAACCTCTCCTCCAACTCTCGTGCTCTCACCTTTGATGCCCTGAGTGCCTCTCGGTCCCTGTTCCCGGCCGCCTGGAGAGAACGAACCAAGTCTCCCAACAAACCTCCAGGAACACCCGCTGAAGCCTCCAACTCCGACACCCTCATCTGGAGGGAGTCCCTCTCGCGGCCTAGGGTGATAAACCCCTCCTCTCTCGAAGCCATCATGGACCTCAGCCGGTCCGTCTCCTCCTCAGCCCTGGCCTCTGTGGCATCCCTATCCAGCATCCCAACAAGGGAATCCAACGATGCCCTCACATCTTCACTGACTCCCTCGACCCCCACTCGCTCAGTTGCACCCTCAATCGGTCCTCCGACCCCCGAAACCACCTCCTCGACCACCACCGGTCGATCCCCACGCCTCCTCTTGCGTGTGTAACCTATCATACTCCCCCCTACCTCTGGGACAGCCCCCGAAGGTAAATCCTCGACCTCACCCGCGCCAATGACCACCGGCGGCACCTCCACCGTACCCACAACCTCCCTCACGACCTCCCCTACCACCTGATCACTCCCCGATGAACTAGACCCCGAGACAGCCCCTCTCTGCTCTTGGGAAGACCTAAGGCACTTCATCATCGAAGCCGTCCTCTTCCCCTTCGTCATCTCCTCCGATTTCGCATAAAAGAAGAGCCCCAAAGAAAATCTAGGGCTTCAAAATCAAGAAGAAAGGAACGACGGAAGGCAAAAACAAAGGATTCAAGGTGTTTTAAAATCAAGGTTTTCGGTTTAAAATGAAGAAGAAGAAGAAGAGAGGAGGGAAGAGTAACCATTTTAATACGTATGGGGAGAGAGAGAGGGTCCCTTTTCAGTTATAAGAGACCCAGTCGGGAGGCGGCTACTCACGAGTTGCTGCCCCCTCTCGGGCGGCTACTTAGCACTAGCCGCCCCTCCCAGTTTTCCAGTTTTCACTTGAAACCCCTTTCCGATCTCTTTTCAGCCCTAGCTCCAAGGTTTTCCATACCTAACAGCAATGTATTGGCTTATTTCCTGGCACTACTTGATCAAACACGACTTTCCCAAAGTTTTGCCACCCTTTTAGTACCACTCAAAAGCAAATTTCTTCAGTTCTGGTCGTTTTCCAGAGTTCTTATCCTTCGAATGATCCAATTCACCAACTCAACTTATACTTGCTTTCTGTCAGCGATATCACCTCCTTGCTAAGTTTTCCCAAGCACGGGAACGGTGGGCACGAGAAAACTGACGCTGGGCTGCTCCGTGCACGATAGCTAAGAACCCCAACCGCGGGTTGGATCACTCACCATTTAATTTTCCCTCCTTCCACCTAGATCATCCTTTCAGTTAAAAATTATAAGTCAAGACCTAGCCTCTGACGGTCTAAATCAACTCCCGAAAGGTACTGTTTGTGTTGGCATAACTTCTTGAAGGTCGGGCCGGCCAAGATAGGGGTCTCTTTTCTTATCATCGGTCGAAGCGTTTCCTGCTTTGCACAAAGGCTCCGTCCGATGAGGGACAATTGTAGATAACCCAATTTTGACCGTTTCAAAAGACAGAAATACTTCAAGTAACACCCGAAAATATCCCACATTTGGACATCTAATAGAGAACCAAAAGTTTAGGAAACCGGAAACCCTACACCTAAACCCTAGCCTGACCTAAACCCTAAACCTAAACCCTAGCCTGACCGAAAACATAAACCCTAGCCCGACCAAAAACCTAAACCCTAACCCTGACCTAAACCCTAACCTTAACCCTAAAACCTAACCCTGACCTAAACCCTACCCTAAACCAGACCGTGGCCCAAACCAGAACCCCACCTAAGAGAAGCTCTAAAAACCCAAAAAACCCAAGTCCCTGGCAAGGGCGGGCTAGCCCTAACTAGCCGCCCCATACCAGATGGCTAGTTAGCACTAGCCGCCCCCTGGCCGACCTTGAACCACTTCCCTGGATGGGTTATAAAGCAGCATTAAATGCTGATCATTGCGGCGGGTTGTGACCGATAGCCACCCCATCTTGACCAGGTCAACCCAAGTAACCAACCCAAGCCACCGCTTGTCAGAGATGGGACGTTTGGCAGGTCATGATAGGGGCGGCGACCAGGAATTAGCCGCCCCATCCTGGGCGGCTAGTTAGAACTAGCCACCCTTCACCTGGTCCTGACAGAAGAACCAGAGAATTAATGAGGGGTCTAATCACACACACTATTAACCAAGCCACTCCATTACCCCCTGGATATTCCCCTGCCTCTCTTTTACTATAAATAGAGGGGGTTCAAAACATTTCAACGCGATCCCAATCCACAACCAACACCACACAATTCACATCCCCTTGAAATCCCAACCTCCCTTTCCCCACTAGAAATCCCAAGAGAGAGAGAAAGAGAGCCCCTATTGTGAGATAAAATTCATTCCCTGCACAAAAACACCCTCATTCCACCCTCCAGAAACCCGGGGTAAACCTAGCTTAGCCTCTGTGAAAGACCAAACCCATTTCCTACCGAAGTTCTGCCCAAACCAACCCAGGCCCCGGACGGCTAAACCCTAGTAGCCGCCCCATATCCGACGGTAGAATTACCTATTTTTCACCTCTGTGTACGGTATATCCGTGTCTCAGAGCGGAGACCCCACAAACTCCCCACGTAGGCGATCAAATCCAACCCAACCTTTTCCTACTTTTAGAAAAAGCAAGTGGCGATCACACAAACTCTGGAATCCTCTTGAGCCGCAGTCGGGTGCCTCAACCAGGAATGACACACCACCATTCCGAGAAGGCGATCCGACCGAGCCCGACAGGGCATGCATCCGATCCGAATCCCCGAAGAACCCCCACACACGCACACACCCCCCACCGACAAATTCTTTTCCGACACCGACACGGAATCTGACGCCGACAGGGAAGACCTTAGGCGCTTCATCATCGAAGCCGTCTACTTCCCCTTCGTCATCTCCTCCGATTTCGTATGAAACTAGAGATTCAAGAGAATCTAGGGCTTCGAAATCAAGAAGAAAGGAATGATGAAAGGCGAAAAACAAAGGATTCAAAGTGTTTTAAAACCAAGGTTTTCGGTTTAAAACGGAGAAGAAGAAGAAGAGAGGGAAGGATAACCGTTTTGAAATGTATGGAGAGAGAGAGAGGGCCTTTTCGGTTATAAGGGACCCAGTCATGGGGTGGCTACCCACGAGTAGCCGCCCCCTCTCAGGCGGGTAGTTTCAACTAACCGCCCCTCCCAGTTTTCCAACTCCCACCTAAGGCCCCTTGTCCAACTTCTTTCAAACCCTAAATTCAAGTTTTCTAAAAGCAAACAGCCATGTATTGGTTTATTTTCAAGCACTGCTTGATCAAGCACGACTTTCCTGAAGTTTCACCACACTTTCTGTACCATTCAGTTTGAATTTCTTCAGTTCTGGTTCTTTTCCAGAGTTTTTATCCTTCGGATGATCCAATTCACCAACTCAACTCTTTACTAGTTTTCTATCGGCAATATCCCCTCCTTGCTGAGTTTTCCCAAGCACGGGAATGGTAGGCACAAGAAAAATAACGCTGGGCTGCTCCATGCACGATAGCTAAGAACCCCGACTGCGGGTTGGATCACTTACCAATTACTTTTCTCGCCTTCCACCTGGATCATCCTTTCGATTGAAAATTCTAGTCAAGACCTAGCCTCTGACAGTCTAAATCAACTCCCTGAAATAGTATTGTTCGTGTTCTCTTAACTTCTTGAAGATCAGACCGGCCAAAATAGGGGTCTCTTTCCTTATTATCGGTCGAAGTCTTTCCTGCTTCGCGCAAAGACTCCGTCCGATGAGGGACAATTGTAGATACCCCAATTTTGACCGTCCAGAAAGATGAAAATACTTCAAGTAACAACTGGATATAACCCACATTTGGGCATCAAATAGAAAACAAACCGCAGACAACCGAAAACCCTAAAACCTGGTACAAACCCTAGAAACCTAGAAACCCTAAACCCTGGTCCAAACCCTAGAAACCTAAAACCCTGGAAAGGGGCGGCTAACCCTAACTAGCTGCCCCATACCAGATGGCAAGTTTGCACTAGCCGCCCCCCTGACCGACCCCAAACCGCTTTCCTGGATGGGACATAAAGCAGCATTAAATGTTGATCATTGCGGCGGGTTGTGATCTTTAGCCGCCCCATCTTGGCCGGTTCAATCCAAGTAACCGACCCAAGCCACCGCTTGTTAGAGATGGGACGTTTGGCAAGTCATGATGGGGGTGGCTACCAGGAAGTAGCCGCCCCAACTTGGGCGGCTAGTTTCAACTAGCCGCCATTCACCTGGTCTCTGACAGAAGAACCAAAGAATTAATGAAGGGTCTAATCAAACACACTATTAACCAAGCCATTCTATTACCCCTGGATATTCCCCTGCCTCTTTTTTACTATAAATAGGGGGGTCCAAAACATTTCTAAACACATCCAATCTTCAATCAACATAGTTCACCATCATCAACACACCCACTACTTGAAATCCCTAGAGAGAGAGAGAGAGTCCCATTTGTGAGAGAAAAAACCCATTCCCTACACAAAATCACCCTCTCAATCCACCCTCCAAGACCCAGGTTAAACCTAGCTTAACCTCTGCCAAAAACCAAACCCATTCCCTACCCAGGTTCTGCCCAAATTCACCCAGGCCCTGGACGGCTAACCCTAATCAGCCGTCCAATACCCGACGGCTCAAATTCAGTAGCCGCCCCCCACCTACACCCCACTTGTCCCAAGACTCCTTTAGCCAAGCCCCTGAAGCAGAATATGATTACCTATTTTTTACCTCTGTGTACGGTATATCCATGTCTCTGAGCGGAGACCCCACAAACTCCCCCACAAGGCGATCAAATCCAACTCAACTTTTCCTGCTTTTTGAAAAAGCAGGTGGCAATCACACACACCAAAATTCCCTTGAGTCGCTGTCGGGTGCCTCAACCGGGAATGAGACCCCACCACCCTTCCGAGAGATGACCCGATCGAGCCCGCCAAGGCGCGCACCGGATCTAAATTCCCGAAGAACCCCCACACACGCGAATTTTTACACACCGATAGCGACGGCAGTGTGAACAAGGCACAATGGCAAGGCACGCGGTGATGGAACATGGTAACACGCGAGAAGATGCGCGGTGGCCCAGGGAGACGCAGGAAGTGCGCGGTGGCCCGGGGAGACGCTTGACAGTGTGCAGTGGTGCCAAGAAGCGCGTCGTGGTGCGTGGAGAAGCACGATGGCACAAGAATGTGCATGATGGTTCATGGAGCAGCACGGAGTTGTTGGGAGGTGCACGGAGCCGTGTGCAAATGTGCGTCGATGAGCATCGAGGGCGTGAACAAAGCGACTGACGGCGGTGTCGGCGTGGAAAATTTGCGTGTGTGGGGGTTCTTCGGGGATTCGGATCCAGTGCGCGCCTTGGCGTGCTCGATCGGATCGTCTCTTGGGGAAGGGTGGTGGGGATTCCGGTGTGTATGTGATCGTCACCTGCTTTTTTGAAAAAATAGGAAAAGTTGGGTTGGATTTGATCACCTCGCGGGGGGAATTTGTGGGGTCTCCACTCGAAGACACGGGTATACCGTACATACAGGTGAAAAACAGGTAATCATATTACGCTTCAGGGGCTTGGCTAAAGGAGTCTTGGGATAAATGGGTGCAAGTGGGGGGCGGCTAATGGGTTTGAGCCGTCGGGTAGGGGGCGGCTACTTAGGGTTAGCCGTCCAGGGCCTTGGTGAATTTGGGTAGAACCTAAGTAGGGAATGGGTTTGGTTTTGGCAGATGTTAAGCTGGTTTAACCTGAGTTTTAGAGGGTGGACTGAGAGGGTGATTTTTTGTAGGGAATGATTTTTTCTCTCAGAAATGGCTCTCTCTCTCTTTCTCTAGGGATTTCAAGTGGTGGAATGGGCTTGAGAATGGGGGATTGAAGGTGTACTGGTGATTGTGAATTGTGAATCAAGATTGGGAATGTGTTATAAATATTTTGAACCCCCTCTATTTATAGTAAAAAAAATAGGCAGGGGAATATCCAGGGAGTAATAGAGTGGCTTGGTTAATAGTGTGTTTGATTAGAACCTTCATTAATTCTCTGGTTCTTCTGCCAGAGACCAGGTGAAGGGCGGCTAGTTGAAACTAGCTTCCCAATATGGGGCGGTTACTTTCTGGTAGCCGGGGCATGACCTGCCAAACGTCCCATCTCTGACAACCGGTGGCTCGGGTCAGTTACTTGGATTGATTCGGCCAAGATGGGGCGGCTAAAGGTCACAACTAGCCGCAATGATAAGCATTTAATGTTGCTTTATGTCCCATCCAGGGAAGCGGTTTGGGGTCGGCCAGGGGGGGCGGCTAGTGGAAACTAGCCGCCTAGTGTGGGGCAGCTAGTTTTGGTTAGCCACCCCATTCCAGGGTTTTTTAGGTTTGGGCCAGGTTTTAAGGTTTCTAGGGCTTGGGCCAGGGTTTAGGGTTTCTAGGGTTTGGGCCAGGGTTTAGGGTTTCTTGGGTTTGGGCCGAGGTTTAGGGCTTCCGATTTTCCGAAGTTTGTTTTCTATTTGATGCCCAAATGTGGGTTATTTTCAGGTGTTACTTGAAGTATTTTTATCTTTCTGGGCGGTCAAAATTGGGGTATCTACAATTGTCCCTCATCGGACGGAGTCTTTGCACGAAGCAGGAAATACTTTGACCGATAATAAGGAAACAGACCCCTATTTTGGCTGGTCCGACCTTCAAGAAGTTTAAGACAACATGAACAATACTATTCAGGGAGTTGATTTAGACTGTCAGAGGCAAGGTCTTGACTAGAATTTTCAACCGAAAGGATGATCCAGGTGGAAGGCGGGAAAAGTTTAACACTAGGAATAGTAGACACGAGGAAACTGACGCTGGGCTGCTCCGTGCACGATAGCTCTTGGGATTTCTAGTGGGGGAAGGGAATGGATATCAAGTAGGTTGGGATTTAGTGGATGTGAATTGTGGATGTTGTTTAAAGGTTTGGGACCTCCTCTATTTATAGTAAAAAAGAGGCAGGGGAATACCCAGGGGGTAAAATAGTGGCTTGGTTAATAGTGTGTTTGATTAGACCCCTCATTAATTCTCTGGTTCTTCTGTCAGGACCAGGTGAAGGGTGGCTAGTCCTAACTAGCCGCCCAGGATGGGGCGGCTACTTCCTGGTAGCCGCCCCTATCATGACCTGCCAAACGTCCCATCTCTGACAAGCAGTGGCTTGGGTTAGTTACATGTTTTGGAAAAGGAAAATGCGAACTTATGCGTAAGTACGTAGACATTTAGCGACAGATTATCATTGTCATTATAGAATATAATTACAATCAAATTTTTTTGTGACAGTCAACATTCATAGTTGCTATATCAATAATATAACATTTTGATATAATAATTTAAAAGTAATTATTTGAAAAAATAAAATCATAACATGTACAATCATAATTGAAAAGGAAAAAATAATAAAAACTTTTCATAGACAAGAGAATCCCAACAATTCATTACATTATTTCAATCAATATTCGATTACATTCTTATAAGAGTTCCAATGTGCAAAAATAAAATCTCAACGTCCTTGAAGAACACTGCTCCTCTTCACTTTTGTCCAATCTATGTCATCTATTTTTTTGTGCAAAAAATAGATAATAGAATGTTGGTTTCATATTGTATAGAAGTTTGTAACTCATACAATGCTCATTACCAATATAGTAGCTGTGAAAAGTAGCTGATCTCCATATTAAAACCAAACCAATCATAATACCCATAAAATTATTTTATTTATTTTTGTCATTCATGTTTCTTTCACCTTATTAGTGATAGAAAAATATAACAATTCATTGAAAGAAGTAAAAATAATGTCACACCCTAGGGCCGCCGTCCCCGAGATGTGGCAATAATATAAAGTATCAGCTATCATACAAGAGGTCAACAATGACTCCAATAAATAAATACACAAGGCTAACGAAGCAATGACAACTGATAACTTAACTGAAATGAAGAAGCATAAAAATATCAATATGTCTGTAAATCAAAAATATTATTACAGATCCGAATACACAATCACTGTCCTATGAGAGCCATGTCTAGCCAAATAAAATACAACTGGTGCAACACTCACAATTTTAAATACACAAGACTCTAGGACTGCTGATAGCCTCGCACTCGCCAACCGCCGGACAGAACGCTCCATGCACGGAAGACCATGAACACAGGGAAACACCAGTTCCACGCCCAACCACGCCCCTGTAAAAAGAAACAGTACGTGAGGGTTAAGCTACAAGCTCAGTGAGTGGTCAGAAACCAAACACCAACATAAAAATCTAATGCTAAGGAAATTTCCTTTCTAGGAAAAAATATGGGTAAAAAAAACCCAACGGTTAACAAGATCATGCAGCGACGCGACCAACCTCACCTTCATTCTCACTCCTAAAGGGAGGCTCTTGGGACTCTTGGAGAGAAAAGAAGGGTTAACCATAACACCTGATGTTACTGGATAATAAGATACTATGAGTCTAACGACTACGAGGTAGAGATACACTACCATACCTAAGTGTTAGGCACAACATACCCAGAGTATACTCGACGGGTACTAGAGCCACGACATCACGTGACTCCTACACACACTCAACCTCACCCTAGCCCCCGCAGGGGTGACCTTAGGGACTTTTGGGATAACTCTGTTGGCTCTACACCCTTACTCCACCGGTAGCCCTTTCCCTGGGTAGCCTCTACCTGACATACTCCCACGATCAGTACGTCCGAATGCATCGGTAATACCTACGGATGGGAGCCCGGTGCTAGGACAGCGTTTTCAACGCTGGAAAGTTCCAACACAGATCCAACGAAGGGGGGGGTGACTCTATGTTCTCAATGTCATACAGTAGCTCTTTCCCCGGGTAGCCTCTACCTGACATACTCCCACGATCAGTACATCTTGAATGCATCGGTAATACCTATGGACGGGAGCCCGGTACCAAGACAGCATATTTACTGACCCATTGCCAGGTTACAACCAAGCATCCACGTCTGGAGCCCACATAGTAAACATGGTTAGGAGAGGGAGACAACAATCACCACAATCAAGCAGTTCGGAGGATGTCACTGATGACAGTCTGTCCGAGGAATCCGAGGAGGGGGAGGACGAGCCCTTCCAGCTGAACCACGATGATAATGACCTCGCCATACTCTATGACGAAGAAGAACAAGCAGTCCTCCCCCTACCCGCAGTCATCAACGCAAGTCCGACGGGAGCGAACTAGAAAATCCAGGAGAAGACGAGGAGGAGGAGCCCTCTGAGGAGGTTCCCGAAGGGGCCAGTGAAGGACCCGAGGGAGGGGAATGTACGTCGGATGATCTGCATCCAAACGACAATGGGTCCTCCAAGACCTCCTTGACTCCAGACTACGAGTCTAACCCCTACACATCCGCGGACGACTTCAGATGTTGTGGCTAAACAACATCTTCATTGACCGAGGGTCGGGAATGAACATAATGACGTACTCCATCTACCAAAAGATACCCGGACTCGGACGCCCTCCCGTTTAACCTACCCACTCTACTATTATGAAAAGTGTGCTAAACATCAAATAGGGCTGCTGCCAGGATTTCTCATCCCGGGGTATAATCGGAATAATACCCATAACTTTTGATACATGAATCCAGTAGATCCAATTTTACCTTAATATGAAAGCTATCTCAAAACTGAACATCTCATGATAATATCGGATTTGAACCTCTTCATCTTGGATTTTAACAAAATCAGATCCGAATATCAATCAAAATTGCATAATTCTAAAAATGTTATCGGAATTTTATGAAAATTTTATGGGCAGTACTAAACAGTACCAGGACCCATAATATGCAGTTAGATTTCAATCAGAGTCCTCAAACTCTAGCAGATAGCTAAAAATTAAAATTTTAGCGACCGTGATCGAAAATTAAGACTCTAAATGACATAGGCCTAACGAATACCATGATGCATAATTTGATATTCTATGAATAAACCATGTTGTTTGAATCTTTTGTCACAAATAAAAAAGAATTAAAAGAGAAGAGGAGGACCTGGTGGTTGTTTTTCCGTGCAGGATTGGAGGACGCAGAGGGGATGACGAAGACGGGTTATGGGACGTAGAGGAGAATAGGAGATGGTGGGGGTTTAATATCACATATTTATTTGAATCTTTGGTGGTGGTTTGGTGCATGTAATGTAAAACGGCAAAGATGTGAAACGGTAGAGAGAGAGAAACCCTTTTTTTCCTGTTTTATGGGAAAGCACTCATGGCAAAGGAATTGTAGTAAATTAGGAGAAACACTGATTTTTTACCTCTCTTGATTCTCATTTATTTTATAAGATTTATAAATATAATATGATTATATGGATACTAAATATAGCTTTTAAATTTAATTGTGAATATGTTTTTTTGTGAGATTCCATTAGTGTGTTACCTAATAAATACAAATGGTAACATTCCAATTATTTTTGTCACCAATAAATACCATTTGTGACTTTTTTAATATGTGTGTCACAATAATTGGTATTTATGGGACATACATTTTAATCAACTGTCACAAAAATAGAATTTTGTGACAAACAAATATAATGGTCACCAAAAACTATGTTTATTGTGACATACATTCTTGACTGTCACCTAACAATAGTTTTAGGTGACAGCTATTCAAAATGTCTGTCACCAAAACCCTATTTGATTGTAGTGTTATATTCATATAATATGATATTTTGAGTATGTATCGTATGCATTGGAATTATGGGATTTATGGAATTGTTGCATGCTTGTTTATGTGAAAGAATAAGTAATTTCGATCATGTACGCATCATATCGTCTAGGTGACGCAGCCTAGGTGGCTCAGTCTAGGTGACTTCGGTCCAAAATGGACCCAAGTCAAGGTGACACAATTTTCAAAGTGAAATCCTTGCGGCTAGGTGCTGTGAAATCTTTGCGGTTAGGTGTCATGGATAACGGATATGCACGTCCGTTGCATCATACTCATCATACAGTTTTCAGAAGAGTGTTTTATGACATCATTATAGATACCCCAATTTTGACCGTTCAGAAAAATGAAAATACTTCAAGTAACACCCGAAAATAATCCACATTTGGGCATCAAATAGAAAACAAACTTCAGAAAACTGGAAACCCCAAACCCTGGAAACCCAAACCCTGGCCCCAAACCCTAGAAACCAAAGCCCTGGCCCAAACCCCGGACACCTAACTTAAAAACCTTGGAATTGGGTAGCTAACCAAAACTAGCCGCCCCACACCAGGCGGCAAATTTTCACTGGCCGCTCCCCTGGCCGACCCTGAACCGCTTCCCTGGATGGGACATAAAGCAATATTAAATGCTGATCATTGCAGCGGGTTGTGACCTTTACCCGCCCCATCTTGGCCGGATCAATCCAAGTAACCGACACGAGCCACCGTTTGTCAGAGATGGGATGTTTGGCAAGTCATGATGGGAGCGGCTACCAGGAAGTAGCCGCCCCATATCGGGCGGCTAGTTTCAACTAGCCGTCCTTCACCTGGTCTCTGACAGAAAACCGAAATCAGGTCTCCGAGGATGGAGCTAAATATCGTAGACAATGTCGACACTGAACACTGAAATCCGGTCTCTGGAGAAAGGGATCAACTACGAAAGTAGTAAAGGATTTCGGTACGAGAAGGCAGTGTCCTTACCATCGCAACGTGAAGATCTGCCGAGTTATCCGTAATAGCACTCCTTAAGGGACGTCTTACGCCAATGCTAGGTAAGGAACCTTCCGCGTTGCGACTGAAGGGCTTGGAGCGCGGTCTATTGTATAGATCCTCTGACCTCTGGTGGGTACCAACCCGTGACAGCGAACGATGGGTTTACCGGCCTAAATCAGTAAGCAATCCCTTTCAGGGAACTTATAGGGGTAGGCCGGTCGAGTGAATGACCGATAGTGACTGACCGACCGAGGACCGCATGCCGCACCTGCGGAGGGAGAGCTCCCTATGTAACAACAAACAACAAAAAGAGGTGGTAAAAGAGGCTTTTGAAGGCGTCAAAATATGACTTTTCAAAAGTGTTTTTTTTAGTGCTTCGCACCACTAGTTCTTGATTGATTGATTGAGTGTGAATGTCGTAAACAATGTATCGTTACAGAGATCTCGAGTAAGTTGACGAATCTATAGTTACTTGTTCTTACAAGTAGCCAATTATAAGGGTGTTTATTCCTGAGCAGAATTCCTACCCTGGTTTGAGCCAATTTGTACAGGGTAGGTGGAGGCCGTAACCGAAGCTTTCTGTCAAGTGAGGTGCTGACGATGCATGATTTAGGGATAGTCACCTATGCACGGCATATCGAGAGATAGCTGCGACATCCCAAAAGGGCGCGGTATCCTTTACAACAGAAAGATCGCCTGAGAGTCGAGTAACCATGAGGGTACCTAAGGTGAAATGGCAACCCGGGGAATGCGGCATATGATGGGACCCATGCTGGATGAAAACTGAAGCGGGAAGTGAAAGATAAAGAACCAGAGAATTAATGAAGGGTCTAATCAAACACACTGTTAACCAAGCCACTCTATTACCCCCTGGATATTCCCCTGCCTCTCTTTTACTATAAATAGAGGGGGTTCCAAACATATTCTCACATCCTCAATCTTGATTCACAAATCCACAATACACCCACAATCCTCCATTCCCAAGCCCATTCCACCACTTGAAATCCCCAGAGAGAGAGAGAGAGAAAGCCATTTGTGAGAGAAAAAACCATTCCCTACATAAAATCACCCTCTCAATCTACCCTCCAAAACCCAGCTTAAACCCAGCTTAACCTCTGCCAAAAACCAAACCCATTCCCTACCCAGGTTCTGCCCAAATTCACCAAGGCCTCGGACGGCTAACCCTAACTAGCCGCCCCCTACCCGACGGCTCAAACCCATTAGCCGCCCCTTATCTGCACCCCACCTGCACCCCTTTGTCCCAAGACTCCTTTAGCCAAGCCCCGAAGCAGAATATGATTACTTGTTTTTCACCTCTGTGTACAGTATATCCGTGTCTCAGAGCGGAGACCTCACAAACTTCCCCCGCGAGGCGATCAAATCCAACCCAACTTTTTCTGCTTTTTGAAAAAGTAGGTAGTGATCACACACACACCAGAATCCCCCTTGAGCTGCTGTCGGGTGCCTCGACCAAGGAACGAGACCCCATCACCCTTCCGAGAGATGATCCGATCGACTCTGCCAAGGCGCGCACCGGATCCGAATCCCCAAAGAACCCCCACACACGCCCCCTCCCCTCAAATTTTTGGTCCCTACACTGATATAATCCCCGCGATCGAGAGGAAAAGAAGGGAGGTCGAACCCTTCCCGATGAAATCCCACACCGACAAGTTTGGCGATCACGGTGGGACATCCCTCATGAAAAACAACAAAAGGTAATCCTCTTCTGCCTCCCTTTTACAAGCTTGACTAGAATGCTATCAACTCTCTAGGAAGGTTAGAGTTTCCCACCCCTCGAATCAGATCCTCCTCTACTTTGTATCACAACATCATTTACTGCTTTGTAAGCCACACACCGCTGCGCAATCCTTTACTGCTTTGTAAGCCACACACCGCTGCGCAATCCTTTACCGCTTTGTAAGCCACACACCGCTGCGCGACCCTTTACTGCTTTGTAAACCGCACATCACTGCGCAATCCTTTACTGCTTTATTTACTGCTTTATATCTGCATACATTCCCTTAAATCATTCCACACTCATCATGGAATCCCACCTAGAGGAGGAGATACTAGAAGAGAGTCTCACCCAAGAGGGTCAGGCCACACAACTCCTGACCCTGTCGGTATCGGATTCCGTTGGGTGTCGAGAAAATCTGATGTGGGGGTGCTGAGGTGCGTCTGTGGGGGTTCTTCGGGGATTCGGATCGGATACGTGCCCTGGCGGGCTCGGTCGGATCGTCTTCTCGGAAGGGTGGTGTCGTTCCTGGTTGAGGCGCCCGACAACGGCTCAAGAGGATTCCTGGGTTTGTGTGATCGCCACCTGCTTTTTCTAAAAGCAGGAAAAGGTTGGGTTGGATTTGATCGCCTACGTGGGGAGTTTGTGGGGTCTCCACTCTGAGACACGGATATACCGTACACAGAGGTGAAAAACAGGTAATCCTATTCTGCTAAAGGGGCTTGGCTAAAAGAGTCTTGGGACAAAGGGGTGCAAATGGGGTGTGGATATGGGGCGGCTAGTCGGATCCAGCCGTCGGGTATGGGGCGGCTACTAGGGTTTAGCCGTCCAGGGCCTGGGTTAGTTTGGGTAGAACTTCGGTAGGAAATGGGTTTGGTCTTGGACAGAGGCTAAGCTAAGTTTAGCCTAGGTTTCTGGAGGGTGGAATGAGAGGGTGTTTTTGTGTAGGGAATGGTTTTTTCTCTCACAAAAGGGGCTCTCTTTCTCTCTCTCTTGGGATTTCTAGTGGGGGAAGGGAATGGATATCAAGTAGGTTGGGATTTGGTGGATGTGAATTGTGTATTGTGGATGTTGTTTAAAGGCTTGGGACCTCCTCTATTTATAGTAAAAAATGAGGCAGGGGAATACCCGGGGGTAAAAGAGTGGCTTGGTTAATAGTGTGTTTGATTAGACCCCTCATTAATTCTCTAGTTCTTCTGTCAGAAACAGGTGAAGGGCGGCTAGTTCTAACTAGCCGCCCAGGATGGGGCGACTACTTCCTGGTAGCCGCCCCTATCATGACCTGCCAAACGTCCCATCTCTGACAAGCGGTGGCTTGGGTCGGTTACTTGGGTTGATCCGGCCAAGATAGGGCGGCTAAAAGTCATAACCCGTCGCAATGATCAGCATTTAATGCTGCTTTATGTCCCATCCAGGGAAGCGGTTCAAGGTCGGCCAGGGGGGCGGCTAGTGCTAACTAGCCGCCTGTTTTGGGGCGGCTAGTTAGGGATAGCTGTCCCTTGCCAGGGACTTGGGGTTCTAGGATTTTGGGGTTTAGAGTTTCTCTAGGTGGGGGTTCTTGGTTTGGGCCAGGGTCTGGTTTAGGGTAGGGTTTAGGTCAGGGTTAGGGTTTAGGGTTAGGGTTAAGGTTAGGGATTAGGTCAGGGTTAGGGTTTAGGGTTTAGGTCAGGGTTAGGGTTGCCGGTTTCCTAAACTTTTGGTTCTCTATTAGATGTCCAGATGTGGGATATTTCTGGGTGTTACTTGAAGTATTTCTGTCTTTCTGGATGGTCAAAATTGAGGTATCAACAGACCCGTCTAGATGAACAGATGGGAAGTCTAGGGTATCAAACGATAGAGGACATGTTTCATGACCTCGCTGACTACCGTCATACCAAGACCTTGAGATAGGAGATCCCTGTCAAAACCCCCAGACCACTCCCAAAACTCCGTCCACACCCTGTCGCTTGATCAATCCGAGCATCTTCTCGTTCACCACCCTTTCCCCTGCGAATCCAATATTCCCGACCGTTTCTACCCCAGGCCGCCCCAAACCCGGGATCGCTAGGCAGCCCTCCCAGGGGAGAAATGCTAGATGAAACCATCCAGAGAATCCTCTCCGAGACTGGTCCCTCGGCCCCCAAGCACATGTCTCTAAATAACCTGAGACAGATCCCATCAGTCCACCTACCGGAGGGATTCAAAATCCCCAAGTTCCACCGGTATAACGGTCGTGGAGACCCAGACATTTATCTAACTGCCTTTTATCTAGACACACCATTTCTGGATAATCAACCTCTGCTAGTCTTCCTCTTCCAGAAATCGTTGGAAGGAGAGGCACTACAATGGTTCTCCACCCTCCCTGTAGATCATTTATAGAACTTCTCGGCTGTAAACGAGAAGTTCTTAGACCGCTATGGTTAATAGAGGATCAGAACCCCCTCTATTTCAGATTTGACCATAGAGAGAATCAGGTCTAGGGAGGAATTCGAACAATACGTATCTCGATGGCACACACTTGTCCACTGGACCGGCCTGCAACTAACAGAATGTCAAGAAATTGACATGATGTTACAGAGCCTGAGTCCAGATCTTTGTACGAGCCTTTCGTATGGAGACTGTACTACGTATCAGCTTCTAATTGACCACCACAACAGGATTTTCCGTTGTGCAGCCCCAATAATACAAACCCATTCCCCATCTATCAGCCATAGGGTTGGACAACCACCACATAAGGCACAAACCCCCACAGTAGAGGGGATTACACAAGTTTCGGCACTCTACCCAAACGGAGCGTGGGTTCTTGATCGAGGAACGGCTCCGAGATAGTACATGCCTCGGTTCATCCGGATATACCCTGTCTCGGCAACCAAACCAAAATTTTACTACCCGATCAGTACCCGTCCCTGACACAACAAAACCTGGTAATCCAATGTTCCACCGTCCAAAGCCCCATAATTTCAAGATATGGTCAGCCTAGGACCCCTTTCTATTCCACTTTCCTAAGGAGTCAAAGCCTAAATCCTAGGCAGCCTACACGAAATACTTATAATGAGGTCTCCCCTCCAATATCCTATGATCAAAGATGAGTGGGAAAGAGGGACTCTTACCCTCCCCTCCCAGAAATGCTAACTAGGATTTTTAGGGTGCTAATGGGCACTAATAGTATCTCCCTCCCAGTTGCTAAGCCTCCACTCCCAAGGGCTAGAAGACTGCGTAACTGTCAATACCACCAACAGCATAGGCATACCGTAGAACAGTGCGTTGTTTTTCAGGATTTTGTTTATGATTTGAATGATGACATGCGCCTTGATTGGGCCATGATCAAATACCACTTAAACCAGGGCAATTCTCGAGCTTCCAAGCCACTTGGCATATTTACTGACCCATTGCCAGGTCACAACCAAGCTTCCACGTCTGGAGCCCACATAGTAAACATGGTCAAGAGAGGGAGACAACCATTGCCAGAGCCAAGAAGCTCGGAGGATACCACTGACGACAGTTTGTCCGAGGAATCTGAGGAGGAGGGGCTGGACGAGCCCTTCCAGCTGAACCACGACGATCATGACCTCGCCATACTCTATGGCGAAGAAGAACACGCATTTCTTGCCCTGCCTGCGGTTAAGAACTTTGAGTCTAATGGGAGCGTACAAGAAAACCCGGGAGAAGACGAGGAGGAGGAGCCCTTTGAGGAGGTTCCCGAAGGAGCCAGCGAAGGACCCGAGGGAGGAGAATGTACGTCGAATGATCTGCATTCAGATGACAACGGGTCCTCCAAGAGTACCAACACTGTCGATGGCCCCTGCCGCCCAATGACCATATTGTTCTCCGACAAAGACCTCCCGGATTCAAGATTGCGAGTCTACCCCCTACACATCCGCGGGCGACTTCAGATGTTGTGGCTAAACAACATCTTCATGGACCCGGGGTCAGGGATGAATATAATGACATGCTCCACCTAGCAGAAGATACCCGAACTAGGCCGTCCTCCCGTCTGACCGGCCCACTCTACTATTCAGGCTTTCAATCATACCGGAAAGACTCTACGCGGCCCCGGAATATTCGAGCTAACCGTCGGACCCCTGATCTGCGAGGTGGCATGCTTCATGGCCGACATCGATACAAGGTACCCTCTGATGCTAGGGCGACCATGGCTGGACAACATCCAAGCCATCTGCTCCCCCCGACACCAGTGCCTCCGGTTGCCATTTATGGGCCATGTGCTCACAATCTGGGGAGAGGCATGTCTCCAGTACGAGAACGAGAACAACTGGACAATACACAACATGTTCACACTAGCCCTACACCCGGGAGGCGAGAATGAAGGTGGTAGCCCACCTGGGTCCCCTTATAACAGCGACTACCCCTTGGAAGAAACGGCCAGGACCATCAACTCGGTGAACAACCATGTGGAGCCCAACCCAATCACCTTCCCCATGAAGTCGCACAAGCCGGAGTACGCTCCGCACCCCTCGCAATCACTGCGATACTCGGAGGAAGAGAATTCAAGCATATCCTCATCGACACAGGGGCGGAAACCAATGTACTCACCTTTTCCGCTTACCAAAAGATTGAAGGCAGGGTCTCCAGGCTAGAACCATCAGACGAGTTCATTTATGCCTTCGACACTTGCGGGCTGGTCACGCTCCCGCTAAAAATCGGCCCCGTCTCCACTATAATCAACTGCATGGTGATGGACATTCGATCACCCCACCCTCTAATTGTTGTGAAGACATGGCTCAACAGCATCGAAGCTGTCTCTTCCACCCGACACCAATGCCTTCGCTTCCCGTACCGCGAAGGAGTGATATTTATTTGAGGAGAGGCACGCTTCAATGGGGCACGGGTCTGAAATTGGAGCGTCTGTGCCATGCGCATCCAGCTAGAGGTGCTCGCATGTTGGCAACCAGGCTCCACTGACGAAGAACTACTTCAGCAAGGGAGACCCCTGAAGAGGCTCAGGGAAGAGGAATCCGGAAACAAGGGACCCCCAACGGACATCAGCCGGCCGTCAAAGATAAGTTGACACGAAGAGGCGACACCTGTCTGCAAACCAGGAACTGATCCCCCTGGGTAAGCCACCACTTTCATCAACCTGTACATATTTATTTTTAGGCCTTCAAAAAATTCCCAAAACCAAAATATTTGCTTATCAGCCTTCTAGTCAGCAAAACCCTGTACATATTTGTTTATAGCTTTCATAAAATCAAAATAAAAAAAACAAAAAAAAAATCAAATCAAAACATTTATTTTCGCTTTCATCCATGTACATATTTGTTTGCATGCTTTTCTAAAGAAACTGAAATATAAAAAATAGATGCTAATCAACTCTCATTCCCCCACCTTGAACATACTTGTTTCCAGCTTTACTTTCACCTTTCTTACTAAACAAAAATGTTTTCTAAATTTATTTCCATACTTCCAAACAACGAAAATATTTCCAAGTTGTCTTCCCATACGTTCCTTCAAAACAAAATATTTTACAAATCATTATTCCATGTTTTCCTACAAAATGGGGTTTTACAAAACTTTATTCCCATGATTTCCCTTCTAAACAAAGTGTTTTATAAATCTTTATTCCATACTTCTTTCCAAAAACCACAAGATTTATTTACCAACTCATCCTCTTTTAGAACCATATGTATATATCAGTTTACACGCTTTCAAAAACATAAAAAGAAAAAAAAATTAAAAGCGGCAGACCACGCTCAGGCCTACCAAAGAATGGTGGCAAGGGCATTCGAAAAGAAAGTAGTAGAAAGAAATTCAAAATCGGGGAGTTGGTACTCAAGCAGATCATGCCATCAAGGCAGCCCTACCCAAGAGGAAAGCTGCAGCCCACATGGGAAGGACCCTATGTGATCACACATGCCTACTCCGGGAATGCCTATTGCTTGGTAGATGCCGAGGGAGTAGAGATTTCAGGTTCGTGGAATGCACTTTATCTGAAGAAATATTTGAGAAATATTATTCTTCCTTCCTGCAATTTCCAGCGTTTAGCACTTGATGATAGAAATATAAGATTTCCTAAGATAAACTTGTAGTTATTTAAACTCATATCCGCCAATCATGCCATTTCCTTTACACACGTATGACTTAAGGATCACTTCACTCGATAGAAAAATTGCCTACCCCATTGACTAGGACAATTTTAAACCCCAAAGCATCCCTCCCTTATTTCCGCCACCACTCGTATTAACCCAAGGTCACGATGAGGAATTGCCTGGACCTAGCATATGTCCCAAAACTAGCTCTGACACTATACAAACACTTCTAGAGGGGAAGCACGAAAAGAATCGGGGTGAAAAATAGAAGAGCCCCCCCTCAAATAAAAAAAATCAGGCAATGAGAGGCCAACAAAAGAAAAATAACACCCAAATGAACGGGTTAAACTCTCTATTTTAGCAGGCTTTCACCCTTTACGAACAGTATATGCTAAACAACAGCTATACTAGTACAGATCTGAACAAGTGGATTGTACTTTCCACCCAAAAATAAAGAAGTGGTAAAAAGAAAAAGCCAGAGGGACCTAGGAAGTAAGGCATATGCTAGACTGGAACATTCTAAATATTGCCCAAAAGGAAGATATTACTCTTACCCCATTCTCCCCCTCACCTTTTATTTTTGCAAAAGGGTTTTTTTAAATTGGACTATGTCTGCGGGGAAAGGCGAAATTTCGACCAAAAGTAAACCTTTTCTATGATTACAACTGCACACACTTACATGAGATTATTTAAAGACTTGCCCATCCAAAGGAAGCTTATTTGACTTGATTCCTGGTACATTCATGGATCTTTCATCATGTTTAGAATAATATGATCAAAGCATTTGAAAACCACGAAACTGAAAAATCGACACCCAAGGCTTTTATACCTTTCAAATACAATCCTGGTTGAGACATAAGTGACCACGAGGGTCCCTCTAAGAGATTTGATGGTATCTTTTACTTAGGGGAGTTGAAAACATTGCCCTCTCACGTAAAGAACCATTGAAGTGTTAAAATGCCCCCTTGGGCCACTCACACGCAAAAGCTTGCATTTTTCCTTTTCAATGCACTTAGGCATTTAATTTCCCTAAAATATTGTAATTGGCTCTTCGTACCAAGACTAAAATTGTCCCCATTACACTCGTTTCATGCCCTTCTGCACATGCTTAAGAAGAAACTATCCCACCTTCACACATATATAAAACTTTTCTTCACTCTTGCACTTGGAATCCCTCCCTTGCGTGCAAAAGCATGGTTCCTTGCACTTTACTTTCTCGCATTAGTTTTTTCATTTACCTTAAGTTGATTATAGCCCTTGATGATTCAAGCAAGAAGAGCTCGAAAGTCAGTGCTGGGGCACAATTTGGACGGATTTAACACTTGGTCCATGGAAAGGATGTTTTTATAGGTCATAAAGGTTAAAACACTCGTGAAGACTTTCAGCAGCAGCAGACAGAGATAGCAGAGCTAAATATTGCCCATGCAGGGGACGGCTAAACTCGACTAGCCGACCCTCATCCGACGGCTAGTTATGACTAGCCGCCCCTGCCCCTTCTTTGTTCCAGGTAAAATGTCCCAGGCAAGGGAGGCTAAACAAAACAAGCCACCCCTCCCTGGGCAGCTAGTTCGAACTAGCCACCCCCTGCTGCTACCCAAAAACCTACTGACAGTCCCATTCCTTTCAACTCTTCGACTCCTATGATACCTATGAAAAACATTCTCTTCCAAAACCTGCATACACGCATTTCATACACATATTTATGCACAAAACCAGTACAACTACGATTTGAATAGCAACCGAAACCAAATCCATACACCAAACCATATATACATTCATCCACCCATAAAGCCTTATGAAACCATTCCACATTACGGCCGAATTAAGACCAACAAAACTAAATTAAAAAATGTCCATGTTTGTCCATACACCAAAAAGAAAAGGGAAAATTGTTCATAAAAGGAGAATTCAAACCTACTTAAACCCAAAGAAAATTTTAAAGCAAATGAAGTAGAGATAAGTGGATAGGAGTCTGTCCAAAACATCCATCTAAATGTCTTCAGCTATGCATCACCGAAATATCACCTGAGCCAAAAGAAAAGAAGAAAAGCATGAAATCCTTGCATATATACTATTCTTCTATCCAAAACCAAGACACCAAAAGCTATACCTCGGCGTATCATCATCCCCGGGAGGCTGAGTAGGAGGAACATCCTGCCTTGGCTGGGAAGAGAGTGGTGGCTGATCAGAAGACTGGACCTCTGGAGCATCAGGAGCGGTAGGAGTCTCTCGAACTGAAGATGCGGCCCTCTTATATATCCCATGACTCCTGGACGCCGAGGGACGAGAAGCACGATTGAAGGTGGCCCCAGTAGCCAGAGAAGCCGAGACGGAATGCACGGGCTCAAGAGGAAGAAGGTCGAGGTCCACCTCAGTCATAACCTCTCCACCAACCAACTTCCCTCGCATGGTGGCTTCCCAGAGGAGGACCTGCTGAATATCTCTTACTCTACGTTCCAATCTCCCATGGAGACGCGTCTCCACCGCTCTCAACCTATCCTCGAGCTCCCGTGATCTCGCCTCAGCAGCCCAGAGCCTGTCCTCGCTCGATCGGAGTGCCTCTTGATCTCTATCCCCGACTGCCTGAAGGGAACAAAGCAAATCCCCCATCAAACCCCCGGAAACGCCCGCTGAAGCTCAAACTCCGACACCCTTGTCCGAAGGGAGTCTCTCTCGCGGCCCAAGGTGATGAACTCCTCTTCTCTTGCTGCAACCATGGACCTCAGTCGGCCCATTTCCTCCTCAGCACGTATGGCCCTACCTCTCGCCTGGCCAAGCTCCATCCTTGTGGCCGCCAACTCACTCCGGGCCACATTCAACTCCCCGTCAACTCGAGATCCCGCTCGAAAATCATGGAAGGAGGAGCAGTAGAAGATGAAGCACCGTCGGCTCTTGCTCTCGACAAAGCATCCACCTGAGCCTCAAGGACCTGGACCTGGTCCTGCAAGCGCCTCCTTTGCACCCGCAACGCTTCTATTTGCCTGGCTCGTGCTTGGAGGTGCTCATTAGCGGTCTTAAGCATCTTCTCCATCTCATTCAACTCAACCTGCAAAAGTGGCACCACTCATAAATATTCAAATGAGAAGAGAACGAAAAGAAAAATAGGGGTTTCTAACTTACATAGGCGTCCGGGATCTCCTCCTCCATTGACCCAAGGATGTTCGCATACTCCTGATGATACCAAGTCAAGTAGTCATCATTCGAAGTCACCTCAGGACGACGCTTCACCAAGGTTCCCCTACCCATCCACCCGGCCACACAGGACGCATAGTTCCTCGGGAGATTCATGTCCCGAGGAATTCCAGCCACGGGAATCGAAGGACACCGCGACAGAGGATCGGGCACCCCCTGGTGGTACCCAAGCTGGCAAGTGACCCGGCTGATCGCATGAAACACGACTTCATTAAAGTAGATCAGCCAGACGTCCCGCGATAGCCCCTCAGGGACCTCCTCCTCCGCGTAGGGCCTCCAAATCATCTACAAAGCATCAAAAGAAATAGGAAGAGCGTTTAATCAAAAGGAAATCAAATACAAGCCAAGGAAACTCAAGAAAATATATACCTCTTTCTCTGTCAAGACACGGAAGGCCTCCCAAAAATGAGCGAGGTGATGCAAGCGCAAAGATCCCCAGAGCGCCATCTCATGGCCCAAGGGAGAGCCCGGAACGGTGCTGGGATCGGACGGTCAACCACAAAATGCTCGTACCCAAAGACATGCAAAGCGAGGGAGAAATCATCAAAATCAAGTGAGTCAAATCAATTAAGAAATACCCTCTACTCACGCATACCTGGAGAAAGGGAGAAAAGCCACCCTGATTCTTGCCCCCAGCCCTCTTCACCTTCTTCGAGAGCTCTGCAAAGAGGTGGGCAAGCATCGTGGCTCCCCAAGCATAATGCCCCATGCCCTCCAAGTCCCGTATCAGCAACAAGTAATGAGAGGAGACCTTGTCGGAGGCTGTTGAGAAGAGGACCCGGCTAAAGAAGTAAAGAAAGAACGCCCTCAACTCCTTCCGAGCCCTCTGTGGGCACACGGCCGCTTCTCTTGCCTTGATCATTGCCCGTCTCCTCTCGAAGCTAGCTACAGCTTCGCCCTTCTGGCGCTCTGTGAAGGAACCAAGGCATACTGCCCTGAAAGCCGCTCCAAAGGGATCCGGTTCAGCGTCCGCTCTCGCTCGACAAATTCCCACTGCCCAATCAACTCCTGGAATTGCGCCTTGTAATCGGCAAGGGTGGCCGCAATCACTGCCTCCCCCAAAATCGGAAGACCGGTAATCCGATGAACATCCTCAAGTGCCGACAGCACCGGTGGGAAGGATAAAGGCGAACTCTCTGGATCCCACCTCTCTGCCAAAGCCTCCACATAAGGCCGATGGACGTGGAACGGCTCAATCAGAAAGAAGGAGCGAAAGCCCGCCCCATCCACCAAAATCCTCCCCTCCTGGCCCAAGGCATCGTACCATCTCTTCGTTCCATGCCACAAAGCCCGTATATGATTCGGCCGCTACAAACGAACGAAAAGAACGTGGGTTAGTTTGAAGAGCAGTCGAGAGGTAAGAATCCAAGTCTACAAATTCATTTAAAACCATGCTTAGTTGGATAAACTCCGATATGCTAAATCAAAAAAAAGAGGGGGCATGAAAATAGAAGACTTCGCACATGGGTCCACCTTCACGAAACACTTTTCATAGGATCATCTATTCTACCATCTTATCCCACCATGGTCATTACTTGCATACCTTCTTTGTATTACGGTCTATCATGCTTATATACTTTTCACGAACCCACACAAACATATGAAGGAACTTAACATATATGCATATACTCCCTCTTATTCTACCATGATCAAACACATATGGAGACACACCTCAAAAATTGTATGCATACAAAAAAAAATCATATGCGAGCATGCTAGTCATACCGTTCCTCTCTCCTTTTAAAATCGAACAAACATGGATGTGTGTATAAAAATTACCCCTCTTTCTAAAAACAAACCCATATCAGCGTGCTTACATATCCCACCGTGATTAATTTACGCATACAAGCGCGCCTACTAGAAACACACATATGTAAATATCCCACACTATCACCTATTTGTCCTACAATATTTAGAGAAACATAATATATATATATATATATATAAATAAAAACAAGAGCATAAGGGTTAGGTAATTACCACGGCCCGTGTGGACCCAGGAGCGTCCGCCACGGCCTCGTCGGGATCATCCATCCCGTCGTCATCCCCCTCCTCCTCGTCCTCTCCCTCCTCCCCAACCACGACCTCCTCGGCCTCCACATCAGCACCAACCCCCGTGGCTCCTATGCCCATACCCGTGGCCTCTTCGGCCTCAACCCCTGTGTCTACACCATCGGCCTCCCCGACCTCGCCCACAACGCCCCTAGTCTCCTCCATACCCACCGCACCAGAGACAAATTCCGCAAAAGCCCCCATAGCCCTTCTATCCTCCTCCTCAGCCCTGACCTCTATGGCCTCCCTGTCCAGCATCCCAGCAATGGCATCCAACGATGCCCTCACATCCTCACTGACTTTCATAGCCCTTACCCCCTCAGTCAAACCCTCGGCCGGTCCTCCGACCTCTGGAACCACCTCTTCGACCACCACCGGTCGATCCTTACACTTCCTCTTGCGTGTATATCCTATCATACTACTCCCAACCTCCGGGGCAGCCCCCGAAGGCAAGTCCCCAACCTCACCCGTGCCGATGCCCACCAACGGCACCTCCGCTGCACCCATAACCTCCCCCATGGCCTCTACCTCTGGCCTATCGCTCTCCAATGATGAAGAGCTCAGGCTACGCTCTCCACGAGCCACCCGTGGTCGTTTTCCCCTCAAAGCAATCGCCTTCGACCTTGTCATCTTCCTCAGATTAAAAAGAAAAAGGAGAACCCAAACCTAGGGTTTTGAAATCAAGAGAGAAAGAAAGATTTAGGTCAAAATGGAGGAAGAAAAGGGAAAGAAATCAAGGTTTTTCGGTTTTAAATGGAGAAGAAGGAGTAATGGAGTGAGAGAAACAATTTTGAAACCTATGGAGAGAGAGAGGGTCTTTTCGGTTATAAGGGACCCAGTTATGGGGCGGCTACCCGCGAGTAGCCGCCCCCTCTTGGGCGGCTAGTTTCAACTAGCCGCCCCTCCCAGATTTTCAAACTCTCACTTAAAACCCATTTCCAACTTCCTTCTACGTCCTAAATTCCAGTTTTCTAAAAACAAACAGCCATGTATTGGTTTATTTCCAAGTACTACTTGATCAAACACGACTTTCCTGAAGTTTTACCGCACTTCCTGTACCATTCAGTTCGAATTTCTTCAGTTTGGCTCTTTTCAGAGTTCTTATCAATCGGATGATCCAATTCACCAAAATCTACTTTACTTGCTATCTGTCGAGATATCCCCTCCTTACTGAGTTTTTCCAAGTACGGGAACGGTAGGCACGGGGAAACTGACGCTGGGCTGCTCCGTGCACGATAGCTAAGAACCCCAACCGCAGGTTGGATCACTCACCATTTACTTTTTCCGCCTTCCACCTGGATCATCCTTTTGGTTGAAAATTCTAGTCAAGACCTAGCCTCTGACAGTCTAAATCAACTCCCTTAATAGTATTGTTCGTTCTGTCTTAACTTCTTGAAGGTCAAGCCGGCCAAAATAGGGGTCTCTTTCCTTATCATCGATCAAAGTCTTTCTTGCTTCGCGCAAAGACTTCATCCGATGAGGGACAATTGTAGATACCCCAATTTTGACCGTCGAGAAAGATGAAAATACTTCAAGTAACACCTGAAATAACCCACATTTAGGCATCAAATAGAAAACAAACTTCAGAAAACGAGAAACCCCAAGCCCCAGAAACCTAAACCCAGGCCCAAACCCCGGAAACCTAACCAAAAAACCCTGGAATGGGGCGGCTAACCAAAACTAGCCACCCCACACCGGGCGGCTAGTTTCCACTAGCCGCCCCCCTGGCCGACCCTGAACCGCTTCCCTGTATGGGACATAAAGCAGCATTAAATGCTGATCATTGCAGCGGGTTGTGACCTTTAGCCGCCCCATCTTGGTCGAATCAATCCAAGTAACCGACCCGAGCCACCGCTTGTCAGATATGGGACGTTTGGCAGGTCATGATGGGGGCAGCTACCAGGAAGTAGCCGTCCCATATCGGTCTAATCAAACACACTATTAACCAAGCCACTCTATTACCCCCTGGATATTCCCCTGCCTCTCTTTTACTATAAATAGAGGGGGTCAAAACATATTCTCACATCCCCAATCCTGATTCACAAATCCACAATACACCCTCAATCCCTCATTCACAAGCCCATTCCACCACTTGAAATCCCCAGGGAGAGAGAGAGAGAGCCATTTATGAGAGAAAAAAACATTCCCTACATAAATCACCCTCTCAATCCACCCTCCAAAACCCAGGTTCAACCTAGCTTAACCTCTGCCAAAAACCAAACCCATTCCCTACCCAGGTTATGCCAAAATTCACCCAGGCCCCGGACGGATAACCCTAGCTAGCCGCCCCCTACCCAACGGCTCAAACCCATTAGCCGCCAATTACCTGCACCCCACCTTTACCCATTTGTCCCAAGACTCCTTTAGCCAAGCCCCGAAGCAGAATAGGATTACTTTTTTTTCACCTCTGTGTATGGTATATCCGTGTCTCAAAGCGGAGACCCCACAAACTTCCCCCATGAGGCGATCAAATCCAACCCACTTTTCCTGCTTTTCAAAAATGCAGGTGGAGATCACACACTCCGGAATCCCCCTTGAGGCGCTGTCAGGCGCCTCGACCAGGGAACGAGACCCCATCACCCTTCTGAGAGACGATTCGATCGAGCCCGCCAAGACGCGCAATGGATCCGAATCCCCGAAGAAGCCCCACACATGCCCCCCTCCCCGTGGATTTTTGGTCCCCACACAAACAAAATCCCCGCGACCGAGGGAAAAAGACGGGAGGCCGAACCCTTCCCGACGAAATCCCACACCGACAATCATGTATTCCTTAAAGGAGAAGTTTTTCAACTGGCATGTTTTGAATAACATCTTTATCATAAGATTTTTGTATTATATAACTGTTTTGCGAGACACTTTATAAAGTCATTATTTACTAAGCGTACTACATTATTGAGACACCAATGTCCATTTACTGAGAGTGTGGTAGCTCACCCTTCATTATTTCTCCCTTTCAGATTTGAAGTCTTAGTTTGGTGGATCTCGTGTTGCTGCGGTCAAGATAATGATTTCAGGAGCACTAGACTTTGTGTAGAAGGTGTTGGTAATTCATTTGGTTGTTCCTGATGTATATCCAGTATTTTGAGAACTTGTTTTGGATTTTAGCCTTGATAATTGATATATAAAGTATAGTGATGTATTCTTATGTTTACTGGATTAAAAAAAAAGAACTATGAGATTTTGAGGAAGTAAGTTAATGCAACTGGATTTCACGTTTTAAAACGGGGTTGTGGATTCGGGGGCATTATAATTTGAGTCATTTAATTTATGTCCCAAGGACTATTGAAATTTAAAAACATATTGTCTTGCATTTTAGGTATTATAGTGAAGAATGGCCTAGAGGGGCTCCAAATCGCGTTGCTCCACATAAGGATTTGAAAATATCGACAGAAAGAAAGAAATGCATTAATAAGTTTTTTTCAAACCCGGAAGAAAGAAGAAGTTTTTTTCAAACCCGGAAGAAAGAAGAAGTGTGAATGTAGAATATGCTAAATTCCCCGCCATTTTAAAAGAATTTAATGATATTGAGTCTTTGGAGGATAGAGAAAAGTTGGAACCTAACATTTGGTGGTTCATCATGGATCCTCTATATCCAAACTTCAAGGTGTCACTCTCAAATGGCTTGGACAACCTTCTTCCTTATCTTGTTGTGAGAGAAATCGGAGTACCTACTCGTTTACAAACTCAATGAAGTGAAGTAACATAAAGTCACAACGCACCGAAGATTTAGTATTCATACAATTTAATCTTTGTCTCCTATCAAGAAAGACTTCTCAATACATGCAAGGTGAGAGTATGATGTGGGATGTTGGAGGAGATGCTTTTGATTCAATGGAGGGAACTGGACTTCTTGAGGTTGCTAACCTCTCTCTTAATGAGCCGAATTTGGAGGCCGTGTTCTTTACCGAAGAGGTTCACGGTGATCAAGATGAGCTACTTGAAGTTGGCTCAAATTGATGCTTGCTTTCATACTTGTAAAACTTGTTATGTATGAAATATGATATTTTTTATTTTACAACATTTTAAAAGAATGGTGATGTATAAAAAGCATTTGATTTCATATGGATACACATTATATATTTATTATATTAATTTATTTATTGCCATGTCTAGCCGTATCTGGCATATTTTTTCAAAAATTGTCGTGTCACTATGTCAGCGTCGCGTGTCCATGTCCGTGCTTCATAAGTGTTAACCTCCTTTGGATCCATGTGGGGAGTGGGGTGAGAACAGGGGAGGAAGGGTTTAAAGTTTACACACATTCATCACACATTTTAAATTAAATCAAACATATAAGAGCATTTCCAACCATGCTCCACCAATGCCTCCTTCATTTGATGGAGTATGGCACATATACCCGGATAAGGAGCCTTGATTACAGTACCCATTCCAACCATAATCTTTAAATGACTCCTACAATAATATTTTATTAATATTTTTTAAATTCAAATTAATTATATTTAAAATTTAAAGTCACAAAAAATAACTTAGTGACAATATTTTATTTTCTATATCGTAACAGTCATATTTTAATGGCTCTTTTTTAATGGTCATATTTTAACTGATCATTTTTAAAAGTCATATTTTAATGGCAATATTATAATGGTCATATTTTAACGATCATATTGTAACGGTCTTATTTTGACGACTATATCTTAACTATCACATTTTAACGACTATATTTTAATGTTAGATTATAAATAAATTCATATCATCTTTCATTCATCCATCCCAACTCAATTATCTCTCTACATTCATCAAATAGTATCTATGGCTCGTAACCGTTTTCTACAAATGGTTCTTAAAGATGAACAAAATGCTGACGAGTATGGAATGTTATTAGCAATGGCGGCAATTGAAGAACAACATCGAGCTGACAAGAGACGTACATCACGTTGTCTTGGTTTTGTTCCGGCAACACTGTCTTTCAATGTGGTAGAGTTCAAGGTCACAATAGACTTTATCACAACTATTTTGCTGAAACACTTGTATATCCTCCACATCTATTTCGGAGGAGGTTTCAAATGAATCAATCTCTTTTTTATCGGATTCAATCTGCGGTGGAAAACGATGATCCTTATTTTGTTCAAAGAAGGGATGCTTGGTGATGAGTATTTGAGGCCACCAAACAATATCGATATTACTATATTGTTAGCACTTGGCGAACAACGTGGCTTTCCTGGGATGTAGGGGGAGCATTGATTGTATGCATTGAAAATGAAAAAATTGTCCAACTGCGTGGCATGAGATGTACATTGATCATGTTCATGAACCAATTGTTATTTTAGAAGCAGTAGCTTCATATGATCTTAGGATATAGCATGCCTTCTTTCGGTTACCTGGATCTCTTAATCATATTAACGTGTTAGAGAGATCTTCTATTTTTGCTGAACAAACTGAAGAACGTGTTGCTTCCGTCAGGTATTCAATTAATGGTCACGAGTACACAATGAGTTTTTATTTCGCTGATGGTATATATCTCTCATGGTCAATATTTGTAAAAACAATATCATCTCCAAAAGGAAATAAGAGAGCACTTTGTTGTAGCTCAAGAATCGGCTCGGGAGGATGTTGAGTGAGCATTTGAGGTGCTCCAAGCACATTTTGCGATCATACATGGACCAACACGTTTTTGGGATTAACACATAATGCATAATATGATCGTGGAGAATGAGCGACATGCGAAC
The DNA here is from genome assembly GCA_030737845.1 of Acorus calamus. Taxonomy (NCBI): domain Eukaryota; kingdom Viridiplantae; phylum Streptophyta; class Magnoliopsida; order Acorales; family Acoraceae; genus Acorus; species Acorus calamus. Next base: position 11,694,007 of record CM060877.1, on the reverse strand, counting down.
CATTTCGACTTCAATTATGATTCAATTGATGAAATTTCATCTGTGTCACTGTCTCATCTGCGTACACCTGAATCACTTGAATTTATTCAAACCCATCATCACATCAGAGACAGACAAACTCATTCTAAACTTCAATTAGATCTTGTTTGAGGACATGTGGAATCTACACGGTGGAGATTAGAAAGTATTTCCAAATAAATATTTAGAAAGTATTTCTTAAGTTATTTATTGCATTTATAATTTATATTCTCAACTGTTGTATTTGCACTTGGAGGGGCTTTTAATAATAAGACATTTGTAGATACCCCAATTTTGACCGTCCAAAAAGATGAAAATAAAAAAGATTATTTATGATCATAAGAATTGGTGTGGCATTTCGATGGACTTTGATAGGGGTTGTTAATATGGATCTGGGGACCCAGTTACAAATATTACAAGTATGAAGTTGTCCAAAGAGGGACCTATTTGAAAATAATCATTTTATTTTCATTAGGTACTTGTAAGTGGATGTCTACTATGGTTTGATCTTGACATAGTCTTGTTATAAAATAAAATAAAATAAAACCTGGAATTACTGCTCATGAATGATCACACAAATATTTATTTGTTTATTTATTTGTGTATGTAGGCCCGAACAGGGTGATAGAGTCCCCACATATATACATTGACTAGTCTATAACTAGTACAGGGCTCAGAGGCGCAGCTTAAACATGTGGGTCAAGTCCACAATAAACCAACCCAACAAGGATGTAAACTGTCGGCTTATCTTCGATGGCTGACAGATGTCCAGTGGCGGTCCTCTATTTCCGGATTCCTCTTCCCTGAGCCTCTTCAGGGGTCTCCCTTGTTGAAGCAGTTCTTCATCAATTGAGCCTGGTTGCCAACATGTGAGCACCTCTAGCCGGATGCACATGGCACAAACACTCCAGTTTTGGATCCGTGTATCGTTGAAACGCGCGCTTCTCCCCAAATAGATATCACTCCTCCGCGGTATGGGAAGCGAAGGAATTGGTGTCAGGTGGATAAAAAGGCTTCGATGCTATTAAGCCAGGTTCTTCCGACGATCAAGGGGTGGGGTGATCAGATGTTCATTACCATGCAGTTGACAATGGTGGAGACCGGGCCAATTTTTAGTGAGAGCGTGACCAGTCCGCATGCGTTCTTGCGCGTGTTGTCGAAGGCATAGATGAACTCGTCCGAAGGTTCCAGCCTAGGGACCCTGCCTTCAAGCTTTTGGTAGATGGAATATGTGAGAACATTAGTTTACGCTCCTGTATCGATGAGAATGTGCTTGAATTCTCTTCCTCCGAGTATGACAGTGATTGAGAGGGGTGTGGAGTGGGCTCCGGCTTTTGCGACTTCATGGGGGAGGAAGGCAATCAGATTGCACTCCATGTGATTGTCTGCTGAGTTCAGGTCCCGGCCATCTCCTCTGAGGGGTAGTTGTTGTCATAGGGGGATCCAAATGGGCTAACGCTTCTATCTTCGGCTCCTGGGCGTAGGGTTAGTGTGAACATGTTGTGCAATGCCCAGTTGTTCTCGTTCTCGTACTGAAGGCGTGCCTCTCCTCAAATTGTTAGCACATGGCCCATGAACGGCAGCTGGAGGCATTGGTGTCGGGGGGAGAAGATGGCCTGGATGCTGTCCAACCATGGTCACCCTAGCATCAGGGAGTATCTTGTGTCGATGTCAGCCACGAAGCATACCACCTCGCAGATCAGGGATCTGATAGTTAGCTCGAATATTCCAGGGCCGCGGAGAGTCTTCCCGGTGTGATTGAAAGCCTGGATTGTAGAGTGGGCCGGTTGGACAGGAGGGCGGCTTAGTCCGGGTATCTTCTGGTAGGTGGAGCATGTCATTATGTTCATCCCTGACCCTGGGTCAACGAAGATGTTTAGCCACAACATCTGAAGCCGTCCGTGGATGTGTAGTGGGTAGACCCGCAGTCTAGAGTCTGGGAGGTCTATATCGGTGAATGATATGGTCATCGGGCGGTGGGGGCCATCGACAGTGTCAGTGCTTTTGGAGGACCCATTGTCGACGTACATTCCCCTCCCTCGCGTCCCTCGCTTGCTCCTTCGGGGATCTCTCAAAGGGCTCTTCCTCATCTTCTCAAGGATTTTCTAGTCCGCTCTCGTCAGACTCAATGTTGTTGACCGCGGGCAGGGCGATAACAGTGTGTTCTTCTTTGCCGTTGATTATGGCGAGGTCATGATCGTCGAGGTTCAGTTGGAAGGGCTCGTCTTGCCCCTCCTCCTCGGATTCCTTGGACAAACTGTCATCAGTGGCATCTTCCGAGCTGCTTGGTCGTGGCGATGGTTGCCTCCCTCTCCTGATCATATTAATAGTGGACGTGGAAAATTGGTTGTAACCTGGCAATGGGTCAGTGAATATGCCAAGTGGCTTGGAGGCTTGAGAATTGCCCTGGCTTAAGTGGCTTTTGATCATAGCCCAGTCAAGGCGCCTGTCATCATTCAAATCGTACACAAAGTCCCAAAAAACAATGCATTATTCTACGGTTTGACCATGCTGTTGGTGATATTGACAGTAACGTGCCGTGCTGGTTCCGGGTAGTGGGGGCCTGGCAACTGGGAGGGAGATACTATTAGTGTCCATTAGTATCCTAAAAATCCTAGTTAGTGTTTCTGGGAGGGGAGGGTAAGAATCCTTCTTTCCCATTCGTCTCTGGTCATATTGGAGGGGAGACCTCATTATAAGTATTCTGTGTAGGCTGCCTAGGACTTAGGTTTTGGTTTCTCAAGAAAGTGGAATAGAAAGGGGTCCTAGGCTGACCTTGTCTTGATATTATGGGGTTTTGGATTGGGAAACTTTGGATTATCAGGTTCTGTTGTGACGGCACAGGGACGGGTACTGATCGAGTAGTGAAATTTTGGTTTGGTTGTCGAGACAGGGCATATCCGGATGAATCAGGTGTGTACTGTCTCAGAGTCATTCCTCGATCAGGAACTCGTGCTCCATTCGGGTAGAGTGCCAAAACTTGTGTAATCCCCTCTACCGTGGGGGTTTGCGCCTTACGTGGCGGTTGTCCAACCCTATGGCTGATAGGTGGGGACTGGTTTGGACTACTGGGGCGGCACAGTGGGAAATCCTATTGTGGTAGTCTATTCGAAGCTGATATGTAGTGCAGACCCCGTACGAAATGCTCGTACGAAGCTCTGGACTCAGGCTCTGTAACATCATGTCAGTTTCTTGACATTCTGTGAGTTGCAGGTCGGTTCGGTGGACAAGTGTGCACCACCGAGACACGTATTGTTCAAATTCCTCCCTAGGCCTCATTCTCTCTACGGTTAAATAAAAAATAGAGAGGGTTCTGATCCTCTGGTATCTGTAGCGGTCTAAGAACTTCTCGCTTACAGGTGATAAGTTCGACAAGTGATCTACAGGGAGGGTGGAGAACCATTGCAGTGCTTCTCCTTCCAATGATTTCTGAAAGAGGAAGACTAGCGGAGGTTGATTATCTAGAAACAGTCGGGCGTCTAGATTAAAGGCAGTTAGATGAATGTCTGGGTCTCCACGACCGTTATACCGGTGGAATTTAGGGATTTTGAATCCCTCTGGTCAGTGGACTGATGGGATTTGTCTCAGGTTATGTAGAGACATGTGCTTGGGGGCTGAGGGACCAGTCTCGGATAGGATTCTCCGGATGGTTTCATCTAGCGTTTCTCCCCTGGGAGGGCTGCCTAACGGTCGGGAATATTGGATTCGCGGGGGAAAGGGGGGTGAACGAAAAGACGCTCAGATTGACCGAGCGACTGGGTGTGGACGGGGTCTTGGGAGTAGCCTGGGGGGTTTTGACATGGGTCTCCTGTCTCAAGGTCTTGGTATGATGGTAGTCAGCGAGGTCATGAAACATGTCCTCTACCGTTTGGTGCCCTAGACTTGCCATCTTTTCCTCTAGACGGGTCAAGAGTTGTGTGGCCTGACCCTCTTGGGTGATTCTCTCCTCTAGTATCTCCTCCTCTAGATGGGATTCCATGATGAATGTGGAACGATTTAAGGGAATGGATGTAGATATAAAGCAGTAAAGGATTGCGCAACTGTGTGTGGCTTATGAAAGTAGTAAATGATTATGTAGCGGTGTGCGACTTACGAAGCAGTAAAGGATTTCACAGTGGTGTACGGCTTACAAAGCAGTAAAGGATTGCGCAGTGGTGTGCGGCTTACAAAGCAGTAAAGGATTGCGCAACGGTGTGCGGCTTACGAAAGCAGTAAAGGATTTCGCAGCGGTGTGCGGCTTACAAAGCAACAAATGATGTTGTGATGCAGAATAGAGGAGGATCTGATTCGAGGGGTGAAAAACTCTAACCGTCCTAGAGGGTTGATAGCATTCTTGCCAAGCTTGTAAAAGGGAGGCAGAAGAAGATTACCTTTTATTGTTTATCTCACGAGGGATGTCCAACGTGATCGCCAGATTTGTCGGTGTGGAAAAATCCGCGTGTGTGGGTTCCTCGAGGATTCGGATCCGGTATGTGCCTTGGCGGGCTCAATCAGATCGTCTTTAGGAAGGGTGGTGGGGTCTCGTTCCCGGTTGAGGCACCCAGCAGCGGCTCAAGGGGATTCCAGTGTGTGTGTGATCGCCACCTGCTTTTTCGAAAAGCAGGAAAAGTTGGGTTGGATTTGATCGCCTTGCGGGGGGAGTTTGTGGGGTCTCCGCTTTAAGACACGGATATACTGTACACAGAGGTGAAAAACAGGTAATCCTATTATGCTTTGAGGGCTTGGCTAAAGGAGTCTTGGGACAAGTGGGGTGTACGTGGGTGGGGGGGCGCTACTAAGTTTTAGCCGTCAGGTATGGGGCTGGTGATTAGGGTTAGCCGTCCAGGGCCTGGGTGAAGTTGGGCAAAACCTGGGTAGGGAATGGGTTTGGTTTTTGGCAGAGGTTAAGCTGGGTTTAACCTTTGTCTTGGAGGGTGGATTGAGAGGGTGATTTTGTGTAGGGAATGAGTTTTTTTCTCTCACAAATTTTCTCTCTCTCTCTAGGAATTTCAAGTAGTGGGTGTGGGAATTGAGGGTGTGTGTTGATGATGGTGAACTATGTTGATTGAAGATTAGATGTGTTTAGAAATATTATGGACCCCCTCTATTTATAATAAAAAAGAGGCAGGGGAATATCCAGGGGTAATTGAATGGCTTGGTTTGGTTAATAGTGTGTTTGATTAGACCCTTCATTAATTCTCTGATTCTTCTGTCAGAGACCAGGTGAAGGGCGGCTAGTTGAAACTAGCCTCCCAAGATGGGAAGGCTACTTCCTGGTAGCCGCCCCCATCATGATCTGCCAAACGTCCCATCTCTGACAAGCGGTGGCTCGGGTCGGTTACTTGAAATGATCTGCCAAACATCCCATCACAATCCGCCGCAATGATCAGCATTTAATGATGCTTTATGTCCCATCAGGGAAGCGATTTGAGGTCGACCAGGGGGGCGGCTAGTGCAAACGCGGCACCAATCTGTAAACCAGGAACTGATCCTCCCGGGTGAGCCCCCATTACACATTCCTATACATATTTGTTTACAGCTTTCCTAAAAATAAAAAATAAATAAAAAACACTTGTTTACCAGTCTTCGCTTTTATCATCCCTGTACATATTTGTTTATAGCTTTCCTAAAAATCAAAAAAATCAAAAACATTTGTTTACCAGTCTTCGCTTTCATCATCCATGTACATATTTGTTTACAACTTTCAGTCATTCAACAATGAAAATATTCATTTACCAGCTTATGCTTTCGAACCCCTCTACATATATGTTTACACCCTTTAAAAAAACAAAAATAATAAAAACAAAAAAAAACAAAGAAAACAAGATACCTATTAGACGAGAAAAGATTAAGGGCGTCGGACCACGCCCATGCCTACCAAAGAAGGGTGGCAAGCGCATTCGAAAAGAAAGTAATAGAAAGAAAATTCAAAATCGGGGAGTTGGTACTCAAGCAGATCATGCCATCAAGGCAGCCCACCCATGAGGAAAGTTATAGCCCACATTGGAAGGACCCTATGTGATCACACATGCCTACTCCGGGAATGCCTACCGCTGGTAGACGATAAGGGAGTCGAGGTTCAAGTTCGTGGAATGCACTTTATCTAAAGAAATTCCATGCGTAAAAAATTTCAATACTTGAAAAATATTATTCTTCCTTCCTGCAATTTCCAGCGTTTAGCACTTGATGATAGAAATATAAGACTCCCAAAGATAAAATTTTGACCAAAAGTAGACATTTTCGATGATTACAACTGCACACACTTACATGAGTTTATTTAAAGACTTGCCCGTCCAAAGGAAACTAATTTGACTTGATTCCTGGTACATTCATGGATTTTTCAGCATGTTTAGAATAATATGATCAAGCATTCGAAAACTATGAACCTAGAAAACCGACACCCAAGGCTTATACCTTTCAAATACAATCCTGGTTTGGACATGAGTGACCACAAGGGTCCCTCTATAGGGACATGATGGTATCTTTACTTAGGAGAGTTGAAAACATTGCCCTCTCACATAAAGAATAATTGAAGAAATAAAATGCTCCCTTATGCCACTTACACTTACACATAAGATTGCATTTTCCTTTTTCAAAACACTTAGGCATTCAATTTCCCTAAAATATTGTAGTTGACTCCCCGTACCAAGACTAAAATTGTCCCCATTACACTCATTTTATGCCCTTCCGTACATGCTTAAGAAGAAATTATCCCAGTCTCACACATACTTAAGATTCTTCACTCACACACTTGGAATCTCTCCCTTGCGTACTAAAGCATGGTTTCCCGCACTTTACTTTCTCGCCTTATCTTTTCATTTACCTTAAGATGAATTGTAGCCTTGACGATTCAAGCAAGAAGAGCTCGAAAGTCAGTGCAAGGGCACAATCTGGACGGATTTAACACTTGGTATGTGGAAGGAATGTTTTTATAGGTTTGAAGGTTAAATAAGCACTTAGAAGAACTTTCAGCAGCAGCAAACAAGAAACAGGACCAGGAGGTCCATCCAGGCATAAGGCGGCTACTGAGGGCCAGCCGTCGGATGCCAGGCGGCCTGTTTCAACATGCTGGCCCCTCTGCTCCCCTCTTCTTTTCCAGGTAAAGCTCCCAGGCAGGGGGCGGCTAATCTAAACAAGCCGCCCCACCCCGGGCGGCTAAACGCAAGTAGTCACCCTCGCCTACTGCCCAATCTGTCCTGTCAGTCCCAATTTTAGTCAACTCTTCAACTTCTTAAAACCAGTTAGACCTTTCTTTCCAAAACTGCATACACACATTTCATACACGTATACATTCATGAAAACTAGTTTAAGAATACTTCAAAACTACCGTATTTCAAAAAACGCAGGTCCATCCATGAATCAAACCTACATAGTCAAGATTCATCTACACACATATACGTATCCATATAAATTGAAAAACTTTTTGAAACACTAGACATCCATACTGACTACACCAAACCATGCATAGAAACCATAAAATTGTCCCACCAAGACCATAAACATAAATTGTCTTCTAAAAACCTAAAATATAAAAGTGAGGAAGAGATAGATCCTTCAAGTGCTCTAAACTGATCCACCACCAAAATGATCACCTAAGCCAAAAAAAAGAAAAGCATGAATTTCTTGCATATATACAATTCTTCTACTTCAAACCTAGACACTATACCTTGGCGTATCATCATCTGCGGGAGGCTGAGTAGGAGGAACGTCCTGACTTGGCTGAGAGGGGAGTGGTGGCTGATGAGAAGATTGGACCTCTAGAGCATTAGGAGTGGCAGGGGTCTTCCGAACTGAAGATGCGGCTCTCACATATATCCCTCGACTCCGAGACACTTAAGGACGAGAAGCACGGCTGAAAGTGGCCCAGGTAGCTAAGGAAGTCGAAAGAGAACGCTCAGGCTCAAGAGGGAGAAGATCGCGGTCTGCCTCGATCATGGTCCCTCCGCCAACTTTCCCTCGCATGGTAGCCCCCCAAAGGTGGACTTGCTGCATATCACAATCTCTCCTCTCCAACCTCTGGCGAAGGCGCACCTCCACTCCTCTCGAACAGTCCTCGATCACCCTCAACCTCTCCTCGAGCTCCCCGGCCTCGCCCCTAACACCCCCAGTCTCCTCCATGCTTACCACACCAGAGACAAACTCCGCAAAAGCCCCCATAGCCCTATCCAGCCTTCAAGTGCTCCAAACTGATCCACCACCAAAATGATCTCCATATCCAGCATCCCAACAATGGCATCCAACGATACCCTCACATCCTCACTAACTCCCTCAGCCCCTACCCCCTCGGTTACGTCCTCAGCCGGTCCTCCAACCTCCAAAGCCGCATCTTCGACCACCACCGATCGATCCCCACGCCTCCTCTTGCATGTATAACCTATCACACTACCCCCTACCTCCGGGACAGCCCTCGAAGAAGAAACAACATCCCCACCAGTGCCAACCAACGGTGTCTCCATCGTTTGGGTCGCCTCCTCTGTGGCCCTCCTCTCTGACTCATCACTACCCGACGAGCCCGACCCCGAGACAACCCTTCTCTACTCTCAGGAAGACCTTAGGTGCTTCATCATCGAAGCCATCTTCTTCCCCTTCGTCATCTCCTCCGATTTCGCACGAAACAAGAGATTCAAGAGAATCTAGGGCTTCGAAATCAAGAAGAAAGGAATGATGAAAGACGAAAAAAAAGGATTTAAAGTGTTTTAAAACCAAGGTTATCGGTTTAAAACGGAGAAGAAGAAGAAGAGAGGGAAGGGTAACCGTTTTGAAACGTATGGAGAGAGAGAGAGAGGGGATCTTTTCGGTTATAAAGGACCCAGTTATGGGGCGGCTATCCGCGAGTAGCCGCCCCCTCTCGGGAGGCTAGTTTCAACTAGCCGCCCCTCCCTGTTTTCCAGATCCCAATCAAGGCCCCTTTTCCAACTTCTTTCCAAACCCTAAATTCAAGTTTTCTAAAAGCAAACAGCCATGTATTGGTTTATTTTCAAGCACTACTTTATCAAGCACGACTTTCTTGAAGTTTCACCACACTTCTAGTACCATTCAGTTCGAATTTCTTCAGTTCTGGTTCTTTTCCAGAGTTTTTATCATTCGGATGATCCAATTCACCAACTGAACTCTTTACTTGCTTTCTGTTGGCGATATTCCCTCCTTGCTGAGTTTCATCAAGCATGGGAATGGTAGGCACGAGGAAACTGACGCTAGGCTACTCCGTGCACGATAGCTAACAACCCCGACCGCGGGTTGGATCACTCACTATTTACTTTTCTCGCCTTCCAACTGGATCATCCTTTCGGTTGAAAATTCTAGTCAAGATCTAGCTGCTGACAGTCTAGATCAACTCCCTGAAATAGTATTGTTCGTGTTGTCTTAACTTCTTGAAGGTCGGACTGACCAAAATAGGGGTTTCTTTCCTTATCATCGGTCGAAGTCTTTCCTGCTTCACGCAAAGACTCCGTCCGATGAGGGACAATTGTAGATATCCCAATTTTGATAGTCCAGAAAGATGAAAATACTTCAAGTAACACCTGGAAATAACCCACATTTGGGCATCAAATAGAAAACAAACCTCAGACAACCGAAAACCCTAAACCCTGGTCCAAACCCTAGAAACCCTAAAACCTGGTACAAACCCTAGAAACCTAAAACCCTGGAAAGGGGCGGCTAACCCTAACTAGCCGCCCCCCTGGCTGACCACAAACCGCTTCCCTGGATGGGACATAAAGCAGCATTAAATGCTGATAATTGCGGCGGGTTGTGATCTTTAGCCACCCCATCTTAGCCGGTTCCAATAACCGACCCGAGCCACCACTTGTCAGCAACCGAACGTTTGGCAAGTCATGATGGGGGCGGCTACCAGGAAGTAGCCGCCCCATCTTGGGTGACTAGTTTCAACTACCCGCCCTTCACCTGGTCTCTGACAGAAGAACCAGAGAATTAATGAAGGGTCTAATCAAACACACTATTAACCAAGCCATTCTATTACCCCCTAGATATTACCCTGCCTCTTTTTTACTATAAATAGGGGGGTCCAAAACATTTCTAAACACATCCAATCTTCAATCAACATAGTTCACCATCATCAACACACCCACTACTTGAAATCCCTAGAGAGAGAGAGAGAGAGTCCCATTTGTGAGAGAAAAAACCCATTCCCTACACAAAATCACCTCTCAATCCACCCTCCAAGACCCAGGTTAAACCCAGCTTAACCTCTGCCAAAAATCAAACTCATTCCCTACCCAGGTTCTGCCCAACTTCATCCAGGCCCTAGACGGCTAACCCTAATCAGCCGCCCCATACCCGACGGCTCAAACTCAGTAGCCGCCCATCACCTACACTCCACTTGTCCCAAGACTCCTTTAGCCAAGCCCCTGAAGCATAATAGGATTACCCGTTTTTCACCTCTGTGTACGGTATATCCGTGTCTCAGAGCGGAGACCCAACAAACTCCCCCCGCAAGGCGATCAAATCCAACCCAACTTTTTTGCTTTTTGAAAAAAGCAGGTGGCGATCACAGACACACACCGGAATCCCCTTGAGCCGTTGTCGGGCGCCTCAACCGGGAACGAGACCCCACCATCCTTCCGACAGACGATCCGATCGAGCCTGCCAAGGCGCGCACCGGATCTGAATCCCCGAAGAACCCCCACACACGCAGATTTCTCCACACCGACAATATTGTCATTTTTTTAAAGTACAATACAACATAATTAAAACTACTACAAAACTATTATTGCATCCTTTTTGCAATTATTTGCTTCTGGAAGGCCTTGTAATAATCTGCATGTAGTGAATGCATGTTAGAAGTATCAATCGTCATTATTCTCTCATCCTCTTTTATTTATTTCAATCGAAGTTTTTTTTTCTTAATAAAAATCATCTCTTGCTCTTGAAAATATAATTTATCAAACTGCTCTTTTCTCTCTTGTTTGGCCATTTTTTGCTCTTCCTGGTACTCTTTAAACAACTTTGTGATGGGCATTCCATCCATGTTCTCACCTGTTTGTTTGTCTTTTCCCCGTTTCAGTCACTCTTTTGCAACCTTTCTGCCTAGTGGTCTTTCCAAACCAACAACAGAGTATCATCAACAACTGGACTAGCTTTATCTTGTCCTAAATTTATTGAATCTGGAGTTGAAGGACAAGATGTTGCAGGACTAGCATTTCTTGAATTTTTGGACTTCTTCTTGAAACTTTTCGGTGCACCACTTCGGTGAATTTTTCAACTCATTCCAGCAATGTAAAAATTGAAATGTTGCATGATGAAAACTTAGATACATTTCCATTGCTTGAAAGACCTAATTTTCAAAAAATACATAAAATAACTTAATTATAAAATTGAAAAAATAAAGAGAATAAAGTTATGAATTTTAATAAGATAAATACCTTGTCTTGTTCATTGATGACGCTTTATTGTCTTGCTTCAATCTGCATAAAATAGCCATGAAACTTACCCACAATAATGCATAAGAAAATTGGCAGTACGCTTAGATTAAAATTGTTGTACTGTTGGTAATAGGAATGAACTCGTTCCCAATATGTGTGATTCTTTTGCTCAGTTCCATGCACCGCATCTATGCTACTATTGAACCATGCGGATATAAGCATCACGTCTTCTTCAACTGAAATTTTTTATGCTCTTGTGTTTTTCATTTGGATAGATTCTTCTTTGACATGAATTTGAGATGATCTAGAGGGTTGAGTAGAATATTCATCAAACAGATCAAAAGAGTATTCATTGTTAAGAAGATTAATGTAAAATGCATTATCACGATGATCCATTTGCACAAAAATAATTAAAATAAATTAACAAAAATAATACTTGAAAAAATAAAATTATAACAAATGAGAAATTCAGATCAAATATAAAATATAGAGAGAAAAAACCCTAATTTTGGAACAATAAAACATGTAAATTGAGAGTGTAAAAATTGTATAAATGAATGGGGTTAAATAGATAAAGAAATTGAGATGTAGCCGTTACAAATATATATACAAAGCAACTTTTTATTTTTTTATTTTTCTGTGGGACCCATCAAAATTCAAATGAGAAAAAATATTACTTTTAATTTTTTTGAAAGTGGGGGCCACATCTGGGAGCTCCTAAACGTCTCTCTTATTTGTTGAGCTTCCATGCTCGTCCATCCAAAATGTTGAAAGACGAGAAGCCAGTTGGAGCAGTTTTTCCTCCCACGCCTGTCAGATTGAACGAAGAAGCCAAATTATGCGGCCCCCTTTGTGAAAACTTCTAGGATTAAGGTTTTAAGGATAAGTTGTCCTAATTTTAAAAGATAAAAAATTTATCAATTTTGTTCATATTTACATTTGTCAAAATTAGGATAAAAAATGAGGATAAATGCTATCACAACCATTAGGTGGAACAAAATATCTTCATTTTCATTTTAAAATTAAGACAATTATCCGCAGCTTATCCACAATTATTTTTTATAACAAATGGAGATAAGTTGTCATTCCACTCACTTATTCTCATTATTACCACTTATTCCAACATTTATCCTCTTGCTGAATTGGCCTCTAAGGTTCTCCAAGAAATTAGAGATATTCTAATCAATTTATTTAATTAATATAAAAGGATTCACATTTCAAATGATATGATATCGCCTCTTATATAATTGGTCTTTTATCTTTTATAAATATTTATTTTATTTTATTTTATTTTATTCACATGTTTTACTCTCAACAATAAACTACAATTTTTATTCACGTCTCACTCTCACTTATAACCTCCTTTGACTGAACTGTCTTTTCTAAGCTAGTGAATCATTGACTAATTCGTTTTATTTATTTTTTGGGTAATTGAATCACTGACTGAGTCAGTTGGACCAACTTTTAAATATGTCAATTCATCTGTTGTATAATGACATGAACGAAAGGGACAAATAGTTTGGATTAAGTAGTCGTGACTGTGTCCCGACCCGCTTAGTGCGGTGGTAGAGGGACACCCAGTTGACGCAGGGTGTCAATTTCAAATCCTACCAATAGGAAAGGGAAAAAAAAAAAAAAACATAGGCCTCTAACCCTATGGGTTGAGTATCCATGGATTTTAGCTCATTTATCTAGATCCTTGCTTGTTGGTTCATGTTTTCTTAATCAATATATATTATATCTATCTATCTATTCTATACTATTGTAGGAGGCAAATCCGACCAGGACAGAGAATAAGAAATAAGATGCAGTATGGTCTAGGGAATAACCAAAGTATGGGCCATCTCGCAACCCACAGGCCCACGAGGCAGACCACGAGCTCGGGCCCATCGGGCAACACCGAGGTGAGGTACCTATGTTCGCAAGGCGTGTGGGCCTGACAAGCCCAGACGTGGGCAAATAAGAGAGATGAGGGAAAGTCAGGATGAGCAAGTCATGCGCCCGGCTACAGCTTAACGGGGATAAATGTGCCCGACCAGAGTACCGAAGCCATTTCGCGAAACCATGAGAACGGTTAAGTCCGTGGCAACTCGCCTCGGTCGAAGGACACATCGGGGTTCATGATTAAACGTCAGGTCGGTCATGAGCTTCTTCCCCAAGGCGAGACGGTTAACAAAGGGAATATCATCTGACACCAAAAAGGACAACGCATCAGGGAAACCGTTATAGGATTATGATGATCCCTAGACGCTACGTGTCGAAGTCCATAGGCCATGTAGGAGATTCCATATCGTGTTATGGCCACTCCCTAAGGCATTGATCGGCGCGCCCTAATCCACTATAAAAGGGAGGATATCCCTCCCTCTTAAGGTATGCGAAAACTCGAGACTCTATCTCCTCTAAAAAAGTTCAAGTGTTCCAAGTGCCTCTTCTTCTTCTTCTCCCTGGAGAAGTACTACCTTGAGCGTCGGAGGGGCGTTAGCCGGCACGACACTGGTGTGAGTGGCAGGTGCGTGAAGGACAGGACCCTGAAGGAGCGGAGGACCCCGGCAAAGGCGACGAGAAGTGGACGGTTCGGTCGAATCAACCCGGAAAAGAGTCCAAGCCCACACCATCTCTCCAGATCCAATTCAAGAGCCCAGATCGACCAGGATCCGGCCCAGGAGGGGATCATTATAAAAATCCGCCCCCCACATTTGGCGCCGCCTGTGGGACAGAGCAAAAAGCCGTCCTAGCAAATTTACCAGCGAAGATGGTGGCGACGAGGACTCGATCAACGATCCACGAGCGTGACGTGGAGGAAGCAAGGATGACGCCCGACAACCCCCCGCCGCCAAAAGGTAAAGCACCATCGGGTCATCCTCCCAAGACTCGACCCCAGAGGCCGGGCACGACCTTGCGAAAGAAATGGAGCTGATGAACCAACGCTTCGGACATTTGGAGGGGCTGATGCTGCAGTTCTTGAAACGCGGAGAGAAGATGGCCCCGCCAGAGGCTCGAGACCAGCCAAATTCAGTCAGGGCAGGCGAGGAACCGCGGGATCATGATCGTCAGAGCAGAAGGGCGAACGTGCGAAGCCACGAATCGGTCTACTCATCTGGTGAAGGACACCGTCGGGGCAATAAGCAGGACCTACACAGCGTTCCCCCGGCGGGGAATCACACGAAAGAGAACCACGATGAGCGACGCGACTATTCGCAGTGCCACGAAAGACGAAGGAAGCAAACCAACATTCGCCAAACTGGCAGACAGGGACGCTACCAGAGTCCGGGCCGATACTCGACTTCGTCTGACGATGGCTACGAGCGAGAGCATCGGGAGCGTACGAAGAGGATTTACAGAAGCTAGATGACCAGTACGCGTGATCGGGAGTTTATTTCAAGAGCTTTGAAGGGATTCGAATCGCCCTTCGTCTAGCACATCCTGCACAGCACACTCCTAGGAAGTTCGTACAGCCGAAATTCAGACTTTATAATGGGACGACCGACCCCTTCGACCATGTGTTGGGCTTCCGACACACTATGGCGCTTTATGAACAACACGATGAGCTCATGTGCCGCATGTTCCTGTCCAGCCTTGAGGGGGCAGCTCTCAGTTGGTTCCACCAGCTCCCGGGAGGATCGATCCGCTGCTTTGAAGAGCTCGAAACTTTGTTCGCCGAACACTTCATTTGCAGCAGGAAACAACAAAAGGATCTCGGCGACCTCATGAAGGTCCAGATGCAGACAGGAGAATCAATTCAGGAGTACGTGGATCGGTTCCGTCTCCTTATGTTTGAGGTGGATCGGTGTGACACAAACACTGCGATAATAGCGTTCAGAAATGGCTTGCCGCCAAAGCATCACCTGCGTAATTCCTTGGTGAAGAAGGTCCCGGAGTCCCTCAGCGAACTCATGTGCACGGCGGAAAAGTATGCCAAAGTCGAGGATGATGCCATCTTTTCACGACCCCAAGCCGTCGCAGCGGTTATAAAGAACCCCGCACCAAGGGAGGACAAGGGGCGGAAGTCACGCGCCGACCAGAAAAATGGCCCGACCGCCAACGAGGTCCGGAAAAGACGTACACGAAGTTTACTATGCCCCTTGTGCAGATTTTGGAAAAAATCAAGCACGCTCCGTTTTTCCAGTGGGCACCTCCCATGAAAGTCGATCCGGCCACTCGGGACAAGGGACTAAAATGCGACTACCACAGAGACTTCGGGCATCAAACCGAAGGCTGCCGAACCTTGAAAGGATTCTTGGAATCCCTGGTCCGCAAGGAAAAACTTCGAGAATTCATTGAGCCAAGAGAAGAGAACAAGCTGGAGAAGCACGTGGTAGCCGTGGGGCCTCGCACGCCGTGGGGGTCATCAATGTGATATGCGGAGGACTACCACAAGTGACGGAACCCAAGTCATACGCGAGGATGGCCAAGCGCAGTTCGAAACACCTAGTGTAACGCCTCACATTTACCTAACCGCTTATCGGACGGTAAATGGGTCGCTACTAAACTTAATTCAAATACAAGACAAAAATTTGAACTCATTTTTTAAAAAAAAAAACAATACTAATATAATAAAAATTGAAAGTGATAAAACATAAAAACAATATCCAAAAGTTACAAACCACTAACGGTCTTACAAAATATCAGAGTCTAACATAAACAAAATACGAGAATGAAAAGACATACTAAACCACCCCTGTAGGAGCCATCTAAACTAAACAAACATAAATAGTTAGTCGTAACTATAATTTACTCTCGAACCGCTAACTCAGAGCAATTTCTGAAAGACGCGAAAAATCCAAACTTCATCTTAATCCTCAGAATACGCAATACTTGGTTATGAAACAACCAGCCCATATCGAATAGGGGGAGCAATTAACTCAGTGAATAAGCCCACCGACAAATTACTTCATATGATAGTTACATATAAAAATAACGTTTTATGAAAATTAGAATTTTATTTAATAAATCTTTTATTTTATTAAATCAATTAAAATAATGAACTTTAAAAAAAAAATATTTTAATGTGCACGTGGCCCAATCCTTGGCCCACATCAGAGAAATCATGAGAGTTAAATGATAAAATCATATATATATATATATATATATATATAGGGAAGTGATTACGTGCGGTCGTGCGGTCGGTGCGTCCGCGATCACGGGCCGTCGATCACGGGTCCATCGCATCGGACGGTCGGGTGCGAATCACGTCGACCGTTGGATGCGATGGACCCGCGATCGGACGGCCCACGACCGCGACCGCACGACCGCACGACCGCATATTATCATCCCCGTATATATATATATATATATATATATATATATATATATATATATAATTATATTAAAAAAAATTTCTTTAATAAATCAATTTAAATTCATGAGCTTAATAAAATGTAATTTTAATGCAATCACGTGGTCCAATCCTTGGTCCACGTCATAAAAATCATGCAGCTTAAATAATAGGACCGGGTAGGGTTCTCAATCGGAAGCACCGTTCCCCCAAAACAGGTGTGCTAAGCCCCAAGCGACTAAATCGCTCAAAAAGCTCCCTCGAGGAGACGTCGGATGTAGAAGACGCTGATGGGTCGCGCTGCTATCACTACGAGAACACCAGCACAGGATGCCCCGGTTGCTACAGACTCCAAACAAAGGAATCCGCCACTGTAAGGAATGCTTTACCACACCCCTCACCGATTTTGGGACTCTTCGAGTTCTAGACCTTCCTCCCCAAAGGCGAAATACTACGGGGGATTTATTCCAGAAAATATGTCATGATATGCATCTTGATAAAATCTCCTAGGACTAGGTTGTTTCCACTAGTCCTAAATTTTTCCAAAAGTCTCGAAATGAAAATCTTTAATCCAAATGTTATTTCGAAAACATAAGCATAAAAAATGTATTATGTTAATTCTTGAAACATGAATAGCATAATTCATGCTATTTTGAATGACAAGACGAAGGAATTAAATCATGCAACTTTATTCAGTAAAAAATGCAATTTGATCAATATGTAAAATATCAAAATCATGCAAAATAATCATAATATAAATGCATGTATATCACATAATATCATACAAATATAATAAACACGTGAAATTCAACGATGTAAAGAAAAACTCACATAAAATAAATCAATAGGCCTACTCACCTCAAATGGACCCTAGGTCCGGAGAATGAAGCCTGCAACAAAAATTACAACCTAGATGAAACAAATATATTATTAATTAAGACCCCATAATTCAACCATAGGCCCAAGACCTAATTACCTATTTATAATTATTACATAAATTTTTATACCCAAAAATATAAACCCATCTCCATATATACTACAACCTAAGAAGATGATCTAAACCTATTTACCATATAACCAGACACTAAATGACAAAAACCAGAAAAGACAAAACCAGAAAAGATAAAAAATCCAGAAATTCAAAATAATAATAAAATAATAAAAGTTCATAAAATAATATGAAAATACATATTTATTTATTTTTCAATAAAAATAAACTATGATTCAATAAAAATTGAAAATAAATAAAACTTACTAAGTATAGGTATAAATCATAACCCTAGTATTATTAAAAACTTATATTTTAGAAATCTGAACATAGATCTAATCTTTAAAATAAATAGTAAATCAAAACCCTAAGTTTATGAAGACTCAAAAATCTAAATATCTAATATAGATCTAATAAAAATAATAATAGATCAAAACCCTTGTTTTTTTTATTTTATAAAATCATAAGAATCTAACAACAGAAACATATACATATTACAACTCAAACTTGATCAAAACTAAAAATCTCATAACATAAAAAATATATTTAATCCTTAAAATAAATAATAAATCAAAACTCTATTTTTATTAAAATCTTAAAAATCAAAATAGCTAAACATTGATCTAATAAATAATAGGAAAATCAAATGATAAAAAGAAAAAGAATAAATACCTTTTTTTTTCTTCTCTCTCTAACCCTCCTTCTCTCTCTCTCTCTCTCTCTCTCTCTCTCTCTCTGCCGAATACACACGGCCACAAATTTTCTTTCTTTCTTTCACGCCAACTTATAACACCCATAAATCTAATGTCTAAACCTAACAAAAATTACAAAACGACCCCCAAATTATTTCTGATTTACAACTAGGTCCCTATCCAAATTACAGATTGTTCCCTATAATATATAATAAAATTTTAAGATTTAAAACTAGGTCCCTGAAAATCAATAACAATGAAAATTCAAATTTTAATCTTTTGAGATCAAAAGTTTATAAAATTGTAATCATTTAAGATCTCGAAGATCTTAAAAAAGAAAAATATATAAAAATTTCAACATAACAATTAATATTTCAAATTGTAAATTGAAATGGTCCCATAAGGATACACTAAATGGGTTTACACTTAAAAACACACAAAACACACTAATTTTAATTTAAATATCTTATTTATATATTTAAATCAAATATATAAATAAGAGAAAAATGCACAGGTGTTACACCTAGAGATTCTGCAAATCGACCAAGAAGCGAAGCTAACACCAAAGAAAGAAAGGGCCGATGACCCAAGGGTGATTTCGTTCTCTGACGATGACCTCGCCGGGATAGTTGTACCACACAGCGACGCCCTGGTCATCACGCTGCGGATCACAAATTTCGACGTTAAGCGCATACTCGTCGACACTGGGAGTTCGGCTGACATACTGTTCATGCAGCCATATCTAAAGATGGGGCTGAAACCTTCAATCTTAGAACCGATGAGGGAGCCGTTGATAGCTTTCAACGGTAGCCAGGCAGTACCGTCCGGGCGCGTAACCCTGTCGGTGCGGGCAGGAGACGAGACAGTCATGACAGAGTTCATAGTCATGGACCTGCGTTCACCTTACAACGCAATTATGGGGCGCACGTGGCTGGGCACGATGAAGGCCATTCCACCTACCTACCATCAGAAATTGCGCTTCCCGTCCGCCCAAGGAATTATGCAGATACAAGGTGACCAGTTTGCTGCGAGATGGTGTTATTCCGTAGCGACCTCCGGAAAAGCCAGTGTCGAAGAGCAGACCGGAGAGGAGGGTGACATCCACCCTAAAAGATAGCAATTATTGAAGGATCGGGTACAGGCCGATGACGCCCGACCCGATCCCGCTCAGCGAGTCGTGGAAGAGTTGGAAAAAATAGTCATCGACCCACAAAGTCCAGAGAAGTACTTCCTTATCGGGACCACGCTGAATCCGGCCGAGAGGGAGAGAATGATAGAGTTACTCCATGAGTACAGAGATGTGTTTGCTTGGACGCCGTCCGAAATGCCAGGAATTGACCCAGATGTGATACCCCACCGGTTGCACATCTCCCCGACGGTCCGTCCCGTCAAACAGAGACAACGGCGAGTGGCCCGTCCACGTGGAGGCTATAAAAGAGGAAGTGGAAAAGCTATTGGTGGCCAGTTTTATACTGGAAATTGGATACTCAGACTGGCTAGCCAACACGGTGGTTGTGCCAAAAAAGAGCAAAAAATGGCGCGTCTGCGTCGATTTCACCAATTTGAACAGCGCCTGTCCAAAAGACAGTTTTCCTCTCCTGAAAATAGACCAACTGGTGGACGCCTCATCGGGCAATGAGCTAATGACCTTCGTGGATGCATACTCGGGATACCATCAAATACCGATGTACAAGCACGACGTCGAAAAGACGGCTTTCATCACTCCTATAGGAACCTATTGCTATAAGGTGATGCCTTTTGGGCTAAAGAACGCAGGGGCAACCTACCTGTATAGGAACGAAGCAGAGTATGAAGCTCTCATCGCAGGATTGGATCTCGCAGCTCATTTGGGAGTACGAGTCACTGATGTCTACAGTGATTCACAGCTAGTGGTATTCCAAAGCACGGGCGAATACGAGACCAGAGATGAGAGGATGACATCGTATCAGCAAAAGGTGCAGCTATTGCTCTCCACATTCAAATCCGCAAAAGTGCATCAGATAGAAAGAGAGCTCAACACTCAAGCCGACGCTCTAGCAACCTTGGCGCCATCCCTGAACGGGAAGCCGGCCAGAAGTATCCACCTTGACTACCTAAAATCCCCAAGTATCGAGAGGCTTGGCGAAATTTTAACAATCGCCTGTGTGGAGGATTCACCCAATTGGATGACTGATATCAAGAAGTACCTTTCGGAAGGGATCTTGCCAGAAAGCAAGATCGAGGCAAGAAAGCTTAGGCAGAGGGCAACCAGGTATTGGATGTCATCCATGAGAATCCTTTACAAAAGGAGTTTTCAAGGTCCGTATCTCAGGTGCATTGGACCCCGGGAGGCGCAGCGAGTCCTCAACACACTGCATTCAGGCCTGTGTGGAGGACATATTGGTTCTCGATCATTAGCCCTCCGGGCCGTGTCTATCGGTTATTTCTGGCCAAGCATGAAGAGAGATTCGGCAAAGTTGGTCCAGAAGTGTGAAAACTGTCAACGATTCAGAAATCTCATTCACCAGCCAGCAACAGACATGGTTCCTATCAAAAGTCCATGGCCGTATGTACAATGGGGTCTAGATATTGTCGGACTCATGCCTACGGTGCCTCAGCAAAAACATTTCCCACTAGTAGCCACCGACTACTTCACCAAGTGGGTGGAAGCGGTACCCCTGGCGAGGATCAGAGATATCGAGGTCAAGTCATTCCTTTGGAAAGACATAGTATGCCGATTTGGGGTTCCGCAAGCCATCATTTCGGATAACTAAAAACAGTTCGATAGTAAACTGATAAAGGATTTCTGTGAGGAATTGAAAATACAGCACCACTTCTCTACCCCACGGTACCCTCAGAGCAACGGGCAAGCGGAGATCACTAATCGGACAATTCTGGACGGTTTGAAGAAGAGACTAGATAGCGCGAAAGGGAAATGGGTCGATGAACTACCATCGGTCTTATGGGCCTATCGAACTACCTCAAGAAGGTCCACTGGCGAAACACCCTTCTCACTAGCGTTCAGGATCGAAGCCGTCTTGCCGGTTGAGACCGAAGTGGTCACACACCGAACCGAAAACTTCGATCGAGCAGCGAACGATGAGCAACTGATGCAAGACTTAGAACTTCGGGACGAGGGAAGAGAAATTGCAACCATCAGAAACATGGACTACCAAAACCAAATATCCAGATACTACAATCGGCGAGTATCAAGCAGAAACTTCAGAGCTGGAGACCTGGTCCTCAGAGAAATCTTCCCAGAAACCAAGAACAAAAATGACGGCAAGCTAGGTCCGAATTGGGAAGGCCCTTTTAAAGTCACTAGAGTTGGACCAAATGGGGCCTATCACCTAGAAACAATAGAAGGGTTCGAGATCCCTCGCCGTTGTAGATACCCCAATTTTGACCGTCCAGAGAGACAGAAATACTTCAAGTAACACCCGGAAATATCCCACAGTTGGACATCCAAGTAGAGAACCAAAGGTACGGTAAACCAGAAACCCTAACCCTAGCCCTAACCTAGACCTAGACCGGAAACCCTAAACCCTAGCCCTAACCCTAGCCTTCACCTAAACCTAAACCCTAACCCTAGCCTTGACCTAAAACCAGAAACCCTAACCCTAGCCTTGACCTAAACCTAAACCCTAACCCTAAGCCTAAACCTAAACCAGGCCCTAACCCTAAAAACAAAACCCCGCCACTCTAAAAACCAAAAAAACCCCAAGTCCCTGGAAAGGGGCGGCTAGCCCTAACTAGCCGCCCCATACTAGGCGGCTAGTTTAGACTAGCCGCCCCACTGACCACCCCTTGGCCGACTTTGGACCAGTCCCCTGGATGGGACATAAAGCAGCATTAAATGCTGATCATTGCGGCGGGTCATGACCTTTAGCCGCCCTCTCTTGGCCGGATCAAACCGAGTAACCGACCCAAGCCACCGCTTGTCAGAAATGGGACGTTTGGCTCATGATAGGGGCGGCTACCAGGAAGTAGCCGCCCCATCTTGGGCGGCTAGTTAGAACTAGCCGCCCTTCACCTGGTCTCTGACAGAAAAACTAAAGACTTAATGAGAGGTCCAATCGAAGCCAACCCACTCCATTACCCTCGGGATATTTTCCTACCTCTCTTTTACTATAAATAGAGGGGTCCCAAGCCCAAATACATAATCATCATCCTTCAATCCACAAAATCCACACCAACATCCCACAATTCACATTCCCTTTCCACATTAGAAATCCCAAGAGAGAGAGAGAGCCTCTTTTGTGAGAGAAAACACCCATTCCCTACACAAAAACACCATCTCATTCCACCCTCTACACACCCCACTCACACCCCTTTGTCCCATAACTCCTTTAGTCAAGCCCTAGGAGCAGAATAGGATACCTGTTTTTCACCTCTGTGTACGGTATATCCGTGTCTCAGAGCGGAGACCCCACAAACTCCCCACGTAGGTGACCAAAACCAAACCCAACCATTTCCTGCTTTTAGAAAAAGCAGGTGGCGATAACACAAACCCCTGAATCCTCTTGAGACGCTATCAGGTGCCTCAACCAGGACCGACACACCCCTCACCCTTCCGAGAAGATGATCCGACCGTGCCCGCCAGGTCCCGCATCCGATCCGAATCCCCGAAGAACCCCCACACACGCACACGCGCGCTCACCGCGCACCCCGCCAGAATCCGCTCCGACACCCCGGAGGCCTCCCTGACGGTACCGACAAATCTGGCGATCACGGTGGGACCTCCCTCGTGAAAAACAACAAAAGGTGATCCTCTTCTGCCCCCT
Organism: Acorus calamus; assembly: GCA_030737845.1. Classification (NCBI taxonomy): domain Eukaryota; kingdom Viridiplantae; phylum Streptophyta; class Magnoliopsida; order Acorales; family Acoraceae; genus Acorus; species Acorus calamus. The sequence goes on along the minus strand of CM060877.1, from coordinate 11,670,911 downwards.
TTTACAAGCTTGACTAGAATGCCATCAACCCTCTAGGAAGGTTAGAGTTTCCGACCCCTCGAATCAGATCCTCCTCTACTTCGCATCACTGCATCATTTACTGCTTTGTAAGCCGCACACAGCTGCGCAATCCTTTACTGCTTTGTAAGCCGCACACCGCTGCACAATCCTTTACTGCTTCATTTACTGCTTTATATCTTCATTCATTCCCTTGAACCATTCCACACGCATCATGGAATCCCACCTAGAGGAGGAGATACTAGAGGAAAGAACCCACCAGGAGGGTCAGGCCACGCAATTCCTGACCCATCTAGAGGAAAAGATGGCCAGTCTAGGATACCAATCTGTAGAGGACATGTTTCATGACCTCGCCGACTACCGCCAGGTCAAAACCCTAAGACAGGAGGTCCCTGTCGAAACCCATAAGGCCATTCTCAAGACCCCATCCACGTCCAGTCACTCGGTCAACCCGAGCGTCTTTTCATTCATCCCCCTTTCCCCCGCGAATCCAATATTCCCAACCGTTTCCATCCCAAGCCCTTACCAGGCCACCCCAAACCCGGGACCGCTAGGCAGTCCTCCCCGGGGAGAAACGCTGGACGAAACCATCCGGAGAATCCTCTCCGAGACTGGTCCCTCAACCCCCAAACACATGTCTCTACATAACCTGAGACAAATCCCGTCAGTTCACCTACCGGAGGGATTCAAAATCCCCAAATTCCGTCGGTATAACGGTCGTGGAGACCCAGACATTCATTTAACTGCCTTTTTATCTAGACGCACGCCCGTTTCTAGATAATCAACCTCTACTAGTCTTCCTCTTCCAGAAATCATTGGAAGGAGAAGCACTACAATGGTTCTCCACCCTCCCTGTAGATCACTTGTCGAATTTCTCGGCTGTAAGCGAGAAATTCTTGGGCTGCTACGGTTACCAGAGGATTAGGACCCCCTCTATTACGGATTTAACCGTAGAGAGAATGAGGCCTAGGGAGGAATTCGAGCAATACGTGTCTCGGTGGCGCACACTTGTCCACCGGACCGGCCTGCAACTCACAGAATGTCAAGAAATTGACATGATGTTACAGAGCCTGAGTCCAGAACTTCGTACGAGCCTTTCGTACGGAGACTGCACTTCGTATCAGCTTCTGATTGATCACCACAACAGGATTTCCCGTTGTGCAGCCCCAGTAGTACAAACCCAGTCCCCACCTATCAGCCATAGGGTTGGACAACCGCCTCGCAAGGCACAAACCCCCACGGTAGAGGGGATTACTACACAAGTATCGGCACTCTACCCGAACGGAGCACGAGTTCCTGATCGAGGAATGGCTCCGAGACAGTACACGTTTGGTTCATCTGGGTATGCACCGCCTCGACCAATCAACCAAAACTTCACTACTCGATCAGTACCCGTCCCCGTGCCGACACAACAAAACCCGGTGATCCAAAGTTCCCCAGTCCAAAACCCTGTAAGCTCAAGACAAGGCCAGCCTAGGACCCCTTTTTATTCCAGCTTCCTAAGAAGTCAAAACCCAAGTCCTAGGCAGCCCTCCCAAAATACTTATAATGAGGTCTCCCCTCCGACATCCTATGATCAAAGACGAACGGGAAAGAGGGACTCTTACCCTCCCCTCCCAGAAACACTAACTAGGATTTTTAGGGTACTAATGGACACAAATAGTATCTCCCTCCCAGCTACTAAACCTCCACTCCCCGGGGCCAGCAGGCTACGTTACTGTCAATATCACCAACAACATGGTCATGCCGTAGAACAATGCATTGTTTTTCGGGATTTTATCTATGATTTAAATGATGACAGGCGCCTTGATTGGGCCATTATCAAAAGCCACTTAAACCAGGGCAATTCTCGAGCCTCCAAGCCACTTGGCATTTTTTCTGACCCATTGCCAGGTCACAACCAAGCATCCACATCTGGAGCCCACATGGTAAACATGGTCAGGAGAGGAAGACAACCATCACCGCAGCCAAGCAGTTCGGAAGACGTCACTGACGACAGTCTGTCCGAAGAATCAGAGGAGGAAGAGCAGAACGAGCCCTTCCAGCTGAACCTCGACGATCATGACCTTGCCATACTCTATGGCGAAGAAGAAGATGCAATTCTCGCCCTTCCCGCAGTCATCAACATCGAGTCCGATGAAAGCGGACTAGAAAACCCGGGAGGAGACGAAGAAGAAGAGCCATTTGAGGAGATCACCGAAGGAGCTAGCGAAGGACCCAAAGGAGGGAAATGTATGTCGGATGATCTGCATCCGGACGACAACGGGTCCTCCAAGAGTACCAACACTGTCGATGGCCCCCGCCGCCCAATGACCATTTCATTCACTGACCAAGACCTCCCGGATCCCAGACTGCGAGTCTACCCCCTACACATCCGCGGACGACTCCAAATGTTGTGGCTAAACAACATCTTCGTAGATCCAGGGTCAGGAATGAACATAATGACATGTTCCACCTACCAGAAGCTAGAAGGCCGGGTTCCCAGATTGGAGCCCTCAGACGAATACATTTATGCCTTCGACAGCACACGCAAGAACGCTTGCGGACTGGTCACGCTCCCACTAAAGATCGGCCCAGTCTCCATCATCGTTAACTGCATGGTGATGAACATACAATCACCCCACCCTCTGATAGTTGGGAGGACATGGCTCAACAGCATCGAAGCTGTCTCATCCACCCGACACCAATGTCTTCGCTTCCCGTACCGCGGGAAAGTAGTATCCATATGGGGAGAAGCACGCTTTAACGAGACGCGGGCCCGGCATTGGAGCGTCTGTGCCATGCGCATCCGGCTAGAGGTGCTCGCATGTTGGCAGCCAGGCTCCACCGACGAAGAACTGCTCCATCAAGGAAGACCCTTGAAGAGGCTCAGGGAGGAAGAGTTCAGGAATAGGGGACCCCCACCAAACATCAGCCGGCCTTCCAAGCGAAGCCGACTCGAGGAAACAACACAAATCCAAGAACCGGGTACCGATCCCCCCGGGTAAGCTTTCATCACACCTTGTACATATTTGTTTACAGCTTTTTCTAAAAATCAAAAGATCAAAATATTTGTTTACCAGCTTTCGCTTTCACACCCTGTACATATTTGTTTACCTGCTTTCCTAAAAAGAAACCAAAATCCAAAAAAATACATGCCGATCAGCTTTCATTCCCCAACTCTGAACATACTTGTTTCTAGCTTTATTTCCACTCTTCTTTAAAAACAAAAAAATGTTTTTACAAAAAAATGTTTTCCACGCTCCCCTTCAAAACAAAAGTTTCTTTTTTACAAAACCATATTTCCATACTTCCAAAGAAATTTTCCAAACTTTCTTTACTTGTTTACCAAAACAACGAAAATATTTACAAGCCGCATTCCCAACAAAAACGTTTTCCGAATCTGCGCTTCCACACTTTTTTTCAAAGCAAAATATTTTACGAAGCCGTACTTCCATGATTTCCGCCGAAAACATTTTTTTAAGCTACCTTTCCATACTCCCCTTCTAAAAACAAAACCGTTTCCCAAACTTTATCCCCATTCTCTTTCCAAAAACATATCTATTCGCCGACACAGGCCCCTTTTCAAAAACGTAAGTATACATTTGTCTTCACACTTTCGAAAAATATATAAGACGAGAAAAGACTAAGAGCGGCAGACCATGCCCAGGCCTACCAAAGAAGGGTGGCAAGGGCATTTGAAAAGAAGGTAATTAAAAGAAAATTTGAAATCGGGGAATTAGTACTCAAGCAAATCATGCCATCAAGACAGCCTCACCCAAGAGGAAAGTTGCAACCCACATGGGAGGGACCCTATGTGATCACCCATGCCTATTCCGGGAATGCCTACCGCCTGGTAGATGCCGAAGGGGTCGAGGTTCCAGGTTCGTGGAATGCACTTTACCTAAAGAAATTCCATGCATGAATAGCTTTCAATACTTAAGAACTATTATTCTTCCTTCCTGCGATTTCTAGCATTTAGTACTTGATGATAGAATTATAAGACTCTCAAAGATAAACTCGTATCTATTCGAACACATCTCCGCCAAATCATGCCGTTTCCTTCACACACGTATAACTGGACTAGATTCACCTGAAAGAAGAGAAATTGCCTACCCCGTAGACTGGGACAATTTAAAACCCCCAAAGCAAAACATCCCTTATTTCCACCCTACTCGTATTAACCCTAGGTCGAAATGAGGAGTTACCTAGACCTGGCATGTGTCCCAAAACTGGCTCTGGCACTATATAAACACTTCTAGAGGGGAAGCATGAAAAGAATCGGGGTGAAAAACAGAAAAGCCCCCCCTCAAATCAAACAAAAAAAAAGAAGAGAAATCGGGCAATGAGAGGCCAAACACCCAGGTGAACGGGTTAAACTCTCTATTTAGCAGGCTTTCACGCCTTTACGCACGGTATATGCTAAACAACGGCTATACCAGTACAGATCCAAACAACGGACTGTGCTTTCCATCCCAAAATAAAGAAGTGGTAAAAAGAAGAAAGTCAGAGGGACCTAGAAAGTAAGACATGTGCTAGACTAGGACAATTCTAAATATTGCCCAAAAGGAAGATATCACTCTTACCCCATTCTCCCCCTCCCCTTTTATTTTCGCAATGGGATTCTGAATTGAACTACATCTACCGGGAAAGGCGAAATTTCGACCAAAGATAGATCGTGTCCAGGTTTACAAACTACACACACTCACATGAGTTCACTTAGAAACTTGTTTATCCAAGAGAAGCTTATTTGACTCGACTCTTGGTACACTCATGGATTTTTCAGCATGTTTAGAATAATACGATTAAGCATTTGAAACCCATGAACCTAGAAAAATCGACACCTAAGGCCTATACCATTCAAATACAATCCTGGTTTGGACATGGGTGACCACAAGGGCTCCTCCACGGGGACTTGATGGCATCCTTTACTTCAGAAATTCGAGAACATTGCCCTCTCACATGAAAAGCCATTGAAGAACTAAAATGCCCCCTTATGCCACATATACTTACGCATAAACGTGCATTTTCCTTTTCCAAAACACCTTGGCATCCGATTTTCTTGAAAATTGTCCCCACTCATATTGAAAATTGTCCCCACTCATATTAAAATTGTCCCCACATATTAAAATTGTCCCCACTCATTTCGTACCCTTGTCGCACATGCCTGAGAAGAAATTGCCCCACCTTTTTACACATACTTAAAAGTTTTCTTCACTCACGCACTTGGAATCCCTTCCTTACGCACTAAGGCATGGTCTCCCACACGTTATTTTCTCGCATTACCCTCCCATTTTACCTTAAGATGGATTGTAGCCCTTGACAATTCAAGCAAAAAGGGCTCGAAAGTCAGCGCAGGGGCGCAATCTGGACAGATTTAACACTTGGTCCATGGAAAGAATGTTTTTATAGGTCCCGAAGGTTGGAATGGTCACAAAAACTTTCAGCGGCAGCAGCAGACAGGAGCAGCAGGACCAAATTGCCCCAAGCAGGGGACGGCTAAACTCTACTAGCCGCCCCCCACTGGGCGGCTAGTTTACACTAGCCGCCCCTGCCCTTTGTTTCAGGTGAGCTTGCCCCAGGCAGGGGGCGGCTAAAAATAACTAGCCGCCCCTCACTGGGCGGCTAGTTTACACTAGCCGCCCCTTGCCTGCACCTCTTTCAGTTATGTCAGTCCATATCCAATCAACTCTTCAACACTTCTTTACCTATTAAAATCAAATTCTTTCCAAAACCTGCATGTACACATTTCATACACATATTCGTACACAAAACCTGTATAGATACCATGCTAAAACGAATTATATATCAAAACCTACACCCATCCATGAATCAAACCTATAAAAATCCAGATTCATCTACACATACATACATATCCATGAACATCCATACTAACTATTCCAAGACATGCATACAAAGGAGAATAATTAAATTGTCCCACCCAAAACCACAAACATAGACTATTTTTCTAAACCTAAGAAAGCCTAAAAAAGAATCCTTTCCTTCGAAATGCTCCAAACTCTGAAGTCTTGAGCTATACCTCACCAAAATATCACCTAAAACCAAAAACAAAAGAAGAAAAGCATGAATTCATCACATATGTACTATTCTTCTATTAAAACCAAGACACAAAGAAGCTATACCTTGGCGTATCGTCATCCGCTGGAGGCTGAGTAGGAGGAACGTCCTGACTTAGCTGAGAAGGGAGCGGCGGATGAGGAGAAGACTGAACCTCTGGAGCATCGGGAGCGGCAGGAGTCTCTCGAACCGAAGACGCGGCCCTCGCGTATATCCCACGACTCCGAGACGCCGAAGGACGGGAGGCACGGCTGAAGGTGGCCTCGGTAGCCAAGGAAGCCGAGAGAGAATGGTCAGGCTCAAGTGGAAGAAGATCGAGGTCCGCCTCGGTCATAGAGCCCCCTCCAACCAATTTCCCCCTCATAGTGGCTTCCCAGAGACGGACCTGCTGCATGTCTCTGTCTCTCCTCTCCAATCTCTGTCGGAGGCGACTCTCTGTCCCTCTGGCCCGATCCTCAGCGGCCCTCAAGCTCTCCTCCAACTCCCGCGCCCTCGCCTCCGACGCCCTGAGCGCCTCTCGATCCCTATCCCCGGCCGCCTGGAGAGAACGAACCAGGTCTCCCATCAAACCTCCAGGAACGCCCGCCGAAGCCTCCAACTCCGACACCCTCATCTGGAGGGAGTCCCTCTCACGGCCTAGGGTAATGAACCCCTCCTCTCTCAAGGCCACCATGGACCTCAGCCGGTCCGCCTCCTCCTCAGCCCGAGAAGCCCTACCCCTCGCCTGGCCTAGCTCCATCCGCACGGCCGTCAACCCACTCCGGGCCACATCTAGCTCCCTCGTCAGTTCGAGCTCTCACTCGGAAATCATGGAAGAAGGAGGGGTGGAAGAAGAGGAAGCACCGTCAGCCCTCGCTCTCGACAGAGCATCCACCTGAGCCTCAAGGACCCAGACCTGGTCCTGCAAGCGTCCCCTCTGAACCCGCAACGCCTCTATCTGCCTAGCCCGCGCTTGGAGGTGCTCATTGGCGGTCTTGAGCCTCTTCTCCATCTCATTCAACTCAACCTACAAAAGAAAACACCACTTAGAAAATATTCAAGCAAAAGAGAACGAAGAAGAGAAGGAGAGCTTCCAAACTTACGTAGGCATCCGGGATCTCCTCCTCCATCGTCCCGAGGATACCCGCATACTCCCGACGATACCAAGCTAGGTATTTGTCACTCGAAGTCACCTCAGGACGACGCTCCACCAAGACGCCTCGACCCATCCATCCTGCCACGTACGTAGCGTAATTCCTTGGGAGATTCGTGTCCCGAGGAATCCCGGCCACCGGAATCGAGGGGCGCCGCGGAAGAGGATTGGGCACCCACTGATGGTACCCAAGCTGGTGGACGACCCGGCTGATCGCATGGAACACGACCTCATTGAAGTAGATCAACCAGACGTCTCGCGCCAGGGCCTCGGGAACCTCCTCCGAGTAAGGCCTCCACGTCATCTAAAAAAACATCGAAAGATAGGAAGAGCGCTTAGTCAAAAGAAAATCAAATACAAGCCAAAGAAATTCAAAGAAAACTTATACCTCTTCCTCCGACAAGGCGCGGAAGGCCTCTCAGAATTGGGCGAGGCGGTGCAAGCGGGAAGATCCCCGGGGTTCCCATCTCATGGCCCAAGGGAGGGCATGATCGAACGGAGCCAAAGTCGGGCGATCGATGGCGAAGTGCTCGTACCCGAAGATCTGACAAAACGAGAGGAAAACCATCACGATCAAAGTGAACTAAACTAAAAAAGACATTCACCAATCACTTACACATACCTGAAGAAATGGCACAAAGCCGCCAAGGTTTTTTCCACCGGCCCTCTTGACTTTCTTCGAGAGCTCCGCAAATAGATGGGCAAGCATCGCCGCTCCCCAAGCGTAGCGCCCCAGGCCCTCCAGGTCCCTCATCAGCAAGAGAGAATGCGAGGAAACCTTATCAGAGGCCGTCGAAAAGAGGACCCGGCCAAAGAAGTAGAGGAAGAACGCCCTCAACTCCCTCCGTGCCCTCTGTGGGCACGCGGCCGCCTCTCTTGCCTCGATCATCGCCCGCCGCCTCTCGAAGCTAGCTGCAGCTTCGCCCTTCTGGCGCTCTGTAAAGGAACCGAGGCCATACTGCCCCGAAAGCCGCCCCAAAGGGATCCGGTTCAGCGTCCGGTCCCGCTCCACGAACTCCCATTCCCCGATCAACTCTCGGAAAAGCCCCCTGTAGTCAGCTAGGGTGGCCGCGATCACTGCCTCCCCCAAAACCGGAAGACCAGTAATCCGATGGACGTCCTCAAGGGTCGGCATGACAGCACCAGTAGGGAGAATGAAAGCGCAACTCTCCGGATCCCACCTCTCCGCCAAAGCCTCCACGTAAGGACGGTGGACGTGGAACGGCTCGATCAAAAAAAGGAGCGGAAGCCCGCCCCATCCACCAAAATCCTCTCCTCCTGCCCCAAGGCATCGTACCACCTCTTCGTCCCGTGCCATAAAGCCCGGATACGATTCGGCCTCTACAAAACAAACGAAGGGAACATGGGTTAGTTTAAAAGCGAACGAGAGGTAAGAGTCCAAATCTACGAAATCATTTTAAACCATGCTTAGCGAAATGAAACTTCCACATGCTAAAAAAAAGAGAAACAAAAGCATGAAAGTAAGAAGCTACACTCCTCATATGATCACGCATGCTAGACGAACATCAAACACATCCCACCGTGGTCACCACTCACACGCTTTCTCACATCACGGCCTATCATACCAATATAGAACTCGAACCCATGAAATGCATGCATACACTCCCTCATGCCCTACCATGATCAAACACGTACGAAATCACATACACATAGAAAAGTATCGCATGCAAGCATATTAACTATGTCATCTCTCTCTCCTTTATATGCATATAACAAACATGGATATATATATAGAAATTATCCCCCTCCCTATAAAAACAAACCCATCTCAGCATACTTACACATCCCACCGTGACTAAACTTATACGCAAGCATGCCTATTTAAAAACACACATACGAGTATAATACACATATACAACATATTCATACCAACCAAAATACGTTCATATACACCAAAATAAAAGGCTAAGACTAAAAGATTAGGAACATACCACGGCCCGTGTGGACCCAGGAGCGTCCACCTCGGCCTCGTCGGGATCGTCCATCCCGTCATCATCCTCCTCGAACACGGCCCCCTCGGCCTCAGCCCCAACACCCACACCGGCCTCGTCAGCCCCGGTGCCCATACCCTCGGCCTCCCCGGTCCCATCCCTAGCCTCTCCTATCCCCTCCACCCTCCCCACACCGGAGATAAACTCCGCAAAGGCCCCTATAGCCCTACTCTCCTCCTCCTCAGCCCTGGCCTCTGTGACCTCCCTATCCAACATCCCAGCGAGGGCATCCAACGACGCCCTCACCTCCTCGCTAACTCCCCCGACCCCTACCCCCTCGGTTGCACCCTCAATCGATCCTCCAACCCCCGGAACCACCTCCTCGGCCACCACCGGTCGATCTCCACGCCTCCTCTTGCGTGTGTAACCTATCACACTCCCTCCTACCTCCGGGACAGCCCCCGAAGGCAAATCCCCGACCTCACCCACGCCAATGTCCGCCGGCGGCACCTCCGTCGAAGCCATAGCCTCCCCCACGACCTCGGCCTCCGACCTATCGCTCTCCGATGATGAAGAGCTCGGGCTACGCTCTCCACGAGCCACCCGTGGTCGCTTTCCCCTCGAAACAATCGCCTTCGACCTCGTCATCTTCCTCGGTGTGAAAAAGAAAAAGGAAAACCCAAACCTAGGGTTTTCGAAATCAAGAGAAAGAGAAAGATTGAGGTCGAAATGAAGGAAAGAAAGGCAAAGAAATCAGGGTTCTTGAGTTTGAAACCGAAGAGAAGAAGAGAGGAGGGAAGAGAAACCGTTTTGAAACGTATGGAGAGAGAGAGGGTCTTTTCGGTTATAAGGGACCCAGTCCAGGGGCGGCTACCCGCGAGTAGCCGCCACCCCCTCTCGGACAGCTAGTTACAACTAGCCGCCCCTCCCAGTTTCTTTGTTTTGCTTCAAAACCCCTTTCCAAACTCTTCTCAACCCTAAATTTCAAGGTTCTCCATACCAAACAGCCATGTATTGGTTTATTTCCAGACATTACTTGATCAAACACGACTTTCCCGAAGTTTCGCCACACTTTCAGTACCGCTCAAATTTGAATTTCTTCGGTTCTGGTTCTTTTCCAGAGTTCTTATCCTTCGGATGATCCAATTTACCCAACTCAACTTTTACTTGCTTTCTGTCGGCGATATCCCCTCCTTGCTGAGTTTTCCCAAGCACGGGAACGGTAGGCACGAGGAAACTGACGTTGGGCTGCTCCGCGCACGATAGCTAAGAACCCCGACCGCGGGTTGGATCACTCACCATTTACTTTTCCCCGCCTTCCACCTGGATCATCCTTTCGGCTAAAAATTCTAAGTCAAGACCTAGCCTCTGACAGTCTAAATCAACTCCCCGAATAGTACTGTTTGTGTTGGCATAACTTCTTGAAGGTCGTGCCGGCCAAAATAGGGGTCTCTTTCCTTATCATCGGTCGAAGTCTTTCCTGCTTCGCACAAAGACTCCGTCCGATGAGGGACAATTGTAGATACCCCAATTTTGACCATCCAGAGAGACAGAAATACTTCAAGCAACACCCGGAAATATCCCACAGTTGGACATCCAAGTAGAGAACCAAAGGTACGGTAAACCAAAAACCCTAACCCTAGCCCTAACCTAGACCTAGACCGGAAACCCTAAACCCTAGCCCTAACCCTAGCCTTCACCTAAACCTAAACCCTAACCTAGCCTTGACCTAAAACCAGAAACCCTAACCCTAGCCTTGACCTAAACCTAAACCCTAACCCTAAGCCTAAACCCTAAACCAGGCCCTAACCCTAAAAACAAAACCCCGCCACTCTAAAAACCAAGAAAACCCCAAGTCCCTAGAAAGGGGCGGCTAGCCCTAACTAGCCGCCCCATACTAGGCGGCTAGTTTAGACTAGCCGCCCCACTGACCGCCCCTTGGCCGACTTTGGACCAGTCCCCTGGATGGGACATAAAGCAGCATTAAATGCTGATCATTGTGGCGGGTCATGACCTTTAGCCGCCCTCTCTTGGCCGGATCAAACCGAGTAACCGACCCAAGCCACCGCTTGTCAGAGATGGGACGTTTGGCAGGTCATGATAGGGGCGGCTACCAGGAAGTAGCCGCCCCATCTTGGGCTAGCCGCCCTTCACCTGGTCTCTAACAGAAAAACCAGAGACTTAATGAGAGGTCCAATCGAAGCCAACCCACTCCATTACCCTCGGGATATTTTCCTACCTCTCTTTTACTATAAATAGAGGGGTCCCAAGCCCAAATACATAATCATCATCCTTCAATCCACATAAAATCCACACCAACATCCCACAATTCACATTCCCTTTCCACATTAGAAATCCCAAGAGTGAGAGAGAGAGAGAGCCTCTTTTGTGAGAGAAAACACCCTTTCCTACACAAAAACACCCTCTCATTCCAGCCTCCAGAAACCCGGGCTAAACCTAGCTTAGCCTCTGCCCAAAAACCAAACTCATTTCCTACCAAAGCTCTGCCCAAACCAAACCAGACCTGGGACAGCTAAACCCTAGTAGCCGCCCCTCACCAGACGGCTAGATCCAACTAGCCGCCCCCCTCTACACACCCCACTCACACCCCTTGTCCCATAACTCCTTTAGTCAAGCCCTAGGAGCAGAATAGGATACCTGTTTTTCACCTCTGTGTACGGTATATCCGTGTCTCAGAGCGGAGACCCCACAAACTCCCCACGTAGGTGACCAAAACCAAACCCAACCTTTTCCTGCTTTTAGAAAAAGCAGGTGGCGATCACACAAACCCCTGAATCCTCCTGAGACGCTATCGGGCGCCTCAACCAGGACCGACACACCCCTCACCCTTCCGAGAAGACGATCCGACCGAGCCCGCCAGGGCACGCATCCGATCCAAATCCCCGAAGAACCCCCACACACGCACACGCGCGCTCACCGCGCACCCCGCCGGAATCCGCTCCGACACCCCGGAGGCCTCCCCGACGGTACCGACAGCCTTTGGAATGTAATCCATTTGAAGAAATATTATCATTAACTGAGAAAAGTTTCCTATTTCCTTCTTCAAATCTTCTGAGTGCAGGACAACACAACAGGAAAAGCCGCGCTCAACGGGCTGAGTCTGATCGGGGTCGCTTTTAGCACTCGATACAACTCAGCCCTCGTAGTCGCGCAACTAGCCAAATGGCACCCTAAGCCGCGCTCAACGGGCTGAGTCTGATCGGGGTCGCTTTTAGCACTCGATACAACTCAGCCCTTGCAGTCGCGCAACTAGCCGAATGGCACCCTAAGCCGCGCTCAACGGGCTGAGTCTGATCGGGGTCGCTTTACTCGATACAACTCAGCCCTCACATTCGCGCAACTAGCCGAATGGCACCCTAAGCCGCGCTCAACGGGCTGAGTCTGATCGGGGTCAATTTTAGCACTCGATACAACTCAGTCCTCGCAGTCGCGCAACTAGCCGAATGGCACCCTAAGCCGCGCTCAACGGGCTGAGTCTGATCGGGGTCGCTTTTAGCACTCGATACAACTCAGCCCTTGCAGTCGTGCAACTAGCCGAATGGCACCCTAAACCGCGCTCAACGGGCTGAGTCTGATCGGGGTCGCTTTTAGCAATCGATACAGCTCAGCCCTTCCAGCATGCACTAGCCGAATGACACCTTAAAGCTATGATTGAGCGGGGCAAAGCCCTCGCAGTGCGCGCCACTCAATCGGTGCCCATGAGTCATGCGCAACAACGTGAAGTCAGTCAGAAGGTGATCTTCACAACTATGCGTTAACCAGCAAGTCACGCACCCAGCAAATCAGACCCATCTTTCAGGAATCACACCGAAATCACAATACAACACGAAATAAAAATGAAGCCAGGCGACAAGCATATGGACAAAGCAAGATAGCTACGCAAGCATTAAACTCGCACCAGAAGGGAAAAAACATACATCATCCCAAATTAACTCATTCAAACATACAATAAAGTGACAGTTAAACCATATGAACTTCAAGTCAAGAGTAAAAAATAAAAAAATAAAAATATATATATCCGCCGTATGCAGCCCCAATGTTCCCCGGGAGCTTAGCTAGAGGGATCGTGTCGGAGTAGCGAAACTGAATCTCCTTCGGCGACGGAGGGGACCACGGCATGGCCGGCCAGAGTCGCCTGATCCTCATTTATGTGGACCACGGTTTCCGCGACATCGACCGCGGGGCGACGTATTTCCGGTTCTGAAACATTCTCGAATGGCTCTCTCTTAACCCCTACAACATCGGCAGCTAACGGCTTTTGGATAGCCGGGTTATCCTGGCAGCCAGGGGAAGGAAAACCATCGACATCTATTATGTCGGTTAAATTATAGCCAAGGAATCTAGTTACCTGTTCAGGGACTCCTCGGAGCTCAGGAAGCGCAGTTGGACTAACAGGATCGCTTCCGGTGCCTCCGATCCTAAGTTCGGCGATGGACGGGCTTGGAAGTTGGACGACCCTCTCATCGGCGGGAGCGGAGGCTCCGTCCTGGCAATCCTGAAAACCCTTGCTGTACCCTCGGTCGTAAGCAGCCAGAGCGGCCTCCGTAGCTTTTTCTTCAATTGGGTCCAGGCGATCCTTCACCGTCTGAAGCACATTGATCTCGAAGTCCAATGAGACTTCTCTTCTCTGCCGCTCAAACTCATCGATCGTCTGAGCCTTCTCAACTCGCTCCTTGGCCAGCACCTGGGACAGCTCAAGGCATTCCCTCTTGAGCCTTTCGATGACTCGGGAATGTTCTTCCTTCGTGGCCTTCAGTTCTTCCTCGACCTTCTCCTGGGTGACCCGCTCCTCTTCGCAAGCACGGTGAGCCCGCGCGACATCCGCTACAAATTGCTCGTATGACGGGCCCACCGAGCCCGCATAAACACAAAGCTACACAGAAAAAAGGGAGGGGTCTGAGCTAGAAAACATGCAAATAAACAAATGACCTCTCCCCGTAAAGACTTGTACCTAATAAGCTATGCTCTGAAGAATTGAGCCAATCTCTGGAAGACAAACGGCACCGGTCAGGGCCTTATCTTTCTCCAAAACGACTGATCGAGTCAGGCCAATGGCCACATCACGATCCTTCAAACCAGAGTCAGTGGTTTGGACAGGACGGGAAATTGCCCAAGGAGAAGGGACGAAAGGCCGGGCCCCGAGGTCTTTTACAGTCGGAGGCGGAGGGGGTGTCCGGGCAGCCAAAATGACTCCCTTCCCCTTGCCAGCTGGGGTGTCAGTTGAAGATTGCCTCGACTGAGGGGACGAGGAGGGGGGACTAGCTATGGCCACCCTGCTCTTTTTAGAAGGGGCAACGGAGGCCTGCATTGACGAAGATAGTCGCCTCTTCTCTAGACCAGGAAGCTGGCCGATTCTCCCAGCCTGAGCGGCCACCTCAGCTCGCAGTGCCGCTAGTCTGGCAATTTTTTCCACTGGAAGGGGTTTTTGATCCTACAGCAGGATCGGGGCCTCTCATATCCAAAGAAGGGGAGACGCCGAGAGGATCCACTGTCGCGGACCCCCTCTCTCTCTCCACGGAAAGCTGAGTCAAACTCCCCTCGGGAACAAGACGCCTCCTGTCATCGGAATGGGCATTGGTAGCAATGGGCCCTGATCTATCCCCTGGTCAGGCATCAGTCGAAGACTCCCCGAGTTGAGGACGGCTACCTTTCTTCTCTAAACTCGCCGTGGACCTCCCGACGGAATGAGAGCCAGATTTTTCCCCCGACCTTGGGCTCCCTCTTGGACCCCGGCGTAGACGGGAGCTGTGACGAGCGCTACCGGATGAACTCTTGGTCGCCATTGGGTCACCAAAGCCCAACCTATAGAGCGGCTCAAGTTCTTCCTCAGAACCTTCTTCCGATATAGAAAGACGGTCTCCTTGGGCGGCCAAGGACACAACCTGCGATTCCAGGCGGGGAGGACCTTCAAAAATGTCGGTCAGGCGCGGCTTCAACCGACAAGTTCTACTGGGATTCGGATATCCCAGCCAAGAAGCCTGAAGAAGGCCCGGTCGCTTACTCGAAAGGCAGCATTCACGTGTTCCAACTTCACCGAGCCTTCAGAAGGGCGAGAGTTGGCACCAGGAGCTGGAACCAAATAGAAGAAAAATTGGCAAAAATAAGAAGAAACGTTCGGCTACAAGCGCATAAAAAAAACGACTGCCCGACCTATCGCGCCCATTAAGATGGAGCGTGGCACCTTCCAGATATCTGCAGGGGCATCGCCGAATTCCCAGTTTCCAGAAAGAATGACCAACTTGCTTTCGGCCCAACCCTTGTCAAAATCTGGAAGCCCGTCTCTGAGTTTCTGTCTAGAATCCCTAGCCCTAAAATGGTAACACCTATCGGATTTCCGAAGCTCGTAAGTATACATGATTTCAGGGATTCCCAAATCCAGGTCAAAATCCCTATTAATGGCCACATAGCACATTAAAACCCTAAAAAATTGGGATTGCACTGGGTAGGGTGAAGATCAAATGTTGACTGAAACTTTCGGACAAGAAAGGGAAAGGGCAACGTTAGGCCACCCCTCACAATGTGGGAGGGGTATATGTACATGTTCGAATGGTTCATGTGTTCCAGTGGAACAGGAAAAGATTCATAACGCGACCATTCCATCCCTACCGATTCGGGGATGTCGAACATGCCCCTAAGACCAGCCAACGACTTCAGGATAGACATTTGTGCGTTTATATATTAAAAAAAAGAGGGGAAGAAGGAAGAGAGGGCAGATGCAATGGACGAGGCCCTCCTAAAACATAAACCCTACAACGGACGGGGACGAAGAGAGCCGAATACACAGGTTCCATAGAGAAGAAGAGATACCTTTGACTTGAGCGATTGAAGTGGTAGACGTCAGAAAACAATAATAAAATCATTATTTTAAAGACGACGGACCTGCCAAAATGGCGGTGCGTCTTTTCGGATGGCCAATGCACGACAAATGGCCTTGGGAGGCGAGAAGTGCGGCAACCCGAATCATTGAAGATGATTCGAATACCTTAAATATCACGCCCAAAGAGGCCACGTGTAAAGGCTGCTCGAGCCTCTGACATTCGAAGATACGCGCAATCGCAAGGCCCAGATCTTATGTGGCCACCAAAGACAGCTCATCTATCTGAGCTTGAAAATCAGACGGTGGTGATGGAAGTCGGCAAATGGAACTAAGCATAGCCCCATCTGACCTATAAAGTAAAAAGAACAGAGAAGGAGGGAAAAAAGAGAGTTCAGGGGCAAATTAGAATATCCCCCTAGAACAGGAGGGGCCCTTGCCCGACTATAACAAAGATGCCCGATCCCATCCGTCGACCGTTTTAAAGAGCACAAGCATTCAAACAGTGGCATGCAGAAGCAAAAATAGATAATAATAGAAAAGGAGTGACAAATTCAACATAGTCTCTTCCAAATGAAAATCTAGCTATATTGTTTGCTAGACAGATACAATAACAAAAAAAAGGGGGGGCATAGAACTGCAGCATAAAGACATCTCGACGGGGAGGCACGACCGCTAGAGCTGGAGGAAGAGGCAGCAACGCCGGATCAGGGCACAGTTGATCCCTCCCCCTGAGCACGAGTCTCAGCACGTCAGCGCCTTAGTGACGAACGGAAGGAGGCGTTCATGTAATAATGACCCACGCCCGCTTATCGATGGAACAACAGAGATAACTCCTCCATCGGAGCAATCAATTACCACACGCAATCATTAAAAATCTAAAAATCAAGAGACTTAGCACAAAGTGGAATGTTAAAACTCGGGACGCAGCCCGGATAAAACGCCCGACGTTCACCGGAAAAATGTTTGTAATAAGAAAGTGCAAACAGAACAAAATAAAACAAAATAGAAAGAGGCGGGGAGCATGCAACGTCGACGCAGGTCTTACTCCAGGCGTCCTGGGCGAGAGGTGGAAGGAGTCGGCCGAGTTGACGTATCCGGATCTTCCTCTGAGAAAGGACCACACTTTCTTTCAAAGAGGGAGAGCTGGTACATCTCCTTCAGCTTAGACTCAGAAGGGAAAGCTTGCCCGTCCTGTCTAGCCAAGTAGCCCGTACTGAAGCCAGCACAGAACTCTTTGAAGCGCTCGTTCTCTTCTTCCTCGATCAGACGCTTCATCCTCTCCACCTCCCTGCACACGGCGCTGACGTGGCCACATGCCACAAGGCAAGCCTAGCGGAAAAGGGCCAGGGGCATGGAATACCTGCCCATAGCCTCTACTCGGGTAGGGCTAACACAATATACATACTGCGGTACCCGAGACGGAGATACGGGAGGGGAAATCGAAGCCCGAGGACCCCTCTCTACCACAGGGGATGACCGTTGAGGCTCGACAGACCCCCTCTCCTGAGAGAAGTGACCCGCGGGGGTTCCAGAGGGCGATGCCGGTTCAGGTAGAGGAGAGCTCCCACCACCGAACTCGCCCGCACCTTCCTTGGGAACCCTAAAAGGCGAGCCAATAGAAGGCCGAGGACTGCCCGATCTCTCTTTCTCTACCCTTTCTTGCTACACAGTAGACGAGGCCGGAAAGGGGGCCCGATTGTAACCACCCCCAAGGAAGATCTCTTCGTCGCTCTCTTCGTCCTCGGTGACGACGATGGGATGGTTGTAGGGTACGGACGACCGGACTGCGACCTTGGTCCGACGACCTGACCGCCTCAGCATCACCCCAAGATTAGAGGGTAAGCCAGAGACGTCGCCAGAAGAGGAGGCGACCGAGGGACGCCGGCTGGAGGACCGGTTTGCGGAAGAAGAAGGAGCAACCGTGGAAGGACGGGCGACGGAGCTCGAAGAAACCGCACCAAGCAGGGTCTTCCAGCTCCTGCCTTCAAAAGCCAGAGCCCGCTCCACGTCTTCCGATCGCAACCCCTGAGGGAGGGCAGGCGTTCAGAGATGACGCACCTGAAGCAAACACGAGAAAATCGTGAGCAAAGGACCATACTCCACAGGTGAACAGAGCAATAAAACAATATGTATAAATAAATATACATGTACAAAAAGTGTCCAGTACGGGGGCAAAGGAACTTACCCGATCCCAAGTATGGCCCCCTCATCCTGGTGGGGATGCGGAAGGGGCAGTCTTCCGGAAACCAGGCGCCCCGGACCCGAAGGACCTTCGAGCGTCAATCGTAGATGAACTCGTTGGCATCCAAGATCAATGTTCTCGAGGCAGGTCTCCGGGACAGGTAAAAGGTGGGGCATCCTCCAGACAGGGGCTTCAGGATATAAAAGCTCCTCACCTCGTTTAGCCCAAGGTGGATACCAAGGGCACGATTAAGGGCAGTGATGGCTGCCAGAATGCGGAATGCGCTCAGAACGAACTGGAGGGGGTGAAGGTCGAAAAAACTCAGAAACTCGATTATTAGCATGGATAAGGGGAACAGAATCCTTCCGGCCTCCACTTGACCGGTATAAATCCAGAGCGATGAAGGATCATGTGGAGGGGACATTTCCCCCCTATATTCTTCGACTGTGACAGCATCATATGACTGCGCCATTGGACGGAGAGGATGAGTAGGAAGGACTAGAGAGCAGTCGAAGCATATAATGAGAATCTGATTCAGCAGCAAGTATGGAAATCACGCGAGCAGTCCAAGCATATAATGAGAATATGATTTTAGTATCCCCAACCGTCGCGACGATTCGAAATAAGAGCGAAGCGGCAAAAGTCTTTGGAATCCGCGCTTACGTGACATTAATAAGGAAGGTGTACGGATAGGTGACAAGTGGCTTGGAAAGATGTTGACAGAGTCGCCCGTCATGACATGGTCAAATCAGGGAAAACTGGCGAGACGCGATACCCCTGTCGAATGAGTCTCCTTAGGTCAGTTCTTTCAAACTCCCAAACCCCTGGAAGCCCGAAAGAAGGGGGCATTTGTAGGAGGCAAATCCGACCAGGACAGAGAATAAGAAATAAGATGTAGTATGGCCTAGGGAATAACCAAAGTATGGCCCATCTCGCAACCCACAGGCCCACGAGGCAGACCACGAGCTCGGGCCCATCGGGCAACACCGAGGTGAGGTACCTATGCCCGCAAGACGTGTGGGCCTGACAAGCCCAGACGTGGGCAAATAAGAGAGACGAGGGAAAGTCAGGACGGGCAAGTCATGCGTCCGGCTACAGCTTAACGGGGATAAATGTGCCCGACCAGAGTACCGAAGCCATTTCGCGAAACCATGAGAACGGTTAAGCCGTGGCAACTCGCCTCGGTCGAAGGACACATCGGGGTTCATGATTAAACGTCAGGTCGGTCATGAGCTTCTTCCCCAAGGCGAGACGGTTAACAAAGGGAATATCATCTGACACCAAAAAGGACAACGCGTCAGGGAAACCGTTATAGGATGATGATGATCCCTAGACGCTACGTGTCCGAAATCCATAGGCCACGTAGGAGATTCCATATCGTGTTATGGCCACTCCCTAAGGCCTTGATTGGCGCGCCCTAATCCACTATAAAAGGGAGGATATCCCTCCCTCTTAAGGTATGCGAAAACTCGAGACTCTATCTCCTCTAAAAAGTTCAAGTGTTCCAAGTTCCTCTTCTTCTTCTTCTCCCTGGAGAAGTACTAACTTGAGCGTCGGAGGGGCGTTAGCCGGCACCACACTGGTGTGAGTGGCAGGTGCATGAAGGACAGGACCCTGAAGGAGCGGAGGACCCCGACAAAGGCAGCGAGAAGTGGACGGTTCGGTCGAATCAACTCAGAAAAGAGTCCAAGCCCATACCATCTCTCCGGATCCAATTCAAGAGCCCGGATCGACCAAGATCCGGCCCAGGAGGGGATCATCAGAAAAATCCGCCCCCCACAACTATCTATAAAAGTATCAATTCATGAAAAACACTCATTGAACATGTTTATCCTTATCTATTCATGAAAATCACCGATTCCTACTCCCAAATGATATTTGATTAGACATTTATCTTTTCAATTCTTTGAAATCAAATACCCTGTATGAAAATTATATAATGTGTTTTATTTTATACATTTATTCATGTTTACCCTTTAACATTCTTGAAAATCAATTGCATGATTATATATCTAAAATTAATATATGCGTATTGAATTTTATATAACTATATAATATATATACTTATATTATATTGTAACAGTTAAAAAATCCTTTTATATAATAAAAGCCTTATGTATTTAATTATTAATAAAAAAAATTCATTAAATTTGGAAGGGAGAGACAATTCAAGCAAAATTTAATATATTCAAATTATTTGTCATATATGCATTGTAATATTTCCTAAATAAATTTGTACATGAAGTTTATGTTTTAATCAATGTATCTACATTATTATAAATCCTAATATATGCACATGTTACTATTAACCTCTATCTCTCTCTCTCTCTCTCTCTCTCTCTCTCTCTCTATATATATATATATATATATATATATATATATATATATATATATATATATATATATATATAAATTTCATAAATAAAATTATATATTAAATACTAAAATTTTATATATATAGTATGTATTTTTTAGAGATTTAATATATAATGATAATCTACATTATGGAAAAGTATATAAATTTAAGATGCATTTTAAAAATTGTAAATTGTTGACATTATATATATATATATATGCATTGTACTAAATCATATTATAAGTATATAACATACGTTCTTAAAATATATGTAAGTTATACATATATAAAGTATTATTAATAGTTGGAATAAGATTGCTTAAATATTACAAACAGAGGTTATCACAGGAATCCCAAAATGTATGGAAACAAATCCCAAATGTTTACGAAACATAGAGCATGTTGTTTAAAACATTTGGCTTTTCAGATTTCCCCCTCGTAAAACCTTCGAATTCATCCCCTCGCCACTGAATCTCACCATTAAAACCTCTCATCTTCTCTGAGATGAGATGTCGACGATATTCCACAAATGATCGCACGACACTGAAGAGCTTCACTGGCAAAACACAATCATACCCGTCCCCATTTCTATGGATAAATAAATGGATCCATTGTCCATCCCTTTTTTCCTCTCTCTAAAAAAATTTTCTAGCCTTACGAAGGTGCATTCATCGTTGGTATATATGATGCAAACTTTGATTTACAAAATGTTATTTTTTTCATTAAATCCCCCTTTCTTGGTTTATTTTGGTTGTTCTTCGTTTATTTGTGTTTATGGGCTTCTGATTGTTATATATTAGGAAGAGTGTTGATACACACAGTCCATAGTGTATATCATAGTATATAACCTATTTTTTTTTCAAATTTTCACCATGAAAAAAAATATACTAATGTATCTCAGTATATACTTCATTTCATATAACAGTATGCACTTCAAAGGATGAGTGCATGATTTTTAAAAAAGAGAATAACGGGATAGACTATAATTAGCGCTGCAACATGGCAGCGTGTATCCTTTTCCACCAGAAAATAAAATAAAAATACATCTGCTCTTCATCTCTGTTTTTTTATATAATGTTTTAGTGTTTATTGTTTGTTATAGGTTCCTACAGTTAGGCTTGATTTCTTCATTAACTGAGTTGTTTCTTTCTTTCGGAGTCGGCCCTGAAAATAATTTTTTGTATTGTGCCCCCTTAAGCGAATTTTTTAAAGTAGGGCCCCACGCAAATTAAAAAAAATTCAATTTATTAAATCTTATACATCATTTTATTTTAACCTATAATAATATTATAAAATAGATACATAATATTTTATAATATTTTAAAAACCTAAAAGCAATAAAAAAAATTAAATTTTAAACAACTAGATGGACTAGGAGATAAAGATATAGAGAGGGAGATATTGTCATTATGGTTGGAGAGATTTGAGAGAAGAAATTTTAGTCTTGATTTTGGAAAAGAATGTGTGTTGAAATAAACTATTTCACAAAGAAAATTGACACATCACACCGTTCATTTATTTTATAACATCAATCATGTCGTTATTGGGGCCCCTCCTTAGATGGGGGCCCTAGGCAATTTAATTGCCATGGTCGCTTTTTCCCAGAGCCGGCCCTACTTTCTTTGTTGCTGGTCAAGTGAAAGAGGACACATCATAGTAACACATGTTCTTAACCAAGAATTACATATTAATTATTTAGTCAAAACCTTCTACCCTCATGATTTGTTTGACATTCAAATGTTGTGCTATAGTATTAAGTTTTCGTTTTCATTCGTCTGTGGGTTAAGTCTCATGTTCTGAAAGTTTTTTTTTATACTTGTTAATTAGTATTTGCAATTTATCTTCATATTGTTACATCTTGTCTTTCTTTGCTCAAAAGTGTAAACAAGAAATCTAATAGAAAATACATTGTTTTGCCCTTAACAGATTCTTCTTCGTTTCTCTATTCTGGTTGAATGTAGTATAGAAGTGCAACTGGTGGTAAGTATCTTGATTAAAATAATATTTGCTTACATCATTTTTTCGTATTGCAACTATGAGTTATTTGAACATTTGTTTTTTCTTGGATGAAGATTTTAAAAAAAAAAATTGTGCTTATAATAACTTTTCATCACTGAATAATTATTCACATGTGTAGGAATTTTTTTTCTGAATTTGCTATTACTCTTAACCAATCGGAAACAGTTTTCACAAGAAGTTTATGTTTGTCGGTTTAAATTTTAACCAAGCTTTTTGTTAATTGAAGAGAATTAATCAATTTTATCTTCTCTTCTTCAGTGCTTGAGGTCAATTTTCCTATTTCTTTATAACAATTTATTTCATGGCTTTGACATGATGAGTGCCTCTTGATGTGTAAGTTTTATTGATTACACATATATAATATTATAAATTCTTGGTTCATTGTTTGTTTGTCGATTGTAGAAAGGTGGTGTTTTTTCCTTTAAAATAGATTTTAAGCAAGAACTATTAACCTTCATGAAGCCAATAATCTTCGCATTGTTGCAGAAGCACTGTCTACGACACATTGGCCCATACTTCTTGATCAAACCATTTGAGTTCCCACTCAATCAGCTGAAATAAGGAATAAATAACATTCTTAGAGGAATAAAGTGTAGGAACCTAAACTAATTTAAGAGGTTTCATAAATTAGGGTGTAAGTAAAACTGCAATAGAATAACATGATTTATAGAATATTACCACTTCTACAAGCGTGATACTGCATAGCAAAGTTATTATGGAAACAGAAATTTAATTTACACATTTCTCTCTGCTGCCCTCTATCTCTCTTTTTAAAATTGTGCAAAAAACAGGGGAAAATAAATGTTATAAATTGTTATAAATCTAAATAAAAGAATAAGATTCAACATACTAACCAGAAGACAAGATCAACCGAGAAAGAGGAGAGATTGTATTTCTTCTATCTTTAGAATACAATGCATATCTCTATTTATAGGCAACAAACACAATATTAAAAGAATCTTAAAGGGGATTTGATTTTATCAATCCCTTAACATAAGGATGGGTGGTTACAAATAATCAAAGAGAATATTCATAGTGGTCATCCATATTTACAATATTTTACAACACTCCCCCTTGGATGACCATCAACCATTATAATAAGGTAATTGCCTCGTTAAAACCTTGCTTGAAAAAACCCATTGGGAAAAAACCAAAGCGAAGGAAAAAGAGTACAATTACTTGATCTTAGTAATGTTGGACGCATTTAATACTGCTTCATTAAAACCTTGCTAGGAAAACCAGTGGGACAAAACCGAGATGAAGGAAAAACAATACAGTACGCAAAATATGTCCATAGTCGAATATAGTCATCTTTTATAGTTACTCCCCTTGATTTTAGTAATTATCAGACTGTCTGGTGATTAAGTCGACGAATGCCAATTTCACGCATAATTGAATAAGGTAGTCATCAATGTTTGCTTTGTAGATCTCCATAAGATGACGACACGTTACATAACATGTCTGTGATCGATCTTTGTGAGGATCATAAAGAAAACCTGCATCTGCACAACTACCTAGATACAAATTATTAGATTTATCATTTGAATAAAATAAACCCAAATCATTGGTTCCACCTAGGTATCTCATAATATGCTTGATACCATTCAAATGCCTACGAGTTAGGGTAGAACTATATCTCGTGTATTGAGCCAAGTATAACAGTGCACCTATAGCACTCAAATATGATACTTCTAGACCAAAAACGACCATAGGTGTACTTAACCCATGTTTGGAATGAGAATAACCCCTCGGATAACTATGGATAGAAATTTTGTTGTGTTTGGAAAGCCCGGATAACCCCAGATATAATATGCC
This sequence comes from Acorus calamus, assembly GCA_030737845.1. Taxonomy (NCBI): domain Eukaryota; kingdom Viridiplantae; phylum Streptophyta; class Magnoliopsida; order Acorales; family Acoraceae; genus Acorus; species Acorus calamus. The sequence continues at coordinate 11,646,542 of CM060877.1, read as the reverse complement.
AAAATAAACTGGTATAAAGTGGTATATGGATTCCAATCAATCCCTAAAATAAAATTTATCCTAGGTTATTCCACCCAAAGAATATGTGAGCCCACTGTCAAATCAACTGTCATCACCTCTTATAAATTACATGTCAAATCAACTATCATTATTTTTTTACCTTTTTTTAATCCTTATCCATACTTTATTCACATTTCATCCAAACAACATAACATTTATTCTTACGTTTACCAACGAGAATAATTCAAAATACAACCAAACACAACATCACTTTATCCTTATTTATACTTACTTATGTTTGGATAAATGTATACCCTGTCATAAATCCTATCCCCGTTCCAAACGGGGGCTTAGTGAATGTGCTTTATCTATGTTGAAGCATTGTAGGACCTTTTCTATATACTTTGATTGGTGGATAAATATTCCACTAGAGTTTTGCTCGATCTACAGGCCGAGATAATATTTAGTTTTCCCAAGGTCTTTCATTTTGAATTTCTTCTTCAAGTATTCTACAATTTTATTGAGCTCTCTAAGAGTCCTAATTGAAATTATGTTATCAACATAAACTGCCAAAATAGTAAATCTCTTACTGTATTTATTTATAGAGACACATGGGCAAATGGGATTGTTTTCATATCTTACTTTTATCAAGAATTCACTAAGACGGTTGTACCTACTGTGTTAAGCTGTACAATGAACGTTTTAGCTTTATTCAGTACATACTCTTTGATTTTGTTCTAGAAATTTATATCCTTCAGGGATTCATATAAATATCAGCATCTAATTCCCATATAGATAAGTTGTTTTTTCGTCCATTTGTCTCATATCAAGTTTTTCAGAAACTCAATACTTTCTAGGTAATGGTATATTATTGTATCCATGACTGATGAGTATGTTTCTTCATAGTCAAATCTCAGGTTTCTGCAGTAAACCTTATGCCACAAGACGTATCTTATATCTAGTCATTTTATCTTCTCATTTCATTTTCTTACAAACACCCACTTGTAACATATAGGATTAACACCTTTTGGGGTCTGTACTATAGGTTCGAATACACCACATTTTTTAAGAGAACCCAATTATGCTTGAATAATATTTTTCATTTCGGCCAATCATTTCTTTGTCGACATTCATTTATGCTATGTGGTTCATTGTCATCATCGCCCTTTGAAATTTCAGTAGCTACTGCGAATTATAAATATGTCATCGATGATCATTTCTATGGGATTCCACTTTTTTCTTGCATGCATATAAAATATAGAGATCTCATTATCATTAAGTACCTTTTCCTCTTCAAGAGTCTGTGTAGTCACTTCAGGGACTTGTGTCTTTTCAGGGATATTATACTATTCTAGAGTTTTATTCTTCTGGAGTTTTAGAAAAAGTGAATCTATTGTTCATAATCTCTTCTGAAGCATTATGTATAACTTCTGCTGGAGCATTATCAGGGCATGATTTTTCATTTGATCTCCTCTTTCGGGGAGCTAAATCTTTAGAAACTATAGGTTTGCCATGCTTCCGGCGTGCATCAGGAATTTCATTTTCTATATCTTTCATACTTCATTTTTACATTGAACGGTACAGGGGTCTAGATGAGATAGAGTGGAAGTATTCCACGATAATTCTCGTCGTTCTTCAGGTACGGATCATACTTCAGGTACGTTCTTCTCTCCCTCTAACGGCAGGAATATTGTCTCATTAAAATGAAAACCCCAAAAAAATAACACCCATAATTGGATGAAAGAATCTTCTAGTTCTTTAATAGGTATGCAATTGAATTTTTAATGGTTTGAAGCATCATTATGAAATCCATGATCATATGATGTTTGCTCTTCTGGAGCTTACAAACAATTTTGTAAAATTCAAGATACATCTAGAAATGTAAATTGCATTTCAAATAACAAAGAAAAATAAGGACATAAATATAAAATCGACAAGGGTTCAATCGTACATCAGGTACATGATCAATCAAGAGTTTAAGCGTACTTCAGGTTCGTAACCAATTTAAATATTTAGATGTAATTCAGGTATGGGACAAAAATTTTGTTCTCAAATACCAGATAGATGACAATAATTTTTCTCTGCATAATAGGGATTTTTTATGCAAACTTTTCCTTTTCTTTCATTCAATGGCATTCCACTTCTGGTAGTTTCCAATAACTTGTCATCTCTTCAATTATTGTGGTTATATTAACCATGATTTATCCCTTGAACATGATCATGTTCATAGTTTAAAATAAAATAAAATTGATTTGCTTCAGGCAAAGATGCTAAAATCAGTATATCGGGTTTCATGATTTATATTATTATTATTATTATCAAAGCTCATTGTTCAACGATGAGAAAACATGGATATTGATAATAATAAAAATATTGCTCTCGATATTGCTAATACTGGAGCATATTTGAGACATAATGGTCGATGAACCATTGCCAATGAGGTATTTATCTTTAAATCCTCTTAATTATGATAGTGATATTTTGCTAATCATAATTTTTACATGTTCCAGATGGGATACAAGAATTTTTTTTAGATCCTTCAGGGACCCAAAAAAATATTACAACTTTTGTATGTTCCTACAGACATGAGTGGCCATGATTTTGGCATAATCCTTCATAGATAAAAATCACATGGTCCTTCAGGGACACTTTTACATGATCCTTCAGCGATTCATGTGATCATAATTTTTATATGGTCCTGCAGGGACACATGACTTTATAACATCAGATACACATGACTATATAACACTATAGTGGATCTTACATAAATATATTATATAGTAAATGTATATGAATATTATCAAATTTGATATAACAATACCCCACTAGTGTCATGCAATATAGGCCTTGAATGAATGTAGTACAATTAAAGCAGTAGATTTAAGGTATAACAAATATAGCTTGAGGAATATGGGAACCTCAAATAAATCTCTACTAAACGCATGAAAAATATAATACTTGCTTAATTATTTATCATAGACATGCTATATGTCATGCTAATATATAATCCATACCATGTATGTAGAGATGATACAAATGTAACAAATGAAACATAATAGCCTCAAGCTAGAGAAACAATAGCACGAGTAATTTAATTACATGAAAATCACAGAGATCTATTGATATATGTTTACTAATATATACAATAAAAATCGGATATATACAGCTTGAACCTTACCCAATCTTCGTTAATGATCTCTACCGAGAGTCCCATGCAACAAATCCATAGCTTTAAAATGGATAATTAATATAAATGTAAAAATAAATAGATAGTGTAGAGGGTTTTTTTTTTCTAGCGTAAGCTTTAGGCTTCCAACACTAGAGATAATATATATAAATTCTTTGTTACCTCATTGTTTGTTTCAATATGGTACCCGTTCATCCTTGTGTCTGTAAGGACTAAGCAAATTTTCTTAGAATTGCTTGAATATAATGCATTCGGGATGAATATGTGGGTACCATTTGGTAACATCACATGGGCTCTTCTGGAACCTTCAATAATATTAATTGGTCCTGTAACGACTGTGACTTTTAGGGCGTGATTAACCTGCTTTTATGGTATATTTAGTATTTCAAATTTTTAATAATTTGACATGGTTAGATTCCTCATTTCTTTGGCTTTTCAACGCTTCTTACGAATCATAAATCAAATGTGTATAGGTCAAATTATGGCCTAAATCATAGCAGGGAATCAGGCAGTGCCTGACAGACACTAGTGGTGCTGTCGGGCACATGGACGACGGATGACTATGGAACCGTCGGACACCTAGGCGACGGCACTGGGTGGATCCGTTGGGTATGTGAGCGATGGACTCAATAAGAGCCGTCAATCTAGGAATTTTAGAATTTCGAATTTGGTCCATTTTTTAAAGGAACAAATGTTTTAATTGCAAATTATATTTGCGTTAATTAGTTTTATTGGCGTCGTATTTTATCCCCCATGTGTTTTTTAGTATTAAAACATCTTTTTTTCTCTCTCTCTTGGCATTGAAACACCAGAACCCTAAATTTATTTTCTTCTTTTTTTCGGCCACATTGTTGAGGAGCTGGGGAAGGATTCGATCTAAGGGATTTGGTGAGCATTTCAATGAGTTTTAAAGAGTTTTTTTTTATTGTAGTGAATCTCTTTGGGTTGTTGTTTTCATATGATTTTGTTTTAAGGTTTTCCAAGCAAAGTGAAAGGGGTTTTCTTTGAAATCTTTAATGATCTCTTATGATTTCGGTTCAGGTGTTATATCAGTGGTATGTCAATGATTTTATGACGTTTTTACAAACTTTGATGATGTTATTGAATCGCAACGTATATATATTAATGCTATGATTTCCTAGGTTTTCTTATTGGATTTTATCATAACCTCAATGGATTTAGATGATCTCGGATTTCATGTTATGACAGTGATGTTTTAATGTTTTAAAATGGTTGTGAGTCTTTCTTGTAAAAAATAAATATGTTTAACTTTATACCATGTTAGTTTTATTCATTTAAGTAGAAATCATGTTTTGATCTTTTAAAACCTTGTTTTAAAACTTTATATGCAAAGATCCAAACCAGTGATGTATTTTCATCAATTTTGGAGATTTAACATAGATCCTTATTGTGTTGTACCTATGATAGATCTAGGATTTTCGGAGATGTTTTAAATAAATCCTTGTTTTGTTTTAAATCGATTTCTCGAACGCGTGATCAATTTCAATACGAGATTCTCATTGTTTTCACACCGTTTTAAAATGACTCATGTTTTATTTTTAATGATAGAAGATTTAAAGATTTTTACAAAAAATATTTAGGATTTCGTGTTTCTGTTCCAGGACGGCCCCTGTAAGAGCCATCGGGAATGTTCAGGACGGCTCCCACTGGAGCCGTCGGTTTGTTAAAGGACGGCCCCTATGGAAGCCGTCGGGTTTGTCCGAGACGGTCCCTGTGGGAGCCATCGAGTATGTGTCTTCGGATACCCTCGGGTTCTATACTGTTTGTACGTATTGTGATTAGCTTGTATCGTTTTAGGTCGGGTTAGGTTGCCTTAGTCCTACTGGAGTTGTTTTGGACTTGTTGAACCTAAAGTGAGTGAGTCTTGTCTCCTGTGTAGTTTTCAAAGGATTTTGTGAATGACTTTAAATGCTATTTTTGTATAACCTCGAGCATGTCATACTATATAGGCTGATGCCTTACTGAGTATCGTACTGAAAATGTTATTATATTTGAAAACTGTTGCATGCATTTTATTGAAAGGAAAATATGTGTTGATCATGCATGCATCGCATTTGTCTAGATGACATAGCCTGGTGGCTTTAGTCTAGGTGACTACGGTTTAGAGTGGACCCAAGTCTAGGTGACTTATGTCTAGGTGACATGTGTCTAGGTGATACGATTTCCTGTATGAAATCCTTACGGCTAGGTGCTGTAGTTGGCTAGGTGCCATGAATACATGCATGTCCGTTGCATTCATACGCACCATGAGATTTCTGTTATTTAAGACCATGCGTTTTGGAAGATGTTTTGTTAAGGTATGATTTACTGGAAAATTATTATATTGCAGAAATCATATTATTGTATGTGCAAATTATTTTATGATATATTATCAAATAATATTGTGATATCAATTATTATTGGGACCTAAAGGTCCATTCACTGAGTGTGTGGTTGCTCACCCCTCTTTCCCCAACTTTTAGGGTAGCCGTTGGTGATCGTTGATCTCGGTGGTGGAGATTGTAGATTGCGCTTTACTTCCGTTGCATTTAGGTGGTTGAATAAGTCTTCCTTTAGCATATAGATTTCCTCAGTCCCTTTCATCAAAAACAGTTGGATGTTTGCATTAAGTTTATTTCGCATGTAATCATCCATGTTTATGATGAATTATGTTTAGATCCTGATTATGTTTTTCATTGGTATGGTTTTAAATAAATCTCTTATGTTTTAAATATCTCGAGTTTTATGGAAAGTTAAGGTAACGAAACGCATTCAAGCTTCAAAATGGAGTCTTGGGTACGGGGACGTTACAGGACCTGTTACAGTGGATACCATAGTTGCATTGTATACCAAATCAGATAAAAACTTCTGGTTTTTCAAAATTGTATGAGTTGTTACACTATCTACCAAACAAATGTCGTTATTTGCTCTAACTTCCCGATCCATACCATTAAAGTAGATAATGAAATTCATAAATTTCTGTTTATTTTAGACCCCTATAATAATAAAAATCATTTATAAATAGGTCCTCATAATATAACAAAAAAAATAACTTGATTAGCCTTTAATTTTATATATGGGCTTTATGTAATCCAAAAACATTAATAGGATTACTTGATCTAAACATTGATAAACATCAGGCTTTATGGGTTGTTAAAACATATAATGTATTAGCATAATACAACCCGGTTACTTGAATACATGCATAATCGAATGGTCCATCACGTCGTCCGATCGCGGGTCCATCGCGTCGTCCGATCGCGGGTCCATCGTATCGGACGGTCGGGTGCGAATCACGTCGACCGTTGGATGCGATGGACCCGCGATCGGACGACGCACGTCGGAAGATCCGCACGACCGCACCGACCGCACGCTATCACTCGACTATATATATATATATATATAATACATCTAATATATATATATATATAGGGTATTTTTAGAAATATATTTTTTTTATATTGTAATCCATGCATTACCAAACACATGATTGAGATTAAGAATCACAATCCTGTTTTCTCAATCATGTTCCTTACCAAACAGATCCTAATCCATCTGGATTTAGAATCTCAGGATTCACTGAATTCCAATCCCACTTGTCAACCAAACACACCCTACATGTTGACGGACTCATCGTATCAGTCGTGTGTGAACTTTCAAAATGAGTGAGATTTTGCTCTTTATATTAATCTTTCATCCATAAATATGTGGAACATATTCACATGTATAAATATCTCTTTTTTTCTTTTTTCTTTTTTCAAGAGAGATTTAAATCCCAACAAATCATAACAAATTTTTAAATTCATGCATGATCATGACGATTTCATTAATAACAGATTCTGTCTATCATAAATAAATAAAAATTTCATAAAATTCCAAAATTAAAAAAATAAAATATTTTTCAACATATCATAATGATCATATAACATTTATGATGATCATATAACATTTTTGATATAAACATAAATCATCATCATCATCATCAGCATACATGATCTAATTTGATTTCATTCATAAAATAGATCATGAATTTTTATCATTATATAGATCTTCTTATTCTATCATTTGTTTATGAGAACTTCTGATTTCACATATAAAATAAGAACTTTTGATTCCATATATAAAATTAATTAAAACTTCTTGTTCTATATATAAAACTAATTAGAACTTCTGATTCTATATATAAAATAAGAACTTCTAATTCTATATATAAAATAAATTAGAACTTGTGAGAACTTCTGGTTCTACACATAAAATTAGAATCTGTGAGAACTTCTGGTTCTAGTATAATATTTGAATAATAATATTTTAAAAAATTTAAATTTCAACAACAGATCACATGGAACTATTGCATGAAAAATACAATAATAAAATAAATAAATAAAATATTGCATAAATAAACAGATCCTCAGGAAAATCTGAGGGTTGCATGCTTGCAATATTGCATGGATGCTAATGACTAACGAATCCATGAATAAATATTTTAAAAAAAATATGGAATTGCATGATTGAATGGGCGCATGAAAAAAAAAGCCATACGGTTTGCATAAAAAAAAATGAATATACCATACTACTATTCATGATCATTGCATGAATATAATCATAACTACTGTTCATTCATAACTACTGTTCATTCCATGAATGTATAATATAACACACATATATATGGATTAACAGAATGTCATCGTTCTTCATAAATCATACGGGTTGTAGTTACTGTATAAAAAAAAATCATCCGTCCGTGCACAGTGAAAAAAAAATTGAATCCATGATATAACATGTTGTGAATCTAAATAGAGAATATCGTGCCAATAACGTGTTATAAATCTAAATAAAAGAATAAGATTCAACATACCAACCAGAACAAAAAAGAAAGAGGAGAGAGAGAAGTAATGACTATTATTTGTATTTCTTATATCTTTTAGAATACAATGCATGTAGGCAACAAACACAATATTAAAAAAGATCTTAAAGGGGATTTGATTTTATCAAATCCCTTAACATAAGGATAGGCGGTTATAAATAATCGTTACAAATAATCAAAGAGAATATTCAGTGGTCATCCTTATTTACAATATTTTACAACATAAATAAATTTATTATTTGATTTTTATGGTCATATGAAGCTTTCAGATTTTGGGTTGTGTAACCCTTTAGACTGCAGTGGCTTCCCCAGGTTAGATTGACTATTGTGGAGAAGATCTCAACGTGTAAAAGGTTCCCCTGCTCCTAGGCATGCATAGAAAGAGCAATTGTTTCACTGGCAAAAATACATAGAAAGGTTGAAAATTTTAGTGGTTTCATTAGTTAGGATGTAAGTAAAATTGCAATAGAATAACATGATTTCTAGAATATTACTACTTCTGTAAGTGTTTTGAGTTTTGACACTGCATATCAAAGTTATTATGGAAACAGACAGATTGCATGATATAAATATTTGTAGACATACAAAGATGATTGTAAGAAGAGAAAAGCAGGTTCCATCCATACATTTCACTTCTGGTTTCCATGTTTTTAGTATTACAACATTTAATATTTTTTGTTGCAAGTTCAGATCCATCATACAAATTTATAAATCTGTTCGACTATGGTATATGTCTATTTTAAAAATTACTAAAATTTATTTATTTCGTGGAATTCACTTGATTATTGCTTCATATTTTTTAAGTATATCTATTAATTCTGTATAGATTTCCTTTTTTCACGGCTTGTTCTCTATCTTCAAAAGCCTTTCATGTTTACCTAAAACCATTTATTTTATTTTTAAAACTTTTAATATTTTACATATTTTGTGGATGACTCAAGTGGATAAGAATTAAATTTTTCTTTATATGCATATAATTTTCAAAGTGACACCTCATATACATATACTATAATTATAATTAATGAACAGTTTAGATTTCAAAGATCATAATCTAACACTACTAAGAATGTACGAAGTAGTCGTGACCATAATTTGTAACTGACATAATTCATTGGGCAAACATAATATGATTTGTAACAAATTGCTTATGGGGGGTGGGGTGTTGGAGGTCCTGGCGTTTGTCGGCTCCCTTGTATGGCAGGTCTGTCTTTGCATTTTGTTTATTTGTACCCAGCATGAGTCTCACCTTGGGTCCCCAGTCGGTCAATGTTTGTTCTTTCCCTGCTTGATTTGTTTTCTTCTGTTATGTTTTTTTGTCTACTATTCCACCCATTTGTACCTCAATTTCGCTAGTTATAAATGAACTACCACATTTCCAAAAAAAAAAAATGCAATCCTAATAAATAATAAATAAATAAAAATAATCTAATTTTTTTGAACAAATTAGTTATTATCTTCGAAATTTATTAAAAGTTATTTAGACTATTAAATCTGTTTTTTTAACAAATTAACTATATTTGATTTGGTATTAATTAAAAAATAATTAATATATTCAGAGAAACATTCAAAGAAACAATGTCTAGATATTTGACATGGATGGACGGCTTAATTCTCTGACTAAAAATTCACCTAATTTTTTTTATTTATAACTCTCTTGGAAAGAACTGATGCAGGAACATTAAAAGCTGTATCATTTTCTATTGAAAAAGAATACAAATGTTTCTTTGATACGTGAAAAGTGAAAAATTAAACAATCTAAAGGTTAAAATTAAAATTAAACTTTAAAACATAAAAAATGAGATAATTCAAACTATTGAGGAGCTCCTCAAGAACCTTCTCTAAGTAGTCTCCAAGGAAAAAAAAATCTCTAAAAAATTCTTCAACTTCTTCAAACACAATTTCAAGAGTTCCCAAGAATTTCCTCCAAATAATTTTAAAATTTTGAGTAGAGAAACTAAAGAAAACTTCAAAAGAGAAATTTGAACAAGGAAGTTAGAATAAAGGTTTCGGAGAGTATACACGGTTGAAAGAGATGATGATGTTCAGGGTTCACAAGAGACCCTAATGGCCAGCATCCCCTGGTGAGTGGTACACGTGCACAGTGACTACACTTAATCTATGGGTTGCACCAATTAATAAACATTTGTTTGATTTTATAAATAAATTTACTCAAAATAACTACTTATGTTAAGTCACAATATAAATGATCGCGCAAAGCAAATATGCCATCACTAGTAAAATACAAATGAAACTACTGTCATTCCTTTGTCATTCATGTTAGCAATGTACCTGTAAAGAGGACATACACCTGGAACAAGCAGACTCCTCCTCAACATTCACTCGGATGCTGATATTCCAAGTTTTAAGCCAGACTCCCAGGATAAAAGTAATCAACACCATTTTCCTTCACTTTAAAGTGGAAATTACTGACATTGTTCCTTGAATGCCTGTTTTCCCCATAATTTCCCTTGTTCCATACTGTCAACTGCAACAGAAAAATACATTGCCATAAGAAGAGTAGTACAAGCGAATAATTTTGAAGATCACTTAAGTGGTGTAGAAAACGCAATAGACAGATGGGCAAATTCGGATTTCTCATAACAATCACCAGATGGATAATCATTAGAATAAACAAAAAGCATTATCTGATCTAAGTTGGTTTTATGGATTAACCTTAAGCACACTCGATCACAGTCCAAACTTTTTACGACCAGTACCCTTAACCAGATGTAGAACCCAATGGATTACTGTTGAATTCCTGGATTGGTAGATGATAGGGGTTTTCCATGCCTCAAGCCAAACTATACTATGGGTATATTAATTCAATTTTGTTCCTCGATAAAGCTGTGATTTTGCAAGTCCAGAATCCATTACAAATGAGATATGCCATTCTGCCATAAACTAATATATATAACACAACTTTAAAATCTATTGCATGTCTAACAATACATGATCTTCGATTGAGATTAAAAAATGAGAATCTATGTAACATCCGTTGGTGGAGTCCAGTGGTCCGTGTGTTGTAGCCTAGCTGAAGATCATTCAGCTTGATCATTAATTATGTTTAGAAATTGTTAAGCCATACTTCTATGTATAAAGAGCGAGTTAACAAGAAGTTTGTGGCTCCACAATGTTGAATTTCATTCAATGTCTAAAGATACAAACATTGTTTTAAACATTAGGAGATCTATACCAGAATTAATTCAAGAATAATATTAGGGACAACCCCACTTCCCATGGGCACTCCACACATGTTTTAAACTTTTAAAAATGGTAAACCTCGTCTAATGAGACATGCTTTGATGAAAAGTGTATATCGCACCATTTTGAATTGAATGGACCCATTTTTAGAAAATGTAAAAAAAGAAAAATGTAATGAGGTATATACCTCAAGTAAGGATCAATGTTTGCCAATGTTTAAAATATCGATTTTATCGATATATTGAAAAGGGTCCAAAACGATATATCGATTTGGGTTTTTTTTCTCAAGACGAGGAAAAAATGAAAAAAAATCAGAAAAAATAGAAAAATGGAGAATATACATATTTAAAACAATGATTCCATACATAGCATAATAGAAAATATTTTAGTTTGTCATTATATAGTATTAAAGTAACTTATATATAATAATACATTTCAAATTTCAATATTTGAAAAATCCAAATTCAATACTTCAATCACATTTAGTTAAATTACAATAAACATCTAAAGAATTTTATAAGTTTTCATAACATTATATAGGTTGCTTCATTGTTAGTATTATATATATATATATATATATATATATATAGATTTTCGATAATATGCGGTCGGCGCGGTCGTGCGGATTCGACGTGCGTCGTCCGATCGCGGGTCCATCGCATCCAACGGTCGACGTGAATCGCACCCGACCGTCCGATGCGATGGACCCGTGATCGACGGCCCGTGAATCGCGACCGCACGACCGCACGACCGTATAATATCACGACTCTATATATATATATATATATATATATATACAGAACTTCTCTAAGGAGGACGTCCGCATGTTTTCTTAAAAAACGGACGTAGTGATCACCGTCCATTCCATGCACTCATCACAGTGCATTAAATTTAAAAAAAAACTGAAAACTCACAAAACCCAATGCAAAATCCCCAAGACCACGTAATCAAGCACTCATCACAATGAAAATTTGGTTGTATAATGGTTTTTGCATTGGGTTTTGTGAGTTTTCAGTTTTATATATATATATATATATATATATATATATATATAGGGAGCCGATTACATGCGGTCGTGCGGTCGGTGGCGACCGCGATCACGGGCCGTCGATCACGGGTCCATCGCATCGGACGGTCGGGTGCGAATCACGTCGACCGTTAAATGTGATGGACCCGCGATCGGACGGCCCACGATCGCGACCGCACCTCATCGGTCGCGTATATATATATATATATATATATCATAATTGTCTGGGCGACGCCTAGGCAGGTAGGCGGGCTCGGAACCCCTAGGCGCATGAACGCCTAACACAAAGCTTCATTAAGTGGGCGCTTAGGCCCATTAGCCCGCTTAACCCACGCCTAGCCCGCTTAAACCCACTCAGCCCGCTTAAACAAACGCCTAACCCTAATGACATTATTATTACATTAAAAACCAATTAGTATCTCAAACGTCAAAAAAAAAAAACAAACGGCGATTCTTCTCCTTGGCAACGCTCCTCATCTGCATTCCAGGCTCCACTACTCCAGCGATTCCAATACAGGTTAGTCTATCTCTTCTTCTCTCTCTCTTCTTGTTCTCTCTCTCTATCTCTCTCTCTCCAGCCTGGATTTCTCTTTGATCTACTCATCCACCTCTGTTTTAAACCTTCTGTTCCTTCTATGATAATTGATAACCAATAAATAAAAAGTTGATTCGAATGATAAAGGACGTCTCACTCTCTCTGGCCGGGATTTCTATTTTGCTTTTTGTTTATCTACGATGGATTTATTTAAAAAGTTTTCAACTTTTCATTGTGACTCACTGTCACATGTGTCAATACTCAAGATAGTTTATTTTTTATTCTATATTTCTATGCCACATGTTACCCATGCAGCAGGAATCCATGAGACCATCACCATGTAATATAAATAATTAAATATCTACATTGTATATTTTAATGACTTTTTATTGTTATTATAATATAGTCACATGAAACATGAATATTATAATATTATTATACAATATACATGAATATTTTAATATTATAATTATTTTTTAATATTTATGTTTTGTCATCACTCATTATAATTATTTTTTAAAAACTTGATACTTTTGTCATGACACACTATCTTGTTTTTAATGTACACAATATCACCGTATAATTTTTTTTGAACTTATTCATTATTATATCTAATTATATCTGATTACATCTGATTTATCATATTTATATAAATGTATTATATGCATAATGTTCATGAATTTATAAAAAATTAATAATATGACATGTTTCCTAAATTTTTCAATATTCTGTTATTTATTTATTTATTTAATATTTATAAATGACAAGTGTTGATTTGAATGAGTTAAATAAAGATCCAAAACGAAAAGCAAAATCAAATGATCCTGGATGGAAGTATGGCTTTTGGCCTGATGTGAATGACAAGAACACGGTGCAATGTGCACTGTGTGGATATATCGGGAAGGGAGGAATAAGGAGGCAAAAGGAACATCTTGTTGGGGGTTTTCCGGTTACTACCAAGTGTCCCAAGACAACGGCGGAGATATCATCTGTACAGTTACATGATGAAGAACAAGAAGAGAAAACCAGATACACTTGATGAGAATGATGAAGAAAATACAGATTGTGAAGTAGTGGGGTCAAAGGCTTCTGAAAAAGGTACAGGGCAATCTTCCAAAAAAAGTGGAGCATCTCAAGGAAAAAAACAACCACAAATGAGAGGACCAATTGATACTTTTGTAAGACCGAAACCAGAAGATGTAGTAGCTGAAAGAAGAAAAGGAAAGAAGCCAGTACAAGTTACACTTGATAATCGATACAAAAAAGATCGCGAGCGAGTGGACAGATATGTGGCTAGATGGTTCTATCAAGCTGGCATTCCTTTTAATGCTGCTAAGTTAGTCAGTTTTGAAGAGATGATGGAAACCGTTGGACAATTCGGGCCAGGCTACATTCCTCCAAGTTATCATGATCTGCGACTGCCTTTATTGAAGAAAGAGAGAGAAGCGACAGAGGGCCAGTTGGAAGAGTACAAGAAGCATTGGAGGACATATGGGTGCACTATCATGTCAGATGGGTGGAAAGATAAGCGAGAGAGGTGCTTCATTAACTTTCTTGTGAATTGTCCAGAAGGCACATATTTTTGGGAGGCGATAGATGTGACAGCACATAGGCAGGACGCGAATTTTATGTTTGAAGTGTTAGATAATTTTATTGACAAAGTGGGGGAGGAGAATGTGATCCAAATTGTAACCGACAATGCGTCATATTATTTCAAAGCAGGGCAATTGCTGATGGAGAAAAGGAAAAAACTATATTGGATTCCATGTGCTGCACATTGTTTGGATCTGATGCTAGAGGATATAGGAAAAATAAAAAGAAGTAAAAATGTTATTTCTCAAGGAAGAAGGTTGACGACATTCATCTATAGACACCCCAAACTTCATCTATGTGGATGAGGCATTAGGTGCATCTAGTGCATTTGAAGGGCGAAATCGATCAAGAAGAAATGTCTCATCAAATAGATACAGTGGAAGAGATGTTGGTTCTTCTAGTTCTAGAAATGCTCGTGGTAAGGAAGTTGTTGGTGAAATGCCATTGGGAAATATTGGAGGTGAGATTCAAGAAGATGAAGTAGAATGGTTAAGCGATGAGGAGCTGGATGAGGAACATGGAGTTGCTTGTGATCGTGACGATGAAGATCGTGATGACATTATTGAGTCCAGGATTCAAGACTTGGACAGTGACTGAGAAGTTCTTTATCATGAAATTTTAGATGGAGTAGTATTTTTTTACTTTGTTCGCTTGAAAGTATTGATCCTTTAGTTTTGTAGGTTTGTTTGTTGGTTGATATATGGTTTTAGAACTATGAATTTTTAGTTGTTGGCTTGTTGCAATGATTATTTTCTTCTTTTTATTTCATTCTATTTTTTAGTTGAAGGTTATTCACATTTTTATAATTATAGTAATCTTGATAACATATAAATATAATTAAGCACCGCTTAGGAACGCCTAGGCGCGGCTAGGCGGTTAGCTACCGCCTAAGCTCGCCTAGCCGCCCAGACAACTATGATATATATATATATATATATATATATATATATATGGTCGCGATTACGTGCGGTGTGCGGTCGGTGCGGTTTACGACGTGGGCCGTTCGATCGTGGGTCCATCGCATCCAACGGTCGACGTGAATCGCACCCGACCGTCCGATGCGATGGACCCGTGATCGACGGCCCGTGATCGCGCACCGCACCGACCGTAAACCGCATGTAATCGGATCCCATATATATATATATATATATATATATATATATATATATATATATATATATATTATTAATACACTATATATGAAATTTCAAGATTGTTATGAAAGCATTAGAAATCTATACCCTTTCACAAATTTTATTGAAATTTCATTATGAATTTATTATTGCTTTGTAAATGAGATTCCATTTTTAAAATATTGGCATTGAGAGGCATCATGTGTTTTTTTTTTAAAGTAAAAAAAATCTCGTCAATTTCTCGTGAGAAATTGCCAATAAATTCCATTTCTCATGAGAAATTGAATATTTCACTGAAGTACCGATATATGTTTGATATTTAGCGATTTCCTCATAAAAATCGGTATATCAATCGATATTTAAAACAGTGATGTTTGCAAATGCGAACTGCATGCGGCTAGGGTACCACATAGAGTATTTGCAGTATGCGGGAATATATGTGATTCTGTAATTTTTTAATTAAAAATGTATGATACGACGATAATGATTTCGATAATAAGATAAATAGTACAACATTTCTATGCAACAACACAAAGAACATGATCCGATGTTATGTATGCAACAAACTGTCACGTTGTCCCACTCCCTCACCATTTTTCAAAGCTACTACATGTGTCATGTGATGTCCACCTCATCAAAACAATTTTTCTCTAGTCTTTTCTTCTTGGATAAAAAAATATGGATAAATACAACATTACACAATAATAAAAGTACATTCAATCAATGTTTTTAGGTTCATAACGGCATTCAATGAATATCTCCAGAGAGATATAGATGGGGGGGGGGGGGGGGGGGGGTTAGGAGAGGGAGGAAGGTCGTTGATGAGTCGATGAAGCAGACAAAGAACTAAAGAAGTCAATGATGAAGAAGAGAAGACAGAGACGATCTGAGGAAGAAGATGAAGAAGATTTGAGGTATAAGAAAATCCAAGGAAGAAGATGAAACCATTGATGAAGAAGAACAAGAAGAAGCCATTGATGAAGGCATGATGCAGACCTGATGATTGAAGAAAAGGCAGAGAAAAGACGAGGACCTTTTTAGGGCCGGCTGATCTTTCTCAAAGAACGGGTAGGGTGGGTACTGGTTTTTTTTCTTTTTTTATTGTGTAGTATGTGTGCCCGCTTATCCATGTGCGGCCCGCATATTGGGCCGCATACCCTAATGTGGCTCGGTCTACTGACCGAACCGCATATGCGGTCACACATGTTACCGCATAGAACACATATTTAAACACCGGTAAGGAGGCATATACCTCGTTGGCTGGCTATAGAGGTATATGGACTGTTCGTGGGACTGCACACATGGACCACGTGTAACAACGCTCTTAATTCAATGTTTGCATTGATAAAAAGATGTTTTCATTTAAATAGTTCAAGATTATCATAATCCACAATGTAAACCCACACAGAACCTAGGATGGCTAACAGCCAAGGGAAGTGATGGAATGCATGTGAATGCTAGTAAAATAAGCTTGTGTGTCCAAAAATCATGCATCAATGCAATTGACTAATGACCACATGAGCGCATGAACTATGATCCAAAAAACACAAGACATGTTTGCAAGCAAACAGAAGATCTTTTTAGTGGGCCTTTTAATGGATTACATTAGATAATCATATAAATTAAAATCAATATGAATTGGTTAATCACATAAAAAAGCAAACAAGACCTTTCATATTTTAGTATGCCAACTTGAGCCAATACATATCCATGAATGCACTAACATTGTGTTCACTTACAAATTAACACAATATTCTGAGGAAAGAGCAAAGTTTCAATACAAATAACAGTATTAGGATCAGCAGAGCACTCGATAACATTTGAGGAACACATATTCCAAATTCCTTGAAAATGGACTCTTCATATTAATGTAAAAAGCAAAGCAAAGCAATGTATTGGAATGCAAAAGAAAAGAAAAGAAAAACTTGCTACTCTAGATGACTAGATAATAATAGTTCTCCTAATAATTACCCCAACAACTATTAAGAAATGCCGGCACATGAAACCTGCCCTTGCAGTGACTTAAAGAACAATTGTGACTTAAGTCCTTTTCAAGAATATTTGGAAGAGAAATGGTCTCTACGAAATTTCACTTGTCCTATAGTTTCATATGAAGAATAAGGAAATGACCCCATTGACCCATATAAAAGTTCTTCATACCTGTCCATGCACATCAGCAGATAAGCCGGTAGCCAATGGTTCTGCTTTTATTACAACATCAGCTAAGTATTCCACTTGTGATAGGAGTCTACGATCCAATGCATCTGAATATATATCTTCATGATTTAGCATAACTAGTGAGCAACCCTGATATAGATGTAAAGAACTAATTAATTCACTGGACTGAAGGAGAATTAGCAAAAGCCAACAAAGGACATAAAAAAAAAGGAAGCTAGGGTTCTTACCAGTCCAGAGGTCAATGTATGACAATAATGCAAAAAATTCAAGATCTCATCAACAGAACCATGAGTAGTTATTTCCAAAAGAGAGAGTTCATCAATCATAATATTAATGTAGCCCTTGTTGTACTCCAGTGAGGAACTGATTTCTACAGCATTTTGAATTTTTCCAAATAATTCAACAAGGACATTGTTGTCATTATTTCTTGCATCCCCTGTTACCACAGAAAAATATACACAGTTAATTACAGTCATCATTACTGATATCTATGATATAAAATGCCTCGTTTTATCATTGGGAAAAGTTATTAACTATGGGCAAATACAAAAGTTATCAAGAAAACACAAAAGGCAAAATGGAGATCATGGAACTCAATCTTCTCACCTGGACATTGCAGCTTAAGCATGTCAAGGAAAAAGAGTCTGTTATTTTCCTTTTGAATTAACAAGTTACAACCCTGAAAAATAAGAACAATATCTATATTAGGTGAAAAACATGTAGTAGTAGGTCATCAAATCTACAATTTTAATAGTCTAAAATATATTCATAGTATATTTTCTCTTTAATCAGAAGAGACAACAAATTACATTATATGTCAGCAACATAACATCTTTGTAATGTATATCTCACAATGCCAAATTTCATCAATGCAATATGCATATGCCATCACAAATGTGCACAGGGTAACCATCCCTCAAAAAATGCATATGGCATTTCAATTTAGATGAGAGCAAATTAAAAGAGAGTACATTAAACACAAATATGAATATAGTGTTGATATTGAGGATGTCATCATCTGGTTATAGACATACTAGTAGTAACAAAAGCACAATAACATGGAATGAAATCCATCAAATGACTCATATTGAACTCATATATAATTTCAGTATCTTCCAAACTTGACAACCATAGCATGTACTACTCCGAGTTTAATGCATAGATTCTCTCTCTCTCTCTCTCTCTCTCTCTCTCTCTCTCTCTCTCTCTCTTTTTGACTCACTGCCCAAATGAGTATCATCAATATTAATGCAAGAAAGAGAACCACCCCATTTTCTGCCACAATCTCTAGCATTTGAAAACTAGGTTGAAAAGGAGATTTTCAATTAAAGCGGCTTTTCAAATTAAATTCCCAGGAAGCATAATTACTTTGGATTCCTGACAAAGGCTCTCATTTTTCACCTTTTACAACTAATAAAAAATGTTTTTTTTTTCCTCACAAGTTGATACAACTGTTTTTGAGAAGACAAAAGTCAATACCACTTGAACACATTTAAAAGCACAATTGAGTTAATTATGAATGTATGGTTCCTGCAACAGCAATAACATTCAAAAGTTGTTTCCAAACGCTAATCAATCGAAATTCTAATTGAGCACAAGACCTCACTTTTCCTCATCAATTCTAAACAAAACTGATATCAAAGACAATGGCTTCACCTTCTCCATAAGAACACCAACTTATGAACATAAAGGGTGATGAAAAATCTAATCAGAAGAAGAAACTAAAGCAACTCAACTTGCGAGATGGGGGGGGGGGGGGGGGGGGGGGGGATGAATTGAGAGAGAGAGAGAGAGAGAGAGGGACCCACGAGTTTCTTGGAGATGCGGTGGTAGTGGGAGAAGGGGCGGGAGAGGGCGACGAAGATGACGACGCTCGGTGGTGAGTCAGACGAGAAGGAGCTCTTGAGGAGGTGGTGGAGGACGAACGAGCCGCTGGTCTCGACCCTGTCCTCAACCAGTATCACCCTTCCCCCACCGCCGCCTATGACTTCCTCCAACAGGTTCTTCTCGCTGTTGTCGTCGACCTTCATCGTTCTTGGTAGAGATGGGTGTTGGGGGAAGATACAAGGAATCGATGGCTGCCCAAAGAGGAAGACGAGGAGGCGAGAGAGAGTTGAAGACGACCTTCAAAGACGATAGAGGATCCTGCAAATCACCTGTGATTTTTGTTGGAGGTGGAGTTGACGAGAGACCGAACGGAGGCACGGAGAGAGTGACCGACTGAGATGGGATAAAAAATAATAATAATGAAAACCTAGTTTTGTTAGTTGGGCCGGGATGTTGGTAACTTGTTGCTGCAGAAGTTGGCAGAGGATGAGATAGATATCACCCTTCTATTAAAAAAAAAAAGAAAAAAAAAGCGTAAAACAAAGCAATGAAGCAAGAAAAGAGACATACAAAGTTAATGGTAGAGGCCACTGAAAACCTTAGAGCATCTCCAATTGATATGTTAACTAACTAGAATGTTAAAGTGACATGTCAGTACTTTATCCATCAACTAGACCTTCATTTACTACATTCTCATTTAGTTGGTGGTTGTTGCTCCAATGGACTAACTAAATAACTAGTTAAAACAATAGTGGATCCATCTCTCCACCCACTCAAAGCTCTTCACTCATCCAAAATAATATTTTTTTGAATATTTTGAATGGTGGGACCTACATTTGGTTGGCTAAAGCACTAGCTAAAATTAACATGAAAACTAACATATAACAGGTGGGACCCACATTTAACATACCCTTAACACTTCCATTGGAGCATCATTTTTACATCTTTTATAAAAATATGACACTAACTAGTGAATTAACATGTCCATTGGAGATATGCTCGATGCTCCAACACAAAATATATGCTCGATGCTCCAACACAAAATTTGCCCCAATCTAGCACACATCACACCATCAATTCACATGTCTTTCGGATATGGGGTGCCCCCGTGAAAAATGGCATTATTATGGACAATCCAAATAGCCCTAAATATCGCCGGAATGAATGATCGAGAGATATTTGCCCGTTTGTTTCGATCGCCTGCTACCTTCAATCGTTTACCCGATCTTCAAATGAAGACCAAGGGCACAGTAAGACCAAAATATAAAGGAAAATGTTAGACTCATTCATTTTTACCAACCAAAACTCAGACTACACATGTTTTTATTTTTATTTTAAATAGTAAAATCATCTAACAATGCTCCGATGAAAATGGTGTTGTTACACTCGATTTATTTTATATTTCAAAATAGAGTTCTATATAGTTTTATACTAGTCTTTCCTCACGCACGATGTGCATGTAAATAAAAAATAATATTTTTAAAAACTGCCCATTAAAAATACCTTCAAATTTTTTCAATTCATTTATATGCAATATAATATACTATGTAATATATACATAAATGATATGATAAAATTTTTAATAGTGATTAAATAGTCTTTTATAAAATTTATTATAAAATTACACATAAAAAGATATGTTACAACTGAAAATGAATATTTTGCATATACTCCTCAATTAATCCTATATTGTAAAAATACCCCATTTGAAACTTTTAAACCAACAATATGGCTCTAATTGATATAAAAAAAAATTGACGTTCATGTATAATTTAAACCCTTTTGAATAATGTGATTTTTTAGGATCTATATAAAAAAAACTAAAAATTAAATTATTCTCAAAATTCTTTAAAAATTCATAATTTTTCATGTATAATTCTGATTGGGGTGATCAATAGCTCGTTGAAAAGAGTTTTTCAATATATACTTATGGCTACGAAATATTTTTCTCAAAAATGACTATTCCATAATGAAAAGTAAGATCAAATATTGAAACTCACATTTGACCATAAATTAGTTATTTATCACATATATTAGATGATTATCTCTTTAACGACTATGGTTTTTCAAGTCGTTCTTAATTTCGTGCATTGGGTCATATTCCTATAGAGTCTTGAGGACTTATATATCTTCAAATTCATAAATTAAGGTCTGGTTGGAATCCTTATTCTGTTAGGTTTCTAACGCTTTTTACGGATCATGAATTGGATGAGTATCGATCAAGTTATGAGCCAAACTGTGCCGAGAGGTCGGGCAGAGGAAATAGCGACGGACCAATAGAGCCGTCGGTGGTGACGGATCCAACAAGTGTCGTCAGATTTCTGGGTGACGGACGTGATCAGAGCCGTCGGTGGTGTTGGGAGACGGCTGCAATAGGAGCCGTCGATCTGGAAAATCATATTTTTGAAATATGATCCATTTTTGGAAAGAAATAAGTGTCTTGATTGGAAATAATTCTGATTAATGGTTTCTTATTTAGATAAATCATATTTTTAAAATTTGGTCCGTTTTTGGAAACAAACAAGTAAATTGATTTGGGATTTAATTTAAAATAATAGTTTCATATTTTTGTCTCCCATGTGTATATGCCTATATATACCCCCACTTTTCCTCTCTTTGCATTAAAACCTAAAACCCTAGAAATTTTCAAACCCTAAAACCCAAGTCTTCTTCTTCTTCTCTTGTTTTCGGCGCCGTTGTTGAGGAGCTCGGGAAGGGGTTCGAATAAAGGATCCTTGTGAGTATTACCCTCTGATTATAAAGAGTTTTGATTAATAAAAATTCTCTTTAGAACTTCTTTTCATATGATTTCGTTTTTAGGCTTTTCAAACAAAAAAAATATGTTTTTCTTCTTGATCCTTGAAAGTTTTATATAATTTTGGGTCTTGTATTATACCAATGATTTGTCGATGTTTTTGTGATGTTTTATAAAGTTTTATATGATGCTATTAGTCCCACATGTGTATTTTTGGATTTGTTGAT
Organism: Acorus calamus; assembly: GCA_030737845.1. Taxonomy (NCBI): domain Eukaryota; kingdom Viridiplantae; phylum Streptophyta; class Magnoliopsida; order Acorales; family Acoraceae; genus Acorus; species Acorus calamus. The sequence goes on along the minus strand of CM060877.1, from coordinate 11,624,015 downwards.
CTCTTGTGTTTTCATCTTGAGTTTTTATAGTTTTGATGATTTAAGAGTCATTTTCGGGTTGATTGTATACCTGGGCATTTATCGTGTTTTTGGCTATGATAGAGTCGTTTTGGGAAAAATGTATTTCACAAACAGAAATAGGTTTTGAAAATACCTTTCCATCGAATCATAAATCGTCCAATTCGGAATTACGGATTGAAAGTTATGATTTTTCAAAGATTTCTGTATCGCTCTTATATACGTTTTATAAATCCTTAGAGGGTCTAAGATAAAGATAATAGGATATCATGTTAGGTACAATGACATGGTATTTCTCATGGTTTTCAAAGGATTTTGTAAAGTATACTTAGATCCTTGGTGTACCAAGAGTTTTAGTGTTTTATCGATACTTTACCGTTTTCCCATAAGCTAGGGTTTCGAATGGATTATTCTTATATACGATTTTCAATCTATTTCCTAAATGTTTTGTATCGGTTACATATTATATATTGATTTTGATAATATGAATAGATCTAGGTTTTGAGAAAATTTTCAAATAAGATTTTATTACTTTTAATGACTTTTTAATGACATGTTTTGCGAATCCTTAAACCTAGGGTTTTTAATTGGGTTTTCTTTCACATGACTAATCTTAATATACATTCCTTGCTATTTTCAAAGGATTTTATCGAGTATGTTCAGATCTTGGGTATACCAAGTGTTTTAACGTTTTATCGATATTTTTCCGTTTTCTATGGATTAGGGTTTCGAACCGATTTTTATTCATACGATCGTGATCTATCTCCTAAAGCATTTTACTTTTGTTTTACCTATTCTATATATATGTGTGTGTGTGTGTGTGTATATATATATTGATTTTTGTCTATGATGGATTTAGGATTTTTGAAGATGTTTTAAACGAATTTTTTATTTATTCAATCGGATTATCGTACGCGTGATTGGATTTCTACAATATGATTTCCTTACTGTTTTATATTGTTTTAAACGACCCACATAGGGTTTTCAATGATAGAATGTGTTAGGATGTTTTAACAAAAAAAATAATAATAATTATAGTAAAATAATATAGGGTTTTCTTCTGTTCCGGGACGGCTCTATTAAGAGCCGTCGGGTATTCTTCGGGACGGCTCCTTGCGGAGCCGTCGGTTTTGCCATGGACGGCCCCTATAGGAGCCGTCTGGTTGCTTCTGGACGGCTCTTCCTAGAGCCGTCGGTTTCTGTAAGTACGGGTACCATTAGGTCCCGTACTATTTGCGCGTATTGTGACCTAGTCATACTATTTCAAGACTGGTTAGATAGCTGTACGATTTCTTGCTTGGTTTGCGTGTCGTTGGACCGAAGGTGAGTGGGTCTCGTCCCCTATGTAGTTTTGAAGGATTTTACCAATGATTTGAAATGCTATTTTTGTATAACTCGAGCATATCACTTTATATGGGCTGATGCCTTATTATGTATTGTTTGGAAAATGTCGATATTTTGAAAACTGTTGCATGCATATTCTTGGAAGGAAAAATATGTATTGATCATGCATGCATACTATTCGTCTGCGTGACAATCGGTCTGTGTGACCCAGTCCAGTGGGATCGTGTCTGCGTGACACCCGTCTGCGTGACGACTGGTCTGCGTGACCAAGCTCTAGATGGAGCACCTTTCGGCTGCGTGCCATACGGGAATGCGTGTCCGCTGCATTCATACGGATCATGTTGTTTTGATAAGATTTCTATGAGACTATGCATCTTGAAAATGAGGCTTCTATTGAGTTATATTGGTATACTATCTTATTGCATTTGCAATTGTTTTCTTATGATATCTTATTAAAGATTATTATTTTGATATCAATTATTATTGGGACCTAAAGGTCCATTCACTGAGCGTGTGGTTGCTCACCCCTCTTTTCCCAACCTTTCAGATTTAAAGACTTAGATTGGTGGATCTCGTGTAGCTGCGAACGAGATTGTGGGTGCGAGTATGTTAGACTTGCTTGGTCGAAAGACTATAAATTTTATTTGGCATGTAGTTGGCCCCTCCTTGTAGTAACCATTTTGTATCAAGTTGTATCTTTTTCCATGTATAAATTATATCCAGAGTAATTGAGAGTATTGTGAAAATTTTAGATGTTATGTTATTATTAAAGGTTGAAGTTCTTTTAGTATGATTTTGTATCTCTGGATAAAGGAAAAAGGAAAAGTAGAACTCTGAGATTTGAGAAAATTAAAATTAACGCAACCGTATTTCACGCTTCAAAATGGAGTCGTGAGTACGTGGGCGTTACAGAGTGGTATCAGAGCGTAGGTTCAACTCTCGGACTGTAAGTTATGGGTGTATTAGTTGGCCTTTGTGGTTTAGAGTTTGAGATCGATTAACCTAAGGAGTTTTGGTTTAGCTACCCTAAATATAAGAATGTTTTGGTTATCTTATTTAGCTTAGAACTTAGGTTTCTAGTTGGCTTATGATGTTCAATGTTTAGGTTGACCATCCTAAGGAAATTAAGTTTTGCTATCCTATAGAAAAAAATTATTTGGGCTATTTTGGTTACCCTAGAATTTTGGTTATGATGGTCTGGATTATCTTTTATGTTTTGATACCCTATCACACTTTAAGGCAGCCTATAGGAGAAATTCCTTTAATGCCTCGGATAGACTTAGAGTATGTTAGGATGCATTGCACATAGGTTTGCGTTCTAACCGTTTGTTATTTGTTATAACGAAATTTTGGTAGAGCAGGTGCACATTGGGAGCTTACCAAAGCGGTTATGATTTCTTTTCATAGTGTACGTAGTGGCTAAGCATTTGCGACCTTCAAGGATGTTGCATGTTCTAATTGGATACGTAGAAGGCAAAAAAAAAAAAAAAATTTGTATGCGCAAGGCGGTAAATTATATTTATTTCTTCATGTTAGAAATATCATTAGGGTTGTTGTCGTCAAATTGCCCCTTTTGCATTGTACAAGTTGGACCATTTATGGTATGGGACGTAAATGGACCTAACTTATACAATTTGGATGAAAATTGTTTGTCTTGAATTGTTTTCTTATCTTTGCTTGTATAATATAAGTTGGACTACCTGTGGAATGGGACATAGGTAGGTCTGACTTATACAAGTGATTGTGTGTAATTATGTGTATTGTTGCTTTGTTTGTACTATATAAGCTAAGACATCTATAGTGTGGGGCGTAGGTGAGCTTGACCTATATAGTAATTGTTGTGATTGAGAATGTCTTGTTGCTTTTGTTTGCGTCATATAAGTTAATCCACGTGTGGTTTGGGTCACTAAGTATCAGAGTGGCGTAGCGGAAGTATTGTGGACCAAGTTTATATGATTGTTTTATTGTTATTTCGTTGTATGATTGTTTGCTTGATATAAGTTGAAGCTTCAATGCGGAGCATTGATGGTTTGACTTATACATTATTATTTGTTTGTGGTGTATAAGTTGACTACTTATACCGTTGTATGTTGTGCTTGGGTGGTATGAGTCAGATACATGAGCTGATTCATACTATCATTGTTTGAATGATTGTTTTATTGGCATTGGATGTCATATATCCTTTATTTGTGTTTTTCTTTGAATTTTGAGGACAAAATTCCTTTAAGGGAAAATGATGTAACGACTATGGTTTTTCCAAGTCGTTCTTAATTTCGTGTATTGGGTCATATTCCTATAGAGTCTTTGAGGACTTATATATCTCCAAATTCAGAAATTAAGGTCTGGTTGGAATCCTTATTCTGTTAGATTTCTAACGCTTTTTATGGATCATGAATTGGATGAGTATCGATCAAGTTATGAGCCAAACTGTGCGAGAGGTCGGGCAGAGGAAATAGCGACGGACCAATAGAGCCGTCGGTGTTGTGACGGATCCAACAAGTATCGTCAGATTTCTGGGTGACGAACATGATCAGAGCCGTCGGTGGTGTTGGGAGACGGCTGCCATAGGAGCCGTCGATCTGGAAATCATATTTTTGAAATATGATCCATTTTTGAAAAGAAATAAGTGTCTTGATTGGAAATAATTCTGATTAATGGTTTCTTATTTAGATAAATCATATTTTCAAAATTTGATCCGTTTGTGGAAACAAACAAGTAAATTGATTTGGGATTTAATTTAAAATAATAGTTTCATATTTTTGTCTCCCATGTGTATATGCCTATATATACCCCCACTTTTCCTCTCTTTGCATTAAAACCTAAAACCCTAGAATTTTCAAACCCTAAAACCCAAGTCTTCTTCTTCTTCTCTTGTTTTCGGCGCCGTTGTTGAGGAGCTCGGGAAGGGGTTCGAATAAAGGATCCTTGTGAGTATTACCCTCTGATTATAAAGAGTTTTGATTAATAAAAATTCTCTTTAGAACTTCTTTTCATATGATTTCGTTTTTAGGCTTTTCAAACAAAAAGAATATGTTTTTCTTCTTGATCCTTGAAAGTTTTATATAATTTTGGGTCTTGTATTATACCAATGATTTGTCGATGTTTTTGTGATGTTTTATAAAGTTTTATATGATGCTATTAGTCCACACATGTGTATTTTTGGATTTGTTGATCTCTTGTGTTTTCATCTTGAGTTTTTATAGTTTTGATGATTTAAGAGTCATTTTCGGGTTGATTGTATACCTGGCATTTATCGTGTTTTTGGCTATGATAGAGTCGTTTCTGGGAAAAATGTATTTCACAAACAGAAATAGGTTTTGAAAATACCTTTCCATCGAATATAAATCGTCCAATTCGGAATTACGGATTGAAAGTTATGATTTTTCAAAGATTTCTGTATCGCTCTTATATACGTTTTATAAATCCTTAGAGGGTCTAAGATAAAGATAATAGGATATCATGTTAGGTACAATGACATGGTATTTCTCATGGTTTTCAAAGGATTTTGTAAAGTATACTTAGATCCTTGGTGTACCAAGAGTTTTAGTGTTTTATCGATACTTTACCGTTTTCCCATAAGCTAGGGTTTCGAATGATTATTCTTATATACGATTTTGATCTATTTCCTAAATGCTTTGTATCGGTTACATATTATATATTGATTTTGATAATATGAATAGATCTAGGTTTTGAGGAAATTTTCAAATAAGATTTTATTACTTTTAATGACATGTTTTGCGAATCCTTAAACCTAGGGTTTTTAATTGGGTTTTCTTTCACATGACTAATCTTAATATACATTCCTTGCTATTTTCAAAGGATTTTATCGAGTATGTTCAGATCTTGGGTATACCAAGTGTTTTAACGTTTTATCGATATTTTTCCGTTTTCTATGGATTAGGGTTTCGAACCGATTTTTTTATTCATACGATCGTGATCTATCTCCTAAAGCATTTTACTTTTGTTTTACCTATTCTATATATATAGTGTGTGTGTGTGTGTGTGTGTATATATATATATTGATTTTTGTCTATGATGGATTTAGGATTTTTGAAGATGTTTTAAACGAATTTTGATTTATTCAATATCGGATTATCG